>CM070700.1:18101861-18719777 GCA_036346265.1 Melocanna baccifera | reverse complement strand
CCATTACGTCTTTCTGTCCTGAAGCCTTCCTTTTACGTGCTTTCTTGAGTTCATCATTGTATATTACCCACTTTGGTTGGTCTCGGCAAACATACCAAACATCCATCAACACAAAATGTCCTAACTTCAGCTCTTTGTTGTCTTCCACATAGAACCTGTGGGCCATATCAATCCACTGCTGATCTGAATAACCACTAGTATATATTCTGCGAGACTTCATCCAAGCACATTGGAAAAGATCAATCCACTTATTAATCTTGTGCCACGGTCCTTGGCTTGCTTGGGATTCCTTCTCCTATGTCTTTGGGTTGTCATGTTGTATGTCTTAGCAACATCACCCCAGTACTGGTCATTCTTCCTATCGGCTTCAGCGGTTGAGTCCGTTGAATTTTCCAACCAAGAGCTCATCTGCAATTGTATAGACAAATGTTATCACATCGAAAATGAGAAGCAAGTTTATTGAACCATGTTGTTGTACTGAGACTCACCAGCCTAACATCTTCTTCTTGTGTCCATAGAATTCGCTTCTCAGTCCTACCGACCTCATCCCCGCTGTCCACATCAATGGAAGATTGGTCTGGCTGCAGAGTGGGCGTCGCCACGAGTGGCGGTGAAGAACCTCCAATGTCCACAGGCCTTGGAGCCTTGAAAGGTGCATAATGAGAAGGACCACCGACTAAATGAAAATTTTGTGACATTTGTGACTGGTTGTTGAAAAAACTCATAAATCCACTAGAGGGATGTGGGTTGTTGTCCCTGCAAAAGTAGATGAATAATTAGAATCACATTCTAATAAGATTTTTGTTCCACAAAATTCTTTGAAGGTAAACATGTCTACTTCTAATGTGATCACATTATAGACAAGCATTCTCACCCAATATTTCATATGCTCCTAATTTTCCAAACAGGTCAGTAAAGGGAATGACTAACTAATGAATTCCCAGAGTAACAAACTGCCTTTTCATGCTCTCTTGTTATTCTGGGGAATGCACAAAGAGCATTATAGATGGGTGGTAAAATCTTGTACAATACTACACGCGTAAATACTAACAATGACATAAATATTAACAGGATAAAGTCTTTCCTTATTGTTAAGAGCTGTATAAACAATTGTTTGTCCCTAATTTCCTATCTAACATATAGTGAATATCTGAAATTTGAACTAAATATAATGTATGTCAAACATACTTTGACATTTGAACATATATATTCAGATGTAATGTATATACCACATGAGCAGGAAGTTGTGACCATTTTCACATGGTGTAGGAAACATAAAGAAACATGTACTGGGGTTTCACACTGCTTGCTGGGAAATTTTCAGTAAAGGCAAAGACTTGCAGGAAACATGTACTCTTTAGATATTCTTCTATTCACTGAAGTTGATCGATCAGGAGAATTCTGCTCCATCCAAGTCACCAACAAAATCTAGCATTTCTAGGTCGGAGAGATCTAAATGTATTGTTCCTCAACCATTTGCCCTTTCAACTCAAAGAAAGTCTTCTGAAGGAGGAAATAGTGGTGTGGTTCATCCATCCAGCAATGGAGAAAAATCTGGTGATAAAAGCAACACCTCTCCAGCAAGCTTGATAAAGAAGATTTGCAGGAAATCTCTTCTACCATTTCGTCGTGTCTTACTCGAGGATTCCAGTAATGGCGATACTATGTTTATTAACTAAAGCTACAAAAACTAAAGCTACATGATGTGAACCAATTTCAGTTTGCCAAAAGGAGACCAATTTTCACTGCAAAATTACTTTGTGAGAGCAATCCCAGGAAAACAAAATTGGGAATGATGTGCTGCTAGCCATTGGGAATGCTAGCAATCCCAGGAAAACAAAATTTCAGTTTAGAGAGCAATTGCCATACCAGGTTGGAGGTTCGTAGATTGAGTGTAAGTACGGGTGTGGAAGCGGCCGAGGAGGTGGGGCGCGGTGAAGACGCTGCTCCCGCCGGTGAAGGACGGCGCGGCTTCGACGGGCGCGCGGCCTGCACCAGTCCGCTCCGGCGGTGTCGCCACGTAGCCAGCACCCTCCCCCTCCGGCACCGCCGCCGTCCGCTTCTGCTGATTTGGCGACGCCACGGCCTTCCTCTCCTGCGCCGCCGCCGCCGCATCCGCTGCAACGCCCTTGCTCTTCCGAGCCACCGCCGCGCCCTGGCTCTTCCGAGACGCCGCAGCGCCCTTGCGCTCCACCGGCGCCGCCTCTGCGCCCGACATCTGCAGGGAGAGGGTTGGGGTTGGGGAGCTGAAGAGAAAAGGGAAGGGGAAGATATGGTGGGATTTGGCGCGCTAGGAAGGAAATGGCTGCCATTTCGCGCGCCCGCATCTGGATCCGGCGATCCGCTTCGCGTCGCTTGGGAGGAGACGACGGCTCTACAACGCTCGCAGCTTCGGCGATTTGTCCTGGGAGCACGCGCCCGTGCCGTCGTCTCACGAGGCGACGACTCGCTTCTCCCGTGCTCGAGGCGAGGACCGAACTACAAAATGTATCGCATCTACGGCGTTCGCAGCGCGTTGCACATGTGCATTAATTTTGCGCTCAAGAGTAGACCCTAATCAACAAGCGGAGCGCATACAAAATCCCCGACTTCGGCCCGATGTTAAAATTTCGTTGAAATTTCTGAATTTTTTTTGTAGCTAAGTTGACTTTTTAGGTATAATTAAATTTTAAAAAATGTAAAAATAAAAACATGTTAGCCTATCACGGACAATGCAAAGGAATACGGGAAAAAAGAAAAATACAAAAAAGCCCAAAATATCTAAAAATCATAAAAAACGAAATATTGAATAGTAAAAAAGCTGAAGCTAGAAGCTGAAGCTGAAAAAAACTGAAACGAGCGGGGTAAGCAGCCATTGGCGCCCGGATCGGACGACGTGGTCCGGGCTAGCTCATGCTCCCTTTCACCGTTTGAAGCTACATCGACGGTTGGGATGGACTACGACTCTTGTCCACTTCTCTTCCGCTGTATAAAATGTATATCATTGGATATGAAGACAATGATCACGAGGCTCACAACTCGGCTCACCACAGGGTTGTGTCTAGTGGCTACGGATCTTGTGGATGCCACAGCCGGCATTAGTGGCGGGAACTCGAGTGCTGCTTATGATGTTGTGGGAGTTCACAAAGGGCACATTGTCGAAGCTTGTAGAGCGGACTAAAAAATCAAACATTCACAGTAAAACAACTTCATATTGCAAGAAAACAACCCAACACTAATACACTATGATTCGATACATAATAACTCTGAGGCAGCAACAGTAACAAATACGTATTGCAATATTGATACCGCAACAAAAATAAAAATTCTCTAGATACAATAAATCGACATAAATGATGCAACAAACAACATTCTTATTGCAACAAAGGGAAAAGAAAGCTACAACAAACAGTAACTATGGTTACATCAATTTTGTTATTGAAAAATAATTTTAAGTAAGGTACATAGGGCTGCAACATTCAGAAAAACAACCACAATAACTTATTTGCCTGTTGTAACAATAAATAAGTTCACAGAAGAAGACAAAAAGTAGCCACACTACCACCTCATCACAACCACTAACTCGTTACTAGTCCTATGAGGCGGTGTTGTTAGGAGGAGCCTTTAGCACATTTATTAAAATCGGATCGGACTGGCGGTTCGATCGAAAAAAATCGGAACCGACGTTTAGACCGGTTTGGTTTTATTGTTGGATCGGCTGTGAGTTGAATCGAAAAATCCCAGTTGAATCGGCGGTTCTGCACAAAACCGAAGAAAAACCAGCACGATTGGACTGAAGGTGTGCTCAGTGAAATTTTTTTTGAAAAAATATGCATGAACAGGACTTAAATCCACAACATCCTGAGACACCCACCATATGAGCTAGCTGTGGTGACCAAGTGAGCAAGTTGGATGTTATGATATATAAGAAGTTTACCGTATTGTTAAGTTGTATTGAACCACTAGGGTTAGATCGGTAAACCACCGGTTAGACCGATGAACCTATAAATCGGAAGGTCAACTGATTCAATGATCAATCCGGCTTTATTAATAACTATGGCCTTTAGTAGCAATAAGGTACAGATGGTTGGACAACACCCAGCGACGGTGGATCTGGGCTAAGCCTTAGTGGCGCTCACCGAGGCCTCGAGCGCCTCACCTAGCGGTAGGAGAGTTCAGCTCGCTTCAATACTCATAGAGGCTGCACCCAACTGTGGCAGAGATTGGTCCTGCATGTGGAGAGTGGGAAGGGATAGAAAGGTCACTAGGTTACGCATGGCAAAGGAGCCTGTTAGAGAGCTAAATGGCGGCGGCTTAGTTTGATTTTGTCGGAGCAATCAAGAGTCCCAAGAGGGGAGGAGAGTTATGGGTGGGAACACCGAGAACGACAGCTGAAAAAGGATCGAAGAATGGGCGGTTCAGAGCCGATTTTTTAGCCATCCGGACGTAGGAGCGCTATCGATTGCCTTAAGACATGACAGCGTGTAGAATTGTTATTTTTTGAACATGTACGGGGCTAATTAAGCCTCCCATCATAAGACTGGCGAACCAACTGATCGGAAGAGTTAGCCTACTACTTGATTATGCTCTAATAAGCCTCTAAAAATTGAGTTAGTTGCTCTGCATAATTAATGCTGTTATGCTTAGGTGTAGTAATCAAACAGCTAGTGGACAACCCTTTGCTAAAATGAGCTCCGATCCATGCGTACATAACACGACAAAATATAGTATTTGTGTATCCGTTGATGCTGTTCTTTCTGCTGATTTTAATTCATTGTGTAGCGGATGTGTCGATCACAACAACCCTAAAATGAGAAGTGCTGCAGATTAACTGAAGATAACTTATTGCATGGCTGTTTCTTTTAATTTTATTTTGCGATTACGCACCAATATACACATAAACACATATGCGAGCACATCCTCTTAGCATCAGCATGGACCCGGTGAAGTTCATGGGTGTTCAGCTGAACACCTAAATTTTTGATGAAATACATTGTATTTAATAGGTATATTTGGTATATTTATTGATAATTGGTCTAAATACTTCATGTTTATACTTTTAATAGATTTCAGCTCACTCTTATACCTCCCCTTTCCAATTCATCTAAAAAACTATAACCTAGCTGAAGGTTCAAGAAGACTGACTACATGGGAACGGGTGAATAGACAATTTAAAATTATTTTTGGTTAAAATCGAGTTTTACACAAAATTTAAATTCAAGGTAGCAAGCGGGTAGTGGTGAGTGCCAAGCGTGGCTTAGTCAGATCGCCTATAGCCAGTAGGGGTGAAAATAGTTAAAATATTTTCAAATAACTATTTTTAACTTTTAGAAAATAGTTAAAATAAGTTTTTTTTGCTCTTAGCTTTCAAATAAAATCTAAAAAATCCAAATAAATTTCAACAAATCCAATAAAATGCAAATATCTCTAGAAAATTCCAAATAATTCACAAAATACTATAAATCTAGGAGAGCTATGGGAAAATAATATAAACTATTTTTAGCTTTTAGAAAATAGTTAAAATAAGTTTTCTTACTCTGTGCTTTCAAATAAAATCCAAAAAAATCCAAACAAATTCTAACAAATCCAAGACAATCCAAATAAGTTTTCTGAAAGTGTAAAAAATCTGATGGAGCTACCTTTGAAATATTTTCTACCAAATCCCTACCAAAAAATTCTTTAGAAATACATGGTGGGTGTCGTACGCACTATGTATGCCCTTTGTATTCCTGCGTAATATCCGACTAGATATTCATTATCGTATTCGCAACCGCTCCGTATACGTTCGTATCTATAACCGACACTACCCGAATTCATATTCTTATCCGGTACTATTCATATTCGACTCGAATCCGAGAAAAAATATGGGATATGATATGGAATGAGTAATATCCGACAAAATTTGATCCGTTTTCACCCCTAATAGCCTGGGTCCCAGGAGGGAGCGTGTGGCGACAGTTGGACCACCGAGGTTGGCAAGGCAGGCCATGCACATTGACAACAGCATAGGTGCATCCCTATTTTCAGGTTCCAAATCCCATATTTCCAATTCAATATTTTTTTAATTATTTTGTAATTTTTTAAATTATTTGACATGTTATCTCTACTACAAGTAATTTATACTTTAATTTTTACTACTATAAATCTCTACTTTTCCATTAAAAATATTTTCTATTAACTCCAAACACCTAACCTAAAAATTTTGAGTCCACCACTGCTTACTACACGTCTAGATAGATAGATGACAGGGTAAATTTGTGACCTTATAAAATTTCTACTGAAACACATGCACTCATATGCGTGTAATAAATAGGCACCACAATAACCCTTGTGGGATTTGGCAGCACTAATGATAAAGGTTAATCATAAAAGTCTCCCCTTTGCATTTTTTTCTGTAGACTAAAGAGGCAAGGGGACCCCACGTAAGAGCTATGTAACAACCTCTGCTTATGATTGAGGTATGTCCCCGCAAAGATATTGCTGCAATACAAAATGTGGGGAAGATTATTCTTTGAAATTAATCCTAGTTCATAATGTGCGACCCTTTGTCATGTAAAATGTGGATAGCAATGAAGTTTTTAACCTAAGGACACCACGAGAGGAGAAATAACCTATCACTATAAATAAGTGGGATAACTTCTCTGATGCTGTTTCGAAATAGGTTATCCGGATAACTTTTTTAAAGTAACTTATTGATTTATTGACATTCAATTTATTTATACAAATATATACGCTAATACTAAAAATTATCAGCTACAACTATAAACTATAAGCTGTAGTAGAAAAGAACATACGGTTACTCTAATTGATAGCAGGAGTAACTTACCTCTATTTTGCAAGCACCGTTCATCCCTTCGGCGATGGTACGCTGCACAGCAAATTTAAGCGCGTAATCAGAAAATCAACTCGTACCGTCAAGCTTCAACGCCATCATTTGTACCGCGAGCGCCGGGCAGTTGAAATTTCTCTCCCCCGGTACGCATCGATCGATCTCACCCGCGAGACGCGGCGCGTGTCGACGGCGGAGGATCTAAGCGCTGCATGCAAATCAATCCTACCACGGTTGCACCCAATACCCGCGCTCGTACGTACCTACGTACCCGAAAACCCCTTATAACAACGACGCGCCACTCCACGCCCTCCGATCCGCTGCTTATACGGCGGCTCATCGTTTGCTCTCCGGCCGCTCCTGCCTCGCGTTATACCAGCTTCCGCGCGAGAGAAACACCGGCCGGGAAAGCGTTAGCTTGCTAGCTCTACTGCGGCGACATGTCGGCGGTGGCTCCCAGAGTCGCCGCCGCGGCTCGGAGGCCGTCTCCGAAGCCGGGCGGCGTTACTAGGGAGAGGCAGATGCGCCAGAGCGA
Organism: Melocanna baccifera; assembly: GCA_036346265.1. Classification (NCBI taxonomy): domain Eukaryota; kingdom Viridiplantae; phylum Streptophyta; class Magnoliopsida; order Poales; family Poaceae; genus Melocanna; species Melocanna baccifera. The sequence goes on along the minus strand of CM070700.1, from coordinate 18,712,434 downwards.
GGATCGGGTTGTGACGACGACGACCGACACGGTCAGGAAGAGGTTGCTGCCGTCCGCTGCGCCGACGAGGGGGGGAGGAGTCCCGTCCATGCTGCTCCGTCGGGCGGAGCTGCAGCGTCGGTCGGAGATGCTGCGCCGCGGTGGTGTTGGTGGCGGGAACCCGCAGTCGCTCAGCGTGTCGTGCGCGTCGGAGGCGTCGAACGACTCGTTTTGCAGCCGGGCGTCCACCGGCAGGATCGGCCGACCGGTGGGGCCGCCCGGGGGAGCTGCCCGGCGGAGGGCTGCCGGGTCGGCGGGGCCTCCTTCTGCTCGGCCGGTGGCCCGGAAGGCGGCCAGCGTTGTGCCGGACGGGGGAGCAGCAGCTGCTGCTGCTGCGGTGGTGGTGGGTTCGCTGAACGGAGAGGCTGCGACGGCGAGGTGCCCGTGGGTAACCCCTAATACTGGTAGGTGGTCAAAATCCCAAAACTAATAATGTGTTTATGACTTCTTTTCGGTAAGACAAAGACAAAAGAGGATGCAAATTATACAGTTACATGTATCCGAGTTTACAATTAATTATACACACAGCTTAGCTTAGCCTTCTTTTCAACTTATCAGGATTTGGAACTTCTCTTTGCTATCACGCTATGTTCATAGCTTAGTTCCTAGCACGAACTCACAAAGTGCCAACGTTCAAAAAAGAAACAAGCACACTCACATTACTCATACATGATCATGAGGCATATATATCCTATGCAATCACCCTTTCTGTGCACTCATGCAATCGCTTTTAGTTTGGACATCAATACAAAATAAAATTCCCAATTTTTTTCAATGATGCACAGTACAGTAGTACATACAAGAAGTGTTGTAAATATATACCAGGTGACAGTTACTACTTACTAATGATATTTGCGGTCATGATCAGCTTAAAGCGGACAAGACCAATCTTTCTAAAAACCTGTGGCTTATGATTTTTGGTTTAAAATTTTGAATTTTGGCTATTTGCGCTAGAGAGTATGGAGAGAGAAGCACTTCTGTGCGATTTTGGCTAATATAGATAAAGTCGGTACAATATCTACTACAATCGATTTGTAGACTCTGTTTTAAAAAAAATCAGTTATTGTAGATAAGTAAAAAACCATAAGTGGAAAAGAAGGAAGCCATAACCTTGAAGTCTAAACAATTCTACATGGGTCATTTTATCAGAAGATTCTAGAAGAAGCATATATAGACCTATAATCTAAAGCTAAACCTACTCCGCTCTAGCAATAGATTTTTTGACGCTGGATTTTTAGTGGTTGTGACTTGTGATATTTGCTAAGTATAACTCTCTCTCACGGTATTTTGAGGTTTTGAGTATTACATTTGCTACAGAATTTACATCATATTATTTGCTAAAACATGCGTATTGCATTGTAGAACTGCACGGCAGAAAACTTCCAAACACGATAGCAATTCCCATTTTTTTTGGGCATATAACCCTTGTCTCCATCAAACGGTGAACTCAACGTCCAAACAGAGTCTTCCTTGTACCATAACTGTCTCAAATAATGCTACAATTGCATCAACATAAGCTTCCAAGTACTAGCCTGTGGCACAGAACCTGGAACAAGCCCATATTATTGCATTGACATGAACGTTTTACCTTCATCAGGAGAAAGGAAAATGTAACTCGTACTATATGATGCACTGATCCTGGGGTTGATGATGATTAGATCACATGACATCAGAAATGTTTGGTGGTATAAAAGATGCATTCAAACGTTTGGTGGCGTGTCTGTTATCTAGCAAGTACTTGTCAATTTTATCTTCCCAAAGGATTCCATTACCCACTAACTTGTCGGCACTATATTTATGCAGATATAGTTCATCAAATGCTTTTAAAATTTCAACTTGTTAAACTCTGAACTGAATAATCAAGTGGCAATAGCATCTTTGCAGTGGTTAACCAGAGCAACTATTTCTGATAAACTGGCTATGCCAATTTTAGGTGCCCAAGGGTAACCACTTCAGTACACAGGCTAATTACCTTGACCTGAATTTTCATATTATGTTGCAAACTTGCAATGTAGACTAATGGTGACCCAGGCTAGCTTTCTTCTTTGTTTCTTTTTCTTGGTAAGGATATGCTTATCATTGTTGTTCTTTTAATTTATGTACAACTGCACTTTGCATCTTTTCTGCAGTGCAGTAGGCAGCTGGAAGCCATGATTGCTATATTTAATTTCTCTGGTGCTCTATTTGCAGTTCCTTATTGGTGTTAATTGTTTTTCAGCTTTTTCTTAGTTGTGACAGTGATTTCTACCATCTTTTAGTTTCACATACTGTACTAATACAACTGTAGAAATTACCCCTATTTGTGGCATCACAACAGGAACTAGGTACTAGGATGTTCTGTGTTCAGTCTCTTCTGCATTTTCCTGATCATCAGTCCTATCTGCAGCCTGGTGATCATACACCTAATTAACTGTTCAGTTGGGACCCCTTTCTTTATGGACAAAAACATTATGCTTGTAATCTAAAGTCTCGAACACTCAGACCATTGAGCTTAATGTTGCTGTCTAAAACTCCATCAATCTAAATCGTCATTGCTCTAATCTTGCAAACATTCCAAGATTTTCAACGTTTTATTTGAACCACCAATTGCTTTCAGCTGACTGTCAGGAAATCCTTGATTTGACCTTGCAACAGATCCATGCTATGCTGCCTTCCATGACCAAGAGTGGGGAGTTCCAGTACATGATGACAAGTGCGCTCTAAACCTAATCAAATCAGCTAAACTTGTTCTAAGACCTCTAGTCAGCAATAAATTATAAAGTTACAATTTTCAGTCCTAAATCAACAGGAAATTGTTTGAGATGCTTGTTCTATCTGGTGCATTGGCTGAGATGACATGGCCTGTAATTCTCAGCAAGAGGGACACCTTCAGGTAAGCACTCCTTTTTACTTGATGTACTGAAGACTCTAAAAGCTCACCAAATACTCAAAACTCCTTCAAACTCATGCATTCCACAGGGAAGTTTTCATGGATTTCGATCCTCTATTGGTGTCAAAGCTAAACGGGAAGAAATTGTTGGGGCCATGCAGTCCTGCTAGGTCACTGTTGTCAGAGCATAGGCTGCGTACAATCATAGAAAATGCACGCGAGGTACTAAAGGTAAGCTGCCATGCCATTCAATCCATCTGTCCATATCCTAATCTTGATAAGCTGAACAGCATTGGCAGCCAATTCATCTGCTCAACACCCTTTTCCTTGCTCTGAGACTCAGTGCCCTCTGTTTCTTTCTGCAATTATGTCTGAATCTGCTGTTCATAGGTCATAGAGGAGTTTGGATCATTTGACAAGTACTGCTGGGGCTTTCTCAACAACAAGCCTATGATTGGCAGATTCCGTCACCTGCGGGAAGTGCCATTGAAGACGCCGAAAGCTGACACCATGAGCCAGGACCTGCTGAGCAGGGGGTTCCTAGGCGTCGGGCCGACGGTGATCTACGCCTTCATGCAGGCCGTCGGCATGGCCAACGACCACCTCACCACCTGCTACCGTTTTGAGGAGTGCTGCGGTTGCACTGAAGCTTCTCATACTACTTCTGAAGGCCCTGATAAGCCTCTGGTGAAAGATCAAGAGATGGACAAAATTTGTGGATTGGCAGAGTGTGTCAGCTTGGAGCCCTCGAGAGCCACCACTGTGATGAGCATCTCATAGCAATCAATCCATCGACAATGGCAGCTGAACAGGAGTTCACTTGACTTGTATGTATCTTGTGTAGAGCTTGCTGTGGCCTCCTTTTTATTGGCGTGTCAAGAGTGTTTGTTGTGTGTACATGGTTGGTGATTTGAGGTTTGAGAAATGTGTTGCTTCAATGAGGTTGTTCAAAGGGAAATTTTACAGTGCAGTACATTCTATTGATAATAAAAAAGTGATAGTAGAATTGAAATATGACTATTGATTTGTGTGGACATACTCAACTTTTGTTTATAAATCTTTTTTTTTCAAAAAAAGTATTATGGAGCCGTGATGACCGCCTTCGTGCAATATGGTGGCGGCCAGGCACCAAGAAGCATCCAAAACAGGTGTTTGGGAGGGAAGGTTGGGTACTACCACGATGATGGCAACGGCGAGAGAGGAAGAGTTTAGTGGTGGTGTGTACTACATCCCCACGGCGTGGCTAGGTGGCATGGGGTTTGTGTGCGTGCTGTGGAGGCGATCGTGAGGAGCAGGAGGAAGGTGATGAGCCGGAGTGGGTTGTCAGTAAGGAGCAATACAGACACGAGGAGTACACTCAGAACTTTGAGAGGGCGTGGCGGCGAGGGAGCCCGAGAACCTCTCATGGTCGTTCTCCGCACGGTATGCCTGCTATCAGCGGTTTGTCAGGATGGTGCTTTGGAATGTGGCTCACTGAGATGATCACGTCATGCTTGTGATAGACAATGGTTTATCGTCTATATATTTCTACCTTATTTTTGAATCAACAAAGTTGCGACGTGTTTCCTTGACGATTTTATCTCTCTTAAGATTCTACTACTAGTGCTATCAATAATAATATAATTAAATCTTAGCTAATATGATCTACTAAATTAAAAAGAATAGATGGCTCACGTTCACTTCAGGCCCTCAGGGTAATGTAAAAGAGCCCTGTTCAAAAGATGTGTAGCAAAAGAAGTTGCATTCAGAGTACGATTTGTTCACATTACCAGTTGAAGGGCCAAGCCTTGCAAATCCTGTGAAGTTTCTCTGACTGATATAGAGAACCAAAAAAAAAGTCTGCTTCATCGGCTTTTTCGAGATCTCAGATGTGAATGAGAAACAAAGACAAGATATACCGCACCATGCCCGTAAAGCGAACCGCTGCATTGTCGGTGTCATAGCTTTGGACAAATGGACGCATGGAACACGACAGCAGAACGGTTAGGGTTTCTTGACAGCTCGCCACACTATTGGGCGATGACCGATGAAGTAACGACGAATCGATGATGGTAATCACGGGACAGTGCTTAACGAATATAAGTCTGAATTGTTCATCAATATGTCCATATTAGCTATAGTTGATGGTTTTAATATGGTTGATGATTTTTAACTAAAAATAAATAGTACAGTGAAAACAAATAACTTTTAAAAAGTAGACAAACGTTTAGGAAGGTGAGACTCTAACGATGAGTGGGCTCACATGTGTTTTATCTTCAAAGCAAGAAAATAGAAAAACCACTCTAAGAAACTATATATTTATATAAACTTTTGATTTCTCTAAATAAAGGATAGAATTAGAAATAAATAGGAACAGACGTATGGCTATTCTTTTTAGTTTCTTAAACCGGTTTTTGGCTTTTACTACAGTACTTAACTTTTAAACGGAATATTTTTTTCGAAATGAGGTCTACAAGTTAATTATATTACACATTAAAAGTCTAACATCTGTTCTATCCAAAATCACAAGCGAATATCTCTCTTTATAATCTCTATCATAAACAGTTATAATTCAAAATTTTTAGTTAAAAGTGATAAACCATAGTCGGCCTTTAGTTTGGACGGACTTGTCCGCTTCTCGCGGCCCAAGAGCGGCTCAGAGCAAAAATGCAAGTCAAGGTCGTGGCCACTAGGGCTGTGCGTTCGGTTTTTTCGGTTTATACGGTTCGGTAAATACGGTTTGATCGGTAAATACGGTTTTAGTATTTCGGGAAATACGGTATTTTTTGGAATACGGTATGGTATCGGTAAATACCATATTATTTGACGGTATCGGTTAATACCAATTTTACCAAAGTTTACGCGAATTGCTAAGCGTTAATCTCATCTTCGACTCTAATTCTCTATTCTACAATTCAAAGCGTTAATCTTGGACTTTAATCTCTATTCTACCTCGCCTAGTGCCTACCACGCATGCAGCGCAGCATCGCGCAACCCGCGCGCGCTCGGTCCTCGCTCGCTTTGCGCGCGCACGCGCGCGCTTGGCGCCTTGGCGCGCTGCGCTCCTCGCTAGTCGCTGCATCGCGCGCGCGTCGCCGCGCGTGCACTGCGCTGCGCGCCGCGTCGCGTCTGCGCTTGCGCCCGCCGCGTGTGCTGCGTCCGCCGCGCGCGTGTGCTGCGTCGCGCGCGCGTCCTCTTTTCGGTTTTTGGTTTTCGGTTTTCCTCGGTTTTACGAAAAACCGAATCGTAAAATACCACTTTTCTCGCTACCGAACCGAATACCGAATACCGGTCAAACCGAGTTGACCAGTTCGGTTCGGTTTTTTCGGTACGGTTTTTTCGGTTCGGTACGAAAGTGCACAGCCCTAGTGGCCACCGCGCGGGGGTTGGACCTCCCGTTACACCCGGCCCAGCGACGGCCGGCTGCGCGCACCGCCATGCGCGTCCGTGCGACTTCGCGCGTGCGCGTGGGCACGAACAGTCTTGCCCAGTGCCTGCGCCACAAGTCGTCGCGGCCTGTGGCCGAACGGTACGATGGAAGCCTGGAATTGTGACTGCCAGACGTCAATCCACGCGCGGCCCCCGAAGCGTCCGTGCCCTTTCGGCGCGTGAAGTCCCAATCGACTAGTCCGCTAAGGCCCGTTTATTTAGGTTTAAACTTCTATCTTATATTTTATTATTAATAATTTTTATTTTTTTCTGATTTTTTTTTGTTTTTCAGCTTTTTTACTCGTTCTTTTTTCCGTATTCGTTTACGGTGATAGGTTAATCTATTTTTAGATTTTTTAAAAAATTAATTACACCAAATAAATCACCATCAGTTACAGTATAATTTCAATCAGTTACAATACAATTTTAACTATAAATCACTAAATTTTAGCTTAACTAAGCGGCCTCAGAGTCGTGCTATCTTGGTGTCATCGGGGTAAAAGAGGTGCATATGGATCTTTCTGTGTATCCGTCTACTACAAATGCTTTTGCTTAGTTTGCATTCGGTTGAGTTTGCTACGAACCATCGATGCACAGCAAGCCGCTCAACTCGTGGATTTTACAGGCTCTTGAAAGGAATACTCGATTTTGTATGTAACGGAACCAAACCACGGCAAGTCGGTGTACATGACAGTAAATTTTCAGGCTCCCCCAACCACCCCCAGTGGTGAATGAATCTGCATGACAAACGTTCTTAACAGTAGACGTCTCCAAACAAGAAGATGATAACCACAGCACAATCAATACAACTTCCATACTCGAGAACAGAATCAGATGGAGAAGTACACAGTTTCACAGCCAACAATACCAAGTAATGGCAACTGAAACTGAACCATCCTTGTAAAAATGCCACACAGCCCTGGGGCCTGAACAGTTTACCTGTATAGGACCGAGAACGGTGACCACAGAGGGATGAATAAGAGCCTACAAATACAATTCTTCTCTAAATCTTCTCAAGGAGAATTCAAGATTCTTTACTGTAATAGTGATTAAAACTATTTGAATAGCCTCAAATAGTTTATACCCTCATTTGGTGTTAAAATCCCTATACCTCTGTCACATTAGGATTCCCATTATCTCAGTAATGAGATTATAATATGGTTTGATAATTTTAGAAATGGTAGAGCTTCTTAGACAAGCTACTCGGCCATTATAATTTCAAGGGTGGAAAATTATTATCATATGTCTTAATCATTTTATTCTTGTAACTTTGTGGCAATAGGTATTGCTGCTGATTTTGAAGTAAAATAAAATGATAAAAATGATTTAGACTTAGACAGATGGTAAGTTGGGTTGGTGTAGACTGAGCACGAGACCTTGTATTGTGAAACTACCACCTTAATCAATTAAGGGCTGACACTTATGATTGTTTAAACTGAGCACTATTGTACAACCACAAGTCTAAATAGGTACGACCTGGCTAATTAATTTGCAATGGCTTTGCTTAGATTCCGTCAGATGATTGAATGTGGGGTGTTAGATAGTGGCATTGCCACACGGCGCAAGAGGGAGCTTCTGATTTGGGCAGATTGAACCCATTTAGCGGTGAAACGTCAGTGGATGGATTCTAGTTACGCTAGCGCATTGTAAAGGTCTTATCATAATCTTTCTGTCGCACACCCACAGAAGTGTGCTTATCTAGTGGTAATATGAGATGATCATGTATTGTGGATAAAGCTATACAACCTCTGAAAAGGGTAAAACTATTTGAATAGTTGTGTCCACAGTCAAGGGCGGGCAATATACGCTTTCATATGATAGACTTATGGTTTTGTTTTTAAATGAGCTTTTGAAAATCTGGGAGTGATTAGAGCTCTCAGGTGTGTTCTGGCAAATAGCACCAGTCAAGTAGATAGAACCAGATTCAATGAACCTTGGTAGTTATAGCCGTAATATTAGTGTTGGTAGTTATAACCTTCACTAGAAAAATTATGCTAGCTTTAGTTATTACACTTTGCTTTGTTAAATTGATGCCTTGGAAATCTATAATGGTAATTGAACTAAAAATATTGCTTTGTGCAAAAGAACTATATTACCCTTCTTTTGTTAAGCCTTATATATGATTGTATTTTTCACTAGACTTTTAGAGCACTCTATGTATCCACCTTACAATCTACAAAAACATCTTAAAGGAATACAAAGACACCAAAGAAGACTATGACTACTTTGCGTGTGGATTCGATGAAGACTTTCCGGAGGTCTAGGTTGTACTTACCTAGTCAATTGCCTATGGTGTATTAATAGGCTATCTTTGGAGTTTATTTCTTTTGCTTTCGCTATATTTTGTAAGTCTTTGAAATTTTATAACCTTATTTGTAATAAGTGGCCATAAGGCTGATAATCATTATTGTTGAAATAATAATCATTGTTCGACTGTGTACACTATTTTTGAATTGAGACTACTGTGGTAATACAAAGAGGGTTTGAATTCAAAAATCCGGTCTCGATAGAAATCAAGTCAATGTGGCTAAGGATGGTTTCTCACATGTCTTAGCATCCTTAAATCACAACAAGAACCAATCTAAATGCTCTCAAGATCCAAACCCTAAAATCACCTTTTCTTGAGATATCTTTATTACTTACGCGCCCTTGGCACCAAACAAGATCAAGAGGGGGAAAACACTAAAAACCAATCCAAATTAAGATTTCAATACTTTAGTAGAGATGAGAAAGACTTTGGAAAATTTTGGATATATATTAATACTTGAAAATAAATATTTACAACCACTTACAAGCCTAACGATGACAAGAAACTCAAACACAAGTGCCATACTCCATCTCTCAAAAGTTTTCTTCAAGAACCTAACTCTCTACTACTTCACCCAAGATTAATCCTTAAGCCACTCCTACCTTTTTTTTTATAGTAGTGGCCATGGAAACCACTTTCAAGAAATCCTAAAACCTAGATATAAAGTGGATTCTATCCACCAATACATGGACAAACCTAATAACCCAACACATAACGGGTTTTTACTCATGCATGCACACTTCCAAAGCTCTTACAAGACTTAACACTAAACCATTAGCGATTTATCCACTCACTTTGACCTAAGCCACTTCTTCTTTGCGTCTCTTCACGTCATAGTTTTGTCCAAGGCTCAACTCAGTATTTTGGTAAACTCTGAAAATACACTTGACGAAGCTTTTGGGCACTTTCCCTTGACCTCGTCTTTATCTTCATATCAAAACATCTCTACATACTTTAACACGTAACCCATAGAGTCCAATGACTTGCTATCAAGTCTTCACGCGTCCGGTCTCCCCGGATTATCTTTACTTGCACCGATCCAAGTCATTTGGCCCACCACATGCACCAATTCATGTCTCCATGATTCTTGTATTTCAAGTGATTCCCGCTTGAGCAACATAGCTTTACCCAGATTTACTCAACCACATGGATCTCAGATCTTCTGTCTAGCCTTGGTCACTTGCCGTTGACCGCTAACGTTTTCAAATCATATGCATATCCAAAGACCAAACAAATATCTCGATCATAAGTTCTATACACTTAATTTGCATTAGTCAAAATAATGATCATGCAACACAACACAACCAACTAATGGCTCCTATGCCATTCACACACTCAAACCACTCAAGAACACGTCTCACTATTCTTTGACCATACCAATCAGTTTGATTGCACTCCACATAGCAGTCAATCTGCCTGCTAGTCAGGACCTCTAACCATTGATTGGTCTAATTGGCTCGAACCGACTTAACCCTTTCCTAGAAATAGGACGCTGGTGTGACCGCATCGGCAATGTTGGTCACACCGCCCAACTCAACTTCGGTCCAACCACAACTGGCAATTTAACTGCACGTGCCCAATTCCAAACATGTTCTTTGCTAAAAAAAAGCAAGCAGTTACCATAGCCCGATCACACCATAACCACTGATCTGACCGCACCCCATGTGTTGGTTAGACTATTGAATCCATTGTAGCTGATCGGGCTAGGAGGACTATTCAATCTCCGAAGAGGCTAATTGAAGAAGCTAATGTTGTGGCTTATTTAAACCTGGTAAAAGATATTGAAGAGACTATTGAGCCTTCAACTTATTCTAAATTCATCTATTCTGATGAGGTAGAGGTGGATACCTGCCATGCATGAGGAGATAGAATTTCTCAAGAAGAACTTCACTTAGGAGTTGGTTGAGCTCTCGATTGAAAAAAAACACATACATTGCAAAGGGATTTATAAGAAGGAAGGTATATCACCAACTGGCTTGGTTAGGTATAAGGTGAGGCTCATTGTAAAGGGATATAGCCAAATCTTAGATATTGATTTTACATATGTTTTTTTCCTGTAGTAAAACATAGTTCTATTCATACTCTACTCAACATTGTGGTTATGCGTAATTTTGAACTTAAGCAAATGGATAGTAAGACCACATTCTTACATAGGGAATTGAAAGAATACATCTATATGGACTAGCAAGAAGATTTTATCAATTCAAGAAAAGAGAATTTTGCATGCAAATTGAAGAAGTCTCTTTATGGGTTGAAACAATCACCTAGACAATTATACAAAAGAATTGACTCCTTTAAGATCTCTTAAGGGTTCAAAAGATCTGATTATGATAGTTATGTTTATTTAAATACCGTCAATAATTCATCTATTTATTTGCTCCTATATATTGATGATATGCTGATCATGGCAAAGGACATGCTTGAAATTTTAAAATCGAAGATACAATTAAGCAATGAAGTTGAGATGAAAGATCTAGATATGTTGATTCAGACTTCACAAGAGATTTGGATAAACGAAGATCTCTTACTGGTTATGTTTTCACAGTTGGAAGCTATGTCGTGAGTTGGAAAGCTAGTTTACAAGTTATTATTGCTCTCTCAACCACTGAAACCAAATACATGGCTATTTTTAAGCCTATAAAGAAGCTATTTTTTTTGTAACAGTCAGAGTGCTATTTGTTTTACAAAATACCAAGTATTATGTGAGAGAACAAAATACATTGAAGTTATATATCACTTCATCCGAGAAGTTATTTCACAAGGTGTATCAAAGTTTATGATGACAAATCTAGTTCCTATTGCTAAGTTTGAGTTCTGCTTAGACTTGGTCGGTATTAATCATTAGTCCTTTCGGATATTTGGCGCATGAGAGGCACTCTACAATTTCATTGAGAAGTTCTTCGGTTCTTTTTTTTTTTTTGCTACAGGAGGAATTCGATTTAAGGTGGAGATTGTTGTGTTTTGTGATCCAAATCTGGTCAGGCTCAACCACTGTGATTTTTTACGACCACTTGAAGAGTTTGATCATAAAGCAATGCAAATTGATCGGAAGTCATGATTACTCTAAGGTGCGTGCGTCGACTGGAGTTAGACGTGGCTTTTCAAGGCGCTTCAGATTACAATTCCACAATGTTATCTTCGGAAACTCTTTAAGCGGTGTGCTGTTCCTATCTCCGAGAAAATTACTATTTTAGTTTTTGATAGGTCGTTGTTTCATTGTCGGCTAGGACTCTATCCTTTCTTTATTAGGGGCTTTGATTTCTAGTTTATATATGTACCTTATTGCCGCACAGTTGAAACATACAAAGACACGCTGAAACACACTGAAATACATCGAAATTTCTCATGTTTGTAACTTCTCATGTAGCAATTTCGCTGATTGTGTGTCCACAGTTTTTCATCCGAAAATATTTTCCACATTAATATCTGTCTCGTATTCTCGAATGTTTTTTATTGGGTATGTGCTTTGTTTTGTTAATTTCATAACAAGTGAAATATCCGATCCTAACAAGCTCCTGTGGCAGCGCGCCGGCAGCAGTGTCCTGATGCATGGACTGTCATCTGTGATCCAATACACATGACCAGCATGCAGATGGCAGCCATCTTCAGTGCAGCAGCAGAAGCCATTGCGACGAGATGATGCTGATGTAATAAGTAAAAGTTTATAACTAGATGATCGATCGGTAGCTAGATGTGAGATGCGACATGAAGTAGTAAGTCCTTGCTATTTATAGAGAGCAAATGGTTCCTGTACATACATACGCCTGTAATAGAAGCTTGGACCTCTGAAGAATATCGATATAGCCAACAGTTAAATGGCTTGCTTCAGGCCAAATTTCTAGAGTAGAAGCAAGAAGAATAGACGTAAATGATGACTACGCGCGCACTGCTGTTTCGATTTTAGTGATTAATTGATGTGTCTGAACCATAAAGTAGTGTGCCGACTGCCAAGCCAAGCATGGCTGTTAATTTGAAGCAACTGGCATTCAGATAAGTAGCAATTGTATAGCACAACAATGTTGTTCAGCTACACATGGAAAACTTAAGCTGTCGCATTGAAATTTAAGAGAAGTAACAAGAAGATGACTACAGATGCGTGAAAAGTGCAAAAGCAGACGTAGCAAGATTTTCAGCCGAAAGAGTGAAACTTCAACTAAAGCCAATTAAGCCACTACGCAACCTATTATTTGCATCGATCGTTGCACGTTTCTTTTTCGCATGGACATGAACTTGATCTTGAGATAGCTTGTACAGTACAAACAAAGGGTCTGATGGCGCGAGCTACATTATGTACTCCCTGCTGCTGGATCTCGACTTGGCTTTTTGCAGCGATCAGCGTCGGTTTTAGCTTCTTGAGACTATAGCAAATTTGTCCTTTAGTGATTTTTTTTTTTTTGGTATTTTTATGTTTTGTTTTTTTCCGTATTCCTTTGTATTGTCCGTGATAAGTTAACGTGTCACTTTTATTTTTATATTTTTTAAATTTAATTATACCCAATAACCCAACTCAGCTATAGTAAAAAATCAACCAGCTACAGTAAAATTTCAGCAAAAAGTCAAAAGCTACCGCTATTCCGAACGCCCCCTCACCTCCGATCCGCCTCTGGACATACTTGGTCCTTGAATCGGCCCGGCGCTGGTTCGTGGCCTGTTGTTTTGGCTTCGGTTTATAGTTTTTAGTTACGGTTTATGACTTTTGCATGTTTACAAGAGAGAATCGTATGTGATTTTAACTGATATAAATGAAGTCACTGTAATGTCTACTACTATCGATTTGTATACCCGACTTAAAAAGATACTTCATTTGAAAGCTAATTACTGCAAAAAAAACTGTTAAAAGCTGAAAAGGTGGCAGCCTCCTTTGCCCACCTAGGTTCGAATCATAGGATTCACCCAGACCCAGGTGCCAAACTCCTTAAGCGAGTGCCAGAGCTCCTGACCAAATTTCAGTCCGTTTCTCGCGGCCAACAGCGGTTCAAAGCTCGGTTTACTTGTGCTGCTGCCAAATTGCCAAGTTGTTGCAGCGGGATGCTTTGTCACATCCGATCGATTATCTGAGTAGCCTGCCCGATCACAGACAAAATGCAAGCCGCGCGGGGAGCTAGGCCTCCCGTTGCACTCGCCCTGCGGCGGCCGGCACGCCGGCGCCACGCGTCCGTGCGAGGGGCTGGGCTGCCGCGCGGATGAAGAAACCGGCTGACCGAGCCGCGCGTCGCATGCGTCGTGGCGTGGGGGTGGCTCGCACGAGCCGGCGCGCGGAGAGAAACCGAGCTGGACGAGGGGTCCTTACCATCCACCGGCACGAACAGTTTTGGCGGATTTGGGCCAGAGTCGCTGCGGCCTGCGAGGCTTCTGTTCATATCTTCCGGAGCTGATGGTTTCTTGCTGTAACCGATGATTTTTGATTGAAAATAAATAGTAGTGGTTGAAAGAAATATCTTTTATAAAGAGAGTACGAGCAATGAGAAAAATAAGAGAGAGATGCGTGCGTGAGAATGGAGCGAAAAGAGTGAGGTGCATGATATGCTCCGGAGCGAGACGGGAGTGAGAGGAGCGGGAAAATCGCTCCGGAAAGTTAATTATTTATATTCTTTTCTAGTTTCTCCAAGCAAAAACTAGAAACAGAAGCCAATATGAATAGGATGGGTTCTTTTGGACTGTAGTTTATGATTTTTGACGTTTGAATTCTGATTGTTCGTGAGAGAGATTACGAAGAGAGATACTCGTCTGCGATTTTAGCAGGTATATCTGAAGTTAGTATAATATGTACTACGATCGACTAATAGATTTGTCTTAAATAAATGCACCGTTTAAAAGATAATTACTATAGCAAAAACAAAAGACCATAAGTGGCAAGCCCAACCGAACCCACCCCATCACCGTAGACGAAAGCCTTGAACAATACACAGCGAGTTACCGATACACAGATGGAACACTTACATTACTCAGTTGCCACAGTCGATGCAACTGAAAGTGAATCGAACAACTCCTCCAGAAGGCCAAACCCATGGGGCCATGCCTCTTGAGGTTATTAATGTCGGAACTTGGTAGTGGTTACAACGCACAGTGGGTGGTGCATTAGACACAGTATTAACGTAGGGCGAGGCAGGCTCGTACACCTCCTTACGCGACCATCGTCTTGTTGAAGCAGTCACTCGTCACCGTGCAGTTGGCGAAGCAGGCAACCGGGTCGTTGATGAGCACGCACGTGATCGCGCAGATGATCAGGCATTTCTGGCATGCCGGCGTGCAGAAGTCGCCGACGTTATCGTGGAGGCCCAGTTCCTCGGCGAGCTCGTGCTCCATGAGCTCCTGCAGCAGCGCGCCGGCAGCGGCCTCCTGCTCCGGCGACTCGAGGACTGGCGCCATTTCTGATCCGACGCACAGGACCAGCATGCAGATGGCGGCCACCTTCAGTGCAGCAGCAGAAGCCATTGCAAGCTAGCTTGATTTTGCAAGGAGGTGATGCTAATGTGATTATAGCTAGATAGGAGATGCGACATGAAGTGGTAAGGTTCAGCTATTTATATAGAGGAGATGATTCCTGTTCGTGCGTCGGCCATACAAGCTTGGACTCCGAAGAAGATGCAACCAATAGTTTAAAGGGCTCCTCTAGTTTAAAAATGGAGTGGTGCCTTCGTGGAGGCAATGAACTGCATGTTCTACGTCCAGGAAGCAATCCAATGACCGCATAATTCAGATGGTCTCACCAAACTCCAACGATCATGCGTACTAGTGAAACAGAGTCTAGATCGATATAAAGTAAAACAATGTGTCCTCGATATAAAGGAAAATGCCCATAAAATTATTCTCGTGGCGAAATTTTTGGAGTAGAAGAAAGAAGAATAGGCGTACATGATGCTGACTAATGTATTGTTAATTTGATTTTGGTGACTAATTCATGCTTCTTAACCATAGCAGTAGCGTACCAAATGCCAACCCATGGCTGTTACTTCGACGGAACTTACCTATGGAGACGCACCTCTGGAAAAGAAAAAAAACTGATAGAAAACCCAGGCTATCGTTGAAGTTAAGAGAACCAACAAGAAGATGAACATATATGCATGAAAAAGGCAAAATCAAACATATCGTATTTTTAAAGTAATAATTTTCAGACAAAGTCAAGTCAGCTGCTGAGTACTGACCAATGCATTATTTGCATAATTGCAATTTGCACATCAACCATTCGCGTGAACTTCAATGCACAGTATAACATCACCCAATGGAACATTGCTAATCAGCCTATAATCGATCAGGCGGAAAACAAAGGCATGACAGTTTTGCTAGATGAAAGAAATCATTTCAATGAGGATGTATTTCACTTCACATGATCGCAGGCAATATGTTTTTCTTTATATGATATAGTAGCTATAGAGTTAAAATAGCTACATAATGTGAATATTGCATGAAAGCATGCTGCAAAATTGATCAACATAAAGAACATGAAAAAGAAGATGCAGAAACTAGGATCAGTACATCAACTCTTTCAATTCAGTAAAATCATAAATGTGTGTAGTATTGGTACGGCGAGTCTGGTGGGCGAATAACTGCTTCAAAATCTTTTCCCAAGTAATATCAACTCTATGCAACAGAAACACAAACTTACAAACTCATCAAAACCAAGAGTCTAAGAGCACAAAGTACCTGAGACAACTGTGCCTGAACGGTACTACCGTCAACCAAAATTTGGTCTGACTACCAGCAAAATACCAATCAGATTGCTATTGGCTAGTATGACGGCAGCCCCAAAGCCGATCATACCGCCAACAACAGAAAGCAACAGGAAAATATGCAAATACTCAAAATCAAACTTAAACTTCGACATTGAAACACAAACACAGTCAAATACTCATCACAAATATTGGATGGGTTTCACAATCTTCCTCTTGATGAGTAATTTGACAAAATCTCAAAAATACAAGAATTTAAGTTTAAATTTGGACAATTAAAGCAAACAAGTTACAAGTCACAAGTGGTCCACTTTCAAGGTAAAGAAAGAACATGATCATAATAGCAAGATATGGAATGGTGCTAACACCAAGGAAAAGCAAGTTTTCACCAAAAGCTCCAATTAACACCTAAAGCTCCTAAAAAAGCAAAATCTTGCTCATGATCTAAACAAAAAAAATAATTGTTTATCATGACCATTTCATAGCAAGACAAACTACCAAAAGAGCAAAAAGGAATAAATACAATGCAAATGATCATTTATGACTTAAACTGCATTTTTATCACTTAAAAGCTCACTTTGCTCTATTGCAACTTCACAATATTTATTTTCATATTTTTAGTGCATTCTTCCCTTAGAAGTTCATTCTTAATTTTTTTTTCCTTTTTGACTAAAATCAAATTGTGACTTAATCATTCTCCCCATTTTGACAAAATAGTCATAAGGGTCAAGGGTCTATGCAAGCTCGCTAACTCATGCTTTCCAAATCTCCCCCTCAAATAATGTATGATACCAATTGTAAACAACAAGGGAGCAAAGAAGAAGCATGCATGTATGGATGAAAATACATAACTTAAAAGAGCTTTAAAAATTAGCCAAAGTGAGGTTAAATTAAAAAGATATCACTTAAAACCATAGAATGCATACAAAACTATCTACATAATGAAAAGACATACATAATCAATCTAGGCAAGATAGCACACAAGGCTTCAAAATGACAAGTTTACCTAATGGTATCCAAATATGAGTTAAGCTATACTAAAAAGGCCAAAAAAACCACAAAACTCAAATTGAATAAATTGAAGTGCTACAAGTTTAAATTTCACCAATTATGCTCAAGCACTAGATTAAAGCCATACTTGAGATTTTAAAGATCATTTAGGCCTTATCTTAGCAAAAAAGTCCTGGATTATGAGCTATCTACAACTACTTCCTAAGTTTCAATCCATAATCACAATTTTATGATCTATCTCAGTAAAGCAAATCCTAGACTATGAGGTATCTACAACAGCCTCCTGAGTTTCAACCAATTTGAGTTAATTTTGTTTTCAATAATCTCATGCCATTGCCATCCATCTCAAGCATTAAACTTATAATAATGGCCTTAGTCATATAAAACTCCTTTGAGTTCATGTAAAATGCAATGATAAGTTGTCTTATGAAGAAGAATTATTGAGATACCAATTGTATAGATTCATGATTTAGCACAAAAGAGATCATTTTATCAAGTTAAACACTAATTTATTGAGCAATTACATGATTCACCAAAGAACTAGTATAACATTAAATAAAGCTCAATTTAGACTCAAGATTCAAAAAAACATTATTGACATAGCATCTATCGAAACTAGAGCACGTTATATCCTAAGAAGTGATAATCATCATCAGATATCCAAAGTGGGGTAAGAGATCCAAAGAGACTAATATGATCCACATGACCTCATTCTCACCTGAAAAGCCTACATCAAGGAGACTGAGGGTGAAAACAGATCAAATATGGATTATATAGTGCTTAAACCACATTCGTATTTGTATTTGTAAACAAATACGAATATGAATATTCTCGAATAAAAATACGAATAGAATATTGTAACAAATACGAATTCAAATCGAATATGTACTCAATTCGGTCAAATCTAGATATTCTCATAACTTATATAGTACTAGTCAGTGTGCACGTGAAATTCACGTCTCCTGAAAGAGCAATAGTTGAATGTGAATATTTTCATATTTAGTACATATTATGCTCTAAAAATTGTCACCCATGATTAGTTACAATTGTTCACTTTAAAGAGACAAAAGTAGCTCACTGAAAGTAACAAGATGCATGGAAACTAAAGAATAACATTTTAAAAAGTGCACAAAATACAAAATTTCTCATAAACATGTGAAATTCATATAACAACAAAATAAATAAATTGCTGATGCGAAAAGAAAAGAACATGATAAATATATTGCATCTCACACACAAAATTGTGCAGTCCAATCATTATCTACAAATAATAACCTTGTGATATTTGCACAAGAAAATTTTAACTATTGTGTAGTCCAATCATTATCTAGAAACAATAACCTTATGATATTTGCACAGAAAAAATTAAATTAAATTGATACACAAGGCATCAGATAAAATTATCTTCCATGTCTATGAGAATATAAATTCCAAAGTGCTTCCATCGTAACCTAGATACTCATTGATGGTCCTCTCCTACAGGCACAAACCAGGAAAGTAAGTATCCAGATGGTCAATATACAATTCTTCAAATTTGTATTGTCCTCGAGAATTAATGATCTGAAATGGAAGATACTTGTAGACATCACATATCCAGAGAGAGATAGTAGTGTAAAGATCTACGAAGAAACATCTCACTCCCATGAATAAATGTTTAACACAAGATGAGCGATCCGAGCTCCACTGCCATGGTGTCATCGGCGAGTCCTCAAGGCCAAGGTTGAACCGTTGCAGCAGAGCTATTGCACCGCTGCCCGCTTCGGCTGATCATCAAGTCGAATCTAGGGAGTGACTGCTGCTGTTGACGCCAAGGAGAGGAGAGGACGTCCGCATGTTGCGGAGAGGAGGGATTCAGAGGCAATGCGTCAAGGGACAGGGACAATGCGTCAAAGTGGAGGAGGCATCCAGGTTTTTTTTTTGTGGCTGACTGCTGCTTTTAAGCTTGTTCATGCTGCTTTAGTTGACTGCATATATAGGAGGCATCCAACTTTGCATACCGACCCTAAAAAAACTAAACACTTTTGAATTAGTAAGCTGAAAATATATCAGTGACAGATTGAGAAATTTCATGATTTACTCAACACAGGTGCTGCATTGTCAATTTGACAAATTGAAAATAGATATACACGAACATAATGTTTCAAACTTTAAATAGATATACATGAACATAATGTTCCAACGCCGTGAATGAATACAGTCATGCTTTCTCTTCTTTTTAAAGCCATCCAATATTTCCACTGGCTCTCCTTATCAAAGCTTAAAGTCACTTCAAATTAAATAGGACAAGGCAAATGCCAAGTAAAAATTCAAAACAGAAACCAAGTGATATGGGACTTCATGTCAATTAAATACTCATTATGGAATATCAGTATATATCAAAAACACCACTTTTATTGCGCAAACTGAACTGAGCTGATCCATTATTCATCAGATTGAAGAAAAAAATAGTAGAACAATAGATGGGGATGGCAGGCTTTTACTTGAACCAAAATAAAATAGCAGCTATAGTGAATTCTTTGATTAAACATTCAATTGCAGGACCTTGAGGCTGGAAAAAGATCCAGACTTCAGTTAGTGTGCACATGGAATTCACATTGACATAAAACATATACAAGTAATAAATATTAATAATCCTCTTGCTCCATGTGATAAGTTCAATTATATGTCATGGGGGTGGGCATGAAAGCAATTTCCAAAAAATAGTATATTTCATAGGGTTGTTAACTCCAAGTGGTATTAAAATAGGAACTAAATAGCTTGTTAAGTAGTATAGACAATCAGTTATAGCCAGTCGCTTAAACTGCATCATTTGTGAAACTTGAACTAACAAGTTTGTTCTCTGACATACTTACTCAGCGACCTGATGTTTTTTCCTTTCTTTCTTCAGTCAATCGAGCATTCTCTTCCCTCTTCCCCTTCTTCACTTCCAACATAACACGAGTGGGATGTCACTTGAATGTTGTCATGCATGTTACATAGGATATCTACTCTTTAGTTAGTACATTTGCACGACCACTAAGTTTGTCCTTTTTCTCTTTATGAAATGGAGCACTATATTTTTTTTCTTTATGAAATGGACCATACCTTGTTTATTTTGGTGGTACTTCATGTATCACAGCACGTAGTACACAGATTTGTCACCATGCATGACTGATGTCTCTCGATCATGATTTCCTACATCAAGAATCAAAATGATATGGTGCTCGACAAATCATCATCAGAAATCCAACAAACAGCCACCATCTTTTTTTTGTCACCACAATGTCATTTTTTAGGATAGTTCACGAAATTAGAGGCTATCTGTCATCGGTATGAGTCTAGACAGTAAACTTATAAGCACCATCGATTGGGTACGAAGACCGTTGTGGGTGTGAAGAGACCTTGAGTAGCACAACCATCATGAAGAGACCTCGAAGTATCTTCACTACTACCACCACCAAGTGAATTCAAGAAAAATATGTTAGGGTTACAAAAGTGGCATCCCCTCTTCCATTACAAGGGGGAGAGGGGGAGGCCTACGTAGTTATAACTTTGCCCTTAGGGTTTGGCCTACTCTTGGGGGTATTTCGGTCATCTATTCCATGCAGGCCCTATTAGGTCCGAGACCCCAGGGGTCGGTTTGGGGTTGGTCTTGCGCACTTCGCCCAGGGTGACACACTTCGCCCAGGGTTGCGCACTTCGCCCAGGGTTGACCCAGGGCCCACTTAGGGTCAGTCTAGCGCACTTCGCCCGGGGTTTGGCCTGGAGTCCTCCTAGGGTTGGTCTTGCGCACTTCGCCCGAGGTTGCATACTTCGCCCGGGGGTTGGCTTAAGGACTTGGCTCAGGGTAGGCCTCTGTGGGCCTAAGATAGTGTGGAGACCCTCCCCCAACACTATCTATTTGTACACATACCACAATGTCATTTCTGATGACAATTCACGAAATTATAGGCTATCTATTTGTACACAGAAACTATCTATTTGTACACATGCAAATCTACACATCAGTAAAAATGTTGAAATGGAACCACAATGCCATTTGTGATGTATGAATGGGCAAGAAATTGCCAAAAAAAATGGTCATCCCCTTGGGGCAAATATACCCTTCGAGCAGGGGGTGGTGCGGGGGCGGTGTGGGGCGAAGAAGGTGGGCGGTGCAGGGGTGGAGTGGGGCAGAGGAGGTGGGCGGCACGAGGGTCAAGTGGCGGAGCAGGGGAGGCAGCGCAGGAGAGGAGTGATGTCGGAGCAATGGAGTAGGGGATGATGCAGGGGCGAAGGAGGAGCAGGGGCATCGTGTAGGCGGAGTGAGGCCGGAGCGGCGGAGTAGTGGGCGGCACGGGGGCGGAGCGGAGGAGGGGCGGCAGGGACGGAGTAGGGCGGAAAAGGCGGGGATGCGGGGGTGGAGTGGAGAAGGAGGGGCGCGAGGGATTGGGGTGAGATTAGGGTGCCACGCGGTGGGTTGGGGCCAACGGGTAAGGATACATTGTTGGGGATTGGGGATTAAGGATGTGGGCGGTGGGGGATTGGCAAGACCAACTTGTAATAGTATACATTAGATGAGTTGAATCAACGGTGTAGATGTCTATATGGCAGGACTAACTTGCAGTGGTAGTCATTAGATTTTATGAATCAAACTGTAAGGAGGAGAGGGTATTAATGGAGCTGGGTGAAAAAAGGTTTAAACAAACTGATGCTTTTGTATTGGTATAGATGAAGACATTAATGATATTTTATCCTCGTATAATCACGCTTAATCATTCTAATTCATTTACTTTTCCTAAGGAAATACGAATTCACATTCAATTAAAAAAACTTGTCTAACTAATTAGTCATATTGTAATAAAATATGCATATTGCTTCGTTAAATACAAATACGGATACAGATGGTCTAGATAAAATAACATTTTGGATAGTAAAAGTCCATATCATATTTGCATCCATATTTTTATACGAATTCAAATATGAATAAGATATAAATTGTTAATCGGATGGAAAAATCTATACCATATTCGTATCCTATCAAATACAATAACCGGATAATATGGATAATTCGTATCCACTTTTCACCCCTAAAAGAGACAGAAGAAGCTTGTACATTGGTATTAGGGTTAGTGATATTTGATTTAAGCATCTAGTACTAAGACACGACCACTAGGTGCAAATGAACCAATATGGGGGTTAGCATGATGCATACGATGCCATGAGGGACATCTCGATGAAGAAACCGAGTGCCTTCTCTAGAAAAGCAACAAATGCCATTCTTGAAAGTTTCATATTGTGGACCAACAAAAACACCAAAGGAATTCAGAAGTCCTCGCCGTGGGTATAAACTTCGATAGAGAAAACAAGGTCTACCACTTCAGAAACGATGAAAATCCTTCACTGGGGTAGCATGTGGACCAAAACCAAATCCATGAAAAACAAGTCCACAACACCATCCAAATCCACTGGAAGGTGGATCAAATAAGTCATAAAAAAATTGAGTCCTCGGGCTAGGTTTTTCAATATTCATATCATGAGAAAGACTATAAATACTGGAGACTTAAAAGCATGAGATTGACGCATGCGTTTGGCATGTCTAAAGGAAAACTCCACAAGATGCTCATTCTTCTCACAAAATGAGCAGTGGTATAATGATCTAAAGGTAGAGACGGTCTAAGAGGACAAAGTACCATTGTTGCTCAAAAGAGAAGTCCTTTGGGACAAACAAGAAGAGTCACCACCACATCTAGTGCTTACATTAGCACTAGATGCACATGCCATGAGATGGACGATGTGTATTACTAGATGCTTGACGACGCACTCGACGCTCGTGTTTGATACAACGAAAGCAAAACTAAAAAATGTGTCTATCTTTCTTGCAAAAAGTGCAATAGTATTTCTTATTAGAAGATGTAGTACCATGTGAGGAAAAAGCACCTTTGTCATTAGAAATCCTTTGGACAACATAAGAACAAAAAAAGTTAAAAGACTTAGTACTCATATCATTGTGCACTCTCTTCAAAAATTCAAATTCTTCTCTCAAGGAAATGCAAGATGTACAAGATGGCAAAGATGCATTCTTAGTAAGCTTGGATTTAAAGCATCAATTTCAAATTTTAAACTAGCATAATTATTGCAAGAGGATAAATCACCCATAAGAAATTTTTATTATCTAAGCACATGCTATAAGGGTAACTTTAATATCAACAATTTCAGCCCTAGCATTATCTAATTAATTAAGATGAGTGGAATGGCTGAATTTCAAATTTTTATTTTGAGTTTTAGAATTTTCTAATTGTTCCACACAAGTATAATGAGCCAGTTTCACATTTTCATTTTCAGCATGCATACTTATAAGAATCACATTCGTTGCTAGTCAATGATCTAAGATTACCTATTTCTACCTTAGCACTATTAAGCTCATAATGTAAGGTAATACAAGAGTCGCATAACATAGAAACCTTCAATTTCAATTATTCATTTTTCAGATTTTAAGCATACAAGAGAGTTGTTCATATTATACATGTCGTTGAGTAATGACTCACATAATTCACATGACAAAGGAGATTTCAATCTAACAATTTTATGAGACAAATCTCTATTTTTCTTTTTTAGCTTTTCTACTTTCTTCTCAAGCTTAAACATTTTAGTTGCTAGATTCAAAGAGCTCTCAATAATTTTCTCCTTTCTCAACTTACGTATTTTGAGTAGATGATCGTCCTCGATTGGCTTATCACGATCATCCTCGATTGCTACTCCACAATGTGTCAATGTCCATAGCTCTTTTGCTTCTCCCTGAAACTAGGACAATTGAAAGAAAAGAATCCACCACAACCTTTGCAAAGGATTTGTTTTCAATTTAAGCTCAACCCTCTCGTCACAACAAACATCATCGGCAAAGGAACCACGACAAGAAGCAAAGAAATGCTCACAAGTCCCTATACTACTCGCCATACTCAAGATCAGTTAAGATATATGAAAAGAGCAAATTGGGCTTTGATACTATTTGTAGGATCGGTATAGCAAGTCATAAAGGGGTGAATGACTACTTCAAAATATTTCCACAAGTATTATCAACTCTATACAACGAAAACACAGATTCACAAGCTCGCCAAAGTCAAGAGCCCAAGAACATAAAGCACACGAAATAACTCTGCCTGAATGGTACTACCACCGGCCAAAGTCTGGTTTGACCGTCAGCTAAATGACAGTCAGACCGCTCCTGGTCGGTCTAACCACGGCCCCAAAGCCGATCACACCACCTGCAACAGAAAGCAACATGAAAAGATGTAAATACTCAAAATCAAACTCAAACTTCGATATCAAAACATAAGCACAATCAAATACTCATCACAAATATGGGATGATCTCCATATGGTCTCACATACACATTTCCACTTAAGGAGAAGGCAAACTACTTATTTCTTAAATGCTACCTATAACATGTACAGAGTTTGAATTGTTTGGATAAGACCTTTCACTAGCGCCCGCAATTCTTACAATAATGACGATTTTTTTTCATTGGGGCGGCACAATGGTAACAGAAGTATTGTTCACACCTACAAAACAAAAAAAATGTATTAGTGACATTGATGAGGACTGAAAAAAATATCAAGAACAATATTCAATATGTGTTTAGGGGAAAGTCAGGAAGGCAGTGTTTATAGAACCTGTAAGATTTATTTACAAGAACATATGTAAAATTGAACTCTGTAATTAATTTTGTTCTAAAGTTTGGTTCCATATTTAAACAGCAAGAATTGACCTGATTTTGGCTTGCCAGTTGGCAGGTAGTATCAACTTGGTGATTCATATAGTTACAAAATTTGTGCAACAAATTGTGGCAACAGATATATACTGGAAACCAAACTAAAACCACAAGCTTCCAATTGGAACTAGCAAAAAACCAAATTTCACACAGAACAACAAAAAGTCAAAATTGCAGGTTAGAAATTGCTATAAGCCTATAAATTTATAGGAAACAATGTTTTTCTGTTCAAATCAGCCATTATACTCAATCCAGGTCCTCAACACATTTGACAAGCTACTGGCTGTTAACGACTGGTTTCCATGTGAAATAGAACTGACCTACTCGTGGCTCTTATTTCTATCAAAATATCGCTTCACCTATAGCCTATAAGGAGGTGGACAAAGGGGTTATCACTTGAAACATGAATAATGAAAAGATACCAATACTCCTGTTACAAAATAAATAGGCATGTAGTTTTCTAGTCTTGCTGCAAAATATAGGGTGTGCATGAAAATTAATGATATTTTTTCCTGGTTTACCCTCATTCAGTTACCCTCTATTTTCAACATTCTCACTCTCATATTTTTTGAAAATTCTCACGCTCATATAAGGGGGTAGTTTAATCACTTTCCCATGTTTTTTCTTTCAAGTGATGACATCCTTAATCAGTGCGCATGGTTAAAACAAACCCTATACTGAATATATTCAACATTGACCTATGAGAACAGCTATCAATAAGTAAAAGTTCATGGGAAAGACCAGCGATCAAATCAGTTGCTACCCATATCAGTAAAATGTTCACTTAATAGGTAGCCAAACAATAGTAATGCACCTACATGGTAACAGAGCTACAGGCTGGTTAGCTACACTATGACAGGACTTGAAAAGTACTATGCAAACTTTGAACTGCGTAATTATGGCCATCTTTCAAGTTTCAACAGTATGGAACATGGACTGCTAATATTCCATCAGAGTGGTGGTCGCTGTCACCCCTTTGTGATCACTAACAAGTCACAACGATTAGACTGCCTCATCCCCTATCAGTGTACATGAACGGAGGAACAATTTTACCAACTTGTTTCCCTACTATGCCTTTTCATCGTTATATCATCCATTACCTTAGTCTAAGAAAGGGACACAAAATTGCAAGAGGAACATGGTTAGATAGACAAACCACCTGCATTTTATTTGCAAGCAACCACTGATCCTCGAGACATACATCTTGCACTTGGGGCACCTCTGCCATTTCTTCTTGTCAGCGAGCTTCTTAAACATCAGATCATCCTCCCCCTTCTCGTCACCCTCCAGCTTCCTGAATTCCTTGCATTTGATTCCCTCATGCCACGGCACACGGCACTGGGCGCAGAACATCCGGTGGCAGTGAGGGCACTCCGTCTCCCTGATCCTCACCGTGCCATCATTGTCATTGATCAGCAAAGCTGAGCAATCCTTGAACGGGCAGTAGTACTTATCATCCCCCAGCGCCAACTCACACAGCGCGATGCTCCAGCGATCGATGAGCTCCGGCGGGATGATATCCCGGCACAGATCTATCTCAACGAAGCCCTCCTCGCATTCGGGGTCAGGGCACGCGACCACGGCCACGTTCTCGCCGACCTTGGCAGCGACGTACCGCCCGACGCAGCTGTTGCAGAACGCGTGGTCACAGTAACTCACAAGAAACTGCTCTGAAACCCGAACCTTCTCCATGCAGATGGTGCACTTGAAGCGGTTGCGCTTCCGCCGCTTCTTCTTGGAATCGCTCGGGCCGTCCTCTACATTGCGTCAGATTAAAATAATTAGGCAAGCAACAAGTGAATTGCACGCATCTGTGCATCAATACTCAAAAGTGGATAAGTAGAATGATACCTTCCGATGATAGCTTGCGCTTGCCCTTGCGGTCGGGAGGGGATTCTTCGGCTGACTCTTGTGGCGTGGAGGCACCAGCGGGGTGAGAGGAGGAGAAGGGGGCGGCGGGGGAAGAGGAGGAGGAGGAGTATGTGGTGGTTGGGGCGCGAGAGGAGTCGAGGGAGAGGAGGATGGCCTGCTGGATCTGGATCTCCTCGGCGCCGTACGAGTTGGCGAGGAAGGCGTCCTCGTCGGAGGAGATGTAGATGGGGAAGTGCGGGTCGGCGGCGGAGGCCTCCATGGCCGGCGAGGGGTGGTGGTCAGCCTGCGGGGGCGGTTCGTCTAGCTTTCGATCCGTCTCGGGATGGGGAGTGGGGCCGTTTCGTCAGGCCGTCGCGGTCGGGCACGGCTGGGATTGTGGGGCGCGTGGACGGGTAGGATTCCGTGATGTGAGAGCGAAAGGAGGAGCTTGGACGGTGGGGATCAGAGGCGTCAAAAAGGTCAAACTCTTCAACGATGGACGGTCAAAAGGGTGCAGATCAGGGGTGGGAACAGATTGAATAGGAATCCAATAATGCTTTTATCATATTCATATTTTGTAAATAAATATAAATTTAAATTTAAATATTCTCAAATATGAATTAAATATTATCATAAATACGACTTTAAATCAAATATCTATTCAGTTCGATTGAATTCAGATATTCTTATAACTTACGTATTATGAAGATATTAATGAAATTTTATCCTTATATAGTCACACTTAATCATTTCAATTATTTACTTCACCTAAAACACACGAATTCACATTGAATTAAAAAATATGTCTAATTAATTAGTCGTATTGCAGTAAAATATGTATATTGTTTCATCGAATATGAATACGAATATGAATAGTACGAATAAAATAACATTTAGGATGATAAAACTTTGTACCATATTCGCATTCATATTTTTATGTAAATTCAAATAAGAATATGAATAGAAAAAATTATTAATTGAATTGCAAAAATCTATACCTTATTTTATATCCTATCTAATATGGTAGTCAAATAATACGGATTATTTGTATCGTTTCCCACTCCTAGTGCAGATAAGATCGGGGAGCAAATTAAGGATAGAATCGAGTATTTGATGTGTGGCCAGCCAATTTTGATAAGAAACTTTCAATTCTTGTTTGCCAACTAAGGCGTTGTTTGGAACCAGAATTTTTCTTGGATTCATGAGGGAATTGAAATATTTCTTATGAAATTTGTACAAAACTGACCCTTGGAATGACATGTACCTGAAAAAGTTGTGGGTCTGTTCTTTTTAGCTGCGGCTGATGACTTTTGATTACGGTGATGGCTTTTTGGTTATTTGCGACAGAGATTGCGGAAAGAGAGATACTCGCTTGTGATTTTTGATGGTACAGATATTAGTTTTTTAACATGTACTATAATTAACTTGTAGACCCTATCTTAAAAAAATACTTCGTTTAAAAATTAATTACTATAATAAAAATCAAAAATAACTTTTAGAAACCGTCAAAAGAACAGAATGTATGCCTTACCGGCTTCCCGGTCATGTGAAACTTTCTTGGAAAGTCCGAAACATTGTCTTCTAGAAACTCAAGCTTCTTGGGTTCTTCTATTACTCCATCGGTCACAGAAGGAAGTCCTTGAAAATTTTCGGTTTGTGATATTGTTTTTTATTAAGCTACTTATTATTGATACTTCTATATTTTTTACTTGTCGTTTTCAAATGTAGGAGTTAGCTTTTTAAAACTTTGACCTTAAATATACATATAAGTATTTAGATTTATTGTATAAAAATTATACTAAGTAGATTTATCTTGAAAATATTTTTCATGTCATTTTACGCATAATAATTTTGGCTAACAAGCATATAATTAAAAAACACAATGGTCAAAAACATATATTAAAGACCTAGTCAGATATCCAAAATGATAAGTAAAAAGGAACAAAGTTGACACTAAGTTTGTAATCAGTAACACTATCATTCTACTCACTGTTAATTTCCGTAGGAGACGTATGTGGAGGTTGGTAAGGGGATCAAAGGCGAATACTACCATTTGATGAATTTCACCCTTGATGGAGCTGTTGTGTACGTACAAGGCTGGTGGTAGCAACCAACACGGACACGGTGGCGGCTTCTTGGACGAAAGCTTACGGTTTTTTTTACTGTATCTGAGTTGATTTATTTAGTATAATTAAATTAAAAAATAAAAATAAAAAAATATGTTAGTTCATCACGGATAATATAAAGAAATACGGAAAAAGAAAAGGAAAAAAATCTAAAAATCTAAAAAAAGAAAAAAAACGAAATTACTAAATAGTAAAAAAAGCAAAAACCAAAAGTAAAAATTGGTTTTGAGCACTGTCTAGCTTCACAGCCTTCGCTGCATGCTGTATGGTGAAATTAGCAATGGGTTGCTATCTATTTGGTCTTTTAGATCAATTGCAATCTTTTTTGTTGAATGGATCTAGAAATGCTTGAATGATGCGGTTTAAATCTAGGAATGCTTGGTTGTTGTGGTTTAAATCTAGAAAAGCTAGATTGTGGTTTAAATACTGGAGTTATGTGATCCTAGTGAACAGCCTCGATCAATATAAAACAATCTGCCCTTTGATCGATGCTGCTAAGTTCATAGAACCTAGCAGCATGGCCAAATTGAAAGGGAATTCAACCGTGCGTCCCTCCACAACTGACCAAATTGTTGGAACTAAAAGAACCTTTGAGTTGTCGTGTCCTTTATTTATGTGGATGAAGGGCACGATAACTAAAAGCTCTTTTACGTCTAAGACATCAACTAAATTCAACACGCAGCATGATAAGGATGAAGAGATTCCAGCTATGATCTACTTTATATAACCTGAGACATTGGAGTGTGTAAATTGCTTCATAGAACCTAACTACTTTCTCTAAAAATTTGTGAACAATTGGTTATCGTTATGATGTTTTGGGATATATTATTGTTACAAGATAGAGGAATATCAAAAAGGCCTCAGGGCCAAATGATCATCATAGAGATCTCTCTGGGTGGGGTCCCTTTGTATCCGAAGAAAGCAGCGGCAGCATTCTGGACTACATGTGGGATACTTGGGTAACGTATGTGCATTCTACGTTTGTCGCCATATGCACGAAATCATGGGCACTAAGAAAAATGATCCAGAGATTTATTAATCTGGCAATAATTATTCATGATTATCAATTATATATATGCTTACAACTTTATTCCTCCTAACGATAGGGTATGATAATCGACTCAAGTGCATTCGATCTTGACAAATTCGCCGAAGTTCAAGGACTTGCTCTCCGCCTTCTTGATGAAGGAGGTCGTTCACCTGAACGGAGAATTCAACCTCAACAAGAATTAATAGATGTTCAAACATGATTCAATTAAACTTCATGAAACAATTCATTTAGTCTATTTATAATATATCTGTCTATTTGTTATCGATATATGTGTATATGTGATATCTATGTACTGTGTGATATATTTGTGATATCTATGTATTTGTTTGTTTTTAGAGGGTATGGTTAGCATTTCCTGAGGTTAACAAAAAAACAGAAAAAACTTTAGATATAGAACGAACTATCACAAAGGGTTTTGTGATATAAACCGTCTGTGAAGACCCTACTATCATAGACGGCTGCGACCAAAATTAGTCTATGATATGTAATACATCACAGACGGTTCTATGTATGAACCGTTTGTGATATATATACCATCACAGACGGCTGCAACCAAAATCCGTCTGTGATATGTAATACATCACAGACGGTTCTACGTATGAACCGTCTACGATAGTATACATATCATAGATGGTTCGTATATAGAATCATCTGTGATATATTATATATCGCAGAAGGGTTTTGGTTATAGTTGTTTGTGATAGTTGACCTTTACAGATGATAAATAAACCGTCTATGATAACCGCCTATCATCATATATGCATAAATTCAGATAATTCAGAAACCGTTTGTGATAAAGGTTTAGAACCGTCTGTGATGACCCTTTGTGTGGTAGTGATAGAGGCTCGATAGTCGACACAAATTATAAAATTGAGTGTTTGTCTGCTTTTTAAAGTACAAGTTTGAATTAAATTTAAATAAGTAAAATAGCCAAACTTATGTTCAAAATATATATACATATATATATTCAAAACAAAAAATTAATTCCATTAAAATTGAATAAGAAGTAAAATAAATTCAAGACTAACTTAAGTTAAATCCTAAATAAAAGTTCCAAAGTGAACTTACATTTGTAATAGACAAATTCAAATAAGGATTAAAAGTAAATATAAAATAAAATGGGGAGAAAATAAATTTATGTTAAATTTAAATAGGATTAAAATTAATTGAAATAAATCAAAATTAAAATGTGGACATAAAACTACAAGAACCACATGTAGTTATGTTTGTAATAAAATAGGGAAAAGTAAATTAAATTCAATGCAAAAAACTTTCAAATCTCAATGTTTAAACCATAGATGTTAAATAAATTATAATGGTGATTGTGTGTCATGTTTAAAGTATAAGTTTGATTTAATTTAAATAGATAAGATGGTCAAACTTATGTGCTATATATATATACATACGCATATACATGCATACATATATATGTATATGTCTATATATATAATTACTATTCTACGCGCATGTATAGAATGCACGTCAGAAAGTTACTATCGTGTATGAGTGAAATTACTTTCAAATATATATAGAGTTACCATCAGTTTTAATACTACACAACCGACAGTAACTCTACACGTATTTGATAGTAACTTTTCAACGCTGCATGCGTGAGTGTAGAATAGTGCAATATATATATATATATATATATATATATATATATATATATATATATATATATATATATATATATATATATACATACATACGTACGTACAGAACTAAAATTAAGTCCATTAAAATGCATTAAAAGTAAAATAAATTCAAGACTAGTTTAAATTAACTCCTAAATAATTTTTCAAAATGAAGTTATGTTTGTAATAGACAAATTCAAATCAGGATTAAAATAAAGATAAAATAAAATTGGGAACAAATAAATTTATATAAAGTAAAATAGGATTAAAATTAATTTTAGTTATGTTTATTTTGACATCAAACTATAGTAACCACATGTAGTTATGTTTGTAACAAAATAGGGAAAATTAAATTTAATGCAGAAAACTTTCAAATTTCAATGTTAAAACCCCACGTGTCATAATTGAATATGTATGAAAAGCAATAGTTTTGTTGAAGTTTGCTATAATAGGAATACGGAATTTCTTGTTTCTATGTGTGCGTGCGTTGGACAAATGGAACACACGCATGTGAAAGCCGTCCGATCAAAACAGTATCATCGTGAGCCATTGGCATCTCGCCAGACAAAAGAGCGATGTGGCCTCCTTTCTTGTTGCGTATTGTGTGTCAACGAGAATCGTATGCATGCACATATGAGGTGTAGCAATGACTGGTGGGCCCCAATGTGTAGGCTACACCATTATCAGTCTAAGATAGGGAGACCAAACACTCGACGCTATAATTTGAATCTTGGGAGTCTTGCTGCTTCAGAAACCAATTCAGAACACTCTCCTTTTAATACTCTCTCTCTCCTCGTTGTTAATACTCTCTCCCCCTAATCATCTTCTCTCACTTTCCCCCCTCGGTTGTGCTGTTCATCATATGGTTTCCCAAGGTGGAGGACACACTTTTGCTGGTGCAATTGAAAGTGTTGAGTGGTGGGAGGTGGAGGCGGTGGGGATCGACACGTTGTAGTGAGGTAAGCTGAGGATTTTTTTGTGGGGGGGTTTTATGGTGATTTTCTGTGGAGTCCTCACCACAGTATTTCATCATCTCAAGCACCATTACCTCTAACTCTTACCCACTCCAGCGAGATCCCTCGGGCACCGACCTCGGAACAACTCCTTATGCTTTCTTCTACCACACTTAGCTCCCCACTACTCAATTTCCCCTAAAATGTGCCACTACCTTCAAAACATAGGTCCTCTCGTTGTCGATGCGAGGTAGGATAACAGGCTTTGGCGAGCGGCTCGGTGTGAGCTGGTGCATCTCATGTAAAATTTTAGGGCTTGTCATAATATATTTGTATTGCCTTTTACTTCCAAAATTATCTTGAATTTGCTCTCAAAATTATGCTAATTTGCTCTTAAACTTATCCTGAATTTGCTTTTAATTTTGTATTGATTTACACATAGAATTATATTAAATTTGCTTTCAAAATTATCAAGAATTTGCACTCAGATTTATGCTAATTTGCTCTAAAACTTATCCTAAATTTTCTCTATGAATTACATTGATTTGCTCTCAAACTTATATCGATTGCTCTACATATTATCCTAAATTTGATTTGAAAATTATATTTATTCGTTATCAAGATTATGCTGAATTTGATTTGCTCTAAATAGCACCTTGAATTTTCTTTGAAATTTAAATTTATTTGCTCTTAGGATTATGCTGACTTTGCTTTCAAATTATCTCATACTTTTATAGTTTTTGATTTTTTTTATTAATAGAAAAGCAACTTATGACACCTAAAAATCAATGGTCGTGCAAATGTGCTGCTCAGAAACTTTATTACCACCTCCGTACAGGTCTTCACGACAGCAACTGCTCAGAGATAATGCTCACCCTCCTTCTAGGTGCACGCCAAGAAGAAAGGTGAGCAAAGTTCAGACGGCACAACACCGTAGCACAATATCACCAGAGAGGAAAAAAACAATAAGAGAAGGAAAAAATGAAAAGTTCAATGATCCAAGCTTGGACGTTTCTAGGTCTTTTATAGAGTGCAAATTACTCTTTAGTAAATGCCCCATTGAACTGAAATAATTCACTGGTAATTGCTCAATTATACACTGGTAACTGGTAATATTCAAAACCAAATAATGATAATTAAGCAGCCTCATGACTAGTTAAAATAGAGAGACATGATACATGGATCAGCAAAAAACAAAGTGGAATTGGTCTGCCAAGTGGCGCACCACATCACGACGCTGTTGCGCGTCGCAAGTCACAAGTCACGTAATTTTCATGTGAAAACACGCGAATACATGTGCGCACGTGTGTGATTAGCCAAAGCCCTCCTCATGCCATCCAATCCATAATTCAAAGAGTGGCATGGACTCCACATTATAAATTAGTCTCATCCACTTTATCTTAGTAATATGGTACTAAACCATAAATACTTCGAAATTAATGGGCCTATTTCTAACAACCCCCACCAATTCCAAAGCAAAAAAATAAAAAGATGTCAAAGATATTGTGCTAAAGTACCATTTATATACCAGACTTTTAGTGTAAATCCCGTACGTGTTGAACGTACACCTAGAATGACAAGATTCATTTTCTCATAGCTGATGAATGGACTATATCTTGAATTCATAAGTTTTCGTGATCTGATTTCACTTGAAATCTAAACTGGTACTAGGCTGCCAATGAACCATGCCTTAACAGAGCGCTATATGGTCATGCTCCATTATCTGCTCATGAGCTTTTAGAGAATGTCCCGTTCTCATGTACTGCGATCACACATTTAAGCTCAAGTAGATATATTCTTTCTAGGTATCCTGTAAGCTAATACCTTCTCCTCATTTGGACAATAGAATACATTAAGACTTTATGCCAACTTTCCATATGGTCGAAAGTACTTTGTTTATTAGGACATGGGTACAATAAATATGTACTCTCTTGTTATAATATCAACTTATTTTTTCTATTGTCTAAGTCACGGGATCTCCGATCAAGAAGGTATAGGTTACCATTGCGAAATAACTCAGATGGGCCTTATTCCTATGTCCATAGAAGCAGCAGAAATCACTTTTCGTGCTAACATCTTTGTAAAAGGGTCTACTAGATTTTTTCAATGTTAATATAGTTTATAGCTATCACTTTAGAGTTTCTCAATTTTCCGACAGATTTAAGCCTACACTTCATATATCTAGAGGACTTCATGTTATTCTTTGTACTTGTGACTTTGGCCAACACAGTTTGATTATCACAGTATATCAAGATTGCCGGTATTGATTTCTCAACCAATGGCATGTCCATTAGAAACTCTCTTAGCCATTCAGTTTCAACAGTGGTTGTATCAAGTGCTACAAGTTCTGCTTCTGTGGTTGATCTCGTCAATATAGTCTATTTGCAATACCTCTATGAAACTACAGCACCAGCTAAAGTAAACACATACCACTTATAGCTTTGATCTCATTCGCATCAGAAATCAAATTGGAGTCATTATATCCTTCTAATACAGAAGGGTATCCAGTATAATGAATTTCAAAAGATGTTGTGCCCCTCAAGTAGTACAATACTCTTTCAAATGCCTCCCAGTAATCATCTCTTGGGTTAGAAGTAGATCGACTTAATTTGCTCACAGCAAATAAAATGTCAGGTCTTGTGGCACCAGCTAAATACATGAGTGACCCAATAATTTATGAATATCTCAATTGATTTTTTCTAATTCCTAGTTCTTTTAAAGCTTAATGCTTGTATCATAAGGCGTTGGAGAAATTTTACGATTTTCAAAGCCGA
This sequence comes from Melocanna baccifera, assembly GCA_036346265.1. Classification (NCBI taxonomy): domain Eukaryota; kingdom Viridiplantae; phylum Streptophyta; class Magnoliopsida; order Poales; family Poaceae; genus Melocanna; species Melocanna baccifera. The sequence continues at coordinate 18,677,011 of CM070700.1, read as the reverse complement.
ACCGACTTAATATTTTTCAACTTAATGAGATAGATTCAAAGTGATCCCATCCTTGTTTTTGATCATTTTAATATTCAAATGACACATGTCTCCCAAGTCTCTCATATTAAAACACCGAGATAAGAAATATTTGATCTCGTTAATTACGGCATTGTTTGTTCCAAATATAAGTATATCATCTACATACAGATATAAGATCACTCCTTAACTCTCACCATAGCGTAGGCTCAATGCAGTGCAAGGTATAGATAAAGCAGAGCAGGAGCGGTCGCGCAAATATATTGCCCAGAAACCTTATTGCCACCCCCGTGCAAGTCTTCACGACAGTAATGGCTCGAAATACCGCTCACCCTCCTTCCAAGTGCATGCCGAGAAGAAAAGGTCAGCGAGGTTTGGACAGCACACACCATAGTACAATATCACTAGAGAGAAAGAAAATAATAGGAGAAGGAAAAATGAAAAATTCAATGATCCAAGCTTGGACGTCTCCAGGTCTTTGTATAGACATGCAAATTACTCTCTAATAACTGCTCTATTGAACTGAAATAATTCATTGGTAACTGCTCAGTTATTCACTAGTAAATGATAATATTCAAAACCAAAAATGATAATTAAGTAGTTTATGACCAGTTAAAAAGAGAGAGATGTTACATGGTTCGGCAAAAAATAAAGTGTAGACTTGGTCTGCTAAGTGGCACGCCATGTCACGATGCAGTCGCAAGTCACATGTCATCTAAACCCTAAAGTCAAGTCACACAATTTTCACACAAAAACACGTGAATACGCATGCGCGTGCGTACACGTATGTGTGATTAGCCAAAACCCTACTCATATCATCGTATCTATAATTCAAAGAGTGGTATAAACTTCACCTTATAAATTGGTCTTCTATATCTTACCTTATTAATATGGTACTAAACCATTAATATTTTGGAATTAAAAAAATAGACCTCCTGACCTTATTTCTAACAATTGTAACCTACACTTAACAGTGTTTTCACATAAATTTTCTCTGAATATATTGCGCCATTTACGCTGATCGGTTGTTATCATTCTCGCCTGATTCTTTTGCATGGCAGCGACGCAAGAGGCGGCGGCAATAGCGTAATACATGGCAGCCATTGAGTACCGAGGCGTAAACGCCGTCACAAACTTGGGCCTCAACAGGTACATCAAGTGGCTCCTTCCGGGCACTTCATAGAACCCTCACCCGATGCTTGGCAACCTGGCACAGGAGCTGCCGGCGATCGACCTCGACGGTGTCGGCGTGACGTTCCAGCACGACCACCAGAGCTAGCGTGGAAGACATGGCGACGCAGTTCCTGCAGGCGGCAGCGACGTCGCTCGCCAACACCCAAAGACGTCAGTGCTTACAGAGTTACATTGGTAGTGAGGATTGAGAATAAAGATTGTTTTTTTCCCCTTGGTAATCTGAGGCAGAGTGGGGAAGAGATGGATTGTTTCAACGTACAGTAGGAGCTCTGCCAATTCATTAAAGAGAGGAAGAGCAATAGAGTTTAAACCTTACAATACCCGTCCCGAAGGACTCACCACGTTCACATAAATATATAACTGAGAAAAGGAAAACTGTGTTTTTACCCTACATTCGTATGAGTGATCCTTGATCCTGATTCCTGATCAATGTTGAGGGTGATCTTCCAATTGCCAAACCAAGTGTCAGGGTATGCTTGAGGTAGCGTAAGATCCTTTTTACCACTCTCCGGTGAATGTTCGTGGATGTATGGAGATGTCGGCTCTGGTTACAGTTTGATACTTGCAAAGCTCAGACTAAACTGCGATACCTCGAGGCATCTTCAGTGGGCAAGGGTTCACCTGTACACTTGGATAACTTTTCAGAAGAGCTCATTGGACAAGTAAAATAAGGCCAAATCTAGTGGGTCACAGAGCAAAGGCCATGGGTGTGTGGTACTAGCCCACATGGCCAGAGTTGGGTAAAGGTGGCTACAACCACACTCATGCAACCGTTACCAGAATACCAGGTGCCCAAACTCTTCTGACAGAACACTTCCAACCGAAGCTCACTGATTATATCTATACCCAGGTGCAATCCAGCTATAGTGTGCATTTGGGCCGAACTTGTCATGCACCGGATGGCCAGCCTAGTTAGCCAGGTAAACTGGTCTAGCTCTTTTTGATTTATAACTTATTCCAAACAATCAAATAGAACGGTCTCTCCGTCATCGTTTTGAAGCGATTTACCGGGATAGTATTTTTGAAGTGGTTTATCAACATTCGGTTTGTTTGTACAAGCGCTCGCGCTGGAGTCAAAGCTATCAGCTGTAGTCATAAGCCATTTGCTGCAGTAGAAAAGTATCCACCCCAGGTCTTCCTGGCTACCCAACTCGGAAGTTTTTTTTAGGGGACAACCCAACTCAGAAGTTAGAAAGTGTGTAACGTGAACAATCACTACAAGAATCGGAAGATAAAAAAAGGGGGCACATAGCCTTAAGCCCACATACGGGCACAACTGACGCTCAATTGAACAAGGTCTGGTTCATGTCAAGCGTTTGTCGTTTCCCACATGATCCTCTGATCTCACACACATGAAGTACTCAGTGAGGCCTCAGGCAAATGATTGGCTAGCTCTTGCAGCGTTTGCAGTAATGGAGTTCCTTGGACATTGGGGATGCACAGGCGTAGCAGAAGCGACACCCACACCTGGAAATACAAAAATCAAAGAAAATGCAAAGCATTTCACATGTACGAATTCATGAGCAAAAAACCACAATTTTCATGGAGTAGCGAGCAGTTTAATTTGTCAGGAAGAACCAAGAATCGCATTTACCTGCACTGCATAAACATGCATCCCTCAAGACTTCTCCACGTACATCCTGCACTGCGGACAACGCTGCCACCGCTCCCGGCCGGCGAGCCGCCTCACCACACGTCCTCCCCGCCGCGCTCGTCCTCCCCGAGCTCTTGGAACTCCTCGCAGCTGACGCCGTCGTGTCACGGCACCATGAACAGCCGGTGGTAATGCGGGCACTCGGCTTCCGCGAGGCGCTGAGCAGTCCCTGAACGGGCAGTAGAGCAACCGATGTTGAGCTTGCAAGCGCTGGACCGCCTTTCCATGCAGTTAGTGCAGTAGAATTCATCGTCGGGTGACGTAATCGGAGACGAGGATTGTCCAGGATCAGCAATGGAGCAGGGCATCTTGGATTCTTGCTTGTGATTTTGCCTGATCAGATGGTCAATGGAGTCGAGGGAGGTATCTTGTATGATCATCTCTTGGCAGGCAGAGAACAGGATGACTTCCTGCACCTGCAATTCCTCAGCCAACGCATCGCTGTCGGGAAATATGCTTGACGACGCCATTGTATTGCCGTTGTCGACGATCATAGGGTCGACGGATTCCCTCTCCATTACCAGGTATGATTGTTTAATGTTGGAAGAAAAGGAGTTGCTAGCTAGACTTCTGAATTCCCAGGTATGCTAGCTAGACGCCATAAAAGCATGGAAAGATTAGTTTATTGGAAAACTGAAGGCAACAGGTTGTTGTTTACATGGAAGTGGATGTAGTGTTTGCCTGTCATTTCCCTGCTTTTCCTGCTGAACTTGTACAAGCTAAATATTTTCCAGCGAGCCGGTAGCTACGAAATTTCCACGGTGTAGAATGGTTAGTATTTTCCATTAAAAAACAAGATTAATCAACTCAGTCCAACTAATATATATTTTAGGCAGAACATAGTAGAACTGCATATCTGTGTTCTAACTCTCTGTACTCTCAATTTCATCAGTTTGCTCTATGATTCCCCAAAAAGAGGAAAAAAGTTTGTGATATGTATTTTGTTCAACATAACCCAGGATTGCATATGACAAAAAAATAATAAAACATACCGCAAATCCTCAAGTGTTTTGTTAGACCATATGACTAGGTATAGGATTTTTATAATGATGAATAATTAACAATATTGCTTATCGATGTTATTTAAAATACGGATATGTGTAGACTAATGTCGGTCAAATTGGAAAAACTTGTGCCAAAACAAAATGTTGGTTTGGTTTTTGCGTGTGCAGGATAACTCGAAGATGATCGTGATCTACGACGAGAACCGGCAGATAGTTTGGTGTGAAGCCATGGTCCAGAGGGTCAAGAATGCTGGAGGAGATGATCGTGCTAGAGTTAGGCGTATAGAGATCAAAATCGGCCAATGCGTGTTGGAGCTATGGCGATACGGTCCGGAGGCTACGATTAGAACTGATGGGGCTGAGGATAAGTCCAGATTTTGGGCCCTAGACTATAAATAGAGATATGGTTAGAAACTAACCCCAACACTGGAGAGATGCAATTTTTATGCTAAGGTTTAAGAGGTGTCAAGAGAACACTTTGTAGCCACAAATATGATAATCCAACAATAAAAATTAAAAAGGCAGCGCATCTCGTTTCCTTAGATGGTAAGCAACGTCCCATCGCGTGTGGTGCTTTTGGTGCTCTCAGCCGTAGAAATTTCTCCATGGCATGCCAACGCAAGGAAGTCGGTGTCGTTTCCTTCCTCGATCCACGTGCTTTTCCTTGGCTGTTGTGTTTGCTCAAGTAAAGGCACCCATGCGTTCGAGCAGCACTCAGTCCAACGGAAGCAACATTTTTTATTACTTTGTGTTCCACGTGAGGATCAACAACCAGAGAATTAAGAGAGAGAAAAGAGATTAGGTAGGAGAGAGAGAAAAGAGAAGCAAAATTCCAACAGGTTCAACAGAGAGCGTAGGGCTTGAAAGCGACATCTCCAAATTTTTTATCATCTGCTACATTGCTATAGTAGATCTTGCTTTTGCTATAGTGCCATGCATATTTTTGCTACACTACAGAGAGGAAAAACATTTTTTCTTTTGCTGCTTTTCTTTTTCTATTTTTGTGGATAGGGTGAAGATGCTAGATTTCGAAACAAGAGAGGATTTCCGCTACGAATTATAATTATTTATCTCCTCTGATTGCCATCGATGATCATACAAGTATATCAGAGCAGATTATACTAGCATCAGATCGAGACCATCTTTTAGGTAAGCGACTATTTTTAGATTGATCAGATTATCTCTATTGAAAAATATGCATGGAGGTTTTTCTACAAGTAAAAGGTAATGATATTTGGCAAAAAGTTAAAAATTCATGTATAGTTCCTCCTGTTGTTACTATTAAAAATACTACTGATGTTGAAGCTAATGTTAAGGCTAAAAATATTTTGTTGTAAGGTCTAAGTAAAAACAAGTTTATTAGAATAGCATATATTAAATCTACAAATACAATTTGGACTACTCTAGCTGATTATCATGAAGGTTCTAAAACCTGCTAAAGGTGTTCGTTAGAACCAATTCAAAAAGGAATATTCTAAATTTGAGATGAAATTAGGCAAATCAGTAGTTGTACTTTTTGATCGCTTCAATAAAATTGTTAGTGATTTGTAATCTGTTGATGTCATATATTATAATTTTGACAATGCTCGTCAAATTTTAAATTCCTTGAATATGTTTGTTTGAAATGTGTTAGTCACTACTATTAATTATTATGTTAATATAGAAACACTCACTTTAAATGATGTTTATTCCAAGATGAAAATACATTATATCGATGTTTTGGCTAGGATAAACAAGACTAATTCTTTGAGCTTAGTACTAACCAAGATGACAGTTCTTCTAGTTTTTCTATTATTTTTTTTGCATTGTGCTATATTTCATATGAATAATTAAAGGAGATTCCAGAAGAGCAGCTTGTACTTCTTTCCAATAGGGTGACCAAGGCAATTACCAATATCAGATCAAGACCGGAAGGAGATCCAATCAGATACTATGAATGTAGAGAGCTAAATCACATCAAGATGAATTGGCCTAAACTGAGGAGCAAGGAGACCAAGGATGACAAGGTATCAACTCGTTGCTCTCAAGTCAAGATCGACTCAAGCAAGAAGCGCATTTATCTCAGAACAATCAACAAAATAATTATATCATTTGATGATATTGATTTGAGTGATGATGATTCTAGAAGCGACGATGAGGACAATGGCAAGAAGGCAAAGGAGGTAAACTTCCCAAGAATATATTTTATGGCAAATAGTGAGGAGCTTAACAATGATGATATTTATAGTGATCCTAATAAAGTAAAATGTTCTTATACAGATTTATCTCAGTACTGTGCTTAGATTGATAAAGGAGCTCAAAAAGCATAAAAAATAAAAATCATGATTTTATTGTTGAGAACTTAAATTCTGAAATCAAAAACTTAGAGTTTCTATTTCTAATGATGAATATTGTTAGTTTTGTTAAGTTTTACATTCTGAGTTAGAGACTGCTAGAATAATTAGTACATCAAATTTGGCTCAACTTAGTGATGTTACTGCTAAACTTGATAAATTAAGATTTTCACATGCTCTTGTGATGAAAAGTTAAAACTTGTAAATAATAAAATTAAAAAGCTCAAGTCTAGTTCTTCAAGATGTTTAGAGTCAAGTATTTCAAATACTCAATCTAAAACTTACTCTAATTGTGAATTGTTAGGAGTTAGAATTAATTCATCTTAAGAATCAATTCAACAAATACTTTATCATGAAACACTTTCTTGCACAAACAGCCATAAGCTTAACACAAAAATATAAGTATTGACATGACAACTTAATAATTTAGCTGAAAAGGAAAGATAAGCTCAACCTAAGTGCTTCTAACAATCTTGTGAATAAACATGTTAAGTTCACAATTTGTCCCACATTGGTGAAAGAAAAAGAATATCTTAAAGACACTTTAGAGAGATTTTCTTTTAACCAAAAAAATTAAACATGATTCTAAATCAATCAAAAGTGAGTATGAAAAATCGTAGTCTAGGATTTAATTTTGTTGAGCATGCTAAGAATAATTCTCCAAAGGTTGTTAAACTTCTTGAACCAAAAAAAAATGGAGTAAATTTTAAACCAAAACAAACTGTATTTAAATCTGGAAGTTTTGTGCAAAGTTCAGGTGTTAATGCTGTAGGTACTAGCTCATCATCTCAAAAAAATTCTAATTATATTAGATTTCATTATACCTATTCTAGAAGAGATAGTCACTTGCATAATTTTTGCTTTAGATGTGCTAAGAAAGAAAAAGAGAAAGATTGAATGTATTGAGACAAAAACGTGTAGCCTCTTTTATTGTTTCTAGAACTAATACAAAAGCTAGGTTTGTAGAGAACTTTTATGATGACTTTAAATCTGCTTCACGTGTTGGTTTGGGATATAATTCAAATAATTCACTTTCACACACACGTGATTCTGGTTTTAATTTTATTGCTATTCCTCCACATCGTGTGTTATAGTACTGGATTTCTATATCTTATTTCAGTAACCCGATATTGTGAGATCGATATTTTCTATGATGTAAGAACAGCTGACGAGGATGAAGAACATGAGCTTGACTGAATTCCAATCTTTTACGTCATTGCTTGATTAGAACACTTGATGGTTCTTCACTTTCTTTGATGGCTTCTAAGAGATTTCACTTTTGAGACACCATGTGGAAAAAGTGATGTTGTTTTATACCTTGTTGAGTTAGATTCTCAAGTTTCTAATATTTACAGAACTGCTTAATTCTTCACGTTTTGTTTATTTGCGAAGTGAGTTAGAGGTATACCATCCTATAGGATTATTCTGAGGAGGACCTTATTGTTTAAAAATATCAGAAACTTTGTTTATTATAGATGTCAAATAATTCATCAAGTCCAAGTCATTGAAATCAAATCTATGTACCTTTGATCATAACAAGTTGTAATTAATTTACTATACTTAAACTAAAATATGACATGGCAAAATATTTTGACTAGATTGATTATAGATAGTACTTTGCGATGTTTTTCTAAAAAGATTAAATTGATTGCGAGTCTTATTTAAAATCTTTGCTATGAGGCTCTTATATTTCATATTACAATCTTTTTCACTCAATTTGGCATGTTATGAAAAAAAAGAAAGATATATTTGAAAAGATGTATGCTTCAAGCATGCCACTATTTAAAAGAAGTATGTTGCAAGTATATCATCATAAAAAGAAGTATGCTATAAGCATACCACATGCTTAAGATTGAGTGTGGAGCAATATGTTGTTACATGAGACTTTTAGCTCGTCTAGATTTAATATTTGCTTTACTTTTAAGCTTTCACCTTTTTATTGTGATATCTCATTATGCTCTTTATAATTGGTTTGGTTATTGTTGATATGGATGTCATTGCTATAAATTGCTTAATCATGTTGAAAAACTTATTTTGACATTATTATATGATATATGAATTTATATGATTTAGGTAGCTCTACTCAAAAGTATGGCTTGATTAAATTATTAAATCATTGTAAAGTGATTTGGATAATCTACAAAGTTTTTGATTTTTACTCTCATTGCTCCTTGGAATTATTCTTTTTCTGAAGTTTCTTGATGATTACATTACCAAAGGGGGAGAAATTGGAGAGATATTAAAGAAATTTGCTAAAATTGCTTCTCTTGTGTTGAGGAGAGAGATTTAGAAGAGATTTGATATTTGTGGCTTAAAATATTTTCCGACTTTAGTTCTTCACTTAGATCTATTGAAGTCATAGTATCATGAGGTGTTGTCAATGTATTCATCAAGGGGGATTGTTAGACCATGTGGCTAGACTTAGGATTTTATCATGATGAATAATTGACAATATTACATATCGATGTTATTTGAGGTGTATGACATGTATGAACTAATATCGATCAAGTTTGGAAACTTGTGCTTGGACAAAATGTTGATTTGGTCTTTACGTGTGCAGGATAACTCAAAGGTAATCGTGGTCTACGACGAGAACTGGTAGATGGCTTGGTCCAAGCCATCGTCCAAAGGGTAAAGGATGCTGAAGGAGACAATCATGCTCAAGTTGAGGCACATAGAGATCAAAGACGGACGATGCATGTTGGAGCTACGATGATATGGTCCAAAGGCTACGACATGTGACAAAAGTGAAAACCCGTGTTATGTTAGGGTTTGGGTCCTTTATTTATTGGAATTGGATTATAACTAGTGGGTTGAGGATAAGCCTAGATTTTGGATCCTAGACTATAAATAGAGATGGGGTTAGAGGCTAACCTCAATACTGGAGAGGTGCAGTTTTCGTGCTAGGGTTTGAGGGGTGTTAGGAGAGCACTTTGTAATCACAATATGATAATCTAGTAATAAAAATTGATCTAAAAAAGGTGGCGCATCTCATTTCCTTACGCGCATGCAAGCAGCATCCCATCGGCGTGGTGGTTTTGGCACTCTTGGCGCAAGAAATTTCTCCATAACATGCCAACATAAGGAAGTCGGTGTCGTTTTCTTCCTCGACCACGTGCTTTTCCTTGGCTACTATGTCTGCCCAAGTGAAGACACCCATGCATTCGAGCAACACTCAGTCCAATGGAAGCAACGTTTTTTATTTCTTTGTGTTCCATGTGAGGATCAACAACAATAGAATTAAGAGATGAGCTAGGAGAGAGGAAAAAAGAGAAACAAAACCCCCCAACGAGTTCAATAGAGAGCATAGGGCTTGAAAGCAATGTCTCCAAATTTTTTATCATCTGCTATTGTACTGCTACAACAGATCGTGCTTTTGATACAGTACCAAGCATATTTTTGCTGCAGTAATAGAGAGAAATTATTTTTTTGCTATTTTTCTTTTTCTATTTTGGAAACAAGAGAGGAAAGAAAATATTTTTTTGTTTTGCTATTTTTCTTTTTCTATTTTGGAAAGCAACGTCTCCAAATTTTTGTTATCATATGCTATTTTGGAAACAGGAGAGGAGAGAAAATATTTTTTCTTTTGCTATTTTGGAAACAAGAGAGGAGTTCCGCTGTGAATTACAATCTTTCACTCCCTCTAATTGCCACCAACGATCCTACATATTTTTTGACCCATTTAGTTTGTCTGCATACCACAACTTCATCTTCATCATAAACAAATGTTTTATGCTCATGCCATGTTTATGTCAATTAATTGTAGGATACCGGTTGCTAACTTGCTATGCGTGATTGGAATTTTCAATATCTATTGACAGATAAAACCAAACACATACACCCATTAAACATAACTTAATTACCAAATTAGAACTCTTACCAAAGTTAGTTATGCCTTGTTATTAGATTCACCCATTAAACATAACTTCATTTACCGAAAGTATGGCGTATCCGATATTATAAGTTTTACTTTGCAAAGTTGCCCAGCTTTACTCACAAGATGTCTCAAACTCTTAATGTCATGCAATATACACGTAAGATGATAACGTGCAACTGAGTTGTGATAACAGTGTCATTAACGGCTTTATTCTTTCTAGCTTCTACCCGATAGGTTCAAGACCAAACAACATTGTCGGGAATCTACAAGCGAAAGCGAAAATTATGACCCGATGGTCAGTGGACATACCGTTGTGAAGACTGGCGTAGTGACTTTCCACTCCCACTTCCATTTCATCCCTTGTCCACGGGCCATCTTGAAACACTAGGGAAGACCGATAATATGGACTAGGGAAAACCGACAAGTCTTCAAACATTACGATACCGCTAGTGGAATTGAGGTGTCTGGCTTAATTTGTGGAGTCGGTCAAATTTATTTGGGTTTACCTCAATATGGACTAGAGAAGACCGACAAGTCTCCGAACACTACGGTAAAAAGAGATCGTGTCAATTGTGGCTTGCTCCCTTGAGCTCATTTACATTCTTATAATTTATATTTCTAGAATTGTATTGATTATTTATCACTCTAGAATTGCAAACCTTAACATTGTCTTATATTATTGATGAACTTAGGTGAAACTAGACATTTTAAGCCTTAATTGAGCAAAACCGATTTGATTTGTGTTTTCGCATATAAAACTCATTTTTAGCCAAAGAGGATTTAAAAGTGCATATTTACCCTCTCTAGTCGGCCTCCTCAACCTTACAACAAGGTGCCCTAGTGACCTTCTGACCACTGCTATAGTTAGTGTGGTCGCCGGAGAAGGAAAGGATAGAGGAGCAAGAGGAGTTGGTTGATAGTGGCCTTAAGGCTTGTAAGTCATTGCCATGGCCTCAGGATGAGCCACCGTTGTTCCTTACTTCCACCATGTAATTTGGGAAGCCTCCTCACCTCTGTCGTGGGATAGAGCAGAAGCTACATCTAGTAACTTGCACGTATGGGCCTAGAGAGGAAAAAGCCAACAATGGTGGAAAATCTATGGAGGTAGAGAGAGATTTGGAGGGGTGTGTCGGTGTGTGTTGGGGTAAGAAACTAAAGGAATGGATAATGGGTAGGAAGATGAAGAGCTGTGTCGATGGAGTGAGCTGAATGGATGGTGTGGAGGAAGAAATTTATGGACGTGGTAGTGACATGTAGGGTTGAGCGTCACAAGAAATTTCGTCCATCTACCGTCTCTATCTCTGTCTTTCTCATCAGATTCTATGTACACACCTGGCACCTCACCGGTCACAGAGACCTCTGAACGAATTTAGTGCTAGTACCATTGTAGGTCCACCTTTCGGACTTGCTCATGTAGTACAAATGGTATGGTATGGATGGAAATTGGTCGTTCGTTAGTTGACGTCACATGCCAGTACATATGCATTTCCTGCTAAATAATAATTTTTGGTGTCTCCGCGGATTGCCTGCATCTACCTATAGCCAAATGCCTAAGTTTCTATACTTGATAACATTTGGACACATCTTTCTTAACTACTCCAGGAGCACCACGAGGAGTTCTAACAATAGACCACGTGAATTTCTATAATATACTTATGACAAACCATTGGTATTTTAGTTGAATTGAATTTGAATTTTATAAAAATAATAAAACAGATTTTAGATTATGTAGTTAGGTTTTAGTTGATTTGACTGGATCTGGAATGGCAGTCAAATCGGCCTTGACCTATTTGTTAGGTTGTGAGCCTAGCAGTATGATCGCTATGGGGAAAGCGGTCAGATTGGTGATGGTTGGTGATCTGACCGCCATGGGGCGAGCGGTTAGACTAGTCATGGACTTATAGCAAAATGTACCTTCACACACTTGTGTAGGTTTTTTTAGGGATAAGTTTGCACTAAGTGCCACTAGAATTAAAAACTAAAGCTAAAACTAGATAGAGTTTAACCAAAATTTTAGAGAGGGTGTTTTCTTATGGACTTAGTAGATCAGATTGGCAAGTAGTCGGTGATCTGACCGCCATAGGAGGTGCCATCAAGGCAGTGGGTGCGGTCAAAAGCAATGAAAATGGGGTTTTAAGTTGGATGAGTGTGTACATGGCATAAATGCCATTGGTTGATTGTGTTGAGTTGCATGATGCATTTTGAATAACGTAAGTTAAGTGTATGGAATTTGTGCATGAGATGGTTGCTTGATTTTTAAATATGCAAGTGGCTTGAAGAATGTTAGAGGTCGACGGCAATGGACAAGGACTAGGAGGGGAGCTAAGATCCGAGCGATCATATAAGTCTAAGTAAAGCTATATGGCTCAAGTGCAAAGCACAAAAAGACAAGGATCCAAAAGAGACGAGTTGGTACATGTGGTGGGCAACGTGACGGCAGTCATTGGGCACTACAGGATATGTGTCAAAGTATACAGAGATGCTTTGAGATGAAGATGAAGACGGAGTCAAGGGGAGGTGCCTAGAAATTTCACCGAGGGTATTTTGTTAGTTAGCCAAATACCAGATTGGTGCCCTAATCAAAACCGTGGCTCAGAGAGACAAAGGAGAAATAGTTTAGATCAAAGAGAGCTAAAATTGCTAAGTGGATCAATTGCTAATGCATTAACATGTTGAGTCTTATAAATATTTTGAGAAACGTGCGTGTGTAAAACCGCATTAGTGGGGTTAACGGGTTTCACCGGCAAACCTAATGGGTTGGACCTATTAGGGCTTGTTGCTGGTTGTTAAAGTGAGGAAGAGGAGGTGTTTGATCCAAAGATTCTAGGGTTTAGGTTTTTGTTCTACCATATTGTTTCCTTCCATGATTATGAGAGAGAACTTGAGAGATGAAATAATGGTACTTTGGTTGCATTTTATAATCATCCATAAGTATATAAACTTCATCATCTACTGAAAATAGGTCAAAGCTTTGTCTCAATCGTATTCTTGTGTTGCATTTTTGCTTGTTTTTTCTTGAGCTAGATTTGTAATTTCGCATTTGTGGGGGTTCTAGTCCGAACTCTTGTTTGAATTACCTTGCTAGAACATATGAAAATAAATATGAAAAACCTCATGCCTTAGATTCTCATAAATTGAGTTTTAGAGTTTTTTTGGTGTTTTTGTAATCTAGTTTCGATTTTCTTCAATTTAGTGAAGCTGAGCCTAAGAATCTTGTGATTTTTTTATTGATTTAGGTTACTAATGCCTTTAACAAGTATCATGCAAAAATTCAAATTGTTTTGATAAGAATTGAATAAGTCCTTGATATTTGAGTTTTGCCTCCAAAGACTTTCAGATCTAGAAACAGAGGATCGATTGGATCGGTCTTGTGCTTGCTGTTAGATCGGCTTATCTATGACAGTCTTATCGGCTTTAAACAGAATGTTATTGATTTTTCTGACTTATAGTCAATTGAGTAAATATTTTATATACCACTAAAAGAAAAGCATTAAAAATCAAACCTCTCTGACTGACCTCACGGTCCTGCAACTAATCTTTACCGGGCTAAACTGATCCGACGCCTACCGATCGATCGAGCTGCCGGCATCCACCAGGAGGCTGCTCGTGACAGGCGCGCACAAACGGAAGGAATGCAGCGGCGGAAAACGACGCGGTGCGGACCCGGCCACACGCGCAGAGACACGGCGACGCGACGTCCAACAACCCCCGCGCACTCGGAGCGGCCGAGCAGGAGCGCCTTCCTTGTCCTGCTCCTGTGCGGCTTCTTTTCTACCGACGACACCAACGGGACGGAGTGGCCTGGCGGCGCGGCGGCCTCAGCTCGGGCCCTCCACGTGTGGCGCCGCCGCGAGACGGTCCGTGTCAGTCTCGCCGACCGAGGTTGCTGTATGCGTGCTGCGCACAGAGCAAAACAAATGCACATGATTGGTGCACGTTCAAGACAGATCACAAGGCAGGGACATGGTCTTCAGTGAGAAGAAAAGGCAGACTGAGCTGTGCAACACTTGTTGCGCATCAGCTTGAGGTGGTCGCGCGCTTCTGTGGCATCAGGAGTATGGAAGCATAGTACCAATACTTTGCCCAGCCTCCTCGTCACCCACCAGCTACTTTGGTGAAAAGTGAAACTATAATCTATAATTATAGTAGGTTCTTTTTATTAAGAAAAAGACCGGAGCTATTCCGATCAATCACAGTGAATTAGATCGAGCCCATATCGTATTATCATTGCTGGAGGTAAAAACGGAACGGACATTTCTTGATCCAGAGCCGAATCCGATCGGATTTGGGATAGGATCCGTGAAGTGGTGTTCGGATTCGGGATAGAAAACGGAGCGATAATATCCGGTGAATCTAGAACGAGACTGGATATTGGGATGATATTTTTGTTGGATATCCTACAACTGTAGCTCCTCGGTCCTCACCACCGGCACCGCGCTAGAACCCTTCAAGAACCTACTCCAGGCTTGCTGGAACCCCATACATGTCTTCCTTGGGCACTGCGAGAGAACGACCGCGCCTCCCGCACGGCCGGGTGCAAAAAGAAATTGTGGTCGGCTACCTTTTAAAAAATCTGCAATTCTTGTAACTTGAGTCTCAGAGAGTCAATCGGTCAAAAAGAAATTACGGTCGATTACCTTTTCTAGTTGCTAGCTACACACAGAAAGGTACACAAGTAGTCTGTTTTTGTAGAATTGTGGATTTAAGCATAATATTTTTCATATATAGGGACTCATGTTCAATACCTATGTAATTATTGTGGTTCGCATGATATTATGATCCTGTAATTTGTCCAAAACATATTCCTCTAAGTATATGCAAATTATTTGTCTATTCCTGATCTGAACCAGTCACATATCTATCATGTGTTCGTATCCCAATAACCCGAATTCGTATCTATATATAGCTCTAAATCTAGGGAAAAAATACATCAAGATACAAGAAGAGCAATATTCATCTATATCCAGCCTATTTTCACCCCTAATTATCACCATCGTCGTAGTCATTGTAGGTATATACTACTATAAAAAGTTTATATTAAATGCCTCATCATAGATGGTTCATAAAAACCGCATGTATTAAATGCAATCACAGACGATTCTTGATAAGAAACATCTGTGATACTATCACAGACAATTCCTATTAAGAACCGTCTGTGATATTGGTAATATCACAAACGGTTCTGCAATATCATAATTCTTGGTAAGAACCGTCTGTGATAAATTGGTCTTTGACCGCTAGGTCCGTTAATCCTCCCTAACCTAATTTCAACCAATAGAAACTGACCAACCCACACCCCACAAATCGTCCCACATCTCCCTCCCCTATAAATATTCACATGAACCCATTCTCTACCCTTTATGCGCTCAAAATCTCTCTAGACTCCTTACTGTCTCCTCCTCAATCGACCTCTTTATGGTTAGGGTTCTCTCCATTGTTTCTTCTAGTATTTGATTATGTAACTTTGTGTTTCTACTTTGTGGCATTTAAATCTTCCTCCCTCCATTGTTTCTTCTACTTACAGTGAGGTGGCCACCAAGAAAGCCTACCTGAGCTGCATCAGGGACGAGAGGCATATATAGCTTGTGATATTGTAATGTAATCTTGTGATATTGTAATGGTGAATTGTAATCTTGTGATATTGTAATGATGGATTATAATCTTGTGATATTGTAATGGTTGATTGTAATATAAATAGAATGTTCTCTGGTATGTTTGTTATCGTATTTGCTTATTTTCAAACGGCATAACTAATATTTTCTGAAGCTAATTCAAAAATAGAAAAAAAATTTAGGTATAGAATATTCTATCACAGACAATTTTGTAGTATAAAATGTCTGTGAAGAACATCATAGACAACTCTATATATAGAATCATCTATGATACTCACACATCTGTGATAGTACATTCTATATATAGAACCATCTGTGATAGTATTTTTCACAGACGGTTCTAGTTACAAACCGTCTGTATTGTATTTATCACAGATGGCTCATAAACCGTCTGTGATAACCTTCGATTATCACTGACCTATAAATTCAGATAGTTTTGAACCGTCTGTGATGATGATTTCTGTAGTAGTGATATATATAATATAGTTTTATAGTATATGCAGACCAATAACATGTACGCAGAGGTTGAGGTGAGCATTTTTATACCGAAATAAAAAAAGAACCACACCGAACAGAAAAATGAGGTTTATTCGGTATTCAGTTCGGTAAGAATTTTTGTGCAATTCAGTATTCGATGTATAATGCTGTTTCTATGTTCCAAAAACTGAAATAGACAAAAAAAAAGAAGCTAAAATATTAGTAAAAGCTCTCCCAACTCCCCATCAAAGCCCAAGACCCAGCCGCGTGAGATTCCCTAGCCTCACGCCATCACCCGCACTGTCGCAGTGTCGCTCATCGCTTCTCAGCCAACCACCCCCAATCCCCACTATTCTCTACTGCTGCGTTCCCTGCTCCCAGTGGCTGGTTCCCGATCATTCCCCACCGCCACCCCCAAGACCAGTGGGCGATGACGCGGGCAAATTATTGGTACGATAAACAATTAATCACCTAATCTACCAGAAGAGCAATAAATGTGATTAGCAATCACCAAATTACACAGTTATGCGTTAATCACGCGGTTGAATGACCTGATGCGGACACGCTATCAGGGCTCCACTTGGGCAGCGTACGTCGTCGATCGATCACGAGGAAGTACGTACTGATTGAGCTTGAATTTGTGGAGGCGATAGGAAGACAGATCTTCCATCGCGTGCGTCTTAGCTGAAGCACGAGAGCTATCCAGTTCTTTCTCTGATTTCGCCGTGCAATTTTCTCCTAGAGAGGCTAATGGAGCGGCTCACTGTTGTTCGAGCTTTGCTTGTCAACAGTTGGGAGTCCACAGAGTGGCGCCTCTCCTTGAGCCCTAGTTGTCTTTCTTCTACTCTTAACAGAAGATTGTTTTTTGTTGAACTCCTCGAATGAATGAAAGCTCTTGGCTTCTCTTTAAAAAAACACAACCGATGGAGAGAAAATGCCTCGCATGCATGTGTTTGCATACCTTGCTGGTGTGGAAAACTACTTGAGTGAGGTTTAAGTTCAAGGTGGACATCCATCATCCATGTCGGGAGAAAAATGCCTAGCATGTTTGGTAAAGGTACACAACTCGAGTGACAAAATGTGTGAAAGGGAAAGATGGTCAAACTAAAATGACATCACTCCAACGGGCGACTGGTGACGCTAGGGGTGACCTAGTTCCAACCCTCATCGCAGCCACCGACAGTGGTCGCCACTCCGACGGCAGCGTCCACCGCCTCCTGTGCCCACGCCACCCTCCCTCCTATGCCCTTTCTCCACCTCCCGCTCTTGCAGGCTCCCTCTCCACTCTACTGTCGCCCAAAGACTGACCGCCGCCTTCCCCACCACCCCACCACCCGTCGTCAGCGGATCTAGGCCACCCTCGCCCCGTTGTCACTAGATCAAGCCACCAGCGATCTTCCCCGACCGATGACACCAAATCGGTCGCTACTGCCGCCCCCATCCCTTCATCACTTGAGGCCACTGCACTGCTTGTCTTCACCTCCGAGAGGTCACCTTCACCATTGTCGTCTCTAGCCCTCCTCTGTTGCCACCTGATCTGGCCATTGGCGGACCTTGCTAAGGTCCTTCCAACTCCTTCATCATCGCCATTTGGGAGCTAGTTGCTAGTGCCTGAGGCCACCCACTATTGCTCATCTTTGCCTCCGACGTCACCGTCATCTCTGACACCTTCATCCTCATCGTGCCAGCCACAGCTGATGGCATCTTTGAAGGGATTCGCCCCTTCACTAATTCGAGTTCACTGATACCCAAAGATTATCTTCGTCTCGAGGGGCCGTCGCCGCCTTTATCGGCCTCTTCATAGAGGTGACAGCTTCTTCGTCATGAGTAGCATGGTTGGAGCGATGCCAGAGGGTGAAGACGGTGGCTAGATTCAGGTTTGTAGGAAGGGACATCGAAGCGCTACTTCATCTCCTCCTCTGCAACTCTTGCTAGTGCACTAGACAACCTCCAAGTCTCCTCCACCACTTGGCATGTGTTTCAACTGCCTCTCCACAGAGCACAGAGTGGTAGTTTGCCGAAACTCTCTTCGTTGTCTTTGCCACTGAGGCATTGGTCATTTTGCCCTTTGGTGTCCAGAAGTAGTCACCCCTATTCTCCACGGCCCCTACCCACTGCCCTTCACCAATTCTTTATGCTACATCACAACCTCCTCGTGCAAAGCTTTCTTTCCTCCTCTAAAGTAGAGTACATGCATGTGGGGTGTCTCTTTTATGGAGAAGAAGGAAGCTTCCCCCTCGAGGCGGTGTTTGATGTTTATGTCCTTTGATGGACTTTCTTCGCCAATCTTTGTGTTGGAGGTTGCTCAGGCAATTTTTCACAAGCTTCACATCCTACTCAATGTGCTCACCATGGGGCTCTTCTCCAATCAAGGCTTTCATGAAAAGTGATGTCAATTTTGTCACATCGGGATCTTGTTCCCACATCGATACTAGTGAGTCGGCCCCTAAGTCACTGCATATCCTTGCCAATTCTCATCCTTAGCTAGATGGCCTAACTTCGTTGTTTGCAGAGGGTGATGTAGTAGCACCAGCATCCATTCAACCAACGGAGTTGACCTTGCATTTGGGTATTCCTTGCAAGCACTCACAGTCACAAGACGAGGTTTTCCTTAGGGATTCATGTGTAGGTGGCCTAATGCTCTAGAAGGTTGCTGCCCTGTTGGATATTCTTTATCCATTGGTTTCCTTGTATCCCTTTGAGAATGCCAAATTGGAGGTTCTTTGGATGTTACGGAGCAAGCTTTGGACAAGGTCAAAAATGTGGAGTGTGGCATTGAGGTGGATAGCTCTTCTCAGCCTCTCATGTCCCCAAGCCATATTGAGACACCAAGCATTCTTCATCATAAGGAGTAACCTTTCAAGCAACCATTAGGCTATAAGCCTAATCCCTTTTCCAAGCCAAAGCCATCATCTCAAGAGTTCACCACTTGAAGATTTGCTCGTCCAACACCCAAAGCCAAAGCGAGGAAGTTCAATGTCAAGCTGTTGAAGAAGTTGGGTATTATTAGGAAGGATGGTGAACTAAATGAAGATATGATAGAGGGCTATGTGAAGCAATTAAAAGGGATGTTTCCGTAGGGTTACTTAGAGTCGCTTGCATATTCAAATGGTGCCTTATGGGACCTTGTTGCTGGTGTTTCTTTAGCGGTTTCTTAGGCCTTCTTCTCCTTTAGAGTCTCTTAATTTGGTGTAGCTTATTGCAGTAGTAGCTAGTTTGCTGTGTTATTCGGTATCTTGATGTATAGGAGGTAGTGTAGTTAGGATTGTTCGGTGTTTTCCTTCTCGGTGTGTCTTTGGAACAGGTGTTGTAGACCTTAAACTCTTTTGGACCAATGGAGAAGTATTGATTTTTTTTTCTTCTTGAAATAAATGGTAAAGTTGCTACCCTTGGTTTTTAAAAAATGTACACATGACAAACATCCAGGAAATGGAGTTTGCAGTACAACGGTAAGTACCATGCATTATTATACTCAATCTTGGTGAACACTTATCCAACTCTTGAATTGCTTGTTAATATCTTAACACGTACAAGCGTCTACACTTGTTCATCAGTCGCAATCTCCCCATCACCCACCTTTATGTCCCTGCTCACAAAGAGTACAAGTGTTGCCAAGGAAAGGAAAGGAGAAAATCACCATGTAGCTAGATCGGTGTGGTTACCAGGCAGACCACCGGTTTAGAAGTTGTTACAGATCTTTCAATTCATCCCTCAGTACAGACTAATTAAAAGACCCGTAAGTTTCACCCCATTCATGATTAATTCGAGCTATGAAAACCAGCAACCGCCTTACCTAACTCCAGGTCGCAGTCACTCCGGGGGGGCACCACCACACACGGCCGGCCTCAGCTAGCTACTTCCCTTGTTGCCTGGTTTATAAATTTAGCAACACTGCACGCCTCCCTCTCTCCAAAAATCCTACCAATTCAGCTTCAGTCGTTCATAGCATTTCGATCTCTCCATCTCACCAAGCTAGCTTAGACGAAAGCTGCTTGCTGCCAGCAAGCAAGCACGAAGTGTGCAAGTGACGATGGCCGTCGTCGTCGACGCCGTCGCGCAGCAGCTGCCCGGCCACGGCCAGACCGTGTGCGTCACCGGCGCCGCCGGGTACATCGCGTCGTGGCTCGTCAAGCTGCTCCTGGAGAGAGGCTACACCGTGAAGGGCACAGTGAGGAACCCAGGCATGCATGCACAATATATATGCTCTGCGTATACATGCATGCACACACCCGAGAGAACTTTGTTACACAACTAATTGATATTTAACTCTGCAAGAAAGCGTACGTACAGCGTACAGTGCTATCTTAACTTGCGTGAATTATATAGATGATCCCAAGAACGCCCATCTGAAGGCGCTGGACGGCGCCGCCGAGAGGCTGATCCTCTGCAAGGCCGACCTCCTCGACTACGCCGCCATCTGCACCGCCGTCGAGGGCTGCCACGGCGTGTTCCACACCGCCTGCCCCGTCACCGACGACCCTGTACTTACGTCTTGCAGAACCAACTCAAATTAAGCCGCCTCTTATTGTTCATTACGTAGGCAGAGATGTGTGCTCACACCTGGCTGTACGTTTGCATATTGACTTGGATCAACAGGAGCAGATGGTGGAGCCGGCTGTGCGGGGCACGGAGTACGTGATAAACGCGGCCGCGGACGCCGGCACGGTGCGCCGGGTGGTGTTCACGTCGTCCATCGGCGCCGTCGCCATGGACCCCAACCGAGGGCCGGACGTGCTCGTCGACGAGTCCTGCTGGAGCGACCTCGAATACTGCAAGAAAACCAAGGTCAGCAAGCCTCTGTTCAACTTCCTCCTACCCTATTAACCTTTCCGTCAACATCGTTCGATCTTATTTGGTTTCCCTTTCAGAATTCTTAGTTGCATGCAGAATAACCAGAAATGGATTAGCAGCGTGATTGTAGCACACAGCAGTACGCCACAATCACTGAACAAGCAAAAGAATATCCACGATTGAGAAGGATATGTCGATGCAAAAATGCTTTCTTTGCAGTAAGCAACCTTCTTTGTGCATGCAAAAAATGCTGAATTGGCTCAGCAAAATCATGTCGAGACTAGCCACGTAAATACGTAGTTATGTACACGCGAGCAACCTGCAGTTTATCTGCAGAAGCTAACACATTCAGTAATTACATCGATCATCCCATCACGTCCCCTCCTTTTACGTACGGAAGGAAAAGGCTATCGATTACAGGAGTGTTGTTATCACCACCAACCCTAGAATTTAACCTTTGATGGAGATGATTAGCCAACGGATAAGTGATGACGTATCACGACTCACAGGATTTGAGGTTTTTGCCTCATAGCTCATGCCATTATCAATGAAAAATCATTACCATATTTTTTTCTAAAAATTACCATAGCTGTGCTTTGTGAGTACTATGATGGTATTGATTTTTAATTAGTATCGGATATTTCTGTTCCACCACAAAACAAGCTTTAGGCCTTTAGCGCACACGTACGATAGCTACTCCCACTTGTAGTATACTAGTGAATGGTACTGAAAATAGAAGGAATTGTGAACCTTATAACATACAAACACGTGTACCTCAGTCGTTCCTTTACAATAACATTCTGTAGCACTTAGAGGAAAGCAAGAAGATAAGAGTTGGAAAGGAAAAGAAGAAACACAGAGATAACTTAATTATGGTCAATTTGTGCATTCCTAGCTAGTGTGAGCTGCACATTTTGCTTTAACTAATTAAGCTAACTACTCCACTACAAACATGCAAGCGTGTGCAATCCACCTGCACAGTAAACGATCTTGTTAGTAGTGAAGAGTACTTGTTTTTAAGAAAGCCACGACTTAATTTCTATGGAAACAAACTAGTCTCCTAACATAAAAGTTCAATGAAAAAGACGCTTCCCAGCAAGCTCGTCATGCATACAACTATAAAAGTTTATACCACTAGCAACGGGTTGCTTAAGACAGTGCTCAGTTTAGCATTGGGTTATGACTTTTTTACTGTAACTATCTTATTTTTTACTGAATGAGTTGGCTTATTTGACATAATTAAATTTTAAAAAATATAAAAATAGAAAAAACATATTAGTCAATCACTAACAATGTAAAGAAATACAGGGGAAAAAAGAAGGAAGAAAAACCAAAAAATCTTTTTAAAAAAATAGAAGAAGATGAAATTACTGAATAGTGAAAAAAAGTAAAAATCAGAAGCAGAAGCTGATTTTAAGTCAAAATAAGTACAACCTAAATGGTTCTAAATCCAAGAGAGACTTGTAGACAGCCATTTCTTTTTGGCAATTTCCCGGCAAACCAAAATGGGACATCGATTAGAATCACGAAAAAGCCTTTTCCATAGTCCCGATGAAGTGCAGGCTGTCGCAGACGTTGTACCATAATACTACACATAATTATTGCATAAGCACGACATCAGAACTGGCTGATTTTAACGGCTTCTGTTGACGCCGCCGGCCGGGATGCATCAGAACTGGTACTGCTACGGCAAGGCCGTGGCGGAGCAGTCGGCGTGGGACGCGGCCAAGGAGCGGGGCGTCGACCTCGTCGTCGTGAACCCCGTGCTCGTGGTCGGGCCGCTGCTGCAGCCGACGGTGAACGCCAGCGTCGCGCACATCCTCAAGTACCTCGACGGCTCGGCCAAGAAGTACGCCAACGCCGTGCAGGCGTACGTGGACGTGCGCGACGTCGCCCGTGCGCACGTCCACGTGTTCGAGGCGCCCGAGGCCTCCGGCCGGTACCTCTGCGGCGAGCGCGTCCTGCACCGCGAGGACGTCGTCCACATCCTCCGCAAGCTCTTCCCCGAGTACCCTGTGCCGACAAAGTGAGTGACTCAGTGGCCCGTCCTTTTCTCTGGCCATGTACTTGCATGTCCATTTGAGTATGCAGCTACCATGCTTACAACAATTTCGTTCTGTTTTAGCTTTAGCTTTACCATGTTCTGCGTGTTCTGAACTCCTAATGACGTCAACTGATGCATCGAAGCCATAGCAGTACGTCGTTTCTACGTTACAACCGTCTGGAACGTGGGGATTAACTATTAGACCCTAATTGTTTCGGTTTTTTTCGACTTCAACTTCTAGTTTCAGTTTTTTTTTCACTATTCACTACACTATCCACTAACTCAGCTACAGTAAAATTTCAACCAGCTACAGTGAAATTTCAGCTAAAAGTCAGAAACCATCGCTAAAACGATCACCACCTTAGGATTCCGGTAGAAACTGCACTGATTCCTGCAATATTCCGATATGATTCTTGCGAAATCCCTGCGGTCAAAACATAGATATTTGATAGGATTACTATTTACTAGTTACGATTTAGAAATTGGTCTGTTAGTCACTTGTTGAGTACTTGCTTAAGGTGGATCCCACCTTTGGTTGGTCAGCAGGGACAAGACGAAGGGAGCAGAACTTACTGTTTAATAAAGCACGAGCAGTTGGTGCTGGGTGCGGGTGAACCAAAACTCACTAGTGACGACACGCAAACGTCTAAGCCTATTCTTGTTGATTTAAAATCAGTTTTTTGCTTTTAATTTTTACTTTTTTTTACTATTCAATAATTTCTTATTTTCTTTTATTTTTAGGTTTTTTTACTTTTACTTTTTTTGTATTCCTTTGCATTGTTCGTGATAGGATAACATGTTTTTTTCTATTTTTTTAATTTAATTATACCAAATAAATTAACTTAGTTACAGTAAAAAAATAAGCTAGCTACAGTAAAAAAATCATAAGCTAACGTCAAATTGAGTGCTACCTTAAGCTTAGTACTTGAGAAGGCTGGGAATATTAAGGGCATGTTCTTTTCAGTTTCTCAAAACAGATTTTAGTTTTTGCTATAGTATCTAACTTTCAAATGAAGTATTTTTTTTAAGATAGAGTCTACAAGTTAATTATAGTACACGTTAAAAGTTCAACATCTGTACCATCCAAAATCGCAAGCAAGTATCTCTCTCCGTAATCTCTGTTGTAAACAGCTAAAATTCAAAAATTTCAGCTAAAATTCATAAGCCGCAACAAAAAAGAACAAGCTCTAAGTATTTAAACCGTGCTGTGTAAGATTGAAGCTGGCTGGAACACTTGTTCTAACGTGTAATCGAGTTGAACGGAAAAGTAGTATACAATTCTAAACCTTCCCGGCGAAGTAACATGTTGCTAGTAAGTTGGTACGAGATATAGATGGAAAACAAGATGATAGTGCAGCCAAACCTATGCTTCCAACATTTGAAAATTTTGGGGGGGAACGATGATATGCATGCTGGGCAACTTTTCATTCTGATCAATTAGTAGGCAAGTACTGAAACTA
This sequence comes from Melocanna baccifera, assembly GCA_036346265.1. Lineage (NCBI taxonomy): Eukaryota > Viridiplantae > Streptophyta > Magnoliopsida > Poales > Poaceae > Melocanna > Melocanna baccifera. The sequence continues at coordinate 18,652,547 of CM070700.1, read as the reverse complement.
ATTTGCAATAACTGTAGACTGCATGGCAAAATTTGACAAATAATAAACTGGATTGCTATGTTAGTAACGAAAATTTGCCACGACGACAAATACCTGGGAAACACTCCGAGGAAGGAGGTGGAATTATTCAGATAGTTCCATTAAGCGGTCTTTGGTGAATAGTATTATCCAGATAGCTCATAGCTCCAATAAGCTGTCTTTGGTGAATAGTATTATCCAGATAGCTCCAATAAGCTGTCTTTGGCGAATAGTGAACCTAAAAAATGGTAGTTGCTCTAGTAGTAGAAAAATGTAACATCAAGATAAAGTAGTGGGCTAGTGGCATTAATTTGGTAGATGATTGTCACCATCCTCTAATTTTCTGTCTTGCTGGTTGCAGTGGCCAAGTACACCCTATATATCCCATGTGTTAACAAGTGAAGCAATTAGGGAGCAGTTTCATAGTCACAAACTAATGAAGTACCAATTGATCCATGCTCATATCAAATCTGTCCACCTCGACTAAATATAATATCCAGATTTAACATAAGAAACAGATGATGTACCTTGATTTTCTGCTTCTGATGCCTCAAGCAAACCTTAGTTCATTGAACAAACTATTGTGTCGCGTGGTTATCACACGATAAGCCCCCTAGCATGTCAGCCACTAATGGAGAAGTTCGTCTATAAAATACAATGCCACTGGAGGGAGCGATACTTATCAATCTGCTCTAACACGGTGATAAAAAGTGGTGAAATGAATGGAGCCTGCAGCAGTTTCATGTGTTGGTAACTAATGTACCTAGGCAAAACTGGAAGTGACAACTTATCACTGTATGCTGCATCTTTGCTGACATGTGCCATGGTTGTGCTCAGGTGCTCTGATGAAGTGAACCCACGGAAGCAGCCTTACAAGATGTCCAACCAGAAGCTACAGGATCTTGGCCTCCAGTTCACACCTGTGAATGACTCGCTCTACCAGACAGTGAAGAACCTCCAGGGGAAGGGACATCTTCCACTGCTGAGCAAAGAGATCCCGGCAGAACTGAACGGTCTGACGGCATGATGCTGCTAAAGAAACAGCACGTTTCATGTTTCCTGTAACACAGTCAAGCATCTGTTGTGTTTGTGTATTTATCCCATCCAGTATCGTGTTATTTACGTGAACTAAGTGAACAAAGTGATATACTATCTTCGATGGTCAACATTTAGAGGTGAATTTTGCCCTTTAATATCCTTGGGATTTAGTATTTCTTGCTTAGCATCACTATAGCACAATTGATTTCCTTAACCATCTCTCTGATCTTGAACTAAGAGAAAAGCAAGTCAACCAAATCATCACCAATTCACCTTTGTAGAAACCATGCGATAACTTAATGTGAACTGTATCCAAAAGCAATTATTCATATCATCAATTTGATCCCTATTAAAGCAGGATTGAGGTCTCCAATGAGAGAATCACCAACCCTTTTAAACCTGTCAAACAACTAAAAGTCCATAATGCCCCCCAAAAAAAGGTAATAATAACCAGCCAGATAGGACTGAATAATAACAACACCATGTTCTGTTCAAATAATAATAATAAGTACACAACAAAACAAAACTGGGTTCATTTAGTTTTTTAGTAGTCTATTATTACAGAGTGAGATCTTGCTAGGCATGTGAGAAACAGTGGGAACTGAGAACACAGTGATCAAGTAATATCACTCCATTGGAATGGTAGAGGTTCTGAAGTAAGTGATACGACTTGCGCGACCCAATATTGTCAGTAGTTTAATACTGCTCCTCTCTCCGCTCAAATTTACATATTAATAAATCATAACTTGGAGACTTCAATTACAGCATGTGCATAAGAGTATAAGACCCCCCCTTGGAGAACTTGGGACTTAATTGACAAATTCGAATTCCAAAGTGAGTAATCTTAACCTAAACAAATTTATTGTGGATTACTTTATACTCCATTATATCAAGCTATAAATGCAATGTCCAGGGGAAATAAAATAATTGGCATTTCTGTACTTGTTTCTATTACATATTCTAGCTCCATTGCAAGTTGCAAATACATCTGCCCATTAAATAACAACAGTATGTCTTTTCAATATAGATCAACTGCCACTATAACATGGATTTCGACAACACAAGTGGATTGTATAAAATCATAACAAAAAGATAATACCTGCATTTACCGATTGCCGAAAAACTACACCCTGTAGCTGTGGAACCTCCGCCCAATTGACACAAAATACACAGCGATAACAATATAACTATTCAAGAATAGCACTTCTGCCAGTACATTAAGGCACTGCATGGTAGGGTGTCACCTGTACCAAGAGGTGATGCACAATCAGATGACAGGAAGAAAGGAGGATACTTGAGGTGAGGAAAAAATAAGCTAGTGTAAGTGATGCATAATTGAAATATACTTCATATTACAGATGATTTTTTTAGGAAGACAACTGATGCATTGATGTTTTTGGAAGACAACTGATGCATTGGCAGCTATGTAAGGTAAACTCGCAAGTGACAGAAGAGGGAAATAAGTCAATAACAACCATAGTGATAAAAAATTGTCTTGGTAGAACTTTCAATTGTGCTATACTACTTCCGTTCGCTTATAACAAGATGTTTCTTGTCAGCATTTTAAGTAGATAATCCTTAAGTAGAGTTCACTTGCACTTGAAGTTTGAAGATGTTCCCTGGCTGAACATGTTCAAGCTAGAGAAAATAGAAAAGTGAATTTAAGATGAAATATTGCTATCCTTATGCCTTATGTATTTACATTTCAAATGTCCATGTTTGCTCGCATGCAATGATCCTAGACTATAACTGTTACTCGCTGGAGTCTTGCTGTTGGTGATAGCAAGATCCTTACTCTCATTGAGAGTAAGGATCTTGCTATCACCACAGCAAGACTCTAGCGAGTAACAAGTGGTATCAGAGCCATACTATCCTGTAGCTTTGAGCATCTCTGCTCATCTCCTTCTCGACCTCGCAGCAGCACTCACCAGAGCAAAGAAGCAGCGGCTCTGGCCCGCTCTCCTCTCGGAGACGGCAGCAGCTCGTCAGAAGCAGACCTCCCTCCACGCAACAGCCCCCCAGTAGCGCGCCATGTCCGCAGGGCAGTCTCAGCGCTCGGTCGCCTCGAGCACGCGGCGTCAGCAAATTTGTATCCCCAACCCCTCAGGTTGGTATGGCATTTGTGCAAGAAATAAACAAGAAAATTTGCCCCATTCCCAGAGTGTCATCCTCTCAATGAGAGTAAGGATCTTGCTATCACCAACAGCAAGACTCCAGCGAGTAACAATAACAAGCAAATCTGAAAAGTTCTATGGTATCAATACAATCATCAATGAGAAAGAAAAAGGTTCAGAAAGTGGATCTATGAAATGTACTTCATCCACAGTGGACAGCATCTTTGTGGTGGCCATTGTCACCACAAGCTTTGACTGAAAATCTGTCATGAAAAACAAGATTTTATCACTAGGCAGATTCACAGAAAGGTCCTTCATCAGGGAGAATAAAGGTTCAGACAATAGCATTTCAAGAGGAAAGGACAGTACAAAGAACATCTGTTAAGTTAGAAATTCTTTAGCATAGTAGTAGTTGAGAAAAAGAGAAGAGTAGAGAGCAAGGGACCTGGACTACCAAGTCCCTGTCAACTCCATCTTTAACTTATTTATTTATTTATATGTACTAAGTAAATAAAGTGAATAAGAGCAAAGGATCTGCAGCAGTCAATCTGATCAAGTATGATATAGCATAAAGGAGCAATATCTCTATGCTTATTGACGAAGACACATCAGAATCCAACGAAAAATGACACAACCAAACACAGCATAAATCTGGCATCAAGCTTTTGTGGAGCTGACATCAGATCTGATCTTGGTAAAAAAAAAAACCATACAAGAGACTCAACATAGAAATAGACATATTAACTTTTACATAGCAATCCTGGACCCCAATCGACTTTTGAATCATCTTTGCATACCCATTGATCAGACTATGCCCATAGCAGTGGCAACTAGCAGACGCAGGTTTCAGATAGGAACAACCCAAGTACAAGACTACAAAAGTTTGGAACATACCAAATGCATTGTTTAATTGAGAGAAAGAACTATCTATTCCAACTCTCTTGTCTCTCCCAGATATCATTGGTAGTTGCCGCTACTCATCGTCTCTTCCTTCCCCTCTCCCTTCAACATGTAGCCAATAGTCAAGGGTCACTCCTACCCCTTCTCCCAGATCTTGTTACTTGGTAAGTTGTCACCAAGTTGCAAAGAATGACACATACCAAATTTAGTTGGCCACAGGTGCCTCTCATCGCGTCCTTCCTCTCCCCTTCCTCACAGATTTGGTGTGTGGTTGGGCGTCACTCCTGCGCATACTATATCACACATGTTCATGTGACAATCCGTGTCAACAATACATCATTTTCCATCCAAATAGGCTCTACTAACAATTTTCTCATTTTGTCATATTTTATATTCTTTCCAGCAACACTGTCATCGAGTATTCTAGAAGTCCGTACCGCCTACCAATTGCTTGGGTAATGACTCTAAGGATGCTTTCTACAGCAAACTCATAACAGTATAATCATTTTTATTAATTCAGGTATACTAAAAGATACTAGTTATGTACTGGTGAGCAAGAGTGCATATGGAAAACGCAGATAAGGTGAAAGGTGTGCATATCTCCCGCATAGTTTGCAGTCAAACATCTATAACTTTGGCCACTAATTCTTTCTTCCAAACTAAAACGAAACAAGGATCGTATCTATACCACTAGACCTCCCTGTTTTACTACACGACAAGAAATAAGCAACTGGGCTTTGTTTTTACCTAATTGCAGTGAATAGCTTAAAGCCCAAAGATTTACTTTCTCTAGATCAGAAACTGACGAGTTGAATGTTCTCATAGTGTAACATATCCCACGCAACAAACACAAACTCCGAAACATCACACCCATAAATTGACCAACAATCACCAAACAATAGGATAGAAAATCAGCAGCCACAAGACTATAGTTAGTAGCTCTCATACCCACAACAATTGACGAAACTACAGTTAAGATCATCTTTTCAGCAAAGTTAGATTCGGGGAATATTTCTCGTTTGGAATAATGGGGACGGCTTGGAGCGGAAAGAGACACCCACGATTCTTCTTCGGGTATTCTTCCCCCACCTGCCCGTGCACCATCTTTCTTTGTTCCTCTCGTTGTCGCGCCCGAACTTTTAGCACCAGCTGCCAAGCTGCGACGAGCAAAAACAATGTGCCCGATCGGATGGTCCCACCCAAATAATCCCCACCTCTTGCAGGCAGTTAAAGGCCGCGCTCTCGTTCACCATGGCGTTTGCTTCGAGCGATGACGATGGACTTTTGCACTGTTTATTTTTTTTGTTCTTTTATTTTGAGTTTTTATATATTTTTCTGTATTACTTTATATTATTTGTGATGGGATAATATATTGCCGTTCTTTCTTGGTGTCACTCGCAAACCACCTATTTGGTTTTTCGTATGCCGTTCTTGGCTGTTTTAGGTTCCAGTATTACTACATTATAATCATTTTTCTATTTTTAAATTTTATTAAATTTAATTATATTAAATAAGTTAATTCAATTATAAATAAAAAAACTGTAAGTCATGGTCATTCTAAATATTACCAAAAGCTGACGGCTAGCTAGCGATGTGACCAAAGGAGGAGGAGGGGTGGTCACCTTGCGTTGCGTAGGGAGGAGTCGGTCTCGCGGTGGTCGACGGACGGAGAGAGAGGAGGCCGTCGTCGCCGCCGTTCCGCACGCACGCCGGCCAACGGCCGTGGTGGATTCGTCTGTTTGATTCTCGTTGGGGGCGGACGCGTTCAGCTGACGAGTTGTGGTTCGTGGGCTGGATCGGAACTTGCGCCCAGAGACGGCCGGAAAGCGCGGGGCCGTGGCGGGCTCTAGTGGCCGGCACGAGAGTTACAGCGAAGAGACGCGGCCGGCACGAGCATTCGACGGTTCTACCGAAGAGACGCGCCGCGCGCGGCCGATTGGACTATTGCAACTCGTGAGCTCGGGCAACGTAGGTGGGTTGCCAAGTGTTCGGCCCGTGGGCCGCGCACGGATGAGGCCACATGAGCTGATGAGCATACCATGCGCAGTAGCATACCTTTGTTTTAGAGAGAGAGAGCGGAGCCTAACCTTTATTGATTTGAAACCAGGTTTGAGAAAATTTGTCCTATCGGCCACCCTGTTTAGAGTATAAACTGGTCTCAACTATTTTGAGTAACTCCGAATTCATCCGATTTACTCCGATGTTTCTCTTATTTAGACCGATTTCGGTTTATCTTTATTCAAAATTTGAGTTTTCATTTTAAACTTGAGCATCAAAAGCTACTGAAATTTTCTACAAATCGATGCTAACAGACCCCAGGTAAAAATTCAAAACTGGTTTTGATAAGCCCGTTTGAAACACGATTACAAGCGTCCTGCAAGCAGACATATATAACAATTTTTTTAAAAAATAATCTATTTTTTATTTTGAATTGCAGTATCACACTTGTGTTTTATTTTTTTAAAAATTTCACCATCTGTCACGCCATGGTTGAGTGGATTGGGCTAATCACTCAACCATTGAGCGACACGTGGCCAAGTAATCCAACTGTTGAGTGACTTGGCCCTAATCGCCCAACCTGGTCGAGCAACTAGTTCAACTCGCCCAACAGTAGGGCGATTTAAAATCATAATATAATTATTTTATTAATTCGATGAAAATAATTGTAGGAGAGTAAATGGTAATTTTTGTAGATAATATATCTAATAAATCTTGTTTATAGGTTGTTTCTAAATAAAAGGGCAAACAATGTCAATTGGTCTATTTGTGACTTTTATACATTCTGAATGGTACAAAATTTGTTAGAATCATAATAACATTTTATAATTTTCGCATGCTATTGTAATGCGATAAATTTCTGAAGAATTTTGTGAGGACGATTGAGATAGCAACGATTCATAGGTAGGAAGGTAAATGATATTAAGATGTAACTAGGAATTCATACACAAAGAACTTCGGATAAATGGTATAACGATAACAGTACGACGGTTGATCTGACCAAAGGGTTACATGGTATGTAAGCTAACGAACCAATGATAGTACACGCATGTATTTAGGGAATTAGAAATATATGAGACATATAGACGAAAATGATCAAACTACTACATGGAACGTGGCCATTTGTGCTTCTAAAGTCAGCGTTGTAGTCCTCACCGTCCACCCTAATCTTGGCCGCCAATTTGCGCTTCCTCGCGAGCCTCGCGCTTCCTCGATCTGCATGCCTATCAGACCCTAGAGCAATGAGTCTGGATTCTCTGTATAAATCACATTAGTCCAGGGTCAGCTAGTGCACACAGGGGAACAGGGATACATATCAAGCACAAATGACAAGCTTTATTATTAAATAAAAGAGTACGGGGTCTTATGGCGAAATTTACATCACCATGCTCATTGGCAAAAATGAGAAAGTAACAGCGGAAATAAATAACAAAGATGAAGCTCAAGCCTGCTCATAGGCAAACAAAGGCAAACGACTGTAAGACGTGGCCTACTCGTACTGGTCCTCACTGTAGTCGAAGTCGACCTCCTTTGAGATGGGATAGCAATGGTGAGTACAAACTTGTACAACGCAAGTCATACGGGAGAATGCAATATAATAATAAAGACAGCAAAGAAAGGCATATATGATTATTTGAGCATAAACAACAATTTAAGAAATATAGTAAATAGATTAAAATTTGTTGAATTTAATGTTGCAAGTAAAGACAATAATTTAACAAAATAATATCGTTAGCACAGGCACCGACCTGGTACTAATCTAAGCACGGATATCCCACATAGACCATCTTTCTTCAAAAAGATATCTCATTTCCAACCAAAACCAATCTATGAAAAATAAATTCTAATCCGTGAAAAACTTTATTTAGTATGCTCATGACCGTAGGCACGGCTCTCTAGGATAATTTATATACTCTGCAGATGTGGTACAATTTTACCCTAATAAGGAATCCATCAGATCGGGACTCTCTCTTGTGTCATATGAGACTTTTCATGGTCTACGCCACGCTCATATTCAACCTGTAGCGAGACTCAGATTGGGACCTATAAATTAGTTAGTCAGGACTGTCTCATACCAGCCTTGTGATAGTAGGAAAGGACTTTATATCAGTAGCTCACAGACCGATCCTTAATTGACATAGGCACTTCCCACATACCCCTTGTGCTTAGCATCACCATGGTGTCACTGAACAACAACGTGTGCTAGCAAGCACCCACTACCTAATCATTTGTCTAAGTCTAACTCAAGTTTTATATTTTATTTTGAAATATTTTATAGACTTTCTTGACTCACCGAAGTCAAGAATATATTTTAAAAACTTATCATTTTATGTAAAATGGTTATCCTAAACCTAAAATTATATCTATGTAGGTCGAAGTCGAATTCTGAATCATCCAAGTCTACACGTGAAATTAACCAAATTCAAACTCAAATAAATTAAAATAAACTCCAAATATTAAAATGGAGGGAAGAAATGGTGGCGGTGTCGTAGGGAAGAGGAGGACTGAAGAAAGAAGAAAGCGGCGGGGACTGCTAGGTGGGGCCTGGGCGAGAGAGAGGAGGTGGGACGGAGGAGTGGCCCGATGGGCACCGCGTGGCGGCCAGGCCGATCTCAGCGTCACGCAGAGAAAGGGGAAGAGCGAAGATGCGTGGCGACGAGGATTGCGCCATGTGGTGGCGGGATTCAATCCCGACCAGCCACGTGTCAGCCACGGAAAGGAGGAGGGTTTAAAATTGATTATTTAGATTTTTAGAGAAAGCTGAAAACTTCAAATAAATTTAGAAAATAGCGAATAAAGTCCAAAAATTCCAAAAACCCATAAAAATTTCTTGAACCATTCTAGACCTAATAAAAATATTTTCAACTTATTTTGGTATTTATTTTACACTTAAAAACTTTTAATCTTTAAAATTAATTTTAAATTCCAAAAAAACATAGAAAATTCCAATAAAAACCAAATAAGTTCAAATAATTAATTTGAAATAATATTTTTATAGAAATACAAAATACCCTTTACTTAATATTATTTTATGTTTTTTCTTAAATTACATTTTAAATAAAATGCATTTTAAAAGCAGAAAATCAGGCAAATAAACTTGCAAAATTTTAGGAAACCAAAAGCAACTATTTTATTTTAAATTAAATTGTTTTATTACTTTTTACCCTAATTTTTGAAATAAATAGTAGAGCTGTTACATCGGCAACCTTCCTCAAAGCCCTTCTATGCAATCGTACACATCAGTTTCCTCAACTCCCATCGAATTTGCATTGCAGATCTACTCCAAAGCCATGTAGGATGACACTGCACACCTTGGGGGGGTCCAAGGAGACGATGTGTGTGAGCCAGTGTAGGACATCTCCAATTAGAGCATTCTCTACGTCTGGGTGTACCAAACTGACTTACGAGAAATTGCTTAGGTCAACACCGTGTGGACCTTCATGAATGGTACCAACACCGTAATACACTTTCAATATTGTAGGCTCGGACATGACTGACTTCTTACTACAAATATTACTATTTACCAACATACATTCACTACATACGTGCTAAACCGATAAGTAGCGACACATTGTGTATATTTGGATGAAAACAAGAACGAATGAGACTATTACCTTCATGCGAAGATCTTCTCTCCTTATTAATAAGCTTTCTTTGTCTTTCTCTCTTACCTTACAAGCTCCTCTCCTCTCCTTCTTTTCCTCTCCCGAGCTCCTCTCCTCTCCTTCACTCTCTCTCCCGGACTTTGCCACCTATCTTGTAGGCATAGCCTCAGTAGAGCGGCTTTACTTCGACTGCTCTGCCTCTATGTGTCTCCTACGTCGGAGGCACGGTCTCAACAGGACGACTACAGTTTTGCCACTGCCTCATAGGCATCACCTCGACAGGGCGGCTCTACCTTGACTACTTCACCTCTACGTGTTGCCTGCGTCAGAGGGCGGCTATGGCTTTGCCAAGGAACTTCACCGCTTGCCTTGTAGACATCACCTCAGAGAGGTGGCTCCGCCTCTACGTGTCACTTGCCTCAAAGGCATGGTCTCTATTTGACAGTGGCATCTTTGTCTAGGGAAGTGAGGCCTATTCTGAACAATTTTGGGCATCTAGACCCCCGAAGGGCTAGGGCAATGGGTTTCACCAGCTCACCCTCGGGACCTTTGAACTTGCTATCAAGAGAGTACTATTGTGAGGTGCCCAGCCCGTCAGGCTTCCTAGATAAGCCCAAGGGTGTTGTATTATACGTATAAGGGAATTTACCTATATACCTTCACCCTTTGTAATTGTTGAAGGGTAGGATGGGTATTTGCCATCCTACCCCTACTCATATATAAAGAGCCCTAAGAGGGCAAGGAGGGAGAGGTTCTCTCATTTTTCCTTACTAGCTCTCTCACACACACACAAGTGGTGGTCTCCAGCTCCCTCAATTCCACATCCCTAAGAGAGGAAGGGTATAAACTAACCATTGTTTGACTCATACCACAACAATCTAGAACCCTAAAACTCAATCCACAACCAATTCCCAACAATTCCAAAACCCCTCTTGGCCAATGAACAGGCCGGTCGATTGCCATTGGGTGGCCGGTTAGACCGCTAGCCCTAAACCAATCTAACTGCCAAGGCAGAGTACCAGAACAACCCTTTCTTAAAATTTGGTATTTCACTATCTAGTTTTAGCCCATAACTCTATTTGAGTTGACACCTGATGCAAAGATATTTCAAAACACTCCTATACAATATTTTGATGTCCAAATGCCAAAAGCCCACACGGCTGTTCTGATCGCTTAACCCAAGCTGGTCAGGCCGCTCCTGGCAAAATGCCTAAGGGGCACCTGGCCGGTCTAACCACCTCTGCACAGCGGTCAGCCACTACATAGCGATTAGACCACCCCTTATAGGCAGCCTTGAAAAGCCATAAACTTTCGCAAATATAAATTTTAATTCAAAACGATTGCCAATTACCAATTGTTGAATACAAACAATGGATATTCTCAGCACGGTTCTTCATAAAACTTGCAAATTTTTATAAATTCAAATTTAAACTTGATATAATTGCCAATTATTCAACACAAATGAGTCAAAGATATTCTCATCATGGTTCGAGTCTCCATCGGTATTAAACTTATGCCACCCGACCAACGGAGCTTTCCGTCGAGCCAGTTGCTTGGCCGGCTTCAGTGGACTACCTGTTGAGATAGCATAAATCGCCATGAACATTATAGTAACAGCATGCTTGACAAAATAAGATCCAGTCGTCCGTAGTAGCATAATACAAAACCATAGAAAGGAATGCCTTTTAATTAAGTTGTATGTGACATCAAATCATGAGCAAGGCAGGACGACCAGCTGAGCGTAACTACCATGGTAGGCTGGTAGCACTATTTACGAGAGAGAGAGAGAGATTATCACCCCCTCCAAAGAAACAGTAGAGTACACATAGAGCCAGCTTCAAATTTACATGGGAACTTTTACAGCAAAAGAACCGATTGCTGAGACGGCGAATCTAATGAAAAGCAAACAGTATAATTAATACTAGAATTTCCAGACCGCACTCAAAATCTTCTTGGTAGGGATGATACATCAACAATTTGTACATTAATTCCTCCAACGAAACAGCTGAGCTCATGGTGTGAGGTCGAAGCCAAAACTATAGCAGATTTTTAGAAATACTTACAGTTTTAGGGTACTTACTGCGTCAAGAGATGTGAAAAGGGAAAAAAGAGGGTGATGCTTTCAGCTATCAAGAGATGACGAAAAGAAAAAGGTAATTTGCTTATAGGTTTCACTGTCAATAGAACTCAGAAGACCATATTCTCCAGTAATACTAGATAACACAATGCAATTGAGCAGCCACCTACCGGATTGCTCCAAATTTGGGATCTCTGAATTTAACAACGACGAAAAGGTCATGTCCTTCACTCTCTCGTTTAACAATAGAAATAAAAGTAATAAGCACAAAACAAAAGTAGTTGCCTTCAATTTAATTACGAGTATGTCGTCCGTTTGTTTCACTACTACTACATACCTGGCACTTATACGAGACCTTGAAGGCACAAACAGCTAAGGTAAAATTTAAGTAATTTGCAATGGTTCTGATGAAAAAACGTCACCATTAGCATACTTTCTAACATAGGTCATTGAAAATGGCACTATGGATTCACAATCTCATTCTGGTAGGCCCTTTCCTCCAATATTTACATCCCAGATCGAGCTCTAGCTAATCCTGACCACCTGTTATTTACCTTCATAACAAAACACACATAAGCATGCTGGAGTAGAAGATATTTGAGCTGCATGCACCATACAGAAATTGAATCACATCTCTCATACAATTGTTTGGGGAGACACACAGCTGGGTTGCACCCCCTCATCAATTGAACATCTTCCAACAATATATACCTGTTGACTTGAGACCAACCTCATGAAATGATGAACAAAATTAAGAAGTTTTCTCTGCATACCAATTGACGACGAAGTACTTCGTGCTCCACTATAATACACATATAAGGAAGCATGCAATCTTCAAACAAATGGAAAGGGGGCACTTGAAAAGGATGCAGCGATGAGAGATTGCTTACAGAAAACTTATGATACATCGAATTATGCATTGATTCCAGTACCCCATTTACTCATAACATTGCCTATATACATTCATGTACTCAAAGTTAACCAGGAATTCATTATGAACATTGAAGATGTAAAACCTCAGCATGCACATACAAGAAGTTGACAATATGTTCAAACCAATCACATTCGTCATGATTAATTGGGTAGAACAATCTAGACCAACAAACTAATAACTTGACCATGCATTGTATGACCACTGCTAGACCAAGCAGCATGCAGTATAAATTGCACTTCCTCTCAAGTGCTAGTGATTAATTGCACTTCAAAGATTAAAGTGTAACATCCCAAAAATATGGGACAATTGTATTTGCAAAAAATTAAAAATCTTTTGTCAATTTGCAGTGATATTTAAATTTTTTGGAGTTCCTTCGAAATTCTTGCTTGGTTTTGTGCTATGTAATTCAATTAATCAAACTCAATCTTGGGTCAAGAACCAATTATACGATAAATTGATTTGATTCAAAAACTTGAAGTAAAATTTTCAAATCAAAATCTTGATCAAAACAGAGATCGAAAGCAAAACTAATACTAAAACTTCCCACCTCATCTTTCTATCCAGAAATTCAAATTCTAAAGATTCAAAAACTATCTCTCAGAACTGTAACAAAACTAAAGTTCAAATTTTGAATCCAAAATTTGAATCAAGTTTTCAAATTCAAAACTCAATTACAAATCTAAGTCTGGAATTCAAATTTCAGAATTCTTCACAAATTATTGAGCCCTCAACCCATTTCTCCTCCTGGCCTTTTTCCTCCTTCCCCTCCTTTCTTCCTTCTTCCCCTGCTCCTGGTGCCCATAGCCCACCTGGCCATCTCCTTCCTCCTCCCTCCTGCCTTGCTCCTGGCGCCCGCCCACCGAGCCGGCCCAGCCCTATGCGCCCGCGTGCCAGCATCTCCGGCCCACCCTGGCACCCTCCGCTCTTCCTCCCTTCCTCTACTCTGCTCTTGGCGCTCATGACTCCCAGCTATGCCCACGCGTCCCCTGCTCTGTGAGCCAACCACGCCAAAACTGCCCCTGGTTTCGCCTAGCCCGCCCTCGCTTTCTCCCCCCATCGCGTCTGAGCCAACTGCTCCTATCAACGACCTACCCCTGCACCTCCCTCCGCTAGCCCTGCCATCGCCCGGTGTTTACTCCTCAGCAATGCCACCGCCTGGCATTACTCCTCGGTGCGTCCGTCTTCATTGCGCCAATGACCAACTCCCACCTTCCTCGCCTTTAAATGGGTCGCTCAAGTCTCTTATTGGCCCCCATCCTTTCCCCCTCCTTCCCCCTCCCCCCACTGCTGGGCTTGGCATGGATCGTGCTATGAGCGCCACCGCACCTTCCTCGTCACCCTGGCCACACTGGTGACTCCCCCACTAGACCGCCGCGTCAAAGTGTGTCCCTAGGCCTCCTCTCTCTTCCCTCTCTTTTAATCAAAGCATCTCGGCTGGAGCTTACTGGAAGCCGCCATCCCGTCACTTCTGGCCAGCCACTGCCATTTTCGCCGCCATATCCTCCTCGGCCAACCTCCCTCCGATTCCTCTTGACAGGAGCATCACCTCGACACCCCAAGCTTCCCCAATAGCCGGTCGACGCTCTCCCTCGCCGGTGTGACCCCTCCACATGAGCCTCCCTACGCCGCCCACGGCTCTCGACACTAGCTCGCCACGGCGCCTTCCCGGCCAAGCCGCCACCGCTGGTGAGTCCCCCTTGACCTACTTATGCTCATGCTCGCCGTTCTTTCTCCTCTTCCCCCTCCGGTCGCCGCTGGCCCTGTCGTCTCCCTACGTCGACAGTTGTGCCTGCCGCCGGCCGCCTTGGAGCCACCCCGGCCCAAGACGTCGCCTCCCCAAGCTTTCACCTTGGGGGCAACCCATTTGCTCACCCTCCGCCCCTCCGGCTACTAGATGCACCAGCAAGCTTGCCTGCCTAGACCGTTGTGCCCTCCCTTGTTTTTGATCGGTCGAGCCCGGTGCCTCCCGCTCCTTTGTTTCTTTCTTCTTCTTGCCCTTCCTCTTTCTTTATATGGCACATGGGCCCGATTAGACAAATTGTCCAACCCTCACAGGCATGCCTCAACATCTTCTTGCATTTGACTAAAAGGTTTAAGATTTTACATAGAAGAGCAATGCAATAAAATATGATTTGCCAATAATAATGGGAATAAGAATTCAATTGCAGAATTATAATGGAGGCCCCTGCAATTTGAAAACTTAACTTTGGGTAATTACATGCCAATAGGAATTATTAAAATAATTCACATAAAAAGGTTAATTAAAAACAAGATTATGCCATTAATTGTTTGCCTATCTAAAAGGGACTCCTGTAAAATACCAGTAATTATCATAACTTCAATAAAAAGAATATCACAACTAAAAGATTTAATTATGAAGCTTAATAAAAGATTTAGGTACATTTAATCTTGTCTAGGTTCATGTTAACTAAGAAAATGGCAAGTTAACTATAATAGCGATAACGAATTGCTCATCTCTAGAAATCATGAGGCCCCTCTTTTAATTAATGCTCAAAATAAATTTTGGTAAATCATGTAAATTTGAGCCTCCAAAATTTATCTGTAAAATGCCAAGATCTAAATCAAGGATCACCTTGTAGTTATTTAAAACCTTCTGGGCATACATAATCCTCGTCTCAGATCCTATCACAAATCAAATGGTTCTCGAGAATATTGTAAACCACTAATATTTCTCCTAAAGGCAAACATTATAAAAAGGTGCATAAAATAACAACCACTCTTATGCAAAATTGAATCTCACCTAGCTAATAATCATTCTACCTTATCTCATGGTTTGAATCCACCAATGACATTTAAAGATATTGCTAGCCAGCTTGTTCCCACCTCCTTCTTTCTACTCTACCCGAATCTCGGTGATGAGATTCCTTTTAAGGGGAGTAGAATTTGTAACATCCCAAAAATACAGGACTATTGTATTTGAAAAAATTTAAAAATCTTTTGTCAATTTTTAGTGCTATTTAAAATCTTCAGAGCTCCTTAGAAATTCTCGCTTAGTTTTGTGCTAAGTAATTCAATCAATCAAACCCAATCTTGGGTCAAGAACCAATTATCCAGAAAATTGATTTGATTCAAAAACTTGAAGTAAAATTTTCAAATCAAAATCTTGATCAAAACAGAGATCGAAAGCAAAACTAAATCTAAAACTTCTCACCTCATCTTTGTATCCGGAAATTCAAATTCTGAATATTCAAAAACTTCCCACGAGCCGTAAGCCATTCCGAACTTAGCCCATATTAACTAGCAGGACTACAGCTATAAGCATGCCTTCAATCAACCCCCATTGCTTCAAAAAGAATAAAATTGAAGCACGCCCTGCCGCCCCTTCGAGGACACGCTCCATCTGTACTCTGAACAACAACAGAAAAAAAAAACCCAGCAAGCTCAGTCAGATTGGCCATCATCAAACTACAAAACTAGCGATGAGATGATAGATGTACCTTTGGAGAAGCTCAAGTATGCTCTCCTAGTGCTAGAGATGTACTACAAAAAGAATGGTGTGGTCGGCTAGGGTTGGGCTAGAGATGGGGAATGGTGTGGTCGGCTCACTTCGTGCGACTGGGATCGATCAGATGTTGTGCGGGAAGGAACGAGCTGGGTCTGGCTCCACCGAGTGGATAGGGAGGGGCAATTGGGTCTTTTCACGCTGGATTTTGATACAAAAAATCAAAAAAATATTGGAATACGCCAACACTGGCAAATCTTAGGCATTTGGTACTTAGTAGTTGTAAATTATCAAGAAGAAACTTAAAAGTGGTAATTACTAAATCAAGATGCTTAAGAGTGGAAAATTCTCAATTTTCCCATACCAATTTAGTGTAGTTTTTTCATTTCTATAAAATGGTATAAATAACAAAAGAGAACTAACATACTCAAAGAATGAGGATGACGAAAAAAAACTTCTTTCCAGTGGGATGATACACCATATCGTTGACGAATGATTAAGAACACATACCTAGTATAAGGGATTTTATTACTTGTGTAAAGTTGGCCCTTAAATATATTCTGCGAAGGTCACTTTCCATATGTTTGTTTAGAACTTTATAAAATTGGCATTAAGCATATTAAACAAATCCAATGGGATGATGTCTTCAGACAGGAACACGTAGTGTTGCTAAGACCAGCAAATGCTTAATTAATTACATGAATACAAGCAACTAGATAGTGCAGGTAGATTCAGATTTTTTTTTTATAAAAAAATGAGTTAGCAAGATTGTCCGCCAGTTGGAATTTAGTGCAGATTAAACATCTTTTTGATACTAGGGAATTAATCTTATTGCAAAAGCCCAACAGTTCAAAGGAATGAGAGAAAACTCTACAATAAGATGTGCGGTCCAATCTCCTCTAGTAGTATATGGCATGCATGCATGCACCCACCATCTCCTCAAAGGAAGCCTTTGTTGTTCTATTAAAGAATTGGTCAATAATTAGTGCACAATCAAAATAGAGAAATATTTATCTAATACTTGGAATATCAACAGGAATTAACAAGAAAAAAAACCGGTTCTTACTAACCCATGTAAAATAGATTCCACATATTGTCATCATATAAACATAATAACATCAGACCAACTTAACATTGTCTTCGAGGCCATTTGCAAAACAATAACAGAGAAAATAGATAATAAACGACAAATATTGTAAGCACCATCCAATTGAATGCAATCCACGAAAACCAGCAGTCTCACCATGAAGTATCTTGCTCTATGCATGTGGAGTATCCAAATATCGCATACAATCAAAATCGAAACGACGCAGATATCCATATGAACGTGGAGTTTATACTGAATTGTTTTTAACATGATCAAGTTAGAACTAAATAAAGATCTTATGTCAATGACTGAAAAACAACTCCATATATGTGCCATGCAGCAAGAAGCCAAGAACATGCTTCCACTACAGTTCTGAACTTGGACGAAGGGGGATTGGTGCAGAAAGGAGAATAAAATGATATACGACCACTAAAACAACAAATTCATGCTTATAAATCAGGTAATACTGCATAGGTAGTGTGAGGGGCACTTATCAATAGCCCCAAAGAATTCTCGATAGTTTCTAAATTTCAATCGATTCAGTAACAACCTGAACAAAAACACGATGTCCAAGAAAATTGCATTTTTCTGTACGTGGAGTTAAAGAAACTGCGTTGAACTATCAGAAATCGCACACTTATGATTCTCCAAGAAGAAATGCCCAATCCATGGGCTAACCAAGCTCAATGATGCATACAATAAAACGACCTTGTGTTAGACTGTGCTATTCCCAATTTCTCACACGAAGATCGTATAGGGCATAAAAAAACCAGCCATATATGAGTTAGGAAAACAACTAGATAAGGCTGGACTAAAGTCCAATTAAACAACTAGATTCACACCGATTCACTCTAATTAAGAACAAAAGGATATATATACGCAAGGCAAAAATGAACCACAAAGTAAAGATAAAACGATTGCACAAATGAAACAGCTCATTCACCACAACATATATATTCCTGATTCAATCACAGGCAAGTCCATGAGATGTACAATTTCCATTAGAGGCAAAACCATGAGGAATCCCCAAAGACAATGAATAGCACAATACCACTAGCAGACCATGTACGAGGAGGCATGCACGCTTTAGCAGAAGCAAAGGCCAAGAGGAAACATGGACTTACCGGAGATGGAAACGTTTCCAGATCTGGATAGCGCCGGCGCCGGCCGGTAGGTGCCCTCTTTCCACCTGTATGATTGTAGCCAAGCAGATCTGCCTCAAAACCGCTACCACCATGGCTGCCTCCTACCTACCTCACAGCACCACATGAGATGAGGGAAGCAAAAGGGGGAAAAAGAACTCAAAAATTCGTGAGCTTGGTGAGAAATCCTCAAGAAAAAATTAAAGAGAAACTAGAGCAAATGAGAGAGGAGGAAGAAGAGGGAGAAGGGCATAGCAAAGGACTGGTCAAACAGTGCTTCCGTTAAGCACACATGGGGAGGCGAGCAAAGATCCGTGTGAATCAAATCATCACGCGTCCTCTTCCCCCAAGGCGATAGCTAATCCTTGGAAGACACAGATGGCAACGAGAAACTCCCCGAGAAAAGAAAAAAAAGAAGGAATTTACTGGCCGGCCGGCACAAGAATTCAGGATCTGCATGCGCGCAGCTAGCAGCCATGAAAGAGTAGCTCATTCCAAAGAGCAGGCAAGCCATTGGAATCCGAGAAGGATAAGGTTTAGGTGGGGACAAGAGCTTGGCACATCACATGAAGCCAAACATAGCCTCTTGCTCTCGGCAGTCGACGCAAGAATTGCTGCACTGCACGTCGAAGGTTTAGGTGGGGACAAGAGCTGGATGGATGGATGGATTGATGGGTTACGGCAGAACAAGTCCCGAGGGGGAGAGAGAGCTGACAGAGAGAGAAGTGAGCACGCAGCAGCAGCTGCGTCTATCTCTCCACCCGTCGTCTTTATCACCAGCAGCAGCCGAATTTAGATGCAGTCTGGCCGCTGCGTGCTCACTCTCTTCTGTCAGCCATGTACACCACCATCACCCCCACCTCCGACCCATCCCGTCATCATCGACCACTGCCAAGTGCCAAGCAAACACAGCGAACGATTGACACAGAGAGAGAGGGAAATCAAACCGATTTACATTTACACGTGTGCCTTCGTCATCGTCTTGCCCGAATCGGGGAAGGGGGCGGCAGCAGTCCAGATCTGGAAGGGCTATTCTATTGGCTTCTTCAACATCTCCGGTGATATACCACATCAGGGAGGCGTCCACCGACGGTCTTATATAGAGCAGATGGTCCTCTTACCTTCGTTGTTTGTTGCTAGGGTTGGACTTTCTGACGCATGAGGATGAGATTCAGTTCATCTTTGTGTTTGCGATTCTGCGGCTACGTGTACCAATGGTTATGAGAGAATCGTTGACAAGAAGGTCCTATTCACACCTCTAAATGTGAGATCTATTTTTTAAAATATTCGCGCACTTAAGAGTTCATTTAGTTAGACTAAAATTTAGTGGATTATAACTAAAATTACACTATAGTTGACTAAAATTACATTGTAGCTGACGACGGTTTATTTGACGTAATTAATTTAAAAAATCTAAAAATAGAAAAAAAAAGTTAGCCCATCACGTATAATGCAAATGAATACGAGAAAAAAAAGAATAGGTAAAAAAGCTCAAAAAAATATCGAAAAACTAAAAAAAGATAAAAATTATAAATAGTAAAAAATAAACTAGAAGACTAAACCCAAATGAGTGGGGCTTAAGTTGTTTCTATTTTTGTTGTGTTGTCAGCATTTTCGCTTGAAATTATTTGTCTATATTTTAATATGTAGTCTACAGTATTATTTATATTAGATGTAGATCTATATTTTTTTCTTATAGAATAACCAGTAAGTGATCGACACGTGTGTTTTTTCTATCCACTAGATCACTGTGCATTACTTATAGCACGATCCAATCAGTGATCGACAAAGATTGTTTCTTCCCGTTGGTTCTGGCCATATATATAGCCACTCAGCTGTTTGTTCCCATTGATTCTATCACACATAGCCACTCCAATCTTGTGTGCTAACATTTGTCAATAGTGTGCTATAAAATCGAGGAAAAGATACTAGAGAGGAGCGCAGTCTATAGTGGTTTTCCAATGATAATTCATCTGACTTTGTATACATTCTAAGTATCGTTTCATTTACAATTAAATAGTGTTAATTGAACCTGTATCCGTATTAAATATATTTATAATACATTTGTGTTGGTTAGAGCGCTTCTTATTTATCTTGGTTTACACAACATAATATTTATAGAGCTATATATATATATACACAAAAAAAATTACGAAAGCTATAAGATCATTTAGCATAATTTAATTCAACCACGAAGTAACCATTATATGTGCTATAATGCACAAACCTACCTTGCAACATATTAACTTCTTGTTTGTTGAGTTTTCTCACCTCTCTTCCTTCTTCCAGAATAGTCCCCTTGAGGTTTAAGGAACAATGATTACTTTCAAGTGTGTGTGCTATGTTCTCTGTTATTTACTCAAGCTGTACATGAGGCCTACATATATAACTAGAAATAACAAGCTAATTAAGTAATTTTTCTATATACAAGTATTTCATGCACCTAGGTATAGAGAGAAAAGGGTGGAGAAAGCTAACATATTATTCCCCTAAATTTTCTTTCCAAAATTTCCTGCAAAGGAGAAAGAGGGTGTTTCTCACACACACGTCCAGGGTGTAAGGCCTATTTTTCTTTTACAAACATTCATGCATTTGCAGTACTTCTAATTAATTTTTATGGTTGACAGTATTTATTCTCTTGAAATAGATCGATAAATGTGTACATTAATTATTTACAATAGATATGGATCTGTATTATTTCTTATAGTAAAATATAGTTCGACACATGTAGGGCATGTTTGGTTCATCTAGCTAGTCTTTGCTTAGCCTTGCTAGTGGAAAAGGCAATCCTTGCTAGTAGAAGCTCAAAAGCAAAGAAATCTTGCTCACCTGAACATGCATCCGTTCCCACCAGGGCGGTCCTAGCATAGTTTGTGAGTGTTTAGTTGAACACCTAGAATTTTTATTGGTGAAATACCATGCATTTATTAGGTATATTTAACGGCAATTATGCCAAATTCTTCATATTTATACTACTAAGTACCAATAGGTTTCAGTCCACTCTCACATCTCCCCCTTCCCAATTTGTTTCAAATAATATGGCCAAGTTGTAAGATCAAGGAGACCGATTAGAGAGGGATAAATAAGCAGTTTTAAAATTCTTTTGGTAAAACTTGAGTTTTATGTGGAATTAAAAATATTTTATACAATCAAAGCCTAAATAATTTTAGTCTCACTTTGGTGGTGAGGCGAGCAAGCGAGGGCAGCTCCCAGGCTCTAGCTTGGCCTTGGCGATGGTAGGAGCAAGGTAGCAATTGGGTGTTGCGAGCGCTGAGCGGGGTTGGCCGGGCCATTGAGGCCGACAAGGCAGGTTGCGTACGTCAACAACAGCACAAGTGCATCCCCATTCCACAATTCCCGATTCCTAAATCCCAAATTCCCAATTCCCCATTTTTTCTTAGTAATTTCTCTAAATTATTTTAGATGTATCTACTACAAACAAATCATACTTGATTTTTGCTACTATAAATCTCTACCATTTCAATTAAATATTTTTTATTAACTCTGAATACCTATCTAGAAAATCCTAGGTCTACACTGCCTCCCGCTAAACTTGCAAAGCAAGGCTAGGCAAAGACATGAGCAAACCAAATGTGCCCTTAGTTTTGCTATTTATCCATAGAGTAGTTGTGTATAATTTCTTATAGCACAATCCAATTAGTGATCGACATATATTGTTTCTTTCCACTGGTTTTGTCCATATATAGATGCCCACTTTCTTATTGATATGCTTTCTTTTGCCGATAGTGCGTTATAAAAGTCTAGTGCGTTGTAAAATTCAGGCAAAGTTAAATTCCTACGAAATCGTGTTTTTTCATTCATAAACTAATGTGACTTGTGTTTATTCGTATTATTGATGTTTTAGTATGGTGGTTGGAAACTATATATTGTTCATGTACGTCTGAATTCTGCATCGGTCCTAAATATTTACTATACTCATGTTGGTTAGAGTGGTCCGTGTTCATCTTGATTTAGAGTCGCCCATACATGTTCATCTTGGTTTAAATAAATAGTACTATATATACTGTTAACTAAACTCAAAATAAACAAACTCTATGGAAAGGCGGAGTAATTAAGCTAATACACATGCCGCTGATCTTATTCCGTCATCGAAAGTTTCAAAAGAAAGGAGAAAGCGGTCAAAATGAAGTAGTAATTAATCTGCTGCTCATTCCATGAAGAGTACCAACCCTGTGGTTTCAAGCACAATTGACTCAGCTCGGTCGATCAATGCGTGATGAATTGGTGCATGTGCTTGTTCAACTAGACACGAATATGT
Organism: Melocanna baccifera; assembly: GCA_036346265.1. Classification (NCBI taxonomy): domain Eukaryota; kingdom Viridiplantae; phylum Streptophyta; class Magnoliopsida; order Poales; family Poaceae; genus Melocanna; species Melocanna baccifera. Next base: position 18,629,892 of record CM070700.1, on the reverse strand, counting down.
TTTTTTTAACTTTTCGGGGGTTTGTGGTTTCAGATTTGAAGGAATTAATGCTAACTAATGGTTTTGTACATCTATTGTTTACGTTCATCTTTTGATCGGTGAAGGTCTTTTATTTGTTTTGTCTCTTTTCGTTGTTCCCCTTGTAGGAGTTGATTGCATATTTGGCAACGATTTTTTTCAAAATTAATCCTTGAACATTTGTTTTTCCTAATTTGGTGTCCTCTATGATCGTGTGAGCAACCGTAAATGACACATGTCACCTATCAAGCTCTCTATCACAATCACGCGCGGTAGGTGATAGCACACACGAGAGCATTGGTGAGCTTGATAGGATTGATCTGTCGCCCACTCCATAGCTAGCTATTTTTTTTATTTGGCTTTATAGTCCTACTTTAATTTTAAAATTAGCTTTATACCATACAAAATTATAAATTGAGTTCTCTTAATAAATACAAAAGAATCAAAGATGGACGTGTGCCTCCTACCATATTCCCCAACCACGGTAGGGGCACAGCGATGACACGCTAGCAGATAACGACAGGGCAAGATGTCGCGGCACCAGGTGCGGTGGAAGTGCATCCGCGCCATTTCTTCACACGTTGGGACATGATGCATTTCGTCCACGCCCGGGTGTCGCCTCCTTATCGTGGTTCGGTGGTATGGTACTCCATATATAGGCCTCACCACCTGATGTGGTAGACCACTTTATACCACGCTTCGGTTTTTGTCATGGTTGGGTAGTGTGATAAGAGACACATGTTGGTCTTTGAGGCCCTGCTCAAAAGAGCGACGGGCAGCAGCGATGGGTGATGGCGCAGCTTCCGCGCGCACTGTAGCTTTTTTGTCGCTTTTTTTTTGCTTTTTCAAATTTTTGTGTTTTATTTTTTTTCCTTATTCCTTTGCATTGTCCGTGATATGTTAGCATGCCGCTTTTATTTTTATATTTTTAAATTTAATTATGTCCAATAAACCAACTCAGCTACAGTAAAAAAATAAACCAACTATAATGAAATTTCAATCAGAAGTCATAAAGTCATCGCTATTCCGAACACCCTCTGATTCTTTTATGCTCATAAAGGATACTAGATTTATAAATTTAGACTATATCTATAAATTTATATAATATAAGATTAATTCTAAAATTAAAATAGCACTTTAGGGTAAAATAAAAAATTTCCTAGCTGATCGTGCTTGGCAGTCTGCTGCATCCTGGAAGCTTTGAGCATACATATACACTCTTAGAAATTGGAATGCTAGCTTTGGTACTAGCTAGTAGGTAGCAAGCTAGTACGGGTTTTACTTGCTGTCAGAAAAAGAAAAAGAAAGTAGTCCCATCCATTCACACGTTTGCCTCGTGGAAATATTAGCTAGCTCGGGCCGCTGGTGACAGAGAGGTGCAGGTCAGGTCGTGTGTGAGTTGTGCAAGTTGGCGTGGAGTTTCCAACACGAATGAAGAATCACAATGCAATGAAATCAGACTGGCCCGCACCGAACAGCTACAGTTTTTAATTTTTAGGTTATTTAATTTAGAAATCATTTGATACACATCACCTTTTAATTTCAGTTTTTTTAACTTTTTAACTTTTTTCTGTATTTCTTTGTATTATCGTGATAATATAATATTTTTTTCAAATTATTCTCTCTTTTTTTAAAAAAAACTAATAATTATTACAACATAATTTTAGTTAATAGCCAAAAACTGAAGTTTTAAGCTGAAGCCTTAATCCGCTTTGAGCGACCGACGACCGCCTAGACGTTTCAAAGTATTAGGTGGCTTCGTGACGGTGCTGAGCACACTAGCTCGGGAGATGGACATTAGACTAGTCCGATCAATTTTTGCATGTGCTTTCATGGCCGCTATCACCTGTCATAATAAAGAAAATGTGTTTTTTTAGCAATAGCTTCTAGTTTTTAACCGAAATTTCATTGTAGCTGGGTTTTTACTGTAGCTGATTTGACTTTTTAAGCATAATTAAATTTAAAAATAGAAAAAATATGTTAGCTTATCACGAACAATGCAAAGGAACACGAGAAAAAAAAGAAAAAATACAAAAAAAACCTAAAAGATCTTAAAAAAATTTAAAAAAAGATAAATTATTGAATAGTGAAAAAAAGTTAAAACTAAAAATAAGCTGAAACAGATCTTATCATTTATTACTTTTGCGATCACGTAGAAGGCCAAACTGAAAAAACTTACGTTTAGAGACTACTTCAAAAAAAAAACTCGGCAAACTGAGCAGCGATGTAGACATGTAGTCTTGTTGATCTGACGTTGTTGTCAGATCACGAAGGAGTTAATTGATCAAATTAAAGTAGTTCAGTTTGCAGTTCAGTGAAAGATACAGTACTTGTCACGTACACCACCTTGCAACATTTCTTCGAGTAAACTAGAGGAGCTCAAATTTCGAGTGCATCTTTTAGAATGTGGTTTTTGGTTAGAATTTTTTTATATTTTAGATTATTTGTGAGAAGTAGTACGTAAAGATAAATAATTGTATGTGATTTTAGCTGGTATAACTGAACTCGGTACAGTTTGCACTACAATCTACCTATAGATCCCGTCTTAAAAAACACACTATTTAAAAGCTAGTTACTGTAGTAAATAGAAGCTAAAGCCAAAGCAAAGTACTTCCAAACTCACCCTTCAGTTGATCGAAACCACGGAGTATGGATGGGTTGTTTTGGACTGTGGTATATGGTTTACAATTTTGAATTATAACTGTTCGTGAAAGAGAATACAGAGAGATACTCGCGTGTAATTTTGGCCGATATAAATAAAGTTAGGACGATGTCTGTTATAATCAGCTTATAAACTCCATCTTAAAAAGATATTCTGTTTGAAAGCTAAAAAATGAGCCTATATAACTATAAACTATAAAGAATGTTAAAAAAAATGAAACCTAGACTATAGCAAGATAAGTCTTTCTCCACACGACATGACTAGTTGGTGATTTTCAGTTGCGGTTTATGGTTTAGTCCTAACGCAAGCGCTTGTATGAAAGAATCGAATATCGATAAGCCACTTCAAAAAGCTATCTCGATAAGCCACTTTGAAACGATGATAAAAAAACCACCTTGTTTGTTGTTTGAGAGAAGTCATAAGTCATAAGCCACAAACAAAAAAAAAAACTCAGCCTAATAGAGCGCTACGCACAAGCGTGCATACTACCAAACCAGATTCGATTGTAGAGTGCAGACAAACCAGTCTGGTGCAGTGCTGTGCATCTTTTGTATTTTGAGTTGTTGCTTGATTGTAGAGTGTGTAATGTGATCTTGTTAGCTCTTTTGCTCTGAAGTGAAGGATTTTCTACTAGTTAGGAGAAAATTAAGAGAAGACACAGTTTTACCTGCACTGTTGTCATTGTAATGCCAAACGGAGCCTTAAACCTCGATCTATGGTCCTTGGTGTAACTGACTGACTACATCGTGTGCATACATGGTACTAGGCGATAATTGGCCAATCGAGGAACATAAGACGATGCAATTTCAGGGATTCCGATGTTCACGCATGGAAATGGCAATTGCGAAAAACCTTACCTTTCTGTGAAGCAACGGGCCGGGGCCCCACAAGATTCGTGCTTTCCATGGACCATCCTAATTCGCTAGTACCCGTGCTGCAAAATAACGTAGAAATTCTCCAGGTCTACTTCTTTCATGGCTACCACTGGCGCAACTAGCTCACTAGCTTTAAGTCAAATTCCAGAGGGGCAGGGAGGGAGGCCTAGTGGGGGTGGCGTTGCTGTAGATATAGATAAGGATGGATCGCCTCGCATCCTGACCAATCTCCTGTGGCCAGAGAGAAAAGAGAAAAGAGAGAGAGAGAGAGATGAGCGCGCATCGCACACGTCAACGTAGCATTGGTCCTGATGCGCGCGGATTTGCAAATTATTTGGTGGTCCCGCGTATCGCTGGGTGCTCGGCTCGCATGGGATGGGTGTTTCAGTATTTCTATTTCGTCCTTACCGAGGCTGCCACGCATTTTGGACCTCGGCGAACATGAGCCCTAGGACTGTGCATTTCCGTACCGAATGGAATAAACCGAATCAGAAAAACCGACCGAACCGGTCAACTCGGTTTGACCAGTTTTTGATTCGGTTATCAGATTTTGTGGTTTTTATGTACTCGGTTTTTTCGGAAAAAACCAGCTTAAAACCGAAAAAACCGATATTGCCGAAGACACCTAGACCCAGTCAGTGCAGTGCAGTCACGGTCTCACGGGGCACCCGCCACCCAGCGCCAGCGCCACGAGCCAGCCGCCAAAGAAGGAAAACTGTGCGGCGGCGGCGGCGTAGTCTAATAGCAAAGTAGCAAACCCTAGAAATCAGATCTAGTCTCCACTCGAGCATCCATCCCGCTCGCGCGCGCGCTCTCGCCTCTCGGCGTCTCGCTGGCGCGCGGCGCAGCGCGGCAGCGACGGCCGACGGCGCTCTCGCCTCTCCGGCGTCTCGGCGCGAGCTCGCGCAGCGCGCGCAGGCGCGCCGCTGGCGACGCGCGGCCGGACGACGCTCTCCGCCTCTCGACGTCTCGTGGCGCAGCGCGCGCAGGCGCGCTGTGTAGGAGACGCGGCGGCCACGCCGACGGCTCCTTCCTCTTTGGCTCTTCGGCTCTTGGCGCGCCGCCGCCTCTACCGAAAGTCACTGAGTGCACCGACCACGGGGTAGATCACGGGCGCGCGCCTCCACGGCTCCAAGGCTCCGACTATCCGAGGTCCGAGCCCAACTATTGAAGGTAAAAATCTGCAAGAATCAAGGATTCCTTTAGCTATGTACTTGTTCACCTTGCGATGTATTATGTTAGGTCATTGCTGTTAGCATTTAGCAAGAACGTTGTTTGCACTTTGGATTTATGATTTGTGAATGTCGATGGTCCGAGACTTGAGTCTTGGTCTTCCATTCTTTTTGGTATTTTAGATGTCAAGTGCGAGGGTGTAGGAAGTGTGCACATTCTTTGGTGTCGGTGTGGTGTAGGCGTGATGAAGCTATTGGACCCAATAAAAGTCTAGATGGGAAAAATAAATGAATCCTAGATCGAGATATGGAACCATTATAAACGATCGCGGATGACCGGAATAAGGCTAGGCGCAATTATTGCGCTCGAATCCTTGCATGCGATTCACAAAGAATGGTACCTCCTCCTAGTCTGTCATGCAAAAACTTGTAAGAAGCATCCGGATAAGAGTAGCAATCAAACTCAATTAAGCTTGCAACCTTGTGGAGATGGCGGAGTAGTTGTGTAGTTCCTTGGCAATACAACATGAAGAGGTTAGGGCAGCATTTACGCGCATGATAATCGTAGATGAGTTGCCTTTTATTTTTGAACATGAAGGTTTTATTGACTTTATGTCCAAAGCTTGTCCTCGGTTCGATCCGCCATCTAGAACAACAATGTATAGAGATGTTTGCGCTTTATGAAGTGAGAAAGCAAAGCTCAAAAGGTATTTTAAAGACTCTCATCAAACTGTTAGTCTTACAACTGACACATGGACTTCTTCCACACTTCAGAATTACATGGTTCTAACTGCCCATTACATTGATATCAATTGGCAACTTAAGAAAAAAAATACTTAACTTCTGTTTGGTAGACAGCCACAAAGGGGAAGACATCGGGAAAGCATTAGATAAATGCTTGCTTGATTGGGGCATTGAGCATGTGTGCACAAGATTGGTTGCGTCGTTCAAAGCGCATCAATATTGAAGCCAGTCTAAAGGAATTGACTACATTTGAAGAAGGTGCTATAATCTAGACTTAACATTGCTATTTATGAGTGATTCTAATATTAACATTGCTATTTATGAGTGATTCTGTCATGTACTCAACTACTCATGTAGGTGCTCAAATGGAAGACCAAGTAGATGATGTTATTCCAACATCAAGCGTGTTCTCCTCGGATCGAGCTTGATGTTTGAAGATAAAGGAGTGTCTTTTGTTGTATAGTTGTCAAAAAATATTATCCAAACCTTTTGTTGTATAGTTCGTACCCTCTTGTTACTCTTCGCTTGCGAGAATTTCGAAGCTTGGTGCATGACTGGCCGATCGCATCAGTTGTGGATGGATCAAAACGATGTTAGTTGCTTACTTGGCCTCACTGTCCTGTACTTTTCTTAACTGGATAAAAGGCTAACTGGCTCACTGCTTGCTTAAATGCTTAGTGCTTACTTTTCTTAACTGGATAAAAGGCTAGCAAATAGTTGACAAGCTGGCTTGCTTAAATGCTTATTTTGCTTTGCTTGCTTTGAAGTATCCAGTTACTGCTTGGTGTGCTTGCTTAATGGTTAATGCTTTGTTCAGTTTGTTCACATGCTGTCTGATGCCTCGGTCAGTTGCTTGCTTGCCTTAGTGCTTTGCTTACTGAGTTACCGGACAAGTGGACAGTCTGGACTACTGGTTGTCTGGTTGCTACCTGCTAGTTAATAGTTACTACTCACTACTTGTTGCGTGTGTGTGCAGTACTGCAGGTCTGCACTCTGCAGTGTGCTTGGCGCCTTGGCTGCTTGCTTAATGCTTAGTTGACTTGCTTTTTTTCCCTTTGCTACTTTGTGTCTTTGTGTTCGCTTTGCCTCGGATCATTCATAATTCGTGTCAACTGTGGTAAATATGGTAATTACCGCTACCGCGCCGAAAAAAATTGGGATTTCCTGATACCGAATCGTAGTTCTAAAATACCGTATATTACTTAATTACGAACACCGTATTTACCGTACAAACCGTATATACCGAACCGAAAAAACCGAAAAAACCGAACGCACAGCCCTAATGAGCCCTACCAAGCCCGAATCCAGGTTTCAACACCGGCGTGGGTCTAGTTGGGGGCGGACGCCCTAGATTGTGCCAGTCACACTTACGTTCAGGTATACCAAACTGACTTATAAGAAATTATTTAGATCAATACTGTATAGACCTTCACGAATGGTATCAACACCATAATATACTTTAAATATTATAGGCTTATATATGACTGATTTCTCACTGCAAAAATTACCATTTGTCAATATATATTCACTACATACATGCCAAACCGATAAGTAGCGATACATTGTGTATATTTGGATGAAAACAAGAACGAATGAGACTATTACCTTCGCACGAAGACCTTCTCTCTTTATTAATGAGTTTCCTTCATCTTCCTCTCTTACCTCACAAGCTTCTCTCCTCTCCTTCTCTTTATCTCCTACGTGTCTACCTCTATGTGTCTCCTACATCGGAGGCACGGTCTCGACGGGATGGCTACAGTTTTGCTGCCGCTTCATAGGCGTCACCTCGACGGGGCGGCTCTACCTCGACTACTTCACCTCTACACGTCGCCTGCGTCAGAGGGCGGCTATGGCTTTGCCAAGAAACTTTACCACCTGCCTTGTAGACATCACCTCAGAGAGGTGGCTCCGTCTCTATGTGTCACCTGTCTCAAAGGTATGGTCTCTATTTGGCAGTGGCGTCTTTGTCTAGGGAAGTGAGACCTGTTCTGAACAATTTTGGACATCTAGACCCCCGAAGGGCTAGGGCAATAGGTTACACCATCTCACCCTTGAGACTTTTGAACTTGCTATCAAGAGAGTATTATACCTAAGGACGATGTATTATACACTGCATACCCTCACCCTAACTTCCTGCAAGGAGAGCACGAAAGAACTCGGTCGTGCTGTTGTGCACCAGTGAACCATCGTTTCAACGAGTGAGGAAAGATCCAGCTCTCTTCTAAAATACTGTGATTTTGACCGAAACGATACTTAGTTTTTTTATAAAGTATTTATTAAAGGAAAAAATAAAAACATACGGATAAAATAAAAGGAAAAAGAAAAAATTACGATAAAAAATCAATATGTTTTGAACAGATTGTAGCTTCTGAGAGTAGCTGTTTGGAACTGAGGCTCAGTCATCAACCTCGCAGTTAATATCAGCAGTCTAGTCCTTACGCAACCTAACTAGGTCCTGCATGCCCGGTCCATTCCAATGTATAGAGCTGGGCCGGAGTTAGCAAATGAGGACCGAGAAAAGGGTGGATCCAGCCCACCCATTTGGCCTTTGTCAGTGGAAAACAACATGGGCCCAACCTGCGCCTTGCGCTGCTGCTACCAAGGGAAACGTCTCCGGGATGGCGCCTCTCTCCGCACCTCTGATCTACGCCCCCGCATCTGCTCGCGTCAAACTTGCAGAATATACGACCAATCGTCTCTCTGTGGTTCCAATTTTATCCAACACAAACCACTGACATCAATTAGCGAACCTGAGCCGCATCCTATTTCCAAGTTAGCTGGCAGCGCATCATAGTTCGACAAAAAAAAAAACTCACCGGTGCGAGTGTGCAATGGTGTGCTTATTTGGACTTAAATTTCTAGATTTTGGTTTTTTTACTGTTTAATGTTTATTTCGTATTGAAGCTGCTGGTAGTTTTTAGCGTAATTAAATTTAAAAAATAAAATCGTTAACCCATAGCAGTCAATGTAAAGTAATAGAGAAAAAAGAAAAAGAAGCAGAAGTCTAAAAAAAGACTAAAAAATTAGAAAAAAATAAAATTAAAAACAAGAAGTTCGAAGTAAAAGTTAAAGCCCAAACAAACAGAGCCTCGGAATCAAATACGCTATAGAAGTTGAGGAACTACTGCCGAGTTGGCATGGAACAACGCCTGCCATTGCTTCCGGAGTGGCGCTTGTCACTCATGGCCATGGCCCCAAATCAGATCCGGATGCAGATACGCGCAAAGATCATCTTCCACACTGTTCCTCCGAGTCCCAGACGAATCGGCACAGCACCCACCCGCCTACCTACAGCTCCTCAAAGGAGCGATGTCGACTCGGAGCAGCCCCTTCGCATGGTAGGTGACGAGTGCAATTAACCTGTCGATCGACGGTTCGAGAAGCGCAACCCTGAAAGCATTCATTCATGGACCCAGGGTACAATAATTGAGGTTTTTCCCCCCTTTATTCCATCTCCCACTAGCTAGCTGGACTGACGACCGCACACACATAATGCGGCATAGGAATTATTGGAGAAGGCTGCACCGGTATCGCGTTCTAATCGGCGATCGCTGCATGATTGGAGTGAAGTTAAACTGTTGTCCATTTGTTTCTGAGATTGCGTCAGATTTGAGCTTGCTGTCGTTTACAGAGGCAGCGCTGGCACTTCTGTCTCCAGAGGAAACGCAGCCGGCAAGTGTGAGGATGAAGAAAAACGATCAGTCTGACTCTCATGGTTATCCCCACCGAACTGGGATCCCTTCAAGTTCACATCAATGATAAGTGGATATGATATAGATAAACTAAGTGGTTGTTTACTTATTTGAATCCCTTAATGAGATGGTGATTATTATGTGTAATTATCCAACACACGAAGATAAGCAAACCAAACAGCGGGACTTAATGCAACTATTCATGAGAGAACGGTTTCGCACATATGCATCCACAAAGATAGTTAATTAGACAATGGGCAAATGAGAAACAATGGAAAGGGTGTACCTGAACTGATCGTCCCTCATTCTCTTCCTGGTGCTTAAATCCGGTTGCAATCAAGGCTATGCTCACCTGAATGAAATTTGTGTTATTGACATGTGTCATAGCCATCACTGCAAATTTACAATGTGAATCTGAATGCTCTATAACATAGCTGAATGATCAAAATCATAGCAGTCTTTATTCCTCTGACATCATGTCTGCACCAAGGTTGGGCAGTGCAACTCGTTTTTCCAACCAAAAAAAAAAAGAATGCTTTGTTTACTTACTTGACCAGTGTATGATGGGTCTATAACGGAGCCAAAAATTTGATTTGCGGTAGGATCAAGATCATATATCACTTCAGCAGCTGCATTCACCTGAAGGAAAATCAAGAACACCATATTCCCAATTAATCACAGATTCACAATCATTCACTTGAATCACTTCTCCAATTTGATCCCAATTCCCAAATTGCATTGCAAAAAATATATATATATACCTTGACGTCGGCTTGACAAAGCGGCCGTTGTAGGCTGCAGCCCCTTAGTCGGCTGGCCGTCGATCGCCGCCACGCCCTGGCCTCACTCAGCGCTCCCCTAGCCAGTGGCTGCCGCACCGCCACGCCGGCCGGCCGCCTTGCCCGCTCTAGGGTTAGGGTTGCTTCCTTTGCTGATTTGCTCCACGCCTCCACTCAGGACGCGGCTGCGCCTGCGAGCGACTGCTCTCGCCTCTCAGGGGCTCGGCCGCTTGGGCCTGTGCTTACACTTCTACTCGCTTCCTAGGCTGGGCCGGCCGCTCGCCTCCTGGGCCAAACCGCGCGAACGGATAGGCTGCCTCAAGCCCAACTAGCGCAACACGTTTTGACTCGTCGGTTGACTCGGTGTGCGGTGGTGCCGCCGTGCCGACTCTGGAGGAGGGGGTGCTCTGGCTGACGACGGAGCTCGGGCGGTCACCCGACCTCGCCCGAAGGATGGGTCCGCCCTGGCTGCAGCCGTGTTAGATTTACTCTCAGTGACATGAGCCTATGAAATGTTCAAACAAGCTAGTTTAATTTGACCCAAGATATCGTCTCTTTGATGCCTAAACTCTGCATGACTAGGGTAAAACTATGCGGTGTTCCATCAGTTTCGAATATTTCCATAAGGTGACGGACTGAAGGAGCATTGACAACCTGATCATCCTACACATTCAGAATGTTATATGGCTGGGATGTAGGATCTTGAAGAACACTAGTTGAAGCCTGCAGTCTAATCTGTCACATGGCAGGAATATCGCAACACTTGGAGAAATACTGGTGCCTAGGTTTCTTTCAGCAACCTGAATAATACCATCCAGTATCCAATGTATGGAATTATGGGTAGCAGCTACTACGAGTAGTCTCTGTCTCGCCATTAGCAGCCGGAGCTCAGCTACAGGCTTGCAAACAAATGCAAAAATTCCAAAACGCAGACGCCACTTCGCGCCGATTCTGTCTTGCTCCCGCGTGCAAATACCGACCCTACTACCACGACCACACCAGCAGAAACCACCAACTTCGAGTTGCAAACAAACAAGCAGCAAATCCTAGTGTGTTCATCATCCACTCGGCATTGTCACCCATCTGCTATAAACAAACTACATGATATGATCTACAAGAACAAACTACATGATATCTATAATCTAATCAAAATTTAACAACAATTGCGGTCAAATGCTACCAACAATTACATGATATCTAAGAATAATGAAGCACAAAAACAGCAGCGATTCATCGGCATTCGGTTCTCATATTTGAACGCATCCATAGGAGCATCGACCCTAGATATGATCAACAATTGCGGTCAAATGCTACCACATGAAAACCATGCATCACCTCCGGTCGGGGCGGAGGGAGGACGGGGGCGCGTCCGGCGCCGGGAGAGGGAGTGAAGGCGGCGCGCCACGGCGCGCGAGGCGGAGGGACTGGCCGCGCCGTGAGGAGGGACAGAGCGCGCCCCGGGCGGCCGGGGAGGAAGAAGCGCGGCGGCCAGCCGAGAGGGCAGGGGCGCGGCGCGCCGCGAAGGAAGGGGCAGGGCGCGTCCGCGGCGGCCGAGAGGAGGGGCGGCGGCGGAGAGGAAGGAAGGCGCGTCGCGCGCGAGGAGGAGGGCGGAGGCGCGGGGCGGGAGGAGAGGAAGGGCCGCGTCGGCGCAGCCGGGCGAGCGAGGCGACGGCGCGCGCGGTGCGGAAGGCGCAGCGAGCGGCAGCGAGGAAGGGTGCGAGGCGGAGGGCGCTCGGGTTTTGGGGGTGGGCGGCGGCGCTCGGGGAGGAGGTTGTTTTTATACGACACCAAACAATCACGAGAATCAAAGCAAACCAAAAGCCTAAACAAGCAGCAAACAATGCACCAAACAATAATGCACCCCCTACATACAGATAGCGACAGCGACGGCGGACGGACAATAATGGTGGCGCCAGCGACAGCGACAGACATCAGGTGGCGGCAGGAGGGTCGCCGGAGGCGGTCCAGACGATGTCCTTGAGTGCCGGCCGGAGCTCCTCGCTGCAGAAGGACCGGTACTCCATCGTGTCGCCGCCGTCCTTCTTCACGTCGACCACCAGCACCGACGGCGCCACGCTGAAGATCTCCGCCGCCACAGCGAGCCGCCCCTTGCGCCCGCGCTCCGCGCCCTCCAGCCGCACCCCGCGCGCGCCGCTCTTCGTCACGCGCATGGCCCCGCCCGTCGCCAGACCCTCCAGCCGCGAGATCACGCCGCTCGCCGGCTCACGCGTCGCGAACCGCATGTCGCCGGCGCGCCTCCCGCGCCCCGACGACGGCTCCTGCTCGAACAGGGGCGACAGGTCGAAGCCCTCCGACAGGGAGATCAGGTGGAAGGCGTTCAGCGCCTCGGGGGCCTCGTCCTTATCGTCGCCGTTGCCGCGCGCGTCCGCTAATGGCGCGGGCTCCGCGACGGGGCTCGGAACGGGAGACGTCTTCTGGAACCATGGCGTCTCGACGAGGCTGGCGACGGTGATGCGGGTGCTCGGGTCGGGGTCGAGCAGCCTGCCGATCAGCTTCCGAGCGTCCGTCGAGATCCACTGCGGGCAGCGGAATTCGCCGCGCTGCATCTTGCGGTACATGGACATGAGGTTCTCGTCCTGGAATGGCAGTGCTCCGACGAGGAGCACGTAGAGGATGACGCCGCAGGACCAGAGGTCAGCCTTGGCGCCGTCGTAGCCTTTGCCGCCGAGCACCTCGGGGGCCACGTAGGCCGGCGTGCCGCACGCGGTGTGGAGAAGCCCGTCGGGGCGCGCGTGGCAGGCAAGCGCGCTGAGCCCGAAGTCGGCGACCTTGAGGTTGCCGGCCTCGTCGAGGAGCAGGTTCTCGGGCTTGAGGTCCCGGTGATACACCCCGCGGCCGTGGCAGAAGTCAACCGCGGAGACGAGCTGGCGGAAGTACCGCCGCGCGACGTCCTCCCGGACGTGCCCAGCGCGCGCGATCCGGGCGAAGAGCTCGCCGCCGCGGACGAGCTCGAGGGCCAGGTAGATCTTGGACCTCGTGGCCATCACTTCGTGCAGCTCGACGATGTTGGGGTGGGACACCATCTTCATCACCGCGATCTCCCGCTTGATCTGCTCCACCATGCCCGCGCGCTCCACCTTGTCCTTGGCTACCACCTTCACCGCCACGCCCCGCCCCGTGCGCAGGTCCCGCGCCGCGTGCACCCGCCCGAAGTTGCCGTGCCCCAGCACCCGCCCCAGTTCGTACCTCCCCTGCAGCACGTTCTTCCCCTCCACCGCATCCTCCATTGCCACCTTCTTAATATCTTGCTCCTTCCTTTCTTGGAAACCTGAACTGAACCGGCCCGCGAAAGTCGACGAAACGATGTATCTACCCGTCCTCAACGTGCTTGCGGTGGCAATTGCGGCCGCCGCGCAGGGTGCGGTTGCCGGCGAGGTCAGTGGGCGTGCCCCTCCACATTGCTCCGCATTCCCAAGGCACCAGCAAAGCAGCTAGGAGGAGAGGAGAAGAGAGACGAAAACCACACGCAGAGGACGTGGTTCCGAGCGAAAAAGCTTTCCCCGGAGCTCGCTCCCCCGACACGAGGCGGGCGCGGGGTGATATCGCGGCGCCTCAGGATGTGGGGGCGCGTTCGACCGTCGATCGGGATCGGACGGCCGGGATCCGGACGTGCTGGCGTGCGGGGCCCGGAAGGCCGTGGCACGAGCGTGATGGGGGTGCGGAAACCGTGTGCGGTGAAAGGGAAACGGGGCGACGGAATTTGTGGGTGGTACACTGATATTGGGATGACGACGACGACGCGCGGGGCCCACTGGTCAGGGTGGCAGGTGGGCGCGGGCCGGAATTATTGCTGGGCCAATTCCTGGTCCATTATTAACGCATCCAAGTCGTCCTTTTCGTTTTTCCGTTTTGAAATGAAATGGTCGTCACAAATCAGTGTAGGTACGTGTGCTGTCTGGATTTCTGGATGAGATCACGAGAGTACACGGCGTTATGCGCAGATCTGAGCAGGCCCTTTCTTTTTCAACTTCTAAAAACTATTTTTAAACTTTTCTATAGAATCTAAATTTTAAACAAAGTATATATTTAAAGCGCAGTCTACAAATTGATTATAGTACATACTATATAAATTTTATTTACATCGGCTAAAACCGCATGTAAGATTTTATTACTCCGTATTTTCTCTTATGAACAATCCAAAAACCATAAACCGAAGCAAAAAAAAAGCTCGTAATTGGATGTCTATGTTGTGAAACCGACACCCTCGGGGTGCGTTCCGCTCTAGGTGGATCTCGTCGGTTTCTTTCTTCTCTTCCATAAAAGAGATGTAGGAGTATAACCTTAGACTATAAATATAAGAAGAGAGATTGATCTATGATGTGCATAGAAAATTATTGGAATAAAGATGATTGTCACATTGCTCTTTCTATATCTTGTATTCATCTATTTTTGCATTGTCTAATCGTGTGATTGAAGGCCTGTTCTTTTCAGCTTCTCAAAACAGCTTTTGACTTTTGCTATAGTACCTAACTTTCAAACGGAGCATTTTTTTTGAGATAGAGTCTACAAGTTAATCATAGTACACGTTAAAAGTCTAACATCTGTACCATCCAAAATCGCAAGCGAGTATCTCTCTCTCCGTAATCTCTGTCGCAAACAGCTAAAATTCAAAAATTTGAGCCAAAAGCCATAAGTCGCAGCCAAAAAGAACATACCCTGATTTCTGTTGACAATCGAGTCGTCGATTTTACAAAAATATGAGAAAGGAGGTTAGATTTTTTTTCGAATGATTCAGCAAGAAAATAGGGATAATCTTTATTACTATAAATTGGTTACAACATGCTCTCGCTAAGAGATTACACAAGGACATAATTAACCATAATCTCTACAATCTTCCCACTGATCGGGAGATCTTGATTGTCTTGTCTGGTGTTATTTTAGTTTGGGAAACTTCATCATATACCCTCTCCACATTTGAGACTTTCAGGATTTACCCTTCCCTGTCAATGACATGTGGGGTCGGGATGAGTCACTGACACGTGGGCCGGAGGGTAAATCCTGAATTTCAATATAAGGGGAGGGTATATGATGAATAATTCCTTTTAGTTTTGGTTGTGATTCCAATTGTTAGAGTTGTTTGTGTCTTCTCTCCTTAATCCTTCAATAAAACTGAAGGGGTATCCGTTATCCACATAAGGAGATGTCTTGTTGAATCGTCTCGTCTAGACGAGGGGTGATTGTTGTCAAAGAGAGAGATATAATAAAAACTGATTTTTGGTTATTATCAGTGGGAGATAATCGTGAAGACAACTATGTGACGGTTGTTATCAGAGATGTAGGGCTGAATCATTATGCTATTTGGAGCGAATAATGCACGTGCTTCATTCGCCATACGGGAGGAATTCCCTTGCGATGGACCCTTATACCACTTCATGGAATCTTCGAGTAGTCTGCTGGTCGGGTAAAACATATATCAAATCTCTGACCAGGGGTGCTCAGGTAATTATCTTTGGAAGCTTACGACCACATGGCTCTTGAGGCCTTAATTGAGTATTAAGACCATATTTAGTGGATAATTTAATCGTCATCAACTAGCCTCTAAATTTGAAGTGAATTTATAACTTGAATTTTCTTTTATTGGAATTCAACTTAGAGAATATTCTTTTAACAAGAGTAAAGAGGAAGTTTTTATTCACTTAAGGTTGAGAAAACCGACTAGAAAAAACTGAAAGGTTTTTTGTCTGTTGGGCTTCAAATCTAGCAACTGCTCCTTATGTAGTTGGAAAAACCCTTATAAAAATCACTGTAGTACCTGTTGGCTTCACACTTTCCAGAGAAAAATGTTTTTCCATGACTGTGTCCAGCAAAGTGTTTTTCCATGACTGTGTCTGCAGCAACCAGGTTCTAGACAGTAGTCTTCCAAAATTCATAACTTCTGTTCTACTCGTTCGAAAATCATGTTCTTGAACTCTCTGGAATCCTTAAAACATCACCTACCTTTTCATGGAGAGAAATACATAGATTATTCCATCTAATATTTTTAATCTACTGATTAAGATGTGATGCCAACAGATGATAATTTACCAAGTAGCAAGCTTACAAAATTCATAACTCAGAATCTATTCATCCTATCGACATGAATAAAAAACCTACCAAAAGCTATCAACATTCTCTACAACTTTTGACATGGGGGTGTCTGATCTTCACAACGTAAGATCTTCATGACGTACCACAATTGTCTGTCTCGCTTACAGACTCCCATGTACCGAAATTCAACTAGCAACATGCTCTTGATCTCCGTCTTCTCACCACACCAAGGGAGATGACTTTGCTGGTCCACAAGGAACAACAAGAACAATGCTAACTCGTAATTTGGTGGAACGCTAATTAGTCGACTTCTCAACCCTCATGGCAGCACATGGTGTAAACCAAAGAGCAAGAAATTGCTTTGAGTCAAAATTAACGTTCGAGGGTTACAAGGGACAGTGGCGAAGGCTTTATACCCTCGTACAAGTCTAGCTGAACGCAAAGTAGGGAAACAACTGAAATTCTATTCTAATTCCTAATTTAAACTGAAAGCAATAAAAAGTGGTTGGCTGGTCGTCTTGGTTTGGGTGTCCATGAGGTGGGCCCCACGTGGTAGCTGGCCCATGAGGGTGGCACACAACTCTCTTGACAATGGCCCAACTTTTCTTGTGGTCCAAGTATTCGTTTTCAGCCTGTTTGAAGTTTTGGCATCGCCATCACCTCAAAACTGAACCAAAAATAATTTTAATATATCTTATTATAGATACAAACCAGCTCATGACACATGGAACTTGGCTAAAACCTCAAACCAACTCAGAATTGAAGATTGGACATAATTGAGCTTCTAAATCATAGTCTTCTCTAATATTCAATTTAAAGTTTGAAAACTTGATTCTAGCATCTTGGTGGCATTTCTCACTGATATAAGTGAAGTGTCATCATCTCCTCCTTTTAGACCTTTTCTTGGTGCGCCAGCTTCCCCCACCTCCTGCTTGGTAGAATCAAGTTCTTACTCTCTTTATAACCTGAGAATACATAAAGTAGAAGTATTAGGTAGTAAGCTATCTTTAGCATTGAAATAAAAAGAACTTAGGATCAGATTCACCTGTTTGCTCTAACTCGAGTGATTAGTCCCTTGTATAATTACTGCATAGCTTCCACCATTGGACCAACACTAGCCTTGTTATTGTTACTTGAATATGATGATAGAAATGATGATTGTGTAGATAAAGCCTTGATAATAGTGATGTCCTCATCAGCTTTCTAGTAGATAGTATTCCCAAATTACGCCTAAGCAATACCTAAAATCATAATGGACAAATAACCATAGACAAACTGATCTATTAATTGATCCCCTGTCAAACAATTGCTACTCCCCTCTCTAATGCCAACACTAATCTCTACTAAAATTAGCAAAATAAAGAGGGAAAACCCAAAACTTTACCCAAGTGAAGAACACTAAGATAACGATCTCTTCCTCACTTTTTCTTCCCTTGTCCCTCTCCTTCCTTCCTGCAGCACCACTGCTAATATCTAGCACAACATGCACATACGCATGCAACCAATTATCTAGTTGGTTGCATGCAACATCTAGTCGGCAGCCAACAACTAGTAAAGCATCTCCATGCATTTTGAAGGTTTTTGAAGAATTTTGAAGTTGCCTGATTTTGCATAATTTTGGTCTCATCTTAAAGTTTCTTGATCTACAGTTTTTTGCTTTAAATCTTTGAGAGTTCTTGCTTGCTATGTCATGTGAGAATATATTTAGAGCTATCTTGGCTATCATATATCCACGAGCAAGTCATATTATGAGTTTTCAATTTTCACTCAGTTTTGGTGTAACTTTGCGTATTCTCAAGAAAGGTCTGAACTTTGAGAAGGATTTAAGGGATTTTTGGATGGAATAGGTTCATGAGACCTTTAGTAAAGTGTGTGTAAAGTTTCATTGCATTTGGCTATGGATTTTAGGAGTTGCACAAAAAAATTAATTTAGATTTATGTTGATTTTCTATTATGAAAATAAGAGAGCAGTCATACCGCTCCTAGGCCCGATCATACTACTTGCTGATCAGACCGCTCTCTTGCCATCAGTCCAATAGTGCTGGTCAGACCGCTAGGACACCGTTGGTCTGACCGCTGTGTAGCCGCCAGTCAGACCACACCTTACAGCTGGTCATACTGCTCCAGTCCTAAAGTTCTTCTCTTTCTGGTTTTTGAAGTTGCTACTTTGGATTTGGCATTCAATTTTGAACTTCATAGTTTTGTAGTTACTAGAATGAAAAGTTTAAGAATACTTAAAGAAAAATATTATGAGGCTCCATTCACCTTTTATCCGTTGCCATTCGGTCCTACGTAGTCCCGGCACCTCCTGACTGACTGCGACGGAGGCATG
This sequence comes from Melocanna baccifera, assembly GCA_036346265.1. Taxonomy (NCBI): domain Eukaryota; kingdom Viridiplantae; phylum Streptophyta; class Magnoliopsida; order Poales; family Poaceae; genus Melocanna; species Melocanna baccifera. The sequence goes on along the minus strand of CM070700.1, from coordinate 18,611,570 downwards.
TCCAGTTGCCATCCTATTTGTCGCGTTACAACGAAATTAGTAGCTTTAGATGTTGATAAATCGAGAGGAGAATGTGTAGATTGCAATACCGCTATCCTTTTAACAGTTGTGCCTCTCACATAGTCAATTAATTAGTCACGGTTAAAATCATACGCCTAGGCATTCTGTTATGACCTTTGCTTCGTTCCATGGAATTTGTAGTTGACATGGTTTAGGCCATGGCAGGAGCTGCTGTCGCTGTTGCTTCTTTGTCTGGGATTGTTTTATAATCTTGTAGGATTGAAGAAACCTTGGCAGATGTGGGGCTAAAAAAAAACTTAGCAGATGTGTTGATTTGCTTTTGAATTTTGGAAGACTCTAGTTTGGTAATCATGTCGTGTCGCAGGAAAATCTTGACGGTGAAGGTTTCTTTTCCACTTAGAAAAATGAGATTGTGCATGATGATAAAGTTTACATCTGAAAATATTGCATCGATCTGTACTACATGTTGATTATGTGATCTAATTTCTATTTGACGATGATATCGGCCCGGAGCAGACGCAAAACTGTCCCATAGGGCGACCCTACCAGCAGGTCCGAGGGGTGCGACTGGCGGAGCCCCTCTTGGTGTGGGTTAGGCCATCTTTTCGAATTTGTTTCTGTCAATCTTCGACTCTTAAGTTGTTTTTGTATCCTTTATATATACTCTTGTAGAGGCATGAAGTTGAGTTGACTACTCATTGTAAAATCTATTGCTTTGTAACTCTTCTCGTATAGTGATCATAGTCAGTTGTGTGCTCACAATGTTTTTCTACGTTAAAATTTGTGTCTCGTGTTCTTGATCATCTTTGTTTTTTTTAATCTTTTTATATCTTAAAGTCTTGTTCTAAACGATTTCAGGTTTTGACTTATGGTTTCTCATCTTCTTCTCTTTTTTTTTTCTGATTTTTGGCTTTTTGCTTTTTTCTTTTCCCTCTTATTTCTTTGCACTGTTTATGGTGATATAACTTTTTTTATATATTTTTATATTTAATTATACAAAATAAATTAAAAACAACTACAGTGTAAAATAAATATAAGATTTGGCTTATAAACCATGTGAGCAAGGCAAACCTTAGCTGCACCCTTTCGCCCGCCATGTAGCGATGGGTGAAAAAAACATCAGAGAAAGTATTGTAGCTACAAGATTCAGCACTCTGATAAAATTTATTTTTTTCGATTTTTTTCGTTCTTTAAAATTTACTTATATTTTTTTCGTTTTTTGTTTTCGGTTTTTTTTATATTTTTTTTACATTTAATTATACTCAATAAACCAACTCAGTTACAGTGTTTTTTCAGCCAGCTACAATATTTTTTCAGCAAAAACCAAAAACCATCACTATTCCGATCACCCATTTATCTTGTACCATTAAAGTTAGCGTGCTAACTCCTATGTTGCCGTGCAATCTAAAAAAGATTGCCAAATCTTCCACAGGTCAGACATAAGTTAGTTCTCGCTTTATAACAAAAGCATGTGAATCTAGTCATCCGAACGTACGGCTCGAACGCACAAGTTGGTTGTTGCTTCACGCAGTCACGCAGAAGATGTTAGTAAGATATACCGTATAAGCATATATGTGAATATAATTTTAATATAATTAGAGAAAATTAATATATGTATCAAGAGATATATAAATGATATAAATTCCATATATTCATGTAATTTTATCATATCATTTGTAATATGGCACATATCCAATAATAGCATAATTAAAGAATACTTCCAGCAGTATATGAATGACATAAATTGCATATAAATATGTAATTTTACCATGTCATAACTGAATATAAACAATACTATAGAAATGACCAGGCTAAACATTTGTATGAAGTAACAAACTAATAAACTGGCATAAAGATCAAATTTTGAGTTTAAGGCTCTCAGAACAGAGTTGCTCAATATTTTTGATCTTGGCCCTCTCATGCCATATCATTTACTCTTCAAAAAATGATGATCAAATTCAGATTATGAGCTCTAGAATTTGCTTCACTTGTCACAAAATTGAGCAATACAAGTATTCCTGTCGGATCAAATTGCATTCAACCATAAGAACTCAACAATCAACTAAATACCCATTCAAATTGAATGCACAACTGAATAACACATGAATTTAGTTGAATAACAGCAGGTATTCCTACAAGTGATAGATCACAAAGATATATAATACCGAAATTGAGATCACAATGGGGAATTCATAAGCACAGTCGACAGTAATGTATTGGATTGCTCAGAATTAAGTGACAAAGTAAGCACTAACAATAGAACATAGATCTAAACTTTGATTATCAATTCAAGTTTTCAGTAAATGATTAAGTTCTTCACAGAGCAACAATCCGAGCCCCACTAGCAATCAGTGTCTCCTAGTACTACAACATGCATAAGAGATTAATGAACTAGCACAACCTATAGAGATTGCATGTATAAGGAACCAAAATACTCATAGTGCAGACGACACTCAAAGCCGTCCTAAAGCAACAACGCCGGCAACAAGAAATCAGCCAGCAAAACTAGGCAAGGTGCACCCGAAGATGCTCATCTAGAAAACCTAGCACCCTTTGTGCCACCGCGTGAGAGGAGTATGGTTGTCGGAGATACAATGCCCCTCTTTGTCATTTGGAGAATCCAAGCTAGCAAAGCCGAGATGAAGGAGACGCCACACAAAAAACATAAGGCCAGTGCCTCACCACCGAGCACCACCAATCACAAAGCCACCACCGAGGTTGGCGGTTTCCAGCGAGGGAGGACCCCAAGTCTCAAATCCAGAGCATAATTGAAAGTAGGAAAAGGAGGATGAAGGGGATTGGGTTTTACTGAGTTTTCGATGCCATACGGGGAGGAGACGCCTCCTCTTATAGCCGAGAGGAGGAGGAGGGGTTGCGCGGTGGCCTCCAACGGCTGGGGCTGAAGTCCCATGCTTGCCGCCTACGCCGCTGCGCCCTGCGCCCCGTCGCCACCGCCCGCACAGAAATCGGATCTGGAATGAGCCGCACGTGCACGGGAGGAGACGAATCTCCTCCCCTTATCCATCCGCACTAGCCCACCAACAAGTGGGTCTCTCATCCTTTTTTTTAATTATAAAAGTACAAAAATACCCTTAAATTTTCAACAAAAGATTGTCAAGATTTAGCAGAACAGCTCAAGCTAGACAGAATTGCCTCCTTCTCAATCTGAAGTTAGAACCTTGAGCAACGGTACAATCAACTGGTTAGAATTCTATTGGAGCGAGAGCTTTTGCGCTGGCTAGTTCGAGATTCGGTTTCTATGGGCCAAACTCCAAAGGACAAAGGACAGGAAAATTGCAATAATGCAACCATCAGTTGCTTTCCAAAAGCTCACACCACACCACCCGAAACCACAAGTCAGAGCTCAGAGGATACCTCCTCTTTAATGAATTAACAGCAGAGCTTCTGTGGAAGCTATTCCACAAGAGAGAGAGAGAGAGAGAGCGCTCGCAGGATCACGGAGTAAACTATGGTATTAGTTACACCAATCAAACGGCTAGGATTCGTGAAAGAACCAGGCGTCACCAAGTGGCATCAAGGAGACACTAGTGGTCAGCACAATAACTATTGTATTTTATGATTCGAATATGATCAAATCTGATTACTTTGGTCTTTTCGAATTAAATAGATCTTTATTTTATTGCCGATTGTACTTTGTTTTTTCTTCGGCAAGGACTCTTATCCCTGACTAATATATATACCCTTATAGACGTACGGTTGACACATAGCAAAATTTTTTGTGCTTATAACTTTTTCTTATGCAGTGATTTCACTGATTATGTATCCGTGTTTTTTCATCCGAAAGGTTTTTCACATTAAAATCTCTGTTTCGTATTTTTCATTATTTTGTTATACTTTATCTTATCTATTTTTTAACTAGTGGTATCCGATATGACACGGAGCATGGCCGCGGCCGTAACAACCGTCGCCGTCAGAGAAACCTACGTCCCGTCAGGGGCACAAAAATAATGCGTGGTACTCTCGCTGCAATAATGGTCGTCTTTTCCAACGGCGATGTCACGGCGGAACGTTGCGTCGTCCCGCGGAGGAGAGAGGTCGCTGTGTACTTGCTCAATTATTTGGACCGGCCGAAAGCTACGTCTTTGTTTCCTTGGGCTTATACAACGATGTTACGACATGTGTTGTCAACATGTCTATGATTTAAGTAAATATTTTGCACCATAATCGTAATCATGTGACTTAGATTGTCTCTTTCTAAAGTCTACTGTAACAGAAAGCATAACGAAAGAACGTAATAGTAAATTAGTGATAGTTAAAGATGTATTACTTGCAGTGAACAAGTACAAATTGTAAAGGTGGAACTGTTTATATATGACCTTGTAGTGACTTTTTTTAAAAAATTTTTAGCCTCTTATCACTTTTTTTTTGCAAAAATAGACCCCCGACCTCAGAAGGTGCGACAGTCGATACGTGTTACTTGCCATGCTACCCTAGCTCAGCAGGAGGCTAGGTGCACGGTACGGCACGCTGGCGCGGGAGACATGGTGCAGGTACGGCTAGTAGGTGCTACCGAGCCTGGGTAGCTCGACAACACTTGCAAGGTGCCCTTGCGTAGTAGGTTGTTATTGAGCCACCCGGACTCGGCATGTGTGGCTACGGGCTACCGGCATTGCGGAAGACAGCGAACAATCACACGTTAGAGGGAATCTGATTCCTCACGGCGGAAGATTATGCGATGGAATGGTGTTAATGACATGACATGGCATTAGATTCACTTTATTCATGCGTTAATTACGCTGCCGAGTGAGAGAGTGCACATTGCTTCGGTGCCATGATGTGACACGACATGATGTGCTAGGCAGTAATTCCTCTGGCTTTCGGCTGGACGCGGCTGCTGCCCCACATGCCCGCGTGGGTCTATCAATCGGCAATGCCTTCCCACGCATATAAAAGGCTTCATCTCTCTTTGTGCCAGCACATCCGAAGCCGAGCAACTGAGTAGAAGAATGTTGGAATTAGTTTTTGGAGGTGATTTTGCTGGGATCTAGGGGATTTCGCATGTGAAATTAGTGTGGTTCCGATAAAGACCTTAACGAAGATGTATATTTCATTAAGATCTTGTTAGCTTTAACAGTAATTTGATTGTGTAGAATGTGCTCTATAACAATGTGTAGATGACATATCTGTGTAGTTCGTGTGGACCTTATTTTTAATTACCCATGTTAGTGATGGATACCCATGTTAATGATGGATTAGTGATGGTGTTAACGATTATATGTTAATACCTGAACGTTCTTGTATGTGCACTGTTATTATTTCTCCACTGATATCATTTGTACGATATTATAATTTCTGTCCTATTATTGTTTATGTAGTGTTATTATTTGTGCACTATTATCGTCTATACGATATTGTTATTTTCACACTGTTAGTAATAAAGGTGGCTAAAGTTTATTAGTATGTAGCAATGTCTGAAATAAGTGCCTTTGTTTACATTGGTGGTAGGTACCTAATATCGGATATGGAATACTTGTTCGTGTTTTATGAGAAGGGAGTTGTACAAGACGGGCCATATAGGGTGGACCTTCAAAATTGTGAAAGAACCATAATCTAGGCTCTAAGACTTAAGGATATGGGTCTCCTTGAGCTTAGGAGGTACGTACGAAATGTATTTCATTTGGAGGTTGCTAAGAAGAAGCTTATTATCGAGGCGGTGATAGCCACAGTGGTTGGAGATTCGTGGGACTTTTTGTGGGAGCTGAAGAAGGTGGTTGGCAATATCGCTTGGCGGCAGTACATGGAGATCGCTAGTAATCTAGCTGCGGTGATATATTAGAAGCCAATGATGTATGTGCAATTTGTGTAGACAACCAAGGCATCGAGCATGGCGAGGGCAGCGAGAGTGGCGATGTCAACCATCATGTTGTGGGGATGGTGGCGGTGAAGTGGGATCTACTGGTGCTGATTGTGCGATAGAACATGGTGCCGACTGGGATGATGGATAGTTGTCCAGGTTGGTTCATAATTTTCAGCCAACAGAAGGTGAAGAGGGATTGTAGGCAACACGTATTGACTGCCATGAATATTTGAAAAGGGTGTCGGACGGGAGTCATTCTAGTGAGGAAGATGATACCGATATCGCTAGTAGTGGAGTCTAGGCTGGTGTAGATGGAGGTGGGGGTAGTGCACTCGGTTGCATTCTATGCACCGATGTTGAGTATGTCTCCTCAAAATTGGATTCTGTTGCCTTGTCTTCCCTAGTTGTTCCATCTGAAGATGGGTTTGAGTTGTCCTTTGATGAAGACACTCATCGAAGGGCAACGCTTCCCCAATAAGGGTGTTGCGCAGCAAACCATCACAAGATATGCTATTCGCATAAACTGCATATATCGGGTACACAAGTCAAACCCCGATACATACATGGTGAAGTGTCAGGATGGCACTTGCCCCGGGAAGGTTTGAGCGCAAAGATTCAGAGTCGGAGCAACAAACTTGCAGATAATGGTGGTCAAGGACTACACTTGTGAGCTTGCGGAGCCGTTGCACAGGCACCACAATGTGACTTCATCACTCATCGTTAGCCTGATAAGTCACCTCGTAGTTGCGAATGTCATAGTTTTGCTAAAGCTATTGATGGCCAATGTAGTGAAACTGCTTGATTTCCTGATGAGCTACAATAAGATGTGGCGGGCAAGGAGGAAGGTCATACATGGAATGTACGGCACATACAAGGAGGCTTATGACTTCGTGCCATGAATGCTACATTAGATTGACCAAGCCAATCTTGGGATATATGTAAACAAGATCGAGAGGGCACACCCTATGAAGGGCCCCCCAATTGTTTCATCCTTTATCAGGTGTTCTGGGCATTTCGACAAGCAATCGAAGGATTCAAGTATTATCATCTAATACTCACGATGGATGACATGTTCCTCTCTAGCCAGTACAAGAGCATAATCTTAACATCGGTGGCTACTGACACAAACGACAAGCTACTCCCAATGTCATATGCAATTGTGGAGAACAAGAACACCTCAAGCTTGTTGTGGTTCTAGTCAATGTGAAGCAACGAGTAGTCCAAGACCAGCCTAACATTTGCCTTATCATAGACCATAATGTTGGGCTGCTGTCGACACTGACTACCATGCAGCAAGGGGCTGAACCACCCATTTAATTGAACAATGTGGTCACGCTGGTGCATGAGGCATCTAGAAGCGGACTTTCACTCTCATTTTCGTAACAAGGAGTTGATGAAGAAATTCAAGAAATTGTGCATGCAAATTAGAGGTATAGTTTAACGCAATATGGCATGACCTTGACGAGGAGACCTCCAGGCATGTCAAGGGGTCGCAAGGAGTGAAACCAGTCATGGCAACAGGTGAGTTCACGCAATAGATCAACTTGCAAGCTTTAGACGTGAAGAAATGGTCCCTGCTTTATGACATGGATGGTGTGAGGTATGAGATTATGATGACCAACATATCGAAGGTATACAATCTTGTGTTAAAGGATGTGTGCTCCCTTCCAATCACTGTAATCATCAATGAGAGTTAGAATAGCACCATCGGCTATTTCGTTAACACGAGCATGAATACGAAGAAGCACTAGGATGAAAGAAGGTAACTCTCAAAAGTTATGTAGGCTTATGTGGAGCAAAAAATGGAGAAGACTCATTCACACATCACTCAGACCATGGACGGCGTTAGGAAGAAGTTTGAGGTCCATTTGAGAAAGAAGTACATCATGGGCCATGCAAGAGGTGATCGCACATATGCATTCACCATCGGCGATGTCGCGACCAGCTCATGCAACAAACTGATGTCCTTTCACAAGTATTGCTCCCACATGTACGCCATGTGTGCTGCATGGTGATAGTTCTCCGTATAGTATATTTTAGAGTACTACAACATCCACTATTTGTATGGGACTTAGAGTATTGAGTTCAACTCGGGTAGACATGCATTATAAGGACCTTTGGTGGGGAAATGAAGTAGGTGCCAAACGATTCACTGAAACAGACCCAACACAGCAGGTATTAGTCCTATCGCATTCGCAATGACATGGATGATAGTCAACGTGACCAACGGCGAAGGCCACACAAGTGCAGGCTATGCAAGACACCGTGCCACTCCATGAGGAACTATCTGAATAGGCTCAGTTTGTCTGCTACCCCATAGACCTATTGATTATAGCAGCTATGTACTCATTCATTCTCTATAACACTGGCATTTCCTGCAATGTTGGTAGGTTCTTCTCCGTAACTTTTAATGCAAATTTCGCACGGACACTAAGAGTACAGACACGCAAACATCCTTTTATGTCTTGCAGGGAATCATACGACATGAACAGAAGCATGGTAGATAGGCCAAGAGCCTCAAGGCGTGGCAGGGGACGGTGGGCATGGGCTGGGTTTCAAGGCCGTGACACTTAACTTGAAGACACGAGTACCTACAGTCTCTTGGATCCTAATCCCCCAAGCCCTAACCAACCACTCGAAACTAGGGAGTCATACACCCCTAGAAACCCCCTTCGTGACTACCCTGACATCCTTGAGTATTGGCCACAATGTAAGCACAACCTCGATACGGTGGTGTAGGTTTATGACGTTCACGTGCACCTAGGACATCGATTCTTTCACTGCCCTTTATTCATGGTAAGTGCTTTGTTACCCACATATACTTGCACGCATGGAACGTTTTTAGTAACCTCATCTTGCTTGCAGATAATGGATTGCAAGTTCATTGAGTGGTAGATCCATCGTATCTAATACCCGCTCAGGTTTATATCCGAAAACTGCACATCCACCTAGAAAAGTTGCATGACGAGCTCTAGATTGAGAGAGCCAACAACGATAAGCTCCGCTGGTAGAGGATCAGGGAGAGCAAAAATGAGGAGGTCGTGTACCTTGATAGTGACTACCACCCGTATTACTGCTGCGTCAACCCAAACTGCAATTATGCCTACCACTATCATGACAACCAGCCACGTCCACGCTAGCTTGATGATCACTACTCCATGTGGGTGTCATACGGTTCCATATTTTCGCCATAGGTGCTATATCAAGCTACACTGGTCATGTATTTGAATAATTTTGTTCATTCAAGAGAATGTGATCTCTTACTCGCATGTTCTAATTATGTTGTGTCGTGTCAAATTGGAATTACCATATAGGGTTTGTGCAAAAAAATATTAGTTATGATCTTGTTGGTGATATTAACATGCTTGTATTGTTGGAGTAGATGCATGGTCATAAATATATAGCACCCTGTGCATGCACTGGAGATGATGCCAAGATGGTTCGAGATACCGCTCACCTTCCTTTTGGAGACTCCACTCTAGTGCTATGTCAACTCCTTGACCCCCACCATAGCGGTAATATACACATTTATCACTTCATTCACAATAAAGTCGCGGTTGTCAAAGTCTTATCAAACTTTTCGTGCCATTGTTTAGGTGCTTGTTTTAAACCATATAAGGATTTTAATAGCTTTGCATACCTTATTTTCTGTCCGTAAATCACAAAACCATCAAAGTTGATCCATATAAATTTCTTTCTCCAACTCTCCATTAAGAAAAGCTGTCTTTACGTCCATTTGATGAACATGCAGACCATAGGAACATGCTAACGCGAGGAGTACTCTGATGGTGGTTAATCTGGCGACAGGAGAATAGGTATCGAAGAAATCTTCTCCCTCTTTCTGGGTGTAACCCTTAGCTACAAGTCTTGCTTTGTACTTCTCAATAGTACCATCGGGCCTCAATTTCTTTTTAAAAATCCACTTACATCCAACAGGTTTGCACCCAATAGGAAGATCGGTGATCTCCCAAGTCTCATTAGCCATAATTGAATCCATCTCGCTACGGACTACCTCTTTCCAATACTCAGCATCAGAAGATGTATAAGCTTCCGAAAGAGTTTTTGGCACATCATCCACGAGGTATACAATAAAGTCATCACCAAAGGTTTTCTCAACCTTTTGTCTCTTACTCCTTCGAGGAGCTTCTGCGACTAAACTATTGTCCTCCTCAGGGATGTCGTAAAATGGTTCAGAAATGGTGGAAAGTTTAGAAGTTTGATTATTCTCATTTTTGATATTATCGATTTGAACATTCTCAGTTCGTGTTGAAGTATTGCCTACTGTTCTCATAGGAAAGATATTCTCAAAAAATGAAGCATCTCTAGACTCCATTATTGTGTTAGCAATAATCTCAAGAGTTTCTGATTTAACTACAAAAAATCTATAGGCCGTGCTATTTTGAGCATATCCTAGAAAAATACAATCAACTGTTTTTGGTCCAATTTTCCTCTTTTACTGCAATGGTATATTGACTTTTGCCAAACACCCCAAGTTATGAGAAAATTAACATTAGGTTTTCTCCCCTTCCATCCCTCATATGGAGTAATTTCACTCTTTTAGTGATTACTCTATTTAGGACGAAAGTTCTTGTCAATATAGCTTCCTCCCACCATGCCTTAGGCATCCGAACTCTCTAACATGGCATTGATCAAGTCCGTTAATGTCCGGTTTTCCTCTCAGCTATCCCATTTGATTGGGGTGAATATGGTGGTGTGAACTCATGGATTATTCCATGCTCGAATGAATTGGGAGAACTCATGAGAGACATACTCTCCTCCACGATCGAGATCTCAATCTTTTATTTTCTTTTCTAGTTGGTTCTCAACCTCGGCCTTATAAATTTTAAAGTAGTTTAAAGCTTCATCCTTAATTTTAAGTAAATACACATAACGATGGCGTGTTGCATCATCAATAAAAGTTAGAAAATATCTTTTGCCTCCTTTTGTCAATGCATGGTTGTGCTGCTACATGTCTTGCACAGGGTATAAATATCTTCTTTTACTACCTGAAGCTTTGGAGCTATCCATGCAAAATGCCTTATGTGCTACAACCAGCCTGGCTGCCGAGTTAGTGGAGCTCGACAGGCTTCTAGGAGCCTCCCTTGCTTGGCAGCAAGGTGCCGAACTTCCCTTGCTCGCCAGCAAGGTACCGAGCTTCTCTTGCTCAGCAGGACACCGCCAGCAGTGCCTACACCATGCCTCCTATGCTAGCATGCCATGCCACGTGCTTGGTCTCCTGCCGAGCTAGGGCGATGTAGCAGGTGCCACGTGTTGCCGTCGCATCTTCCGAGCTCGTGGAGGGATCTACTTTTGAAAAAAGTGGCACTAGTAGGGGTCAAAATTAAAAACAAAACATCGCTACAGGGTCATAGGTATGAATAGTTCATAGAGATGAGGATGACAGCGTGAGTAATGCATATTTTAGTGATGAGTATGTGATTGTCAAGGAGTACATCAATTGTGAAGATCCTTTGGTTGTTTGAAAGTGCTTCAATCCTCTCTAGCCCTCCTTGTTACACAAGGAACAAAGTTCAAATTGTTCATTTGTTAGGATATTTTAGTAGCATACAAAGGGGGTGTTTTTTTGGATTGCGGTTAATGGTTTTTTGCTGCAGCTAATGGTTTCTACCTGTACTTTTTGACAAGGTAGCGGACGGCAAAGACATCGATGCGGATGACGCACACGGTTTTGGGCTCGGGAAGACATTTGAAAAATCTGCTTCGAGAGGCCATCTTGTTTTTTACGTTTGGTTTTTTACTTTCAAACTAGTAAGGTACCCGTGCGTTGCAACAGAAAACTAAATAAAAAGTGATGCATACTATCAAAGCAAAAACCAATACAAATGTCTCCTTAGTCCGCCAAAGTTAGTTTAGAGTCACTACATTTACACCTTTGGTTTGTACATGCTGACCAAAGGTACCTAAACCATTAGCGCCAAGACACGCTATGCCTACAAAGATGTTCAAGCGGTCCATGTGGTTTCTCTGCGAGATCAAATTCAAGAGAATATTGGCACGGAGCAAGTGTTTGCAGTGTAATGATATTTGAGCTCGTGTGTTGTAAATTAACTAACAAAGACAACAATGCCATTTTTTTAAGGAATGAACAATGCCATTATCTCACATCTCTCACAAAACCAAATAAAAGTGATGCATACTATCAAATATAATCTCAAATTGAATAATAAATATCATTACACGGCGGTGCGGGGACGGAGAGGAGGCGGCGGCTGGGGTTGGAGTAGGGGAGGAGGCGCCCGGGGGGTAGAGGAGGAGGAGGCGGCGGCGGCGCGGCAGGGAGGAGGCGGTTCGGGGAGGAGGATGCGGCGGCGGCGCGGGCTAGGGAGGAGGCGGAGGTGGTGAGAGCGGAGGGAGGGGAGGAGGCGAGGGCGGTGCGACGACGGGAGGAGCGATGGAGATGAAGAAAGGTGGAAGAAACGAGGCAGGCGCGGGAGGAGCGACGGAGATCGCCGGCGGGAGGAGCAATGGAGATGGAGAAAGGCGGAAGAAACCAGGTAGGTGCGGGAGGAGCGATGGAGATGGAGAAAGCCGAAAGAAACCAGGCAGGCGCACGGGTTCGGTTAGGGAGGCAGCGCGGGTTTTAGGGTTGAAGGGGTTTACGGTCAAGATTTTATTGTTCAGATCAAATGACTAAGAAGAGATATAGGAGAGGACTCATCAACCACCAACTCCTTCTTTTATAATAGTAAAGATAAGCCAAAAGCAAAACCAAAATCCAAAAAGAATAGGACAGTCACATGCATGCTTGATGGCTACCTAATAACACATAGCTTGAGGGTGACTTAGCTTGCAGGCATTTTCCAGAGAACTATTTTAGTGTATGGATCAACATTTTGAATCCAAAATTGTCAAATGGGGATTGGGAACACATCTTTCTGTCTCATGAGATTGTCAGGAGTATCTATTCTAGTGTATATGTCAATATTTTATTTCCAAACATTGTAAACAAAAAATTAGGGAGGCTCTTTTTTGAGTGGGTTCTTTTAGACTATGGTTTATAATTTTTGGTTGAAAATTTTAAATTTTAGACTATTCGCGAGAGGTAATATAGAGAGAAAAATAGTCACATACAATTTTAACCGGTATAGTTGAACTCGGTACAATTTATATTATAATCTATCTACAAATCCTATCTTAAAAAGATGCACCGACTAAAAACTAGATACTATAGCAACATAAATATAGGCGTCAGGATAAGTGCTCCTAAAGTGAGCCTCTGTCTCGCAAGACTATTTACAGGACATACGTGGGTTTGGAATGTGGCTTCCTGTTCTGTTTTCCTGTTCCCCTTCATGTTCTCTGCTACGTGGTGCCTCCTGATTGCTTTTGGTTTTTTTAGCTTTGCTAGTTTAGCTGTCCCTCCTGTGTGGAACGGAATCACATTCCCATACTTCTTTACCAAAGGAAACAACGTTATTTCAAGCGAGCCAAACAAATGGAGGAAGCAATTCTGACGCGCCAAAATACACATAACACATGATTTTATTATTCATTTTCACACAATGTATCACTAAAATCCACCAAGAATAGCTAAAACAGATATATCCATTTACAATGGACATATCCATATTGGCTTCTGGGGATAAAGCACATGATTATAGGTACATCACATATCCCTCTTCTTACTTTTGTCTCACACATACCTCTCTCATTTTCCCCACTACTAGTTCACTTCTTTTAAAATCACTTCTTTTAACCATTATCATTTATTTTAACTAAAAATAATCAATTACTGCTAAAACCATCCGTCGTAGCGAACACGCCAATGGCATCTTTGCCAAATCTCATTGATTCGCAACGCCATGGGCTTGTTACATTGCTGCGGAAGCACAATTATATGAAGGAACCGATAGCATGTTCACGAGGAATACATCTGCTGCAATAGCATCACGAACAAATAGCAAACGTAAAACACATAGTCAGATCTTTTTTGTTTTTGCAATTTTAGTTGAGTCTAATGATTTGGCAAACGTAAAACAAATCAGGATCATGAAAAAATTGAAGCTTCTAAAAAAACAAGCTTCTCAAACAATCATGCAGATAGATTTGTACGTACTAAAGCATGCTGCACATTAGGGATCGGATCTACATTGACTAATTAGTTCTTATGTAAACTCCCTCTAATGATTTTGTATTGCTATTAGCAAGGCTCTCAAAACTGACTTTTTGTCCCATCCACCTAGAAATTAAACAAATGCAAAGGGGAAGGAAGAAACCATACCAAGGAAACACAAGAGGAGCAGCTCGGTGGAGGATGAGACAACGTAGCAGCTCGGTTTCCAGTGGCAAGCTGCTGCGGTCCAACCACCAAGCTAGTTGTTGACGCGTGAGGTTGCTGAGGTCTGGGGAGTGATCACCGCCGTCAGCTTCACCACCGGTGCCAGCATGACGAGCTATGCTGCCACTCCGAGGTCAAGATTGGGGAACTGGATGCCATGTGACCTATGCGTTTGTCCAAAGGCACAATATTTAGGCAGGAAAAGCAACATGAAAGCAATGTCGTTCCCGTCATCCCGTGTGGGGCACCAAAAAACAAGAGCCAATCGAAAGACGCCACCTAGCAAAGACAGGGAAGGGAGGTTGAAAGCAGAACAGAGAAGCCGCAACCGTGGGTTTGGGAGTAAGGTGCAAGAAGGTTGATTGGACACATGATGGTACCAGAGGAGGCTAGCTACAGGATGACTCCTGGGTGGCTAGCCCTTGCTATCACGACGGCAAAGAGAACTGAACGGTCCGAGTTTGTCATGCATGGCGGCACACTGGACGCGGAACGGGCACAGCAAAACGGCCAAACTACCCGTCAGATACGCCCCAATCTAGCCCGTTCCTTCCGCGCTCCAACCACAACGGCAACAAGCCACGAGTACGATGCCCCTCCGCGCTCTCCGCCACCACTCCCCAACTCCCAGCTCAACACCCAACCTTTGTCCCCTCTTGCCGCACCACACGGCGCAACCAACCCCACGCTGCCTAGGCCACCTGCCCACCGCCGTTCGTTGGACCGTGCGGACTAAAACCTGAATGTTTATATAAATAAATGGAATACTAATAAATTATTTAAAAATTATTTTAAAAAATTATTTGGAAATAATGACGAAAAAATAATTTTGTTTATTTATTTAAGTGAACTTATAAACCCAAGAGAAGTCAGCAAAACGGGTGCCGATTCCGTGTGCCGCGACCGCCTCAAACCAACGTTCCCCGTCAAAACCATGTGCCCGCCCCATCACTGCGCCATGTGCCCGGCGCCACTTGAACTACTCGTAACCAGAAGCCACCACGAGCCTGCCACCCGCTTAGTTAAGCTGGCAAACTAGTAGCAGCGGTAGCGAACACCAGACGACTTAAACGTTGCGGCGATTCTACCGGCAATGGCGAGAGGGCGGGAAGGGGAGGATGCGAGGAAGCTGGTGCTGGGCAAGTACGAGCTCGGGCGGGTGCTGGGGCAGGGCACGTTCGCAAAGGTGTACTACGGCCGCGACCTGGGCGCCGGGGAGAGCGTGGCGATCAAGGTGATCGACAAGGCGCAGCTGCAGCGCACGGAGGGGATGGTGGAGCAGCTGCGCCGGGAGATCTCCATCATGCGGATGGTGCGCCACCCCAACGTCGTCGGGATCAGGGAGGTGCTCGCCAGCCGCGCGCGGGTCTTCGTCGTCATGGAGTACGCGCGCGGCGGGGAGCTCTTCGCCAAGGTGGCCCGCGGGAGGCTCACCGAGGACCAGGCGCGGGGGTACTTCCAGCAGCTGGTCGCCGCCGTCGGGTTCTGCCACAGCCGCGGCGTCGCACACCGGGACCTCAAGCCCGAGAACCTCCTGCTCGACGAGGAGGGGCGCCTCAAGGTCACCGACTTCGGCCTCGCCGCGCTGCCCGAGCAGCTGCGGCACGACGGCCTGCTCCACACGCAGTGCGGCACCCCCGCGTACGTCGCGCCGGAGGTGCTGAGGAAGCGCGGCTACGACGGCGCCCGGGCCGACCTGTGGTCGTGCGGCGTCGTGCTCTACGTGCTCCTCTGCGGCTTCCTCCCGTTCCAGCACGAGAACTACGTCAAGATGTATCAGAAGATCTTCAAGGCCGAGTATCAAGTGCCTCCGTGGGTCTCCGGCGACGCGCGCCGCCTCATCGCCCGCCTGCTCGTCGTCGACCCCGCTAAGCGCATCTCCATCGCAGAGATCATGCGCACGCCATGGTTCAGGAAGGGCTTCGTGCCGCCCGTCTCTTCCCCTGTCTCGCCCAAGAAATGGGAGGACGATGACGGCGGTGTCCTCATCGGCGGCTGCGAGGACAACTCCGGCACCATCTCGCCGCGGACGTGCAACGCGTTCCAGCTCATATCGTCCATGTCCTCCGGGTTCGACCTGTCGGGGTTGTTCGAGAGCGAGCAGAAGGCCGCGACGGTGTTCACATCCCACGCGCCGGCGGCCACCGTGGTCCAGAAGCTGGAAGCCGTAGGTCGGGCGCTCGGGTACAAGATCACCAAAGGCAAGGGATGGAAGATCAGGATGGAGGCGAAGGCCGATGGAACAAACGGGGGGCTCACGGTCACCGCCGAGGTGCTCGAGGTGGCCGCGGACGTGACCGTGGTCGAGTTCGCGCACGACGCCGGCGACGCGCTCGAGTTCAACAAGTTCTGCGCCGAGGACGTGCGCCCCGACCTCGCGGATATTGTCTGGGCGTGGCAGGGCGACGGGCCAGCCGCGCCGGGCGCCGTCGTCGGGTGCGCGTGATCAGAGCCGTTCTCGCGTTCGCTTTCTCTGTGCATGTGACGTAAAGGCTAGCGATTTTGTTTAGGACTTGCAAAATTTTGCGGCTAGATGTGTGGAGATGTGTAAATACAAAGTTTTGTTCATGATCAATTTAGTTTTTGTTCCACACCGTATGGGCTGTGTTCGAACCAGTTTTTAGTGGGTTTTTTTATAGTTACTAACTTTTAAATAGTATGTTTTTTCAAGATAAGGTCAATTGGAGGATTATAATAAAAAGTGTGTTAAGTTCAGTTGTATCGGTTAAAATCATATATGATTATTTTTTTGTACATATCACCTTTTATAAACAGTTAGAATTTAAATATTTAAACTATAGAGTAAAAGAATCTATCGTTGTATGGTAGATTTTGTATACGTACTTCATACAAAATTGAATCAAGCTACTCCTTTTTCCCCCTAGTGTAATCTTTTGTACTCATAGCTCGACTGATTTCGGTATGGTGGGCCAATCCGAATTGAGTTCTTTGCCCTGCCTTGTTTTCGATTTGATTAACACACGATGTGACTTCGTAATTAAACGGCATTTTCATTCCTAATTATTGAGTCTTAAAAAAGATCCCTGATTCTTGCACTTTTTAAAAAGGGAACCTAATAGGTGTACAGTGTACTTTTGTATTATTGTCGAAAAAACTACGTAGTCTTGTACGCTCTTGGAGAAAAATGTCCAAAAAGGAAGATAAGAGTGAAATATAACGTTAGTTCAGAATAGCCGAAGTCACTCCTCTTGGTAGACCTTGGGCCCACTGGTAGGTGCTACTGCAATCCATGCCACTTGCATAGCTCTGTAATGTTAAGGCCTCATTCCTACTCGAGTTGGCTTTCGGCTTCGCGAAGCTGCTCGCAGGTTAAAACGAGTCGGTTTATGTTGTAGCTGTTGAATATTTAGTCAATTTTCGGCATATTTTAATCCAGAAATTCAGCATATAAAACATGACATACAAAAGCATGAGTGATTTAACAATGATGTATTCATATTTGCTTATGAACAAGCTAACAAAGAACACCTATTATCAAATTCATAATATACGTAAAACAAATACATCGAGAAGTGTTCATGTTATACCTCGGGCGGGCTGTCGGTGACACCGAGGCGTCGCTACCATCATCGACATGATGGTCTATTCGATGTAGTCGATCGAGGCGTGATGCGTGACGAGGCGTGATGCGTGAAGATGTTCGCCGTGCGCCTCGCGAACGCTTCACCACCGAAGTAGATAGCGTTCTTCACAGATTGAGCGATCGCGCCAATGCGCTCCCAAAAACTTGATTGCCCGTCTACCCGTGCGGTGCGCGAACGGACGGAGTTTCGAGGCCTACTCGCCGTAACTCTTTGCACGTAAAGTTCGACCGAGATTTCTTAGCGCAGCTCAAAATGTAACCGTAATCCTCTTTTATCATCCCGTATGGAGTGGAGAGAGTTTTGTAACAAAGAAAACGAAGAGCCGAGTAATCGCAGCCATTAGTCACTAGTAATCGTAGCCATTACTCAAAGTAACCGTAGCCATAATTCACTAGTAATCGAACGAATATCGCTAGCGTAGTCGGTGCGTTACGATTTTCGAATAGATAAAGAAAACGCGCATGCACTGACACGCTGCAAGACGCACACGCACGCACACGCACACGCACCGCACCGTACGGCACGGCACGGCTCGGCGTGGCGTGGCGTGGCGAGGCGAGGCGAGCGAGCGAAGCGAGCGCGCGCGCGCGTGTTGGCTCTTTCCAATTCCACAAGGGGTTACCACGCTCCACCTTTTAAAGTGGTGTAACTCCCATTCAACTCTCCATATGGGACTAAACAGCTTTTCCATGTGGGCCTAGGAATTTCATTTGATTAATTGCTAAATTAAATGGACCAAGCCCAATTAATCCAACAATCCCCACCAAATTTCAAGGCACACGAGAAATGTTCGAGTTCACGTTGTTTGATATACCAGTGTTTTGATGGAGACCGTTAAGTTGAACATCCACCTAGGAAAGGAGTTACACTCATCCACAATCAACAATGGACTATGCCTTGAATTGATTTTGTGCGAACAAGCTTTACAGTAGCCTTTACTAGTACTAGGTCGCCAAAAGCATCCTCTAGTTGGAGCGTATAAGTCATACTCCAAGCCTATTCATGAGTATCTAGAGATCACCCAAATCTCATAGACTGTGACCAGCATCGAACTCATATAGGTGTGTTCCTTCTAAGAAGTCCCAGAGGCCGACATCTCTCGCTCTAAATAAGCCACTCGGATCACATTGAGGTAAAAACCAACCCGCCATACGAGAATAGGAGAGAAGCGCATCATTGAAGAAATGGACCTGTAAAGGTCTCTCCTCCCACCAACTAACGACTTGTTTCACCATTCTACTTCACGGGATCTCCGATCACGTAGAACAAAGTTACCACCGTGGTATGACTCATGTGGGTCTCAGCCCATCTCACTGATGCACTATCTATCACATTACGTGATAGACCCTTTGTAAATTGGTCGCCGATTTTTAGTCGTCGGACATAGTCCAGTGCTATCACTCCGAGTTTTTCAGCTTTTCGACGGACTTCAACCGCCTTTTAACATGCCTAGATGACTTCATGTTATCCTTAGAACTATTCACCTTGATAATTACAACCGATTATCACGCTTCATCAGATAGCCAGATCGGTTTTTCAACCACCGGCAAATCCATAAGGAGTTCGCGAAGCCACTCAGCCTCAACAGTTGCGGTGTCTAATGCTGTGAGTTCTCTTCCATGGTTGACCTCGTTAAGATGGTCCGCTTGCAAGACTTCCAGAAACAAAGCACCACCTCCAAGTGTGAACACATATCCACCGTGGCTTTTATCTCATCAACATCGAGATCCAGTTTGAATCATCAGCCCTCCAAGTACCTTTGGGTACCAAAGATAGTGAATACCATAGCTCACGGTTGCTTTTAGATAGCGCATTACTCTCTCAAGAGCACGCCAATGATCATCTCCCGGATTTGAAACAAATCGGCTTAGCTTGCTCGCAGCAAACGAGATGTCAGGTCTCGTAGCACTAGCTAAATACATCAATGAGCCAATGATCTGGGAGTATCTTAATTGATCTCTTGTTATTCTTGGTTTTTCCTCAATAACACACTAGGATCATAAGGAGTAGAAGCAGCTTGCAATACTATAACCAAAGCGACTCAAGACCTTCTCTACATAGTGAGATTGCACAAGTGTAATCCCACCATCACCTCCTCTCGGTAGCTTAATGTTAAGAATCACATCACCACTCCCAAATCTTTCATCTCAAAACTCTTGGACAGAAAGTCCTTGACCTCCTCAACCACATTGAGGTTGGTCCCAAAAATCGATATGTCATCAACATACAAGCACAAGATCACTCCTTCTCCCCACCATAGCGATAGTACACACATCTATCGGCTTCATTCACAACAAAGCAAGAGATGTCAAAGTTCTCGTCGAACTTCTCATGCCACCGCTTAGGTGCTTGCTTTAGGCCATACAAAGACTTTAACAACTTGCACACCTTTCCTTCTTGACCTTCTACCACAAACCCGTCTGGGTGATCCATATAAATCTCCTCCTTCAACTCTCCATTTAGGAAAGCTGTCTTAACGCCCATTTGATGAACGAGTAGACCATGAGAGGCAGCGGGGCAAGTAGTACTCGAATTGTGGTCAATCGGGCAACAGGTGAATAAGTATCAAAGAAGTCCTCGCCTTCTTTCTGGGTATAACCCTTGGCCACAAGCCTTGCCTTGTACTTTTCAATTGTACCATCAGGCCTAAGCTTTTTCTTGAAAATCCATTTACATCCTACAGGTTTACACCCATAAGGACGGTCAACGACCTCCCAAGTTCCATTAGACATAATAGAGTCCATCTCACTCCGTACTGCTTCCTTCCAATAGTCAGCGTCAGGAGAAGAATATGCCTCTTCCATGGTTCTTGGAGTGTCATCCACGAGGTATACAATGAAATCATCACCAAAAGACTTTGCAATCCTCTGTCTCTTACTCTTTTGAGTAACCTCATTGTTATCTTCCTCAGGATTTTCCATAAGTGTTTCTTCAGCATGTTCTATCGGCACAAAAGAATCAAGGGAAATTATAGATTCTTGACTAGATGAGCTAGGTACATCATATTTCATAGGAAATTCATTCTCAAAAAATGTGGCGTCTCTGGACTCTATAATTGTACCAACACGCATGTCAGGTACTCCAGTTTTTATAATTAAGAACCTATAACCCACGCTGTGCATAGCATAACCAAGAAATACACAATCTACGGTTTTTGGTCCAAGTTTGCGCTTCTTAACAATTGGCACGTTAACTTTGGCCAAACATCCCCAAAGCGCAAGTATGAGAGAGACAATTTCTTCTTTTCCCATTCCTCGAATGGTGTTACTTCTTTATTCTTTGTAGGAACTCTATTCGGGACATGACACGCGTCAATATAGCCTCACCCCACCATTCCTTAGAAAGTCCCGCAGATGTCTAACATAGCGTTAACTAAATCGGTTAGAGTGCGGTTCTTTCTTTCGCAACCCCGCTTGATTCGGGAGAATAGGAGGCGCCCTCTCATGAATAATTCCATGTTCCTCGCAGAATAAAATAAACTCATTCAAAAATACTCTCCCCACGATCGACCTTACCCGCTTGATTTTCTCTCAAGTTGGTTTTCTATCTCACTTTATAGATCTTAAAGTAATTTAACGCTTCATCTTTTGTTTTCAATAAGTACACATAGCAAAATCTAGTGCAATCATCTATAAGCGTCATGAAATATTTCTTCCCACCTTTAGTCAACACGCCATTCATCTCACACAAATCGGAATGAATGAGTTCTAACGGTGCCAAATTCCTCGCCTCTTTATTGCCTTGTGAGGCTTGCGAGGTTGTTTCGATTGAACACACGCATGACACTTAGAACCTTTGACCAAAGTGAATTTGGGATTAAACTCATATTAGCTAAGCGCGCCATACACCCAAAATTAACATGACAAAGTCGTGAATGCCAAACATTAGATTCATCATCATCGTTGCACACATGGTTCACAAATTTATTATAGAAATCCATCAAAGAAAAACGGAACAAGCCTCCGCTCTCATAGCCTTTACCAACAAATGTTCCATACTTAGACACGACACATTTGTTGGACTCAAATGCAAGCCTAAAACCATCTCTACACAATAGAGATCCGCCGACGAGATTCTTCTTTATGGAGGGACATGCGCACATTCTTCACCGCACCGTCTTTCCAAGTAAACTTCAGATCGACCGTACCAACACCATGAACAGATTGCATGCGATCCGTTTCCCATCAACAAGGAGGAACCTCGACGCACTGATAAGATGAAAACAAGGAAATATCAAGACACACATGAATATTAGCACCAGTGTCAACCCACCACTCGGTGATTGACAAACAGAAAGAAGCGTAGGTAAATAATTACCGCACCGATGTTCCTCCAAAGATCACTAATAACCATGTTGGCGACTTCTTTTGCTTATCCTTGCGGTGCCGACAATCCTTAGCCCAATGGCCGAATCACCGCATACAAAGCAAACGCCCTTTCCTTTGCTTTTCTTCTTAAACTCAGAGTAGCCTTGGGCTTGCCAATAGGCTTATTTTTCTTCTTATTGTGGAAAGCCCGAGGGTTCTTTTTCGCACCAAATTGGCACTAGAACCTCCTCAAAGAAGAACTTTCTTGCCACGAGTATCTTTTGCCTCGCCTTCTCTTCAACACCAAGAGAGCCAATGAGATCGTGAACACCGAATTCTCGCCTCTTGTGTTTTAGAGAGGTAGCAAAATCCGACCAAGAAGGTGGTAACTTGGCGATAATACCACCACCACAAACTTATCCAGAACTCGCACTTATTGTTCTCAAGCTCCTTTGCGGCGCACCAATCTCATGAGCTTGTTCTACTACGTAACGGTTATCGACCATCTTGTAGTCATAGAACTGCTCCATGACATACAGCTCACTGCCAGCATCAGAAACTCCGAACTTGGCCTCAAGTGCATTCCACATCTCTTTGCCCGTAGGCAAATGCATGTACACATCCACAATGTTATCTCGCAAGATGTTAATAAGTGCACTCGAAACAAGTTATCCGCTACATTGAACTTGCGTTCGTCCTCAGCAGATAGAGGCTCAGCGGGCTTGCCTTGTGCAACATGAAAACATTCCATGGCAGTAAACCACAGGATCGCACGTGCACGCCATCTCTTAAAATTTGAACCATCAAACGGAGGGTGCGGCTTAAGCGACGCAGCAAAGCCAACTACCGAAAAAGACCTATCAAGTTTTTGGATTGTTGAATATTTAGTCAATTTTCGCATATTTTAATCCGAAATTCAGCATATAAAACATGACATACAAAAGCATGAGTGATTTAACAATGATGTATTCATATTTGCTTATGAACAAGCTAACAAAGAACACCTATTATCAAATTCATAACATACGTAAACAAATACACCGTAGAAGTGTTCATGTTATACCTCGGGCGGGGCGATGTCGGTGACACCGAGGCGCCGTTACCATCGATCGACATGATGGTCTATTCGATGTAGTCGATCGAGGCGTGATGCGGACGCGGCGTGATGCAGAAGATGTTCGCCGTGCGATCTCGCGTAACGATTCACCACCAGAAGTAGATGGCGTTCTTCACGATTGAGCGATCGCGCCAATGCGCTCCCAAAACTTGATTGCCCGCCTACCGCGCAGGTACGCGAACGGACGGAGTTTCGAGGCCTACTCGCCGTAACTCTTTGCACGTAAAGTTCGACCGAGATTTCTTAGCGCAGCTCAAAACAGAACGAATCCTCTTTTATCATCCCGTATGGAGTGGAGAGAGTTTTGTAACAAAGAAAAACGAAGAGCCGAGTAATCGCAGCCATTAGTCACTAGTAATCGTAGCCATTACTCGAAAGTAACCGCAGCCATAATTCACTAGTAATCGAACCGCATCGCCAACGAAGTCGGTCGCGTTACGATTTTCGAATAGATAAAGAAAAACGCGCACGCACCCGACACGCCTGCGCGCACGCACACGCACACGCACCGCACGGCACGGCACGGCACGGCACGGCACGGCTCGGCGTGGCGAGGCGTGGCGAGGCGAGGCGAGCGAGCGAGCGAGCGCGCGCGCGCGTGTTGGCTCTTTCCAATTCCACAAGGGGGTTACCACGTTCCACCTTTTAAAGTGGTGTAACTCCCATTCAACTCTCCATATGGGACTAAACAGTTTTTCCATGTGGGCCTAGGAATTTCATTTGATTAATTGCTAAATTAAATGGACCAAGCCCAATTAATCCAACAGTAGCTACTAAGAAGCCGCTATTGTGTGATCGAAGTTAGCAACCTCAAGCGAATGGATAAGGTCGAGAGGAGCACCAACACTTCGCTTGCTTATGCTTTCTTTCTCTATCTTTTTTTACTTCTTTCTCTCATACTTGCCTGTACTAACCATCGCTCCCGATCCATTGCCCCTAACCCTGGCCCATTCCGTCGCCAGTCCCACCATTCCTTCTCTGGCTTGGCCATCTTTGTAACACCTCAACTCTCCACAGGGTTCAAGATGCTGCCACAATACTGTTACTGTCTCACCAAAAGTGTACCTTAAACAGAGTTAACGCTCGAGAACTGTATTAACAAAAGAATCCGTTCTCTTGAAACATATTGTAACTAGAACATTTATATAAACTTCTTAACAAAAGTTTAAACATAACGCTTAGTGTAGAACTAAGCTGTTATTGTATATCTACAGTGCAAAAGGAACTAATCCCTTTTCCATGCATGCCGCTCTTCCGGATCACCCTAAAAAAAACCACAAAGCAAGAGTGAGTCCGAAGACCCAGCAAGCGCACGACAAAGCAGTACATCAATCCATATCTGTAAACTATAATATAATTCTATGACTGTAAACTGTAAAACACCTCTACTGTAGACTATAAAGCCAAACAATTGTAAACTGTAAATCAAGTCTATTGTGAACATCTACTGTAAACTGTAAATCAATTCTGTGACTGTGAACCGTAAATCACATCTATTATAGTCAGAATCAGAATCAAATCTCATCAGAAATCAGAATCATATCTACTATGAATTGTAAAACCTATTCACTATAAGTCAGAAATCGTAAGTCAAACCCTCAGAATCGTACTCATATGTCAGATCACTCTATATGCAGTGCAATAAAATGCAATGCATCAGAATCAGTAAATCTTGTAAATCACATCTCGTAATCAGATCATCCTTTTGTATCTCTTTTCATGCAATGCAATGAAATGTAATGCTCCTGTAATCTATAGCTTATACCGGTATAGCGGAGGGTACACCCGTCGATGTCACCCTCTCCGTCATCCCGTGGAGGTGCCTACCTTTGTAGGACTTACTCAAGAATACTCCGGACTAGTCATAAGACTTTCTCACCGATTTGGCTCTTATGTACTTTGCATGATGCAATACATTTTAAATGAGATTGTTTACTCATAAACTGTATTTCTCCATATATGATTAACACAAAATCATATACATCGTCTATTGCATGCTATAGATCATGGCATAAAAACACAGATAGCAATCGTTCAACACAATTTATTATTTTAACATGCACTTGCCTGCAGCCTGACGGATGATGCACGAATAGCACCGAGCTCGAACCGCCACCTGAACAAGCAAAATTATTTCAATTCATGGCTAACATAGTACATACACATACAAGCATATAACGTCGTTCTCACGCATAAATAGGGCTGTAAAAAAAGCTCGATGCTCGTGAGCTATTCAAGCTTGACTCGTCGTAGGATCGATTCGAGCTCGGTTCGAGCCGTTAACGAGCCGAACTCGAGCTTCAACATAAACTCGCGAGCTTAATCGAGCCGAACTCGAATAGTTCGAGTAGGCTCGTTTCAGCTGATTAGTCTCACAAATATCTTATGTCAGTCGGTCATCCGCAGTCCCGCTTCCGCAGATACGCTCGAAATCTCAAAAAGTCGAGGCGCGCAACTGCGCAAGGGGCAAGGGCAACCGCGTCAAACGGTCAAAGAGCGCACGGTCCGCACGTCTGCACCACATGATCCCCAGGCGACCAGGCCTCGACTCCCTCGGTCCCTTCGCAAGACCGCCTCCGCCACCCGCTTCCTCCTCTCGACTCTCCCGGCCGCCTCGCCCGATCCGCGCTCGCGGCCTCCTCGCGCCGGCGGCGGCCGCCCGCCCCTCCTCTCCTCCCGGCCGCCGCCGCCTCCAGCCCTCCTCTCCTACCACTCACGGCCACCTCGCGCCAGATCCGCGCTCGTGGCCCTTCTCCCGTCCCCGGCACCGGCCGCCTCCCCCTCCTCTCCTCCTACCCGCGGCCGCCTCGCCCCAGATCCACCGCCGCGGCCTCCTCGTCCCCCGGCGCCGACCGCCTCCGCCTCCTCTCCTCCCACCCGCGGCCACTCGCGCCCGATCCGCCGCTCGCAGCCCCTCTCGTCCCCCCGGCGCGGCCGCCTCCGCCCCTCCTCTCCTCCCAGCAGTTCAATATCCGGGTAACTATTTCTTGACATTACCATTTTCAAATAAAGTATTCAAACAGGTTGATAGTGTGCTACCTAGTAGTAGGGCTTAACGCAGTTGATTATGGCACTTGTCTTCTCTTGCATCACACCATCTTTAACAAATTTTAGCACCTCAAATTAATTTTAGCACCTCAGTTGTATATGTACTTTAATTCAGGAATTACCAAACATGAAGCTTGGAGAAAAGCTAGTCATCGCATTGGATGGAAGTCTTTATTCTGATCAAACTGATCGTTCACCATTTGTTGTGCTTACAGGGTACTGATAGCAGTCTAGATGACTATGTTCACCCGTATGAATTGACGCACTTTGGTTGATTGCAATTTCATAACAAACAATTGAAATGTTGTTCAAGACTTCAAGTCTTGTATTACACATATTTCACTTTTACATTTCACTCAAAACTGCTGCTTCTGCATTCTCTTTGCCTATCAGTTGTTAGCAGTAATCTCATGCCATGGCTCGCATGGATCTCTGCATACTAAATGCAGATGCAGAGTAGTAATAAGGAATGATTATTTCATAAACAACTACTGTGTGCTGATTACTGAGAGACTGACCCCCATTTTCTCTTATCCAGGCAAACAAAACAAGTCACTCTCTGATCTCCTGCGCGAGTATAACCTCCCACCAGGCCTCTTCCCTCGGAATATCATCTGCTATGAATATTTTGTGTACTGATGTTTATTATGTTGCATAATATGTTCCGAACTTTATATCTGTCATGCATATACTCCTATTATATACTTTCAAGTAAGCTAAACCCATTATGATCACTTCTGTTTTCTTATTGCGCATTGTTGATTGTTGGTTGTTGCATATAAAAGCTGCTGGCTGCTGACCTGTTGTTCATGCTTAACGAGCCTCGACGAGCTTTGTCGAGCCGTGCTCGAGCTCAGCTCAAAGCTTGACTAGCATCTCAGACTTGCTCGAGCTTCTACCGAGCTCGAGCTTGACAGGCCCAGCTCGCTCGAGTTCGGCCCATTTACAACCCTACGCATAAACCCAGTATGGCCGACCTCCCTCTCACCGAACGCTGACCCGCTGTCCTAGTTTTTAATCGGCATACTACTTTACGCGAGAATCTGTAAATAACTGATAAGGGGTTTTCGAACTATTACCCGAACCCCGATGACTGGATCAGGCCACGATCTGTCGTCCTTGGACCAGATATGGCACCGAATCAGACAATCCTCCTTTTTCTTTTTTTCCTCTCTTCTTTTCTTTCCCTTTCTCTTCTTTCCTTTTCTTTCTCTTTTCTTTTCTTTCTTTCTTTCCTCTCTTCCTTTTCTTTCTCTTTTTCCACGCCGCCACTCCTCTTCTCTTTCTTCTCCTCCTCCCTTCTCTTTTTCTCACGCCAGTGCCTCCTTTCTTTCCCATCACCCGAAGGCTTGGCTCACTTCCTCACGCCTTCCTCACACCAGCGCTCTCCCCTCTCCTTTCCCCACGTGCGGCCGGCCTCCTCCTCTTTCTTCACGCCAACGCCATCCTCCCTCACGCTTCCCTCACGCCGACCAGCCCCACTCTCTCCCCTTCTCCCTCTTGCAACCGGGTGGAGTAGGGGAGCGGCGGGGTGTGGCGTGTTCTGGTGGCGGCGAGCTGGAGCATAGCAGCGGCAGCTGGAAGGGGGAAGTGGAGGCAGCGAGGTGCGGCCGAGGTGTGGCGGCGCCGGCAGCTGGCTGACGGCGACGCGCACACAAGAGGAGCAACAAAGACAGTAGCAAGCACAGGGGAAGGAAAGCTGGAGAGGTGAGCGCTTGGATAAGCACACGGGGAAGGCAAAAGCCAACTTTGCCTCCTCCCTTACTCGGCTCCCTCCTTTTATATCACGTGGATATGGGCTGGGCTGGTTGGATCTGTGCTAGGCTGGGCCAGATCCGGCCTAGGTATGACATTCTTTGCGCGGATCCGGTGATGTAGCTCTCGTCCACGAGTTGCACGGCGCACTTCGTCGTCACTCATGCCGTCCCTAGCTTTGGCTCCCCCGTCGCTCAGGCTGTAGGTCCTGTTGTCCCCATCTTCGCTGTTGTTCTAGCTATTGCTCCTCTTCCATGGTCTCGAGCTCCGTTGCTCCCATTGTCCCTACCACCTCCAGTTACTGCACTGAGCTTCGTTGATGGTGCTTTCGAGTCCTTGATTTTGATTTGCCGTACATATTGTTTTTCCCTCCGATTTGTTTCTTGTTACTGTTGGCATGGGTTGTTGCTTTCGATTTGGTGCTTGCTCCTGCCAGAAATGCTATTTCTCAGTCCAATATGTTGAGGATCCCTTTTGTTGCTTAGATTTGTTGAACATGGCATGTGATCTCAATTTCTTGATTTCTTGGTCAGAAATGCTTCTTCTGCATCGGCACAGATGGACAAGGCTGTGGCTATGCGAGGCGCAGACTGTATGTGTGTTTTCTTGGAGATATGTGTGGAGGAGATCGCCGCACACAATCGGCCTTTTTGGGTGTCTCAACACAAAGGGTTACGACAATTTTGCCAAAAGTTCGCCTCAAAAATGAAAACTTCATGGAAGTTGTGTTTGGCACACCGCGACATGCACAAGCGAGTATGCGTTCATGCTCGGAGTAGACACACTACCGTCGGAGAATGAGGGCGACGTCCTTGGGACTGGCTCTACGGTGGCAGCGTATGCCTATCTTGAGGCAAGCGGCCACGACTGTTGTTGTCTCCGTGTAGCGACAGCAAGAAGGCAACGACTATTGACTACGATGCCAAGCAAAAGCGCCTCATTAACCTGTACGAGAAGACGCATACCACAGTAACTCATGTGTCCGGTGTGTGCACAACTTGCCCTATGCGTGACCCGGCGAGAGAGGAGATGTCTCGGCTGATAGCAATGGTCGATGAGGCTAGGGCTAGAGAGGACACCGACAAGCATTACTATGTCAACCAACTCTTCATTAAGAAAGAACGCCGCAATAGCTTCCTCACCATGAAAACAGATGAGGAACGGCTCTGGTGGATCAGAAGGACATAAGACCACTTGAAGAACATGCCTTGAGAAATGCCATCATATTTGTGTGGTCAATATTTCCACCGCCATTCCATGTTGCACGTTTGATTTTCGACGTTAATTTGAGTTGTTTCTCATACTACATAAACCACATATTTTGTTCTTGTGTCATTCACTATAATGTTATGCACTATTGTTTTAGACTATTAAAAATTTGATCGTAATTACTTCTATGCTATCATTGAGTCTTCGATTGGTGTTATTTGTTTCGGTTACTCGGCTACTGTTATGTTTTGGATATTTGTTTCTCCGGCCATTGAACGTCCATGGTACGTGATGCGATGGCAACGTCATTGGTGGCTTGACGTACGACTCGTTGCAGATTATGCTTCTATGTATATTATAAATGTCTATGTGCTACATGCATTTTTTGTAAGTCCCTCTGTATGTGAACATAGCTCCAGTGTCATCAATAATTTCATTATGTACAATCTTGTGAAGTGTCTAATAAAACCCTTCAAAAATCAGCTTAACAAAAAACTAAAAGCCAACAACTGAATTAAACACTTTAAGCTTTAGCCATGACTTCTTATAGCCATCATAGTGCTATTTCAATCAAAAATTAAAAGCAAAAAAAAAAAAACAAAAGCCATAGTTGAAATGAACAGACTAAGGCTTTTGACATCTTTTATCATACTGATTTGAGCATCATGACAAGTGAAGGAAATTGAGAAACCACGTCAGAGTACGCATCTTTATCCAAAAAAAACATCGTAATACTAACTCGTTCAGCTCCCGCCGAACAAATGGGAAACAAATCCAGCAGAGCCAAGGAGACTTGGAGAGCAGAGACATTCCTAGGGGTTTCCTTGCTGAAAGAGGACGAGGGGAAAAACAAATGAAAAACAAATCCAGCTGGTCAGGGCGTTCATATTAGTTTTTATATAGTTTTTGATTTTGTCTTATAAATAGTAATAGCTTTAAAGAAACCGTACAAAAAGATATACTCGTGTGCGATTTTGACCAATATAAATGAAGTTATTATAGTGTCTACTATAATCGACTAGTAGACACTACCTTAAAAAGATACTTCATTTGAAAAGTAAATACTCTATAAAAATTATTTATTATAGTAAAATAGATTTTAGAAGTCAATACAAAGTGCCTTCACAGTCCTTAAAGCTTCCGTTCTGTTCTGTCATTTTCATGCAGGTGATTGGGATAACGATGACTCTACACTGAACTTCCACCAAATACTTCAGACTCGTCTCGCTAGTCAAGTCTTCCGTTCCTCTCGTTCGGATAAGTGCTAATCTTTAATTTGCTCCCAAGATTGGCCAAATGCACTGTCGATTTGTACATCTTCCCAATGAATTGCAGTATCGCATTGCGTAAGAGCATCAAATTAATGGCACGCTGCTGCCTGCTGCAGCTATCTACTGATGATAACGAGAGAACAATCCGAACAAAACCTGTCCACAACTCTTGAGAGCTTCTGAGTTCTGACCTACCGAAAAGCAGCATCAGCAGGAGCCGTGCAGGAGAGAAACTGTGTATCTAGTGGCTGTATCTCCTTTTCAGATGGAGAGAGATGCCTAAATCAACCCTAATGCGGTTAAAAGTTAACGTTCATGTGTGTATGGCCGTTAGCGCATCCTAGAATCTTAGCTAGGTCAGAATTAGCCGGACGCCAAGCTTTCATGTGTGAGATTCCCCTGAAATACTGCTAAAATCACTCGTCAGAAAAAAAAAGAAGCACCGCTGAATCTTTCGCAAGGTCGCACAAAAGAGATGCAAATCTCTGGCGAGGTTGCAGCAATCGATATAACCAACTCGAGATCAGGTGGTGGCTTTTGCCGTACTGCTGCTGAATAATCATCAGGCACGGCAGGAAGGCTCGCTTCTGTGGACTTGATCGGCGTGGTTGTTTAGGGGAAGAAACGAAGAAAATGTCTCTGTTAGGGCGTGCTTATCCGGTTATCCTGATATCCTCTGCCCATAGGGCCGGAGATGTTGAAATGTCATTGACTTTGGTCCGTTATTTTTGGCTTTTAGTTTTGTTTTTAGAAGTTCAAAGATCAAAATGTTAAAATAAGGCGTCATCTTGAGGTAGATTTTTCAAACAACTTTCTAAACTTAAAATTATGCATACTATCGACTTCGACATCTCTATTATTCGCTACTATATTAAAAAGTATATGCAAAAACTATCGATCACAGCTAAAAAAAATACACGTGTGTTAATGCGGCGGCTAAGCTCGCATTTGCTTCTCTATTCAGCAAAAGTACAGGGTAGGAACAGATTATAGGATTGAGTACATGTAATGTCATCGCCCCTGCAGATAAGCTCAAGCCCGGGCTGTGGTACCAGCTGCTCTCTCCAAATGAGCGTTGCTACACGTCCCAACTCCCTATCCTAAATTTATATACATTTCTTGTCTTTGAGAGTATTTACAATTACAGGACATGGATTCGAGATATACCGAGAGCCTGTTGCAGGATGGTATCAGTATGGGAAAAAAAAATTAACCACGCTTCTCGACGGTTTCGAGTACCCGTTGATTTGTGAGAAATTCCGATCCCTCTC
Source organism: Melocanna baccifera (assembly GCA_036346265.1). NCBI lineage: Eukaryota > Viridiplantae > Streptophyta > Magnoliopsida > Poales > Poaceae > Melocanna > Melocanna baccifera. Next base: position 18,579,849 of record CM070700.1, on the reverse strand, counting down.
TTTATTTGCGAAGATATACTAATTATGGTTTGTTAATTACTAGTGATTAATTTGCTGTCATGTGAAGTTTAGTATCGGCAATTAAATTTGATTATGTGTATAGCTTCTTACCTACTTGTTGCAATTGATTTTCTAGTTGAACAATAGTTTTGTGGGTTGTTTTATTGTTTGAAGGTAAACACTAGCTGCTGTCCTGTAGGCTAAACTTTATGTTGTGTGTGATTATCTATTGCACAATTAGCAGTACAAAGACTATGTGAGAATATTCATAGTTTTATTGTGATGAATCATTATTATTTTGGAGGAGTGCAAATTTAGAATTTGCAGATTTTTCTAGATATATTGCAGAAATAGATGATTTTAGAAAGGTTGAATCATATGATGATTTGGTGACCCAGGTCAGTATTTATATGTTACATAATATATGTTATTGCTAATGTGAATCAAATTATGAAGAACTTGCGTTCGAAAATGGTTTTTTTGTTTTTAGATGTACTACGTCGCTTGGAGTTAAACATAGTTAATGGCGAGGATCGGGGTTACGTTATGGAGAAGCTGAGACCTAAAACAATTAAAAATGTCAGGTGAGATGGATGAGTTTAAGCATGGCACAAGAAAGGGAAAGTATTAAAGGATAGTTTGAGTGACGAGTTGTACTATGTGGTTTGGTCGGTCCAAGTGAGACATGGTCCGGTGAAACCGAAACGGGAGGAACTTTCTGACACATAACAAGCCAATAATGTACCTACACATAGCAAATATGATGATTGCTTATAATGGAAGGAGATGATCGGGCCAAGAAAGGGCATTTTGTTAGTTTGACTAAAATACTGGAAACTACTTTAAGCAAAACCGCGATGACATTTAGAAGAGCGACTTTGATCAAGTAGAAGCTAAGAAGATCAAGTTAAATCAAGACTAAGGACTGAGCGTATTTAGGTTTATGTATATTGAAAAACGTGCATAAATATAGTGTGTGAGTTAAAACCCATGTGTATGTGGGGGAGGGGGTTATTGGGTTTCTTCTATATATGCTAAGTGGATAGTATCCACTAAAGATTAGATGAGACATGCTAGCCTATCTATTTAACAGGTTAGAGTAGAGACCTGTAGTTAACAATCCAATCATCCTCTCTCGAGACCAAATATTCATGAGTTCTAAGACTAAGATTTGAGATAAATTGAGCGATGTGGTATGCTCTTTTGTCATCTAAATGGAGTGATTGTAAAACTTTTATCCTAAAATAGCAATATATTAATCTTTGTTTATCTCCTTGAATCTCTCTTGTGTTGATTGATTTGCTTTTGATTTGATTGGTTTTTCTCTTCTCTCTCTTCCTTTCTTGATCTTGTTGTGCCAAGAACGTGAAAGAGATGCAGATAACATCTGAAAATTAATTTTCACCCATCTAGATACTTGGTTGGCAAGTTCATAAAGAAACATAATTTTTGATCTTTTTGGCCTTTTTGAGTGATTTTTTGATCCAACAGTTTTTCCCTTCATTTTTTTGTTGTTCTTCCTTGCTGGGATATGTGGAAACACATCTAGAGCTATCTTGACCATTATTCATCAACAAGCAAGTTATATTCTCCGTTTTAGATTTTTGATCCATTTTTGGTACAACCTCCCTTCTGTTTGGTAACAATTTTCTTGATCGTTGATTGGAATATGTTTCTAACATCCTAAAAAATATGCATAACAAATTTAAAGTGATTTGGAGTTTTTGTTTGAGAATTAATTCAATTTTAAGTTTTGGCCCCGCTTTAGTGCAATTGAGCTTCACAAACTAAAAGATTTCAATTCTCTCAAGTTCATTCAAAATTTTTGGTTGGAATAGATTACCAAGGTCATGATCTAGTCTTTGTTCAAATTTTAAGTCTTTTAGATCTATGAATTAAAACTTTTATGGATTTTTGGATTTAAAATATTGTTGTTTTGCACTTGACGAGAATATAATAATCCTTTATTTATTATGTTATCATATTCTACAAAATTTCTCCCTCATTGTTAAGAGGTATTAGGAGAATAGTTGTAGGACATGCTACGACTACCTAGTCGTAAGTCCTATTACGATGGCATGGTCATTCTCCTATTTACAACTAACCTACTCTCACAGTGGATTAATCTGACAAGACAATTAGAACGTGTGTTTATACTCCATAATCGCACACGATCTTACCCACATCTCTTTGACGACAACCATCCAACAGTGAACTACTGCCCACGTATCTCTAACAATAATCGTCATCCAGCGGTTAACTCTCAAAATATCAAGACGTCTTCTGGCAAGAAGTAACCGGCGCCAATTCATCGCTAATATAAGGGACAAATCTTGCGAGGAAAAGGGCAAGTTTGAGGGAGAGACAAGTCTTAGTAGGAAGCAATCTGTTCTATAAGGAATGCGTAATTTCTCGCTCTATCCATGCTTGTAAGTCTTTCCTTAACAACAATAGCATAGGATGTAGGGTTGTTATTCTTCTAGGAGAAGGTTCGAACCTGTATAAAATTTATGTGTCTTACTCTGCATGATTATACGAGAGTCTTGAGTACTATCCTCCGAGTCCAAGAAATCATACATAAGATCGATAATAAAACATTGACACTTGGCGCCGTCTGTGGGGAGTGGTTTCTTCTAAGGCTCCAGAAAGTTCCAGATAGGCTGATTCTCTTCCTTCTAATGCCATTGTGGCTAGAGAATGGAATGAGAAGAACTGTTTTGACTTGGCGGACTACACAGATATGAACATGGAAGCCTGCTACGACTACGAGTAGGTCCTAATAATTTCAACCTCACCGGCATAATTTCAGGAGTCGGATAGCACGACTATTTCCTGTCACTCACAGAACTCACCATGCTAGGTTCAATATGATGACATGATATGGCGATCACCTGATCATAATTCGAGCCGAAGAAGAGTTCCTCGAGCGACTCCAGATCGATGGACCAATCAAGTAGATGGTCGATCACCTCTTCAGCCAAGAATCTACAACAACAGACGGAGTATGAGGAGTATTACCCACGTATGGATTAGGCCTACAACAGGTTAGGTCAATCTACCATTGGGCATCGACGACTATGGTCCCCTGATGACCCAAATTACCCTTTCCCGCAAAGGAGACGTTAAGAAGTGGTTACCGAGTGCTGGGCATTTATACCCGAACTCTGAGCAGTATGCTGGCCGACGCATTTCCGTCCAGTGAACATGGAGTAGTTCAATGGGACTTAGAATCCCATTGAGTTCTTTCAAATTTACATGACTGCGGTACAGGCAGTAGGAGGTGATGAGCACATTATGGTAAATTACCTTTCGACAGTGCTCGAGGGGTCCGCTCGATCTTGGTTGCTTAACCAACCATTTGAGTCGATCCATTCCTGGTGACATCTTTGTAATATGCTACTAGCTAATTTTCAAGAAACGTACAACCGTCCTAAGAACAAGGATGACTTGCATCGGATGCGGCAGAATAGTAGCGAGACCCTGCGACAGTTCATCAAGCAATTTAGCTAGGCTTGTAACTCAATTCCAAAAGTCTCTGATGCCTCTGTCATCAAGGCATTCAAACAGGGAGACCAAAATAAGAGAATCACTAAAGACATTGTCTTAATTCCCCCGAACACCATTGCTGAGCTTTTCAAAATTACTGATCGTTACACGACTGCCTCTGAGGCAGTCAAATAGGCAAAAAATAGTTGATTAAGTCAATCGGGGTATTAAAGGGTAATGCAAAAGTAGTAAGAAGAAGGAGAAAACCAAGAGGTCCAAGAACAAGGCTAGAGGTCAAAGCCCGAGTTGATTCCTTAAAGGAAGTCTTGGCGTAGGTGATGAGAAGCCTCATAACCCCAAGCAATACTCCGATCGAGGCTAGGGCAAGGTATGCCTAGGTGGTGCCCACTTCACAAGAAGAGCCACAACCTCCTTAATTGCCGAGTTTTCTAAAGAAAACTCAAGGATTACTATTCTGGCAAGGGACCAGTTTCCACACTCGAGGAGGTAGGACAATCGAGCAGTCGAAAGCACTTGGATGGAGACGAAGATATGCCTTTCCAGACCCCAAGCATACAATTGAACATATCTATGGGGGTTCTTCCACGTACGAGTTGAAGCGACAGTACAAGGCTATCGAGCGAGAGGTAAACTCTATTAAAAGTTACCATCTCTTTTGAGAGGGGTGACTATCTGGTCCCTTTGACTAGACTCGGTCGGTTTTCGATTGTGGTGAACTCACCATCAATAATTGCCGAGTTAATCTCGTATTGATTGATGGTGGTAGTTCTTTAAAAATTTTATTCATTAGCGCGCTGGACGAGATGCAGGTTTCTCAAACCAAAATAAAGCCGATGAAGTATTTCTTTCATGGAATCATACCGGGATCTTCGACTCAGCCTATTGACCAAGTTTCTCTACCTGTAATGTTCGGTACTCCAATCAACTTCATGACAGAAAATCTCCTTTGATGTGATTGATTTTGATATGGTCTATAATGCCATACTCGGTCGGCCAACTCTGGCACATTTTCTGATAGCTGTTCATTATGCATATCAATGTCTTAAGTTGTCAGATCCCAATAGAGTAATCACTAACTCAACCCTGAAGTACTCGAGTACTGCCGTGAGAAAGGGATGAGCAGGAAGACGTAGGCTGCACTCATAAAAGGCCTAGAACACTGGGATCTGTCCAATCTCCTCCGCTGGCCAGTGCTGTCCAACAGCCTCAATCCACCTCATGAATTTCCACGACAGGATCTTCTCAGCTTCTTCCAAGGCCTTTAGATTGGGCCTATCCATTTCCGACACCGCCTAGTTGGATGAGAGTTTTACCATTTTCCCAAGTGAATGATTTGGATCTAGAAGAAAGTTAAAGGAAGAAGATGACTTGCTCGTCAGAAAATGCAAGAAGGATGGAAGTGATGGAGGAAAATGAAGCCGAAAGGTCACCCAAAAGCTGTCTTTTTATCGAAGCATTGGCTATCCGCCTCGGAAGTTGAGTGGTTTTATCGGAAAATGAATGGACAGATAGAGTTATGAAAGGTAATTAAGAATCATTTTGAAGCCTGTCTTTACAACTTAAATGAAATTACCTTTCTGTCCAAGTGCACTCCTGATCAAGAGTTGAAAAGATAATGCTTTCGATCATCTACGACTCTACTTGCACAAGTAAGTTATTTTCATTTAGAGTTGGAGGGTTAGATGAAGATGATATAATAATACTCTATTTATTATGTCATCATATTCTACAAAATTTTTCCCTCATCGTTAAGGGGTATTCGAAGAATAGTTGTAAGACATGCTACGACTATCTAGTCGTAAGTTTTGCTACAACTATTTAGTCGTAAGTCCTACTACAATGGCCTGGTCGTTCTCCTATTTACGACTAATCCACTCCCATAGTTGGTTAGCCTGATAAGGCAGTTAGAACGTGTGTTTATACTCCATAACCATACACGATCTTACCCATGTCTCTTTGATAATAACCGTCTTGTGACGAACTACTGCTCACGTCTCTCTGATAAAAACCGCCATCCAACGGTTAACTCCCGAAATGTTGAGACGTCTCCTGGTAAGAAGCAACTGCCTTTGATTCGTCGCCAATATAAGGAACAAATCTTGAGAGGAAAGAGACAAGTTTGAGGTGGAGACAAGGCTTAGTAGGGAGCAATCAGTTGTGTAAGTAGTGTGTAATTTCTTGCACTATCTATACTTGTAAGCCTTTCCTCATCAACAATAGAATATGACGTAGGGTTGTTATTCTCCTAGAAGAAGGTCCGAACCTGTATAAAATTTTTGTGTTTTACTTTGCATAATCATACGAGAGTCTTGAGTACTTTCTTCCGAATTCAAGAAATCATACGTAAGATTGATATTAAAACGTCGACAACGGTGTTTATGTGATGAAATCACCGTAGCACCGAGATTTTTCGTAATCTTAGTTTCTTGATGTTCATAATTTTTTATAACTATTGAAGTAACGAATCGGTGAATAATTAGGGAAAAATTTGAAAGCACCATTTACTTTCCTCTACCTCCCTCTGATGTCATACCTGTTCTACGGAGTGTATCCACTGTGTGTAATCAGAATATTGCTGGTATTTGGTAGAAACTGAGGACGTCTTTCTATGCTATCTTACACAAGAGATTTATCCTCCCTATTGCGGAGTGTGTAAATTGAGTAGTACATCGGGAGCCGTAGCTAAAGGTATTTGACCTCGCAGCCAACTAGCACTCAGCTTCCAAAAGCAAGCGGTCGACGCTTCTGTTACACAAGTGGCATGAAATTACTGATGCTTCCATCCAGAATAAGATACACATATGCCGCGAAAATATCTGGAGCCTTTCTTGCGCGTAGGATAATACGCGGGCATCTGGCCCAGGTTTATAGGATTTTCTTTCCGTGTGAACGTCGCTCTCAGAGTGACGGATAAAAGTCCAATTATGGTGAACGTTTTGCCCGAAACCATCGTCTTCCAACTTCTCTCACGGCAGTGAAGCTCCACTGCTCCTTAACGGATGTTCTTCGGCGAGCCGGAATAGTCACCCAGCGCCGCCGGGTGGTGGCTCCGCCACTACTCTCGCGCGCCATTAGAAAGCCAAAACCATTCGATCGATATGATGTTTCTTTCACCCTGTTCTATCATGGTCCAACCTGAACCAGGATCTGCGCACTCTCCCCGTCTCACGCTCTTCAGCATTGGAACTCATCCTGTATATATATATATGATATATCCCCAACTACCCTGTGGCTATGTATGAAAACCAGGCTCTCCGTACACTTTAAACGCATTTTGAACGCTGCAAACAGTGAGCGAGTAAGGCACATTTGTCAACACACGGCGCAGATTGAGCCCGCCATGCCCGTGCAGACACCTGATGCCCTGTGGCTATGTATGGGTGAAATCGGACTGATCACAGATTACACAGTATTCAAATCATATTTATATCTATATTTTTTCTCAGATTCGAATACGAATAAGACAAATGTCAGATACGAATACGGATCAGACAAATGTCAGACACAAATTTGGATCAGATTCGACTATTTTTCAGATTCCAATAATTATTCGTGGCCTCTCATATTTAAAACATAGCATCGAATTATTTTAACATTTCAAATTGGTAAATAGCTGACTCTAACATGTAACTGCGCATTAAATATTAATAGCAACAAATAAATCATTTACCTCACATATTTGTATAATGCAGCTTCTAAGAATAGCTTCATATCCTATGACACAACGAAGTTTATTTAGCAAATTAACACCGATTTTATAGTAATATTTATGCCCCTCTTTTCTCCAATTTATTATATAATTATTGATCATTGATACTATTTTATCACTAATAATAACTAATTCTAGATATATCGTAAATAAATCGGTTATAAACATATCAAATTTGGCTAAAAAAGTATGCAAAAAAGTTTTATTAGGGATGTGACAAAATGAAAAACATGAAATATTAAATTTTCACTATGATGATAGGCTCGTCGAGATGATCGAAACACATATATAATATACCTAATTTGAAGGTCAAATACAAAATATACGTATTAGTTAGTTACTGCTATTATATCTGTTGAATCCAGATCTTATTCGGATATCCAGTTTTGAATCCACGTTAGACCATATTGAATTCACATCTATTTTCTATCCAGATTCGATAAATCTAAATTCAATAGTCAGATAATCTGATCAAATCTAGATTCATTTTCATTCCTACCTCTCCATCGGCCACGCCGACGCTGTTGAGTGTGGCCTGCTCGTGATTTTTTTTTTCTATGGAGAAGAGACACACGTTCAGCTTTGCAGCAACGACCTAAACAAGCTTAAGTGAATAAACAATGGTGTACTTGGCTTAGCCATACACCAGAGTTCATTTAGGCACAATTTTTTCGACTTTTCAGCTAAACATTTGGCTTCAATTTTTAAAAGCTGTTACTATTTATATATCTACCTATCATGGTCAAAAGTCATCGACCATAGCTCAAAAGAACGGACCTTAGACTTGTCTACTCGATGATTAAAGATTTAATTTCTATCCATTGTTACTATTTATAGACCTATCAATAACAGTCAAAAGTTATCAGCTATAGTTCAAAAGAATGAATCCTTAGACTTGTCTACACGACGATTAAAAGTTTAATTTCTATTAACTATTATTATTTATAAATCTATCGACTACAGTCAAAAGTTATCGATCATAACTCAAAAACGAGCCTTAGACTTGTCTACTCGACGATTATACTCCTATTCATGTATAATTGAATCAAGCTCCCGACTTTCATTCCGCTATGCATTAATGGAATCCGGGGCAACCGTTATGGAAAAAACTACTGAATAGGAAAAGAAAAGGCCTTGCAGCAGCGGCCATGGTGTTGCACAGCTGGAGATTGGGCTCATGAATAAAACAGCACGGTACGGCCCCAGATCAAGCAACCGACCTGGTCCGTGCAACCAGCCCAAATCAAACACTGGGTCTCCGTCCGATGATGGTGTGCAAAGCTGGAGAACCGGCCTAGGATGCCGACAAGGCCGATGGGTGCTCCGGTTTACCTCATCATCACGGGGTAAAATACGAGCCCTCCGCAGGGGGATACTTTCCGATTCTTGGCCGTCGTCTTCTCCGGCGACGGTCTCCGCTGCCGTACGGTCGAGGTCTTCGTCCACTTGTAAAACGTGATCGAATAGCGATAACTTCGAATCGAGTTGGTTTATTGAGTATAATTAAATTTTAAAAAATTTAAAAATAAAAACGCTGTACTAAATTAGAGCGGACAATACAAAGGAACATAAGAAAAAAAACAAAACAAAAAACTTGTCGCACAAGCGGGCCTCAGTAGCATCAATGAGCTTTCCAATTGCACGAAAACACCCACGTACGAATTGTCGAGAGGACTCAAAATCATCCAAACAAGTGTACATTGAAGCAGTGAAATTAAGAAAAGAACAAGAACTGGTCGTTGATGAAATGAAGTCTGGTTGTAGGATTGAGTATAGCGAGGGGTGAATGATTTTTTAAAATATTCTCTTTGATATTAACAACACGATACAACGAAAAACACAAACTCACAAGATACATTAGGGTGATACCTAAATCAGGATATAAAGAACATTATTGATTAAAATTGTGGTAACTTAAAAGAGAGATAGCATGTTCATAGACAACCTCTAACAAAAACAAGGAAAATTACACCAAAATCAGGTAAAAAAGAGAAATCTTGATTTGCTCTTGCTCGTGAGTCCTTGGTGATCTAGATAACTTTAAATGGGTTCTCAAATGATATATCAAGTTAGATTACAACATGAACTCAAAACAAAATGTCCTCAAGATCAAAACACCAAGATTACCCCTCTCTTGAGCAAAACTAGACAATCACAAGAAATTTTCATAGAAAGTGCCTATATGGATAGAATATGATCTCAAAAGATATTTTCATCTCTTACACGTCCTTGGTAGCAAGAGAGATCAAGAGAAGATGAAATCCAAATAAGAAAACCAAGCAAATCAAAAATACAAGGAGGAATCTACGGTACAACTTACTTGAACAAAATTTGGATGTTCATTTCACTTTGAAAAAAATATTTTATAGCAACTCCCTCATAGAGGATAGAGCTCTAAGTCTAGAGTGCGTACACACAAAAGTTTCCACTCGAAATCCTAACCTCTCTTAAAAGCCCCGCTTCTTGAGGACACACACAAGTGCTTGTATAGTAGAGACAATTCACCTCACATATAACCTAAAACAACTAGCAACCCTTAGTACATACAACAACTTACAATTAGGGAAACACAATAACCTACACACAAATGAATTTTGCATTCACACATACTTGCACAATTTTTAAAACATGACTTTCATATGACTCTAATAGCCCTATAAGATCTCCATCCTTTAAGATGTGACCTAAACCACTTAGGATACCGATATGATTTCGCAAACCGCCTCTCCACCTAGTATTGAACAATTTCATCAATTGCCGCCCACCTACCATCATAGTGCTTCTTCTCGAAGCAACTACCACAATGAAGTCCATGATGCCCAATGACTTATCATCGAGATCATATGTCTGCTCCAAGGATCATTGCCTCTTGAAACTGCCAAGTCCAATGGCACACCACATGTATACACTTGCCTCATGATAATCCTTATCTTTCTTACGTGTTTCTCTGCTTGAGATGATGCTCCACCCAGACTCACATAACCCTCCATGGTCTCAGGGTGCCTCCTCTAACCTCGGTCTTGCCTTTGACCGTAACAATCACTAAGTGTTCTGCACATCAAAGAACAAACAACCATCCCAAACACAAGTGGCATACATTTGATTCTCATCAGCATAATCGATGCAAACATGCACTATTTGACACCCACATAAATATTTTCACAAAATATGGACTCCTACCATAACTAACATCTTACATAGACTTATACCATGACTAACACTTTCATAGACTCCTGTCATGACTAACACAATTAAAACCAACTTAACTCATTTATCTCAGCACTGGCTAGTCTAACCGTTAACAATCACTGCTCAGACCGCTCCAGTCAACCTCGGTCAAACCCTGGTAACTAGGGACCAGTCTGACTGCAGCATCCATGCCAGTCGGACCGCTCAAGGACCTCCGGTCCGACCTCCATCCATGACAAGTCACATTAGACCCAAAAACTCCTCGCAACTTGATGAGCACCTCTTTGAAATAAACATATCACTAACTAGAAATCAGTCACACCGTATTTCTGATTGGACCACTGCCCACGGTTGGTTACACTGAACCGCCAGTCAAACCGCCGTTACACAACTAGTCAAACCACACATGTATAGCGGTTAAACTGCCTCTGTAGGCTGGTCAAACCGATCCTAAGCTGACAAAAAACCAAAGAACATATGACACAAAATCAAACTTAAACTTTGATAATGAAGTAAATCAAAATCAAATGTTCATCACAAACATAAGGTGACCTTTATATGACCTCACACCCATACAGACAAATACCTGCATCATTAAAATACGATACTAGTGTCGCTCAAAGAGAAAATTCAAGTACATGATTAGCATGAACTTACCAAAAAAAATAACAAGACATTGACCCGATCGTTTCTCCTCGTCTTGCTTCCATGTTGGTTCCAAAAGATATACTACCTCTGTTCTTTTTTACTTATTGCTTTGGACATCAATACGGTCTTAAAACACATATTTTACCGTTAGTACTTTTTCTAATTATATATTAGTAAAAATTATTGAAAATATAATGGTATGAAACTATTTTTATGATAAATCTAGTAATATCATTTTCATATAACAAATCCAAATAATTTAATGTATACTAGTGATCGACGTTTCAAAAGATTGACTACACGTATTTTAAAATGATATTAGAAAAATTAAAATATAACAGCGGGAGTAGTATACAAATGGGCGCTAACGGCGAGGAAAGGTAAGGATAATTTTCTTTAATTTATTTCAAATAAATGAAGCCAAGTTTGTTAATCTTACATTACTAGTGGCTGTTAGCTTTGTTCCATCCTTGACTACCTTCGCGTTTTCAAGTGCGTGTACGCCGCAGCCGCCAGAATCGCCTGGGCCAATTAGGAGTTCACAGTTGATTTAGCTGGCATGAACAGAGAAGTTTCTCAACAGTCAAGCAAAAATACTTAACTAATATGAATATATCAACTCGCGACCAATCTACAAAACTAGAAAGTAGAAACCCATCGAGCACGCAAGGAACACACGAGTAAAATTATACGAGGGTGTTGAAAGCATCGGCAAAAAAGGTGTCTTTTCCTCGGGAGCGATCATCTATAACGTCTGGTCAATCTGTCCTATCCATCCGTCCGCAGATACCGCCAATGCAGTACGGTTCTCTTTTAAACAGTTTTGTTTTTAACATTTAAAAGTTGGTTTTTAAACAGTGTATTTTTTCAATATAATTTTTATAAATTATTTTGAAAGTTATTTTGAACGAAGCAACTTCTCAATACTAATATTTCTTACTCACCTAATTTTTTATAATTAATTAAATATCAAAAACTACAATAATAAAGTAGAGTACTTTTCAACACAGACTAGACGGCTCCACGAAGTGGTCGCCGCTACTAGAGCAAACAAACCCGGCCAATTCGTCTGCTTGGTCGTCCTCCAGCCTATCTTGAAGGCCAAGCTTTCTAAGATGACAACTCAATTTGACGTGTGACGACTTTATCTATGAAAACTTTTTTTAGAAGGTGCTTCTGTGTATTTCTATTTTTAAAGCTTTATATTATTATTATTATTATTATTATTTTAAAGTTGTATAAATATTAAAATATAAATAAAAGATAGATGATGATTATTTACCTGTTCGCTTGCTTTAAAATTTATACAACTTATATTTAGACGACGATGTGTAAAAGCACTGCCCAAACTTTTTCGGTGGACAACCGACGTAACCAAACCTGTCACGTCCAACGTACCGGACGTCATGGGTGATGACATGGTGGTGAGCGCATTCGATATCGACGGATCGGTCAAGTCAACGGAAGAGGCAAACACGAGAGCTAGCGAACCCACGGCCTTGTCTATATAGCATGACCCACGCCAACCTCGCACAAAGTTCACGTTCGCAAACCACTTCGCAACGTGCCTCCTTTAGCTATTCTACCCTCCGTACACTGCTGTTTCGTTATGGACGACGGCGACGGCCCATCTCCGACCGACAGCGCCGGTCTCCTGCCGCTCTTCGGCCGGCGGTCCCCGGTAAGTCGACGATCTTCTTACCTATTGCTGATCCGATTCATTTAATTTTGAGAGATGTCCTGAATGCATGTAAGTTGACCAGGAAGTATGGTTCACAATTTCGTTGAAATTTCATCCATTTTACCCCGAAAGGAGGATGATTTTGACCGAATTTACCTTTATTTGAATTATCTCTAAATTTTGATTAAATTTCATCAAAATTTTAAAATTTTCTTCTAAATTTTTGAACCAAAATTTGTTCTTTCGTTCGTCTCGCCGCCCTCCGAAAGTTTTTTCAAACCAAAACATTGAACCCTGGCAGGAAGAGGACATTGGGGAGAAGCTGAGGAGGATGCGCGAAGAGAACCAGAGGCTGGCCGGCGCGCTCGACGCCATACTCGCCGATCACCCCCACCTGCGCGCTCTCGCGACGCCGCCGGCGTCAGTCGTCGCCACCGCGAGGGCGCCGAGCAGCCCTGCCAATGCGGCTGGGGAGGAGGCCGCCGGACAGCCAACGGCGGAGCCGCGGCCCAACGTCAGGACGGTCTGCGTGCGCGCGGATCCCTCGGACTCGGACACCAACCTCGTGAGTCGAACACCTACACAACGCATTGCCAATTGCCACGCATGTTTACTTCTCTTGATCACGCGTGTGTGAAAATATTTTGCCGCGGACGCGCGCATGCAGACTGTGAAGGACGGCTACCAATGGAGGAAGTACGGGCAGAAGGTGACGCGCGACAACCCGTACCCTAGAGCCTACTTCCGCTGCGCATTTGCTCCCTCTTGTCCCGTGAAGAAGAAGGTAACTGCAAACATATACGAGCCTGTTTTTTTTTCTATGGTTTATGATTTTTTAAAAAAAAATTTGAATTTTAGTTGTTTGTGACAGAGATTATGAAATGAGAGATACTCGCTTGTGATTTTAGATGGTACAAATATTGAGCTTTTAACGTGTACTACAATTAACTTGTAAATCCTGTTTTAAAAAAATACTTCGTTTAAAAGTTAGATACTGTAGCAAAACCTAAAAGTGATTTCAAACAGATCCATATTATGAAAAGAAAGGAAACATCTCTCATATTTACACTTGGTTCGTGTGGTTTTGCAGAGTTTTGATTTGGAGTACTTCACATTCGATTCGTGCTGTTTTGCTGAGTTTTGATTCGGATCCTGTCCCGTAGGTGCAGAGAAGCGCAGAGGATAGGTCAATGCTAGTGGCGACCTACGACGGCGAGCACAACCATGGTCAACCTGCGCGCAGTGAGTTCGTCAGTAACGGGTCCACGAGCCATGCCGAGCCGCTGCCGTGCTCGATCTCCATCAACTCGTCGGGCCAGAAGATCACCTTTGATCTAACGAACCAAGGGTCAGGATCGAGTGTGGAGGCCATCTCGAGGGAGGTGGTCACACCTGAGTTTCAGAAGCTTTTAACGGAGGAAATGGTGAATTTGCTCAGGAATGATGCGGAGTTTGTCGAGTCCCTGACGAGCGCGGTGGCCGCGAGAATAGTGGAAATAATTCCAGACCGGTTACTCTAATGTACGAGTATTCTTCAAATGTCAATACAGGAATACGTTCAAGGTTACATTTGGAATCGTGTTTGTGTATTCACTGCGCGCAAATGTCTATTAGAAAGTTAGTTCTCTCTAAAAAAAATGACTGCCAGCAAATTCCCAGGACGCTGAGTGTTGTACAAACATTCACCCGACTCTAGTTGAGGTTACAAATATTGTTACAACTTACGACCAAGACGCCATAATTTAAAGGCAAATATGGCTATGTAGAACACCCTGATTGTATGGCATTTGCTAGTGGACAACGCAAACTTGGCTTTGCCCAATACCACTATGAAATCAAGCTCAATGTCCCAAAGAGACCGAAGTAAATAAAATATTTTACCTTTTCAATTTCAAGAGAGATTTGCTTTTGTTCTCCTGTGTCCTCCGGCGAACGTACATGATTTCAAAATGACGCTGAGAAAGGCCATCATTACTCCCTCTACCTGCTCCTGTCGTCTACACCCGACGCCGCCTCCTACAACTTTGGCGTCGCGAAGACCCTAGCCGGTGAGGTCATCTTCTTTGGCTGCAGCGGAGCTCACCACTTCCTCAGATGACGACGACGACCGGCACCGACGAGCTACCCGGTGTAAAAGTTTTTTTTAATCTCACCTTGGAAGTTTTCTGAAGTTTTGAGGTGAAAGTTTTTGAAATCTTAGTTTGAAGGTTTTCAAATTTCGGTTGAAAGTTCTGAGAGAGTTGAAAGCTTCGATTGTTTAGTTGAAATTTTTCTAATTCGGTTGAAAAGCTTCAATGGGTGAAAGCTTGACTCTCGGTTTGAAAGTGCCCAATTGAAAGTGCCCAAATTGGAAGCTTTCAAATTGTTCCAACTGAATGCACCGACGCTTGTATTACTTCTCTTATTATTCTTAAGCATGCATTTGTGACAAATGAGCACACGCAGAAAATAATAGAGCATACTGTTAGAATTAATCTTATTTTTGGTAGATTTGTTAGATAAGATAAAAGTCTGAATTGTATACGGGGAGTAGTTGCCAAGTCCTTTTCTCAGTTGGTAGTATGAGCTTGTGTCTTATTCGGTCAAGGATGAATATATAAATAAGAGTAATATATAAGTTAGTAGCGATCAGTGTGTTGAGAGGAAGAGGAAGAAATAAAAGAAGAAAGGGTGGAGCGGTTGGTGCTTTGAAAAAACAATTGTGTTGCGTTACGGTAAATAAGAGTGCTGCGGTGAAACGTGATCCGAGAGCAAGGATCGAAAGAAATTGCAACAAGTGGTATCAAAACTTGTTGATCTTGGTGGTACCTGAAGAATATGAGTGAGAAGGCGAAGGCCCAAGGTGGGCTAATCTCCCTCCAATACCCTCTCCTGACGACCGACAATTACCCGGTGTAGGCAATGAAGATGAAGGTGAACATATGCGCTAGAGAGCCTAGGGTGCAGTCATTTCGAAGGGGAAGGACAAGGAGGTGAACGACAAGGTAGATCTGGCGGCTTTGGCTATCATCTACCAAGCGGTGCCAGACTCGATGATGCTTCAACTCATCAGGAAGGAAACAACACGAGAAGCGTGGGGACACTTCAAAAGATGCACGAGAGAGTTGATCATGTGAAGAGGTGCGGCTCCAGAATTTACGAAGCGAGTTTGAGAATCTCCCATGGGAGAGGCCCAGTTGATGGACGAGTTCGCCGGCAAGTTAACTTCACTATACAAACAGATAATCTCTTTTGGTGGCAAGATGAAAAAATCCGTAACAGTAAAGAAGTACCTGCATGTGCTACTAGAAAAGTACGTGCATATTATCACCACGCTCATGTACTCTCGACTTGGAGAAAAGAAAATTGAGGAGATCATCGGCTCTCTCAAGCCGCACGAGGAGCTACTGAATGGGTTTCAGTCCCGTACTGAGTAAGGGTTTCTGTCTCATAACCAGCAAACATTGCTTATAAAGGGAGATATAAGGAGCGGTGGCTCATCAAACAATCGCGGGCGATGGTGCGGCAAGGCGGCCAAAGTGGTTGAGGCAGCAAACGTGGCCGTGGAGATAAGGTTGGACAAGGCGGAGATGGCAGATCCCGTGATAGGTCACATATCAAGTGATTTGAATGTGACGAATACGGGCACTACGCATCAGTGTGTCACAGCCACATAAAGTGTTTCAATTGTGACGAGTATGAGCACTATGCTTTGGATTACCGAAGTAAGAAGAAGAACGGGAAGGCAAACCTCGCCTAAGACGAAGAAGAAGATGATGAATTAGTACTATTTTTCTCATCATATATTGAAAAGGTTCCGGCCATAGTGATGCTGAACGAAGAGAACATAGTTCCAAAACTACGCACGAAGGAAGACAACCACGATAACTCGAATCAGTGGTACTTGGACAATGGAGCGATCTCCTGTCATGTTTCATGAGCTCAACGAGAAGATTTAAGGTCAAGTTTGGCGATGGCTTCACGATAGAGATAAGATGCAAATGGACGATGCCCTTGTGATGCAAGAATAGAGATAAGAATTTGTTAACAAGGATTTACTATATATCAAGTTTGTGTAATAACATACTTAGTCTCGGGCAGATGACAGAAAGAGGGTGCAAGGTGGTGCTGCAAGATGAGTTCTTGCGTGTATATACCAAGAACGAAAAGCTGTTGATAAAGGTAAAGAGATCTTTGAACTGGTTGTACAAATTTTTTTTGAAAACTTGTAAACCAGAAAGGAGATATTGGAGTGCAAAAAATATGAGCAGAGAAATCCAAGCGGCTAGCGCAAGAGACGCACATACGCATGCCGACATGCATGCAAATGAGAGTAGTAGAGATGCTCAAGCTGCAGGCGGTAGCACAGGTGAACGGGACCGTGGGTTCCACGCTGATGGCGTAGACACGCATGGAGGCGGCTCGGTTGTTCAAGGCCATGGACCCCACATGCTTACAATGGGTGTGGAAGGTTTGTCCTAGTCGTATGCAGCAGACATGGGTGTACAGATTAGTGCAATTTTCTATGGTTTTGCAGAGGGAACGCGGTCAGCGTTGGAGATAGAATGCATAAGCACGGAAGTTAGAGGCGGTGCAGCCTCAGTTGAGATATACGTAGGAAAGCAAGCAGACTTAGTCCAAGAGAAAGGAACGGAAGGCTCAAGTAATAGCGAAACCTGGGCAAACAAGTAAGAGATGATGAGTTCAGTCCAGATGCAAGGCGCGGCAAACATCGGATTGTGCGAGGCAAGTACAGGCGGTAAGCGGTGATGGTCTAGGAAGGAACGGTGCACGAGAGGGCAGGTAAAAGGAAAAAGTGGAAGCAATAGAGAAGATCGGTGAGATAGAGAAACAAGATTAAGGAGGTAACTGTTAGAATTAATCTTGTTTTTTGTAGGTTTGTTAGATATGGTAAGAGTCTGAGTTGTATACAAGGAGCAGTTGCAGAGTTCTTTTCTTAGTTTGTAGTATGAGTCCGTGTCTTATTCGATCAAGTATGAGTATATAAGTAAGGGTAATGTATGAGTTGGTAGATAAACCATGAGGAGCGAGAGGTGATCGGTGTGATCGAGAGAAAGTAGAAGAAAAAAAGAAGAAAGAGCAGAGCGATTGGTGCTCTGAAAAAATAATTTTATTATGTTATGATAAGTTAAAGTACTATAACGAAACGTAATTCAAGAGTAAAGATCAAAAGAAATTGTAACACATACGTTTGCGAAGCTAGCTACCATTGGATTCCAACTAACATAAAAACGTCAGCGAGGTGACGTAGCTAGAGGCGCGTAACTCAATTCTGCAACCAGACACGCCCCGGGACGTTTTCACTCTCTCGTACGTGGTGTTAGAATTCCAGAGGAAAAGTAGCCATAGAGAATATGACTTTTTCTTTGAGAAACATAGAGAATATGACTTGAAGGAGTTGGCCTGTGCTTGACTTGTATGCAGAAGTTGACTTGTATGCAGAAGCTAGCCATCGGAGGTTAGGACCTGTTTCGATCCTCGAACTTATATACGGGGGTGATGTTTCGGTGTTTTTCGGTTTCAGCTTTTAGCTTCAGTTTTTTTTCACTATTCACTATACTATCCACTAATTTTATATTTTTTTGATGTTTTTTCAAAATTTAGCCATCGTTATTCCGATCACCCTCTACAAGTGACGGTGTAGCAATTTTTAAAAAATTTAATTTTTAAATATTTTTATAAATATAATCTTTTTCATAGACCTATTAAGCTCGGTAGATACCAACCGAGCTATGGTAACTCGACAAGCCATGATCAACGCTAAGTAAAGCATATGATTAGCATTAATTAAATATAATTAGTACTAATTAAATACAATGAGCACTAAATTAAATATGATTAATACTAATTAAACCATCCATAGAGCACCCTGGCGATCTACTGAGTTAAGGGAGCTCATAGATGCCCGCTGAACTCCTCTAGCTTGATAGATCTACAGAAAGGATAAATTTATAGAAATAGACGTTCGTAGGTAAATTTGAAAAATAATGTCTGTGACACCATTTTTAAAAGAACTTGTAGATCCTCCGTAAGCTAGCCTTGCCCGCGCGAGAGGCAAATTGGCATGGCGAGATGAGGCTAGAGATCCAAGCATGGTCTAATTAGCTACTTGCTGGCCTCAAAACACCATCAATCTATCTATTATTTTCAAGACTCGACTGACTGGATCCTTTATTAACTAAAGATCTAGAGCCAAGACTAACGATCTAGTAGGCTAGTACTGAGGGTACGTGCTGATAATGACCAGATTTGTTTAAGAGTAGATCATTCATCGTGTTTTAAAAGTGTGCAAATCACTGTTGAGAAAAGCATTGAAGCACCTCTCTTTGTTTATTGATATTGTATCAGCAGATGTACAGGGCTAGGCATACTTTGTTTGATGATATTGTATCAGCAGATGTACAGGGCTAGCTGGCCTTATTTTGAAGTTTTGAACCGTTCTATTCTTCAGTCCATGTTTGAAATATCAATAAAATGGTCGAAAAAGACTTGAAAACAACAACAAAAAAAGCAGCAGTACCATTTTGAAGACATTAATTAAGCATGTGGAACATTTTCGTTGGTTGAGTTTGAAAAACATTAACTAGGCGAGATTCTACATTGCAGCACACATCACAGAACACACCAACTGCGTACTGACCCTTGTAATTTATTTTCACACTCTCGGCCCCCAGATAAGGCCTTATTGGTTTTTCCGAATTTTGGTTTTGCGACCTTAATTATAACCATATCTATTGTCGCAACACACGGTATAGCTTGATCAAAATTTACAAATCTAATGACCGGTCTTTCGAAGAAAAAAAAACGAATGACCAATTTCTAAAATACACTGCACGGATGATTAATTGTCCTAAAATTTGCATATGGGCATCACTATACTATCTTTTACGGCAATAAGATTTATATATTCGTGTGTTCATGGACATGGACAAGATCACGTCGCATCAACCCCATTAGACTGTTTGCCTCGATGACATCATGTTGATTACATCCCATATTGCATCACCGTTTTGACATCATGCACGCATCGTGCCAAAGTGATCATGAAGCCAGCACAGCTCGGATGAGAAAAACCGTTTTGGAACGAGCGGAGATGATAGACATCTTCCAAGTGGAGACACGTTTGTTCTTTGCCGACGACTTCATTGCCAGTTGACTTGGCTAGTCTTGACGGTCTGATTCACAGAAGGTCCGGGCATTGCATGCCATCATCCTAGCTAGTTGCCTTCCTGAATTAGGCAACGAAACCTAGCATAACATCGGATACATGCTCTTTCTAGCAACTGTTGTGCACATGCAAGAACAACTGGTATGTATTCGCAGTTACGGATGAATTTCCTGTGAGAACAATACGAAGAAAAAAGACATGGGGATGGTACGAGAAAAAAAAAACAGGGAGAAGCTAGCTAGGGAACGACTTATTGACCTTAGGGATGGCAACGGGGAACTTGCCAAGAAGAAGCTTAATGCTTCGATATGATCCGAGTGGTTCGTGCCATCAAGATAGGTTGGTGTTGTTGAGTCTTGCTAGAATCTGCCGGTCTTCTTTATTAATCTCCCATATTTCAATCCCATCATCCGGGAGAAGACCAATTAAATTATCCATCCATTGATTAACCTTAGGGATCTTCATATATATCACACGAGGGAGTGGAACATATGGGAGATTAGTAAGGAGACCAAGCTGCAGATTTGAATGCTTAAGTTCACAAGCCAAAACATGGGGCGGTTTTCGATGGAGACCTTCGATCCGTAATTGTACTTTCCCTCATTATATTCGGGACGAAAACGTGAGTCGTTAAAGGCTTTCGGTCCTCGGTGGGTAGAGAAATATTGATAATGTTCTTTTTCTGATTTTTTATGGCTTTTAGATTAAATAAATAGGATAATTTTTTTAAAATTATTTTTTAAAAGTTTTTCGAGTCTTAAATAGTTTGCGTCGTCCGCATTTCTGACGTTTACTGCTCAATTCAAAAATATAGCTAAAATCTATCAACCATAGCCTAAAAGTACAGGGCCTTTGACGATTGAATTGAATTGGAAATCCCATGAGGAATAATATGTATATATCTATGTATTTTTCCTCAATCTTTTCCTGTTTATATTGACTGTTTGCTTCCGCTGTCCTAGACTACTATTAGTCGTACCGTCCGTTAGTACACAGCTAGCTCGTTCATGTTCTTTTCGTACACAGAGCACATGTATGACATATTGTGGTAGGGTATGAGCTAAGCATGGTTGGTGTACCGTACGTACACGCATATTGTTCTTCATGAGAAGGTGAAAGGGCGAGAAAAAGTATCCTTGCGAGGGTCATTGATTCATTTCCACTATGCATTGTTTTGTTTTGATTTATGTCTATAATTTATGATTTTTAGATTATTTATAAAAGAGTATATAGTAATAGAAACTCATGTACGATTTTAATTGATATAAATAAAATCATTACAATGTGTATTATAATTAAATTGTAGAAATCATCTTAAAAAGATATTATATTTAAAAGCTAGTTACTATAGAAAAACTAAAAAATAAATATTAAAAGTCGAATAGAAGAGACCATTGATATGCAAGAATGTGCAATGTTGTGTGCACGAAGGAAAGAAAGTAAGATCAGCGAAGGTTCGCAGATATTAGTAATACCACTTGAAAAAAATGCTTAAACATGCCGAGTGAAGACCGGATCGTACCATTATGATAGGACTGTACTTCAAAAATCGTGATTTAAGAGATTATGTGAGGTCTACCAACAAACCATGATTCTACGCAGAATTAGGATCGGAGTGGTCCAACCAGAACGTACAGCATGGTAAGATCTTACAGCGTAGAAGCGTAATGTTCAGTAGTACACTAGTACTCAAATGTAAACCATGCAATGTTGACATCATTTCTCAGTTTTAAGAACAGAAGCGATCGAGACGGAAAAAGAGAACATCGAATATATATAACATTATACATGTATGCACAAGTACTAATAGAAGGATGGGTATATAGAAACAAAGTAATAAAGAGCTTGTAGTACAGATAACACGGCTGTAGGGAATAGACATAGGACCATCAAAGAGGGTGTGGTAGGTGTCCCCTGTAGGGATAAGCAACGGTTGCATGTGCATACGTATTCATATTACAATAGTTAGCATTAAGCAATAATCGTAAAGAAGTTGAAGATAACTATTTTGTAGCATATTGTATTAGAAGCGGTAGCAACTAAGAGATATCAATCAAGAATTAGTCTTACTGTGAAAGGTTAGAGCAAAAAAGCGGAATTGATTAATAAAATAACTTATAATTGGAGGAAAATTCTAACAACTGACATCGATAAATACCGATATTAAATATGTAAACGATATGCAATAAATTTAGTTGCATAAATACCCGATGTGAAAAGGCGAGTCGAAAATCATGCGAACACCATTGATTCATTTTATTATTTCGTTCTACCATTGACAAGCATGCATGTGCAACTTTGTGTGCATAAAGGTAAGAAAGTAAAAGTAGCGAAGATTCGCAGATATTACCCCTTGAAATAATGCTGTGCGCGCCCAACGAAAGACGTAAACGTGTATTTAGGAAGAGAAGTGGACGGGTAATCAACTTCGATCGTTATTGACCTCTTGGGGAGTTGGTTTGGAGATAATGTTAACCTCTTGACTTGACTACATACATACGGGCTGGCACCATTCAGTTTGATCGAAGTAGAAGGTTTTCATCATAATGGTTACATTTTCCTCGCTAGGTCCCATGTGATTACTTGTTTTTTATTTTGCTTTCTTGTTCAATTGGCCAAGGCTGGCTGGCCAAATTCCTAATTTGAACACGTAAATGGATGGGCATGCTTGCAATGAAATTTGTGTTAGGATACAGGTAGCCTACGCTAGTATAAATTAAAATTTTCTACTATGTAAATCAGAAAACTATGTGAGTAAGATATTATAGATATTTACCACTAGACACGCAGTGCAGCGAAAGTAGAGTTGAAGAAGTCGATTTAATGAAGAGCGTGTCGATGTAGTGGAAGCAGTAGATCGTCCTCCGCTAACTGTCTTCTTCTCGCGATCGTCCCGACCAACACTGCAGTCGTAATAGCGTCAGAATTGAGATCCACACATCCGAAATGGAACACCATATGTCGGCATGCTAGCACCAGTGCGCATGGTAGGAATTATGAGAGGTGGCGGCTAAAGTTTCGATAGGTGTGTTTTGGGATGCCTCCCTCAGCCTCCACTTCTCCTTATATAATCTCCAATCAGATCCTTATCCGATACAAGTAGAGATCGTATCCCACTCGAAGACTATCATCCGAACCATTATCGTTCCAATCCATTAAGTATGTGATTCTGTAGATTCATGTATATTTGGTCATAAACCAAAAACTCATTTTCGGTTCATGTTGGTAGCGGTCCTTAGTAGGACATAACGACTCTTAAACATACATAAATATCACATTGGATGAATCTATATAGTGCTTTTGTACCGATCTCTTTGCCTCTTGATACTAGATTGAGCTCAAATCGAGAAGTGTATCATCCTATGATAGCTCGATCTTTCACTCGAACCTGTAGTGGATTACTCAGTTGCGATTGATTGCTCAACCATATTCGGCATGGCCATATACTTCATTAATTCAACTACATCGAGGAACCCAGAGATATCTCTCCTATTATATAGAAGGGCAAATTCCATCTTAATCGCTCATATTTCTCCACATATTTCATAGTAAACTAGAAAGCTACCTTTATGACCACCTAGTCACGGAGTAGTGTTTGGTAACCCTTAAGTAAAGTATTATATATATAGAAAATAATGACGATCTCAAGTCCAAGGATCCTACATATACTATGTATGAGACTAACTGATGATACTTCAGAATATAATAACTCATGTAGTGTCTCATGGTGGGTCAATCTAACATCATGTTCTCTAACATATGTCCATATTATTGATTTGATATCCTATATTCATGATCCGTGAAACATGATCATCAATCAATACATGTACTGATCCGTAAATTATAATTATCCCACATAAAGATATAAGATCAATGATAATTTAGAATAACATCAAAACATAAATAAAGAGTTCCACGAACAAGTCACATACTTATTGATCAATACGAAAGACATTTATTCAAGAAACAAAATTACATATTATTCAAAAGATTATAAATATAGAAGTGATACAATTATCTTTATGATTGCCTCGATGGCATATCACTAACAATCTCCTATTTGCACTAAAGTCAATCATGCAACTATCTAATACCCATAGCTCTTGTGTGCGTCTCATGCTTTGGCTGTGGAAGAGCTTTTGTCAATGGATCAACAATATTTAAATTCGTGTGTACTTTACATATTTTAACATCACCTCTATCTACAAATCTTATTAATGAGGTGAAAACACCGAAGTATGTGCTTGAAATTTTGATGTGATCTAGGCTCCTTGGCTTGCGCAGTAGCTCCACTGTTATCACAATAGAGATTCATTAGACTAGAAGTAATAGAGATCACACCCAGCTTAAAAATGAATTTCTTTATCCAAACGTAACATTTAGAGCACATGACACATCTTGATGTATACAAAGCATGGCATATGTGATAGACTCAATGGTGGAAGCATATAGAATCTTACTCATCCGATTTCACTCATTTGGTGTCGAAGGACATTGAGTCTTGCTAAAACTAATACCATCTGGTGTCGAAGATTCATGCGCTACCACATGCACCTTCTTCTTTGACAACCCCTTCTTTCTCCTTTCCGACGACCCCTTCTTTCTCCTCCCCAACAACCCCTTCTTTCTTGCCAGCTAGCTTGAGAGGAGAACGCCCCCTCGCGCCTAGGGTTCACC
Organism: Melocanna baccifera; assembly: GCA_036346265.1. Taxonomy (NCBI): domain Eukaryota; kingdom Viridiplantae; phylum Streptophyta; class Magnoliopsida; order Poales; family Poaceae; genus Melocanna; species Melocanna baccifera. The sequence goes on along the minus strand of CM070700.1, from coordinate 18,555,270 downwards.
ATTCCCTCCAAACATAGAGGAAGGCTAGGGGCAGTGGCCTAGCGATAGGTGGCGATGGGGGCGACAGGCGGGATAGGAGGGTGGTGGGTAGTGCCGGAAGGTGGCGGCCACAAAAGGTACTAGCATTACGTTGGGCAGGGGCAGTACGACGGGGAAGGGAGGGGTAGGGGCGATGTGGCAAGACGGTGTTGGCGCCGTCGACTGAGGGGTGGTGGAGGAGGGGGTGGTGGGTGGCAGTGGAAGATGCGCGGAGCTGCTTCGATGAGAAAGGAGGAGAAGGCCATGGGAGAGAGCGGCACGGGGTGGGAGGCGGTGCGGAGGAGGTAGCAACGAGGGAGTGGCACGGAAGGAGCAGCGGGGTCAAGGCGCGGGGTGAGAGACGGCAGGGTTGAGGGATAGGGTTACGGGGTAGATAATTATTTTAAAAAGTATTTTAATAATAACTAGATATATCTAGACGAAAAGATCGGGGGGGCCAAAACACGCATGGTCTCTAAAATAGAACAAAGCACGCTCCAGCACGCCTCTAGAAATTGACGAGTTCAACAAATGTCAAGTCAACTGCATTCACAAAGACTTCCGTGCAGAACTGACGGGTAATGCATCTATCTAGCTTCCTTTCTACATAACCAATCACAACTCACAAATCGTGATGCATCTATCCACCGCCGGGCCCACGGGTGACAGCGCCCCTCACGTTCTCTGCGCAGTCGTGCACGAGGTCACGCCGTACATGACAAGGCTAAGAAAGCCAGAAAAAATCGCAAGTCCCTGCTGCTACATCAGCGTGAAAAGGAAGACCCTGTTCTTCTATACTTTTTAAAATTTTTAAGTCACAACTTAAATGAACACGTGAAGAACACTCGAGTCGAACATGTACACACTTACACAACATCAAAAAAACTCGTAGCGCGTGAAGTAACAAATTGGCAAGACGAAGTCTAGAGTGCTCAACATATGTTCCGTTATTTTCGGTTTTTTAGCCGATTTTTTAATTTGATTTCTTTCGGCCATGACCTCGCCCCAAATGTGATCGGAACTGACATTTCGTCGATGCGACCGTGTAGCCAAGTTACCTAGGTAAGCAAGCAGTGGGTATTCCGATGGATTGGATGCCTCCTCTCCGTCCCGTGCACGAGATTCGACCATGGTCAATCTTCCAACGGTGTCATCTTCATACTCCACCGGTGACGTACGGAACCACCACCACCACCAGAACAAGAAGGTTGCTAGTGACGACGCACAGCTGAGGTACGCTTGATGACCTCAGCCCACTCTTCCACAGAGTTGCGTCACGATTTCCATACGCGCCCACTGGCCAATCGATCGATCCGACGAGCCGTCGCCCAATCCCCCTATATTTACCACGCCCATGGCGTCCTAAGCGTTCCAGTGTCCTCTGCAGGCTCGTGCCTCGTGCGTTGCAGCTGATCGATGGACTCGGCGCGGCGCGGCGGCTGCTCGCCGGTCTGCCTGGACCTTACCGTCGGGCTGCCCGCTGCACGCGAGCCGTCTCCGATGAGGGGCACGGGAATGGGAACTGGACCTGAGCTTGATCGCCCTGCCAGCGGCAGAGCAGCTTCCATGACCAACGAGGAGGTAACCGATCAATCACTCCCTCCTCGTCACTCCACTTCTTGTTTCGCCTTGTCTGAAATGAAGGCGCTCAATTGATCATGGAAATGCGGGAAAACGCAGGCCAAGATCCTGGAGGCCAAGTTCACCCAGGTGAGAGAGGAGAACCGGAGGCTGACCGAGATGATCGCCTACCTGTACTGCAGCCAGATCGCGCCGCAGAGCCTCGAGGGCGAGGGCTCGCCTTCACCGCGCGCCGCACCGGCCGCGTCGCTGGCGGGGAAGAAGAGGGGCTGGGAGAGCATGGAGACGTCGAATTCTTGCGACGCCAACAGCAACAAGAATGGCGGCACGGTCGATGCCAACCACGTCGAGAGCCCGCTGAGCGACGGCTCTTGCAGGAGGATCAAGGTCCGGAGGGTCTGCACCCGGATCGACCCGTCGGACACGAACCTCGTAAGCCCAAACACAATCAAACCTTAATCTGAATTACTCCTCCATTGATCAAAGCAATGGTGAATTCTAGTAATCGTACTGATCCCAAATTAAATTGGCATTCGTATAGGTTGTGAAAGATGGGTATGAATGGCGGAAGTACGGGCAGAAGGTGACACGCGACAACCCGTCCCCCAGAGCCTACTTCCGGTGCGCCTTCGGGCCCTCCTGCCCTGTCAGGAAGAAGGTATCGTGCGATTCTGCTCAATCCGATGAGCATTGTGCTTGTACAGATAAAATTATTGCTCAAAAACTTCTAATTTTTGGCTAATTTTACGCTTTTTGGTGTGTGATCCATGGCGAGCAGGTGCAGAGAAGCGCGGAGGACAGCTCGGTGCTGGTGGCGACGTACGAGGGCGAGCACAACCACCCCCGCCCCACGCTCGCCGGCGAGCTGGCCCCGGGGTGCGCGACGACGCGGAGCGGCTCGGTGCCGTGCTCTATCTCCATCAACTCCTCCGGCCCGACTATCACGCTGGACGTCACCAAGAACGGGGGAGGCGTGCAGGTCGTCGAGGCCGCGCCGGACCTGAAGATGGTGTGCCGGGAGGTCGCATCGCCGGAGTTCCGGAGGGCGCTGGTGGAGCAGATGGCCAGCGCGCTCACCAGCGACCCCAAGTTCACCAGCGCGCTCGCCGCGGCGATCCTGCAGAAGCTGCCGGATTACTAGCATTCCGAAGCTGCAGAGCCTCAGAAGCATCCATCCATGCCTGCTCTAGTACAACTGTTCTCCAGAGAAAGTAGCACATTTCAACTTAGATTAGGGCTTGATCTTCCGGATTTTTACTGCATAATTTGCTCTTCTTTTTTTTTGCTGTTTTTAGGATCTGAACTGTACTATAGCACAATAATGTTATACATTTCGAACTCCACAATTTCATTACGAAATAAAAATAAGGACTTCGCTGAGTTGCTGAACGACCATTTGGCTGTAGACTTGTAGTGAAATGGTCTTCTTCTTTGGGGATTATGCACTAAAAAAAGAGAAAAAACAAGCCGACGGTACACCATGCATAGCTAAAACAACGCTATAGTCTCGTGCTTTCTGACTCTTCCATAGAATCATCACTTTTACTCTTCCATAGAATCATCACTTTTATCCAAATCAAACCGTTCCATCTACTCATTCATCTATTTTATCCTTGCACGACATCACCTCATCTCCTCTCTCTCTCTCTCTCTCATACACAGTCATGAGTAGATGAGTTGCTGGTTCAGCAATGGCTACCATGCTGCACGGCGAGCGGCCGTAGATGGGAGTGTAGTTGCGGTGCCTCACGAGCAACAGCCATTAGGCACGACAACAGGTGGTGCTAGCAAGTACACACAGGCAGCATACCTCGTCAGAAACTATCAAGGGCGGTGGTGGCCAGTGAGAGGAGGCATGGACGACCATCAGGTCCCACCACCTCCTCCTCTACTCCGCGGAGAGCAACGCGGCAGAGTAACCATAGGCTCAGGTGGTGGGGCGACCACTGGTTCACGTGAGCACGATGGCCCCTCCACCTCCCCATTCAACTCCGGCATCACCCTCCCTCTCCTCCTCCACTCTGGCTCCAGATCTGGCGTAGGCGGTGATGCGATGGTTCACCTCCAGCTCTGGATCTAGCAATGGGAGGTGATGGTGTGGCTCAAGACACATGGATTTGGCGGTGGCTTGGTGTGGAGCTTAGGCCTGAGCTGGGGAAGAGAGAGAGATGGAGGATTGACACGGAGCTCGAGCACGGATTCGGCAGTGGGCAACTTCGGTCGGCTCTATGGCAGCGGCGATAGTCAGGGCCGGAGTCAGAGAAGAGAGTGTGTTGGCAACGGGCAGTGCGGGCCGCCTTCTGCGGTGTGGTAGCACTATCACAACCAGGTGAGGTCACTGAAACTAGTTGAAACTTCTTGAAACTTATTTGAAACCTAGTGAAACTTGTTAAAATTTTTTTGAAACTTTTGGTTAAAATTTGTTAAAATTAACTAAAACTTCTTGAAACTTTTGATTGAAACTTCTTGAAACTTTTGGTTGAAACTTTCTGAAACTCATCGATTGAAACTTAGTGAAACATGAGTTGTAAATTCTGAAACTCGTTGAAACTTTCGTTTAGAATCTTCTAGAAACTTCTAGAAGTATACAAAACTCTCTGAAACATGAAAATTTTCAAGCATTCTCTTTGAAACTTGTTGAAACTTGATGAGGAAATAATAATAATTCTCAATTTACTTTTTTATCTATATTTAGTAGTAATACGTCATCCTAGTCTTAAATATACCCCTTAATATTTTTAAGGGAGAGATCTAGCTATGTGATCGTGAGCCTTTCCATGACCGCTTTATGGTTGTGAGCCTTTCCACGACTACCTTAAGGTTGTAAGTTCTTCTACAAATATGACCTAGTCATAAGTCATCCTATGACCACCCTACGGTCGTAAACTCTTCGATAACTAGTTGACTTCGACCAGCTTATCTACGACAACCTACAGAATTGAAGGTCTAACCATTAAGATAGTTAATACATGCAGTTATTCTTTGGGATAATCACTCATTTTTCCTTCCTGTCTTTAGCGATAACCGTCTGGTGATTAGGAGGTATTACGTCGCTGACAATAACCTCCACAAGATGGTTCCTCATTTGAAACATTAAGACGCCTCTTGGTATGGAGCAACTGCCATCGCTTTATGTCTTATATAAAGGCTGAAGTCACGAAGCAGGGAAAAAAGGCAAGCGATAGAGGATCAATAAAGTCAAGACATCAAGCATTAGTTTTTCTCTTGATTGTAATCAGTACACTCAATATAGCCACACAGGAGTAGGGTTGTTGTTTTTTCGGAGAAGGCCCAAACCTGTATAAAATTCTTGTGTCTCTCTCATTGTAGTCAAGTGCTCAAGAGATCCCCAAACCAAATAATCATACATAAGATCGGTATTAGAACACCAACAGTTGGTACCGTCTATGGGGAACATGATGAGAGATTCACCTCCAAATGTTTGAGTCCCTCAGCAGCCATTCGATCTGGTTTAGCAAGTCTTTTAATCCGTCATTCTGGGGCTCCATCAACATTTGGTGGTCATTACCCTTCAGCTGTCCCTGTAAAGAATGTGGGTGGGCTCCCTGCGAGTTCATCCATACTTTTGTAGGGCTCAACTGCAATCGGAGACGGTTATAACCCAGAATTTTCCTTCTTAGAGGGGCTTACTCTAGATCATGAGGCACTACTATTTGACTACTCGTCAAGCCAGGAGGCATCGGACGCAAGTGAAGATCATATATAGGAGGTCTTCGCTCTCCCTTCTGATACTACTCACTCTCCTAGAACAAGGACTAAGGATGCTCTCAACCACTCACACATCGTGACCTCTCGTGGTGATGGCGAGGAGGCCTTCAATGATGAACAAGGTCAATACTCTAATGAGTATAGGAGAAATCCTCGAAATAATCACTCTTCATTAAGGCAGCATTGAGCAACCTTTGACATAGAAGATCCTGAGACCATCTGGAGGAGAAGGTTGGTAGCCCAGAGGACTTTGCCTGGGTGCATCCTGTATCAATCTAAGGAGGCTCAAGAGATTCAGCAAATAAATGACCCGCTGGAAAACCCAACTCAAGAGCTTGGACTAACGCCAGGTTATGACCATTTTGCCAAAGAGATCACATGAAGACTCTAGAGCACAATGGCCAGACTCAAGTAATCTCGCCTACACAATTCTAGGAGTCGAACAGGTATGACTACGACAAACACCAATTGTTCAAATAACTCACCTCATGAAAATTGACATGACGATTGGTCACATCATTCCTCTAAGCATAACTCCAGTCGAAGAAGTGTTCTTCGAATATCCCAAGATCAGCAAACTTTCAGAGAAGGTTATCATTCATCACTTCAAGCGAGAAATCTACAGTGATAGATAGAATGCAAGGAATATTACCCTCATAGGGTGGAGACTTATCACAGATCAGGTCCATGAACTACTAGGCATCATTGAGTATGATCACCTGGAGATGCCAATCATTCCTTTTCACAAAGAAGGTGCCATGATCTTGTTACTAGATGTCAAGCATTTACACCTGACCTTTGAGCAGTTCGCTGGCCACCGCGGTTTTGACCAATGAACATGAGGAAGTTCGACGGGTCTGAAAATCCTATCGAATTCCTCCAAATTTACATGATCATCGTTCAAATAGCAGGAGGAGAGCATGTCATGGTGAATTATCTTCCAACTGTGCTTGAGGGATCCGCTCAATCGTGGTTATTAAATCAACTATTGGAATCGATCCATTAGTGGCAACACCTTTGTGGCCTCATACTAGCCAATTTCTAGGGCACTTATAATCACCCTGGGAAGGAGGACGACCTACGCAGGATGAAACAGAATGACTACGAGACTTTACATCAATTCATCAGACATTTCAGTTAGGTTCATAACTCCATACCAAAAATTTCTGATGCTTCCCTTATCATAGCACTTAAGTAGTGAGTCCGCAATAGAAGGATCACCGAAGGCATCGCATTGAATCCTTCGACTGTTGTTGTCGAACTCTTCAAAATGGCTTATCGATATGCAACTTGAGAGACCATGTGGAGGTATATCCCCATGTTTGTGATGAGTAATTGACGGGTGGTTTAGTGAGTTTGAGTTTGTTTTGGGTATTCTAGGGTTGAGTACCTTTACTTGTGCTATTATTGTTTATGCTGTTTCGTGCGGTGCTATGTGACGGTTTGCTTGTCTGTGTGACTGCAGGACTTCGGAGCTAGGTCATGGTGAGGCGAGGAGTACCGGGACTAGGCACAGGAGGTGTTGAGGTCCAGACGATCGGGGACGCCGAAGATGATCGAGGCTAATGAGGTGGTTGTGAGTCGAGAGACAAGGAACCGGAGCTGGAGCTACCGGTGGTGGACACGACAGGCAGTGGCAAGGTGGTCCAGGACTAGACTCAGGTGGAGTCAGAGGTCTTGGTCGTGTCGGGTAGACGGCAAGAAGAGGTTGCAGCAGCTGGTTTGCTCATTCGGACTTGTCCGAATGTTTGCTGTGTGGGAACAACAAAAATAATAATAAAAGAAGGGGAAGGGCAGCAGCTGTTGGTGTCAAAAGGTGCTCGGTGGGTGAAGAAAAAGAGGCGGGAGAAAAATGGGATTTGGTTGTCTCTGTGAGGCGTGAAAAAGAGGAGAAGAGGCGTAGGTGAAAAGGTGCTCCCTGGTGGCTGCGCATGGACACAGATGAGGAGTGCTCAAGTGCTTGAAAAAGAGGTGTAGGAGAGAACTCTGGTGGTGGCTGTGTGCGTGAGTGCTTGAGCTCCCTTGTTGGTCTGTGTGTGTGCTCCTCATTTGGGTCTGAGGTGTAGCACTGAGCCTTTTTGGTGCATTCCCAATTTAGCAAGTGGTTGAGCTTGCCTCTCCTTTTGTCTCCTGTGTGAGGAGAGCTCGGGTGTAGTTGAATTGAGAGTGCTCTGATTGTGTTCCTCTTGACTGAGAGCTCGTGTGTGTGTTTTCTCTCAAAATGTGAAAGCTTGTAGTGAGTGGAAAACTATCAGATGTAATCATTCCTCTCAATGAAATCACTCATGTCTCTTTATCAATTTCAAGAAATGCTGTGTTGAGTTTGCTGATTTTCTGTTTCATTTCTTGTTCTCAATTTCCTCTGTGTGCTTAAGCCTAGGGTTTTGGTCAGGGGATGTGTATTCTCCTATTTGTGCCAACTAAAAGATGTGAGGAGGGTGATTTCTTGTGCCTTAAGTTCTTCTCCCTGTGAATCCAAAGGTCCATGAGCAAGTGAGTTAGAAGTGATGAGAAATATGGATTTCTATCTCTCACTTGACCCTTCTCTGAAAATCTCAGATTTCTTGTTTTCTCAAGTTCCTTGGCTGCAATTTCTCCTCCCAGAGGCTCAATAATATTTAGATCAAGTTCTTGCTCTCCTTGGCCTGAGAAGAGAAGAAATCACCCAATAATTTTCAGATTTTGGGTTGCTGCAGTATTCACTCTTTTCACTTTTCAGAGTGCAAGACTTCTTCTTGATGAATCGCTTTGCATTCTCTGTTGCTTGCCAGCGCCACACAAAAATAGAGCTTTCGGTTCTGCAGTTCTCACTTTGCTTGTGCCTTGGTTCAGACCTTCAATAGGCAGTGCGTGTGCGATCGTAGTTCATTCTACGCCCTTTGCCGTTCCGACTGCGGTAATGTAACATCCTGTTTTTCGAGATTTTTAAAGCCCGGTTTTCAAAAATGAATTTTCTGGAATTTTCGAAATTAATGAAGCTTCAAATGAATTTTTATAGTTTTAAATGATTTAATGTGATTAAAATAAACATTAACATAAGTGGAAAATATTTTATTTGAGTTCCTTGTGTCACAAGGAATTTTCTGTATTTTTGGTGATTTTTCCGGATTTATTTGCTATTTTCTAGAGCTTTTAGAAGTTTATTTGAATTTCGAAAAAGAAAAGAAAAGAAAATAATCCCCGCCGCCCGATCTCCTCTCTCCGCCACGCGTCATCCATCCCGGCCGCCACATTTTTTCCTTGGCGCGCCGCGCTCCAGCCGCCGATCCCGCTTGGCAGGCCACATTGCCGCGGCTTCTACCGACACACATGGCGGCAGCGCACAAGCCGCCCGCCTCGCGCCGCTCGTCGCCTGGACGCGCCGCGCGATCACAACCGTTCACCAGCGCCGCGCGAACCCTAACCTAACCATTTCACCGTCCGATCTCGCGCGTAGCCCAATCCTAGCCGCCTAACCTTTTCGCGCTTGCCCGCGCCAGAACCGATCGGGATTGCCTCTGTTCGCGTGATAAGTATCGCGTTCATCCCTCGGTTCACGTGCCCGTCCGCCGAGCTCGTCGCCGCCGCCCTCGCCGCCCTCGCGCCGCGCTGCCGCCGAGCCGCTCGCCGCTGCCGCCGCCGCCGCCGCTCGCACCCTCCGTGCGCGTCGCCCTCGCCGTCGCCGAGACTTCGCCGGTGAGCCTCGCCGCCTCCTCCTCGCCGCTCGCTCGCGCCTCGCCGCACCCGCTCCGCCTCGGTCCTCGAGCTCGCGCGCGCCTCCGCGCACCGCGCTGCCGCGCCGCGCGACGCCGCGCGCACGCCGCCACGCTGCCGCGTCGCATCGCCACCGCCGCCGCGCCGCGCCGCTCCATCCGCGCTGTCGCCGGCGGCGACGCTCAGCAGCGCCGAGCCGCCACGCGTCGCCAATCCGCGCACCACCGACACCGCCGCCGATCCCGACCGCAGATCGGTCCCGATCCACGCCGCGATCGCGCCACGTGGCCAACCCTCGCCGCCGGATCCTCGCGCGCCGCGCCGCGTCGGCCGGGCCACGCCAGCCCTAGCGACGTGGCATCCTACGCGGCATGCCACGCCGCCCGTGACCCGCCTCGGTGCCACGCGTGGCGCCACGCGGTACCACGTCGCCGCCACGCTACCGTGCCACGTGGCGGCATATGCCGCCGCCACGCCAAGACGCCCCGCCGCGTCGCTCTCTCTCCCGTGCACATTCGTGCGCGCGGGTTCACCGTGAGACCGGTATTCGTGGACCGGGTTCACAAGACAAGAGCCTTTTTCAATTTTCCTGAATTAATTTTGAATTAATTTTCTGGGAGCCCGTTCTCCTCCGCCCTAGCTCACGATTGACCCGTTCTTTTTCTAAATTCATCTAAAATCGAGCTCTACTGTTGGTTCTGTTTTTGTGAATTTTTGAGTTCTTTGCTTGTCATTTTATGTGTTTCTTTGTTTCCGGCCGCTTTCTCTCTAGTTAGATTCGGATTCTGAGGAGCAAAGTTTCGCGCTGAAGACCGGGAGTACCCACGAGCATAACGAAGGCAAGTCGTGTCCTTGATCATGTTGAACCCAACTTTACAAACTATTATTTAATTATTTTGCTTTAAACTACATTGCATTGCTATTTTTATTCAAACCATTGCTCAGGTAGTTATTGTCCCAATTGCAATTACACCTCCTTGACACTTTGAAATACCATGGAGCCTTTGTCACCATAGGTTGGGAAATTTAATAGTGATGCTAGTTTATTTATCACATGGGTTGGTACGATTAGATTGCTTAGCCAGTTTATATTTACGTTTGGTCTCATCGCACATATTGAATTATTAATTTGACTTAATGACATATGGAACTGTGGTTGGTGCCACGTGTATTAAAATTTGTGCCACGTCATTGGTGTGACGTTGGCTTGGTTTTACAAATTGGTTTTGCACTCGCGAGTGATCGTGGCAAGAAAGGGGAAGTGCGCTTGTACTTTGGGGGATGTGGTAGTCTCGCCCGGGTAATACTAAGGACTTAACTTTGTGCGCCATTGATCTGAGCTTAATCGTGCAAACCACATGTCTATTATGGGATGGACCTGGCTGATTAATTTGTAATATTTCAATTCAATTCTGCCATTGTGATGGACATGGTTCTTTGATTTCCATGTGGCGCAAGGGGGTGTGATGCGAAACCTAGCGGGCGGGATTGTGTTGAGGTAGAGCATTGTAAAGGCCTTGTTGTGATTTCCTTAGGCCTAGGCTAATCACATCGTGTGGGTACAGTTGTGCAACCTCTGCAGAGTGTAAAACTATTCGAATAGCCGCGTCCTCGGTCATGGACAGTGCTCGGGGATTTCACACGAGAGTTAGTGTTTCATTTATAACTTGGTGGTTTAAGTTGGGAGTGGACAGGTAGTTCACTATTGGTTTAACTTTGTGGATTGGTGTTCACAAGTGGTTCATGTTTATCCCTTTGATTATCTACTATTACTGTTTTCAGTTAACTTTCGCTTTCAAGTTATTTAATATATTTCTTCAATAAATGCCTTTATGCAAATTAACCTTTCAGCCTTCCTTTGGTAAGCCTTGCATATTATATTGCATTTATTGTTACAAATGACTTGCTGAGTACCAATGTACTCACGGCTTTACGCCTATGTTGCTCAGTTGAGGGAGAGGAGTACTACGCAGGAGGTGCGGAAGGAGAGTACTACGACGACTTCACGGATTAGGCTTCGTTCTCCACCGATAGCCTGTGGCTTGTCGATTGGTCGCTACGCTTTATTTTGGATTTCATTGCTATTTTGTTAAGCCCTTCCGCTAGAGATATTGTAAGTTTGGCCATAAGGTCGTACCTTTGATATTTTATCGATATTCTAGTTTTCCCTTATTATTGTCGTGTGTATGACTATGATGGCATCTATGTTTGACTGTGTGCCCTAGCGTGATCCGGGACTAGTGCAGTTTACACAGTGAGACCGAGTTTGCATATTCGGGTCTCTACAGAGATGGTATCAGAGCCATATCGACTGTAGGACGAAGCCCTAGTTAAATTGGTCGTAGCCCAAAAATTTATTTTCTAAATCAAACCAACTAAATTTGATATTTAGTAATATCTCTATCTTCTTACCTCATTCTTAAGGATTCTTGTCACTCGCCCCAACTCTTGCAAAATTTGTTTTCCTAAAGTTATAAACTGATCTTTCCTTTATAAATGCATTAGATGTCCCAAACTTCCTACACTTGACAGAGGATGGAGGTCACTTCTACGCTGCTTTGTTGCGGTGCCTCGGATTTAAGAGATCGCCCGTCTACCTCACTCAAGGATGAGAAGCAAAAAGGTCAACGCATCGGGAGCATCTCCAGGCTATACTTCACCACCCGAGTCGGCAAGCAGGTGCTACATCACAGTTTCAAGAACACCGGTGCCAGTGGGGAGATGTCAGCACAGGAGTTGCGCACAAAGCCATCCGTCGACTTTGCAAGCTATACAAGATCAACATGGCCAGACTCGTCCGGAAGTTCAAGGAGCAGTACGGAGCCACCCCGAGACTACTGAGCGATGCCCGAGGAGCCGCCGCAGCCGCCAAGCCTCTACCGTCGCCTACACCGCCGAGCCCAGAGGAGAGACGTCAGATCACCGAGATCGTCGCGCCTACCTCACCGGTTCACCCACTCCCATCGAGAGCAATGCGCGCCGATCCGCAACTCGTGGGTTGTCTACACGCGATTCCGAGGACGATAGCAAGATACCCTATTTGTCGTGACCCGTGGGAGCCTTCAGAGTAGATAGTGCGTAGACACGTTGGATTTTATTTGCGCTGAGTGTGATGTGAGCTGCAAATATTGCCTTAAAAGCATTATATTGCGATCATGTCAAATCTTTTATTGGAGTTTATTTTGTTCGTTTCTTAGTTAGCCTTATGGCTAAGTGTTTGTTTAGGTTAGGTCTCCATTAAGCAAAACCCCTTAGACGCATTTACCTCTTATCTATGCTTTTCCTCTCGCTTTGCCTTTGGTCACAACAGCTTGTTTTCTTTTGAGCAAGATGGTTGACACCAGAACTCCTCCACCGCAACTGGGAACCAGACCGAGAACATGCCGCGCAGCGGTGCCACTGCCTTGGATCTTGCGCTCACTCGATTCTTGATGGCCTGCATACGCATGATGCACTACATGATGGAGGTATGTGACTATGATGCAATGACAAAGACCAGAGCCGGGCATACCACCGCCAAAGACATCGCCAGCACTCGGCTATGGTGCGAGTTTGTGAGGACGAGACCGCTTGTTTTCTCCGGTTCATCGAGTTTTGAGGCCGACGATCGGGTCCGTTCGGGATTGAGAAGAAATCGAACTTGGCTCTGCACCGACAGGAGAAGGTTTTGTATCGCAAGACATCGCCTTGAGGGACCAAAGCAGCAGAGTGGTGGGAGAACCATGCGCCGCCATGAGGACCAAAGACAACATCACGGAAGGAATTCGCGAAGGCTTTCCACACCGCTCATGTCATGGAGGGAGTGGTTGAGATGAAGAAGGATGAGTTTCGGGAGCTCCAGCAGAGGAACCCATCGGTGAGTGAATATCTCAATAAATTCACTCAGCTTGGCTTTCGCACGCGCCGCAGGATGTAGCGGCAGATGCAGTCGCGAAGAGGTTCAAGAAAGGCTTGAACCCAGCTTTGAAAGTGCAAGTCGAGGCAACGACTATGCCGATTTCAGCTTGGTGGATAAGGCCATACTTATCGAGGAGAGTCGCCGCGAGCTCGAGGAGTCTCGCAAGAGGAGGTTGATCCAAGCAGGATCACACCACACACGATCTCGGAGGCCTCGCTTTGGTTCCTACCACTGCACGAGCGCCACAAAGAAGCAGCAGCAGCAGCAGCAGCCTTGTGGTTTGGACCCCAGCTCGGACACCGCGCCCGATTTGATCAGACAGCGTCCTAGTGGTTCCAGTGGACAGAAGCAGCAGTAAGAGTAATAATCCAGCAAAGATCCATCACTTGCTTCAAGTGTCATGAGGTGGGACACTATGCTAGCAAGTGCCCTCGCAGGCGTGCCCACGCCGATTCGCTTTGACTTGGGAGCCACACCGGCCGCATTCTACCCCGAGCAGACGAGCACCCGGCTTCAAGGCAAAGCCGGGGGCGCCGGTGGTGAGGTCGGTGAACCACGCCACCGCAGAGGATGCCCAGCAGCGCCAGACGTTGTGATCGACACGTTTCGTATATTCGGGCCTCGCCACCGCTTTATTTGATTCTCGAGCTTCGCATTCGCTTGTTTCTGAGTTTTGCTTTAAAGCAACAATTGAAAATCGTTGCTCTTGGATCTGTTTCTTTTAATCCAATCCCGGATTCGAGTTGAGGTCCAACCTAGGTTGTCCAGAGTTAGGATAACCATTCGAGGAATTGAGTTCGAGGCCGACCGATTTTGTTGGATATGCAATCCCTAGATGTAATCTTGGGAATGGATTGGCTTCGTAAGCAGACGATGTTAGACTGTGTGGAGCGAGAGTGACCTTAACCAATTCAGACGAGTTAAGGTGCGATTCGCAGCTGATGAGTGCGGCAGAGCTACCATGATTTGCCGTGAGTAAGGTAATCCAGCTTGGAGAGAGTACCGGTTGTGGAGAGTACCCCGACGTGTTTCTGCATGATCTTCCGTATGCCACCGAGAGGAGATTGAGTTTCGATTGAGCTTGTGCTGTACCGCTCCGATTTCCAAGAGACCCACCGGATGCCACCAATGATTTAGCAGAGTTGAAGAAGCAAATTTAGAGCTTCTGGATAAGGGTTACATCGATCGAAGTTCGTCCCCGTGGGGAGCGCCAGTGTGCGTCGTCAAGAAAAGGATGGTAGCCAGCGCATGTGTGTGGACTCTGAGCACTTAATGAGGTCACCATAAAAATAAATACCCTCTGCCCGGGATTGATGACTGCTTGACCAGCTTAAGGGAGCAGGAGTATTCTCCAAGATTGATTTGAGATCGTGATATCATCGATGAGGATACGTAGGAGAGGACATACCCAAGACAGCCTTCTCGACTCGTTATGGTCTATACGAGTTCACAAAGTGATGTCATTTGGTTTGACTAATGCTCCAAAGATATTTCATGTATTTGATGAATAAGGTGTTTATGGAATATTTGGACAAGTTTGTCGTTGTGTTCATTGACGATATTTTGATATATTCCAAGATCGAGGAGGAACATCAGAGCACTGAGGTTGGCATTGCGTAAATTGAGGGATAATCGCTTGTATGCAAAATTCAGCAAATGTGAGTTTTGGATGAAGAAAGTCGCTTTCTAGGGCATGTGTTGACAGCAGTAAGGAGTTGCAGATTGACCCAGTGGAAAGTAAGTGATGTTTTGGATTGGCAATACCCACTTCGCTACTCAGTGTCGAGTTTTCTGGTATGGCAGGATACTACCGTCGCTTTATTGAGGATTTTCGGTGTGGCTGACCCTCACGCAGCTTGCTCAAAAGGAAAAGAAATTCACTTGGACGCCAGAGTGCGAAAAGAGTTTTTAAACTTAAGGAGAGTTTGACCACAGCCCAGTGCTTGTGTTGCCTCGATATTAACAAGGATTTTGAGATATTTTGATATGCCTCGCGCAGTTGTTTGGGTTGTGTCTTGATGCAAGACAAGAGAGTGGTAGCCTATGCCTCACGCCAGTTGAGACCGCATGAGGAGAACTACCCTACCCATGATTTGGAGTTGGCAGCCGTAGTGCATGCTTTAAAGATTTGGCGTCATTATCTGATGGGTAACAGATGTGAGGTTTACACGGATCATAAGAGTCTGAAATACATCTTTACCCAGTCCGAGCTTAACCTCGAGCGAGAGGAGGTGGTTAGAGCTGATAAAGGATTATAATGTGGGCATACATTATCATCCTGGAAAAGCTAATGTTGTTGCAGATGCCTTGAGCAGAAAGGTATACTGCAATTCAGTGATGGTTCGAGAGAGTCAGCCAGCTTTGCATGAGGAATTTCAGAAGCTTAACCTTGAGTTGGTTGAGCCAGGATTCTTGGCAGCTATGGAGATGCAGCCTACTTTGGATGGTCAGATTCGCCAGGCTCAGTCAGATGATGAGGCATTTCAGCGGATCAGAAAGAATTTAAGTGAAGGTAAAGAGTCAGGATTTTCAGTGGATGATCAGGGAACCTTGTGGTTCAAGCAGCGTTTGTGTGTGCCCAACAAGCAAGAACTAAAGGATGTGTTATTAAAAGAGGCTCATGAGTCACTGTATTCGATTCATCCAGGCAGTACCAAGATGTACCAGGACATTAAGGATAAGTATTGGTGGTCAAGCATGAAGCGTGAGATCGCTGAGTATGTAGCCCTTTGTGATGTTTGTCAGAGAGTAAAGGCAGAGCACCAGAGACCTGCAGGTTTGCTACAGCCATTAAAAGTCCCTGAGTGGAAGTGGGAAGAAATTGGTATGGACTTTATAGTCGGGTTGCCTAAAACCAAAGAGGGTCATGATTCGATTTGGGTCATTGTGGACCGTTTGACCAAGGTTGCTCATTTCATTCCGATTAAGACGACTTACGGTGGTGACAAATTGGCGAGCTATATATGTCCGTAATTGTCGGTTTGCATGGTGTGCCCAAGAAGATTGTGTCGATCGTGGATCGCATTCACCTCTCGGTTTTGGGGTAGTTTCCATAAGGCTATGGGAACTCACCGACTTCAAGATACAAGATATCACCCCTGCATGATGGTCGAGCGCAGGCGAGTTAATCGTGATTCGAGGACATGTTGAGAGCCTGTGTGCTTGATCATGGGTCTAAGTGGGACAGATTGTTTACCCTTTGCGAGTTCTCATACAACAGATTATCGAGGCGTTTGCGGATGTCACCGCTTGAGGCATTGTATGGCAGAAATGCAGACCCCTCTCAATTGGAAAGAGACGGGGAAGGACGGGTTTTTAGCCCAGATTGTTTGAAAGAAGCCGAGGATAAGGTCCGCTTGATTCGAGAAAGGTTGAAAAGCCTGCAGGCAGATGAGAAAAGCTGCAGATACAGGACAGGAGGCTGAGTTTTTGAGCCGATGATTTTGTGTACGAGGATCACACCATTCAAAGGTGTGAAGAGATTTCAGCTAAAAGGGAAGCTTGCACCGAGATATGTTGGTCCGTTCGAGTCTCAAACGCAGGGGAGAGGTTGCTTATCGATTGAGCTACTGCGTCTTTGATGGGGTACATGACGTCTTCCATGTGTCCCACCAAGAAGTGCTGCGCGCGTACTGCAGGAGGTTGTGCAGTTGAGGCCGTTGACTGCGGGAGGATGCATTGTACAAAGAGCACCAGTCAAAATCTTGGAAGTGTCGAGCGAGTCACCGGAATAAAGCGGTCCGTTTTTGCAAAGTTGGTGGAGCAACCATTCGAGGAGGAAGCCACCGGGAGCGCGAGGAGGATCTCGAGCGAGCTTCCAACCTATTCTCTTAGTTGGCCCGGATCTCGGCCGAGATCTCGTTTAAGGGTAAGGTTTGTAACATCCTGCTTTTTCCGAGATTTTTAAAGCACAGTTTTCAAAAATGAATTTTTCGAATTTTCAAATTAATGAAGCTTCAAATGAATTTTAAAGTTTTAAATGATTTAATGTGATTAAAATAAACATTAACATAAGTGGAAAATATTTTATTTGAGTTCCTTGTGTCACAAGGAATTTTCGGTATTTTTGGTGATTTTTTCGGATTTATTTGCTATTTTCTAGAGCTTTTAGAAGTTTATTTGAATTTACGGAAAAAGAAAAGAAAAGAAAATAATCCCGCCGCCCGATCTCCCTCTCTCTCCATCGTCATCCATCCACTTCCCGCCCGTACCTTTTCTCGCGCCTGCCTCGCGCTGGACCGCTTCCTTGCGCCAGCATCCGCGCATGCCAAGATTCACACTGCAGCGCAATGCGCACTAACGCCCGCCCGCGCTCGTCGCTCGGCGCCCGTCGCGCGCGCGCGATCACGGCCTGTTCACCCGCGCCGCGCGAACCCTAACCTAACCATTTCACCGTCCGATCTCGCCGCGTGGCCCAATCCTAGACGTCTAACCTTTTCGCGTTGCCCGTCGCGTCGAACCGTCGGGATTGCCTCGGTTCGCGTGATAAGTATCGCGTTCATCCCTCGGTTCGCGTGCCGTCGCCCGAGCTCGTCGCCGCCGCCCTCGCCTTCGCCCTCGCGCCCGCGCGCGTCGCCGAGCCGCTCCGCCGTCATGCCGCCGCCGCGATGCACCCTCCGTGCGCGCCGTCCCGTCGCCGTCGCGAGGACTTCGCCGGTGAGCCTCGCCGCCCCTCCTCGCCGTCGCCGCTCGTCGCCCTCGCCGCACCCCGCGCCCCGCCTCGGCCGCTAAGCCGCGCGCGCTCCGCGCCACCCAGGCGCGCCGCGCGCCACGCGACGCCCGCGCGCGCCGCCACGCGTCGCGCATCGTCCTGCCGCCTGCGCGCGCGCCGCTCCATCGCGCCGGCCGCGCGGCGCCACGCGCCGAGCCGCCACGCGTCGCCAATCCGCGCGACCCCACCGACATCGCCGCCCGATCCGACCGCGAATCAGATCTGGATCCACGGCGCGATCGCGCCACGTGGCCAACCCTCGGCCGTCGGATCCCCGCGCCGCCGCGCCGCGCCCGCGTCGGCCAGCCGCGTCAGCCTTAGCGGCGTGGCATCGTGGCATGCCACGTCGCCGTGACCCGCCCGGGTGCCGCGTGGCGACCCACGTTACCGCCACGTCACCGCCACGTCACCGTGCCGCGTGGCGGCATATCTTCTTGCCACGTCGGCCGCGCCCCGCCGCGTCGGCTCTCTCTCCCGTGCTGCTGTGCGTCGCGCCGGGTTCACCGTGACGGTATTCGGTGGACCGGGTTCACAAGACAATAGCCTTTTCAATTTTTCCGAATTAATTTTGAATTAATTTTCCGGGAGCCCGTTCTCCTCCGCCCTAGCTCCGATTGACCCGTTCTTTTTCTAAATTCATCTAAAATCGAGCTCTAGCTGTTGGTTCTGTTTTGTGAATTTTGAGTTCTTTTGCTTGTCATTTTATGTGTTTCTTTGTTTCCTCGCTTTCTCTCGTTAGATTCGGATTAGGAGGAGCGGGTTTGCGCGAAGACCAGAGTACTCACGAGCATAACGAAGGCAAGTCGTGTCCCTTGATCATGTTGAACCCAATTTTACAAACTATTATTTAATTATTTTGCTTTAAACTACATTGCATTGCTATTTTTATTCAAACCATTGCTCGGTAGTTATTGTCCCAATTGCAATTACACCTCCTTGACACTTTGAAATACCATGGAGCCTTTGTCACCATAGGTTGGGAAATTTAATAGTGATGCTAGTTTATTTATCACATGGGTTGAATACGATTAGATTGCTTAGCCGGTTTATATTTACGTTTGGTCTCATCGCACATATTGAATTATTAATTTGACTTAATGACATATGGAAGCGTGGTTGGTGCCACGTGTATTAAAATTTGTGCCACGTCATTGGTGTGGCGTTGGCTTGGTTTACAAATTGGTTTTGCACTCGGGCGAGTGATCGTGCGATAAAGGGGAAATACGGTTGTACTTTGGGGATGTGGTAGTCTCGCCCGGGTAATACTAAGGACTTAACTTTGTGCGCCATTGATCTGAGCTTAATCGTGCAAACCACATGTCTATTATGGGATGGACCTGGCTGATTAATTTGTAATATTTCAATTCAATTCTGCCATTGTGATGGACATGGTTGCTGATTTCCATGTGGCGCAAGGGGGGGTGTGATGCGAAACCCTAGCGGGCAGGATTGTGTTGAGGTAGAGCATTGTAAAGGCCTTGTTGTGATTTCCTTAGGCCTAGGCTAATCACATCGTGTGGGTACAGTTGTGCAACCTCTGCAGAGTGTAAAACTATTCGAATAGCCGCGTCCTCGGTCATGGACAGTGCTCGGGGATTTCACACGAGGGTTAGTGTTTCATTTATAACTTGGTGGTTTAAGTTGGGAGTGGACAAGTAGTTCACTATTGGTTTAACTTTGTGGATTGGTGTTCACAAGTGGTTCATGTTTATCCCTTTGATTATCTACTATTACTGTTTTCGGTTAACTTTCGCTTTCAAGTTATTTAATATATTTCTTCAATAAATGCCTTTATGCAAATTAACCTTTCAGCCTTCCTTTGGTAAGCCTTGCATATTATATTGCATTTATTGTTACAAGCGACTTCTCGAGTACCAATGTACTCATGGCTTTACGCCTATGTTGCTCGATTGAGGAGAGAGTACTACCAGCCAGGAGGTGCGGAAGGAGAGTACTACGGCGACTTCACGGATTAGGCTTCGTTCTCCACTCGATGCTTTGTGGCTTGTCGATTGGTCGCTACGCTTTATTTTGGATTTCATTTGCTATTTTGTTAAGCCCTTAGGCTAGAGATATTGTAAGTTTGGCCATAAGGTCGTACCTTTGATATTTTATCGATATTCTAGTTTTCCCTTATTATTGTCGTGTGTATGACTATGATGGCATCTATGTTTGATTGTGTGCCCTAGCGTGATCCGGGACTAGTGCAGTAATAAGCGAACTGTGTTGCTAGATTTAGCTTCGGCTTTGTCGCGGGAGTTACGAATGTTTAGGGTTCAGTGGCTGTGATGTGCTCGATTCTCACTTGTTTTGATCGATTATTTTCGGTTTGCAGCACTAATCGATGAAGTTTCAGTGCTGTAGTGTTTAGGCTTTGGTACTCTGTGTTCGGCTACTCGGTTGTTCAGTTTTCATCTGCATTCTTGCTGTGTTCAGCTGCACTCAATCATGTTTATTTTCAGCAGCAATATGAGTTCAGTTCAGACTGCTGTTCAGGTTGAAAACGAATTGAAAATCAGTCACTCGGGTAGATAAATTTCAGATTTGGGTGGCTGATTTCAGCCCTGCAGCCTGCTGTTTTCAGCAGCTATTATCTGCAGATTTCACCTCTTAACTGCAGCCAAACTACTCTGAAATTGCAGCAAATTGAGTGCAGTTTTACTGCTATTGTGTGTGCTGTTTTCAGCAGTAAAAAATCAGGTTTACTCTCTGTTTTCAGCAGCTATTTGAGTGCAGTTTTGTAGTTAACTATCGTGCAGTTTTCAGCAGTTTGTGCACTTTCTTTAGTGCAGTTTTGCTGCTCACTAGTGTGCAGTTTTCAATGGTTAAAATCAGAAGTGCAGTCAGTTTTTGTGGTATTATTGCTGCTGCTGTTCAGTGATCTCTTGGACAGCAAATTGCTTCTCTTCACAGCTGATTGATATTCAGTGTTTCATGGTTGCTATCAGAAATCTTCTCTGCCTTGCGTTCTTTTTGGTTTGTGGTCTTCTCTCTTGTTCTAGGTAAAGTCTAAAGCATGTTGCTTTTCACTGGTGTTGATCAAGCTTGTTGTTAAATCCTTTATCAATCTAATTGCAATTTCTAGAGAGCTCATTCAACTTCTTTGTAGCTTTTATAGCTATCGGAGAGTTGTGATTCGTAGTGGATACTTTGGGGGCTATTTTTTTTTAAAAAAAAGGCACCATTCACCCCCCCTCTGTTGCCGTTTCCGATCCTACAATTGGTATCAGAGCCGGTTAGCTCTTCTTGATAGATCTTTAACGATGCATGAGCCATGGCAGCGGATAAGTATTCCACCAAGCCCCGATCTTGATGGGATCGACTATCCCATACGGAAGAGTCGGATGGAGTCCTACATTCAGGCTCAGGGCTATGCGGTTTGGCGAAAGGTTAAAACTCATTTTGCCGTTCCTGCCGATGAAGACATCAATGTGAATAACATGCCTGATGTTGAGGCGAATGCTAAGGCAAGGAACATCATCATCAAGGATTGAGCGAAATGAGTTTGATCGCATTTCGCATCTTTCGTCGACGCCGATATTTGGGCGACCCTCAATGCATACCATGAGGCACGACCCAAATTAAGGCGGTTCGGCGAGGACGATTCAAGCGAGATTACAACAAGTTTGAAATGCTCCTTTGGAGAGTCCTCGATGAGTGCTGCGGCGTTTTCACAAGATTACGAGCAACCTCGGCGGTCGGTCTCACATACCACGACTCGGATAACGCTCGGCGGATGCTTGCTGCACTTGATCTTCGTGTTTGGGAAATGAAGGTGACTACCATCAAGGACACCACGGACCTCTCGACTTTGACTCTTGATGCGCTGTACTCGCGTCTCAAGACTCACGAGATTGACATTGTCTCTCGAAAGTCGAAGTCACGATCGATGGGCCTAGTCACCGATCGATTAAACCGGTTCTTCTGGCGATTTGTTGTGTGGTTTCTCCTTGCCGCTCTGTGGCGTAGCGATGATCGATTAGAGCAGCTCGAGGATGAGCGGTGGCCCTCCTAGCTCGGAAGTTTTCCCATGCTTACAAGAGGAGGAGGGACGAGAAGAGGAGGACACGTGATTTGCCAGTGTGGTGGCCCCAACCACATTGGGCAAAGCGCCCCAAGGCGGAGAAGGGCAAGAACGACTACGGCGGTTCGGGCAAACGACTTCACCGACAAGAACGTAACAAGAAGCCTCCGGCTCTGCACAAGGCAAGAGGAAGTTCGCAACTTTGGCAAAGCCAGAAGCTCTTCCACGCGTCCTCACCGCCGGCGACCTCGACCTCGGCGAGGTGGAAGGATGGAGCGGCGGCGGCGGGACGGGTGACCAAGAGCTCAAGGATGGCGGTGGCGACTTCTCGGCATGTGCTTTATGGCCCTTGAGGGCGGCGAGTGACAATGAGCTTTACTTCTACTCCGACGAGGTATACCCCACCTACGACCAGCTCAATCATGCTTTTCTTAAGCTAGGTGGTTTTCATGCTAGAGCTAGAGCTAGGTGTCTTGAGTTAGAGAAGGAAGTAGATAGATTGTCACTAGAGATTATTGCTCTTACATCTGGTCCCTCTGTGATGGGTGTGATACATCTTTGTGCTCTGTTGGGTGATATGGAGAAATTAAGGACCTCGCATGATAGTCTGTCCTCTGAGCTTAATATTGTTAAGGTGGAGAATGCTAGTCTGCTTGCCGAGTTAGAAGTGAGTTGGATGGCTATTACCCTGCTTACTACCGATGAGACTACTTCTCCCACCTCATGTGAGGTTAAGGACATTGCTACTAGAGGACCTTATGCCATATACGGATTTGCCCGAGTCATGTGAAACTGCAATAATTTAAAGATGAACCTAAAGCAGGCGGATCATAAAATTGCTGAACTGCAAGCTTCACTACTTGAGCCAATTGCTTCTTGTTTAAACTGTCCTAAATTAACTGCTGAACTTGAATCTGTCTCAAAACAATTTCAAGAAATGATTGACCATAACAACAAGTTGGCTAAGTATGCAACTAAGGCCCCAGTTAGCTCACCATGCAATAGTTGTGAAAAACTAAAACTTGAACTCGTTGCTTTGGATGAAAAATGTGTGAAGCTAACTAAGGACCTT
The DNA here is from genome assembly GCA_036346265.1 of Melocanna baccifera. Taxonomy (NCBI): domain Eukaryota; kingdom Viridiplantae; phylum Streptophyta; class Magnoliopsida; order Poales; family Poaceae; genus Melocanna; species Melocanna baccifera. The sequence goes on along the minus strand of CM070700.1, from coordinate 18,532,544 downwards.
CTAGAGAAGCAATCATTTGCTTGTGATGTGTGTGATGGGGTTGGGGAGAAGCCCAAGGGTAAGGTAGAGACGCCTAGCAATGTGAACCAAATTGCTAGCAGTAGGACTGTCCCTTCTGAGTCGGCTGTGCGTGCACATGTCATTCGTTCCTCTGCTGTTGATTCTTCTTCTACTCCCTTACCTTCTGCTGTCTCTCCTTCCCCCTGCTCTTCTTGCACCTCTCTCTTTCGGGAGTGTCAGTATCTTATGAACACTCTCGAGAGATTTGTAGGAGGCAAAAAGAAGCTCAATCTTATTCTAGACCAATCTAAGATCTGCAGATTCAATCAGGGTCTAGGATATGATTATTATGAAGACATGAGGAAGCATCCACCTGCCGTGCTCAGACCCATAGCACCAGGTGTGATCGAGCGAGCCGGGACCGAGAAAGTTCAATTTAAGTCAGCGGGCTATGTCCAGGGGATCTCTGACAGCAAGGTGATTCCACCTGCTACGTCGACCTCTCAGAAGGTGAAGTATCTTGCACCTTACGCCGAGATGGACACACAATCGATCGATGCTTCAGGCGCGCCAAGATTGCGCGTAGAGACCGTGCAGTAGCACTTAGGCGTGTTCAGGGTCAGCCCCAGACCCTGAGTGCACCTAGGACCAGCACGAGGTCTAGGGTTACTGCTGTTGATGGGTTTGGGCAGCATCGAGGACTTGGTTTTTCTGAGTTTTCTGTTTTTCGTCCTCATGCTGCTCCTGGTTATGACTCCCGCCGTTCTGAGGGTAGATCTCGTTTCCCCCATCGAGATGGCTACCCGCGGCATGATCAGCGTGTTGTTGGTACTCCGACTCGCTCTCCGTGTGATCGGACCCAATAACGGCCAGTCTGCTAGTAGACCTTTTGGCTCTTTGAGCGACAGAGAGCGTAGGGTAGTTAGAGGTCAGTCGTGTGTGGCTACTTCTTCTGCTCGGCGTGTGACTCAGTATTGGGTGCCAAAATCTATTTTGATTTATCCTAGTACTGAGCCTTTACTCTCTGTTTGACTCAGGTTCGTCGGGCTGGGAAGGGAGAGGTTTGGCTTGTGGACTCTGGTTGTTCTCGCCATATGACCGGAGACTCTCGTTGGTTCTCTTCCCTAGCCCGTGCCCCAGGTGATAAGACAATCACCTTTGGAGCGCTTCATCCAGGCGCGTCATCGCTAAAGTCTTGTGTATGTTAATGATTCATTTATTTTAAAAGATGTTGCCTTAGTGAGTAAGCTGCAGTACAACTTGCTTTGGTTTCTCGACTTACGATGGCGGTTTGAGGTAAGCTTTAAGAAAAATGCTTGTAAGATTCTTGATTCTTGAGCGATCAGGTTTTTGGGATTTCGTTATGGGAGGATCTTTCGTGCTGATTTTGTTGAGTCTTCGGTGATCCTCTCGGTGTTTAGTTGCTTCGAGTCCGTGACCTTACTTTTGGCATAGGAGACTTGGTCATATTGGATTTGACCACGACTCGAGTTAGCGGCCACGATCTCATTCGTGGTATTCGAAACTCAAGATGGTCAAAGATCTTGTTTGCGCTCCTTGCCGACCACGGCAAGATGGTTGCCGCTTCTCATCCTCGGTCCACGTGACTATGACCGAAGCACCGGGACATTGCTCCACATGGACCACAGTTGGACCGGCTCGAGTGCGATCGGCGGGAGAGAAGTGGTATGTTCTTGTCGTGGTCGATGATTTCTCGAGGTACTCTTGGGTGTTTTCTTAGCCTCGAAGGATGAGACATTTACACACTTTGAGGTCTTTTCGTAGGCTTCTGTTGAGCTTAGGGTGCCTTACGAGCGATTCGTAGTGACAATGGCACGGAGTTCAAGAATTCCTACTTTAAGAGTTTCTGTGATGAGACCGGCGTAGAGCACCAGTTCTCTTCTCCATACGTCCCTCAGCAAAATGGCGTTGTGGAGAGGAAGAACCGTACCTTGGTCGAGATGGCCAGGACAATGCTTGATGAGTACTCTACACCGAGGAAGTTTTGGGCTGGGGCGATAGCCACCGCATGCCATGTTTCAAATCGAGTTTTTCTCAGGGCACACTTGCATCGCACTTCTTATGAGTTGAGATACGGGCGAAAGCCTAGTGTCTCTCATTTTCACGTGTTTGGTTGCAAGTGTTTTATTCTGAAGTCTGGAAACCTAGATAAGTTCGAGTCACGATCTTGTGATGGGATCTTTTTAGGTTACTCGACTTCTTCGCGGCTTATAAGTGCAGGCTGAGTCTAGTAAATTGGTAGAGACCTGTGAGGTGACCTTCGATGAGGCCAGTCCGGGGACTAGGCCCGATATCTCAGGTTCTGTAGAGCAGTCCGAGACCATCTTTGTGGACGATCCGGAGGATGGAGATGAGGTTGTCTACGATCAGTTCCTCCTCCCCTTGAGGTGCTGCTTCTACTACCGCACCTCGAGGAGATCGGCCTATACCTTACGCTTTTCGAGAGCTAGTGACTCTGTTCCTACCTCATCGACTCATGAGGTAGAGGCCATTCTCCTTCTTCTCATCAAGGACCTCCCGTAGAGTCGAGAATATCATCCTTGAGCAAATAATTGGAGATCTTTTGAGCGTGTCACACGCTCAAATTCTCGCACGTCTCTTTTACTGTCTCCATTACGCGCCGTTGCCTCTTTCGAGCCTAAGGATATTGATCATGCTCTTTACGATGAATCGTGGGTCAATGCCATGCATGAAGAATTGAAAAACTTTGAGAGAAACAAGGTGCGGTCACTTGTTGAGCCCCTCGAGGTCACAATGTTATTGGGACTAAGTGGGTGTTCAAAAACAAGCAGTGAGGATGGGGTAGTCATTGAAACAAGGCTAGGCGGTAGCTCGGGGTTTCTCCCGGGTTGAGGTCTAGATTTTGAGAGACCTTTGCCCTGTTGCTAGACTTGAGGCCATTAGAATCCTACTTGCTTTGCAGCTTCTAAGGGTTTCAAGCTTTGCAGATGGATGTCAAGAGTGCCTTCCTCAATGGGTTTATTGAGGAAGAAGTCTATGTTAGACAACCTCCAGGTTTGAGAACCCCAAATACCCATACCATGTCTACAAGCTTTCTAAAGCTTTGTATGGACTTAAGCAGGCCCCTAGAGCTTGGTATGAGAGGCTTAAGTCTTATCTGTTGAGTCATGGATTTGAGATGGGTAAGGTAGATAAGACCTTGTTCTTTCGTAGGCATGGCAATGATCTACTACTCGTCGGTTATGTGGATGATATCATCTTTGGTGGCTCTTCTCATACTCTTGTTTCTCGGTTCTCCGATGTTATGAGCTCAGAGTTTGAAATGAGCATGATGGGCGAGTTGAGTTTCTTCCTTAGCTTCCAGATCAAGCAGACTCGGGAGGGTACCTTCTTGCATCAGGGCAAGTACACTCGTGACCTCTGAAGCGCTTTGACATGAGTGATGGCAAGCGGTGTCAACTCCCATGGCATCTTGACTTCACTTGACCCGGATGAGGATGGCGAGCGATTGACCAAAAGAGTATCGCGGCATGATTGGCTCCCTCTTGTATCTCAACGCCTCGAGACCGGACATACACTTCTCTATGTGTGCGTGTGTGCTCGATTTGAGCTTCTCTCGCGTATCTCACCGCCCGGTGAAGCGCATCTTCGGTACCTTGAGCTACCATTGACTATGGTATCGGTACTCTTCCTCATCTTGTCTTTCCTCGAGCCTACTCGGACGAGACTTTCTTGGTTGTAGGATAGATAGGAAGAGCACGGCACTGCCAATTCATTGGCACTCTCTCGTTCTTGGTCTTCTAGGAAGCGATCGGTGTTGCGATCCGCTGCAGAGGTGAGTATGTTCTTCTTGCCGATTCTTTGCGACAGATACTTTGGATGACCGACCTGCGGGACTTTGGGTTAGTTATAGAGAGTGTTCCACTCTTTTGTGATAACACTTCGCTATTAACATTGCTAAGAACCCGATGCAACACTCTCGGACCAAGCATATTGATATTCGATATCACTTTCTTAGAGACCATGTAGAGAAAGGTGATATAGTGCTCCAGTTTGTGGAGAGTGATCACCAGTTGGCTAACATCTTTACCAAGCCTTTGGATAGCTCTAGGTTTTGACCTTATGGGAGAGCTTGGGGTGGTTTGTCCTTATGGACTGTAGTGAGGGGGAGCTTTGTGCTTTACTGCTTTATCTTGTATATTATGCTCTTGCTCCTTTCTATTGCATTGCTTTTGGGTGCATTCGGGTTAGTCCTCCTATCATAGATTAGAGTGGTCTCTTGTCTAGATGGTCAGACTTCTTTCTCTCATCTTGTGGTTCTAGGATGCTGTTTATTAGTTGTCTCTCTTCTCACTAGGTTGAGCTCACTCACTTCTTATAGGTTCTAGCAAGGGTTGGGCCACCCTTGGGTAGGCAGGGAACGTGTTTGCTCCTTAGTGTGTTAGTTGGGCAGCTGATAGTCCTAGTGCCATATGGGGTAGATGAGAGTCAGTCTGAGCCATAGTATCCTCTATATTTTGTCTATGCTTTAAGGACTACCCTTTTCTGACTTCTTTGCCAGCTTCTTATTTTATAGCTTTGGTTCAGGGGGAGTTCATTTGGGAGCTTCTGGAGCTTAATATTGACATAACTCAACTTGAACTAAAAAGTGCTCCACTTGTTGAGGAGGAGTTGGATTTCTTGCATTTCATTTCAACATTCTTCATTGTAATATGACTGCATGGAGCCTTGACTATTATCCATATATGACATGTTTACAATGCATTACATCTTGCCACGATTATGCTTAATTGCTAGATTTATCATTGCTTCATATGTGTTGTCAAGCCTTTGCCGTTGATAAGTTAATTAAAATTGCACAACTTAAATTAAGACATGTCATGCTAGCTCTTGAGATGAGTCTGTCTTTAGTTATCCACTTATGATTCATGCCATGTCAAATAGGCTAAGTTGAGTCTTGAATCTTTAATTGAGCTTTAGATTGAGCTATGCTAGTTTCTTGATGAAGCATGAGTTAGTACAATTATTTAAGAAAGCAAAAAGATCTCTTTTATGTGCGAGAACTGATCTCACCAATTCTTTCTCATGAGACTACTTACCATTGCACTAGGCATGAACTCAGGGGGAGTTTTGGATGACCAAGATCATCTCCTTAAGCTTCTCGCTTGGAATGGTCGCATAAGGCTTGAGATCTAGCACATCATCAAAATTATGAGTTTCAAATGAAAACATGTGAATTGTGTTAAATTTGCTTAATCACCAAAAGAACCCAGTACTTGAACAAATGTTTTATTCTTGAACTTGTCGCACTCTAAAATGACTCAATTTTAGCTTCTTGGTTCCACTTAGATTATCGACATGGCTTGCATCATCCTTGGATACCTCTAGCTAGACTATACTCTTGAGTGGCTTGATATGCTAAGAAATTCATCTAATCTTCATATTGTTACTTACGTGGCTTGGCTTGATTATGCATATCTTGTCATGATATTGATAGCCTTCATATACGTTATGGCTTGGTGTAATACTCAAATAGTCATTTTGGATAATCTTCATGGCTCTAATTGCTTAGCATTGCATAACATTCAACCATACCATGCTATATTCTCTCTTTTGTATCTTGATGATTCTATTGCCAAAAAGGGGGAGAATATTGGAGAAAAAGTCCTTTTGGGAGTTTTGAGAGCGTTTGAGGAAAACTTGCTCTTTCTTTTGCTCCTTGTGTTTACATGGTCATTAGCATCAATTTCTTCTCTCGGACCATGTATGACTTGCAAACAAACTCAACTTATGCTTTTTGTGTTTGTCAATATACTCATCAAGGGGGAGATTGAGAGACCATGTGGAGGTATATCCCCATGTTTGTGATGAGTAATTGACGGGTGGTTTAGTGAGTTTGAGTTTGTTTTGGGTATTCTAGGGTTGAGTACCTTTACTTGTGCTATTATTGTTTATGCTGTTTCGTGCGGTGCTATGTGACGATTTGCTTGTCTGTGTGACTGCAGGACTTCGGAGCTAGGTCATGGTGAGGCGAGAGTACCGGGACTAGGCACGGGAGGTGTTGAGGTCAGGACGATCGGGGACGCCGAAGATGATCGAGGCTAATGAGGTGGTTGTGAGTCGAGAGACAAGGAACCGGAGCTGGAGCTACCGGTGGTGGACACGACAGGCAGTGGCAAGGTGGTCCAGGACTAGACTCAGGTGGAGTCAGAGGTCTTGGTCGTGTCGGGTAGACGGCAAGAAGAGGTTGCAGCAGCTGGTTTGCTCATTCGGACTTGTCCGAATGTTTGCTGTGTGGGAACAACAAAAATAATAATAAAAGAAGGGGAAGGGCAGCAGCCGTTGGTGTCAAAAGGTGCTCGGTGGGTGAAGAAAAAGAGCGGGGAGAAAATCGGGATTTGGTTGTCTCTGCAGGCGTGAAAAAGAGGAGAAGAGGCGTAGGTGAAAAGGTGCTCCCTAGTGGCTGCGCATGGACACAGATGAGGAGTGCTCAAGTGCTTGAAAAAGAGGTGTAGGAGAGAGCTCTGGTGGTGGCTGTGTGCGTGAGTGCTTGAGCTCCCTTGTTGGTCTGTGTGTGTGCTCCTCATTTGGAGTCCGAGGTGTAGCAGAGCCTTTTGGTGCATTCCCGTTTAGCAAGTGGTTGAGCTTGCCTCTCCTTTTGTCTCCTGTGTGAGGAGAGCTCGGGTGTAGTTGAATTGAGAGTGCTCTGATTGTGTTCCTCTTGACTGAGAGCTCGTGTGTGTGTTTTCTCTCAAAATGCGAAAGCTTGTAGTGAGTGGAAAACTATCAGATGTAATCATTCCTCTCAATGAAATCACTCATGTCTCTTTATCAATTTCAAGAAATCTTTGTGTTGAGTTTCTTGATTTTCTGTTTCATTTCTTGTTCTCAATTTCCTCTGTGTGCTTAAGCCTAGGGTTTTGGTCGAGGATGTGTATTCTCCTATTTGTGCCAACTAAAAGATGTGAGGAGGGTGATTTCTTGTGCCTTAAGTTCTTCTCCCTGTGAATCCAAAGGTCCATGAGCAAGTGAGTTAGAAGTGATGAGAAATATGGATTTCTATCTCTCACTTGACCCTTCTCTGAAAATCTCAGATTTCTTGTTTTCTCAAGTTCCTTGGCTGCAATTTCTCCTCCCAGAGGCTCAATAATATTTAGATCAAGTTCTTGCTCTCCTTGGCCTGAGAAGAGAAGAAATCACCCAATAATTTTCAGATTTTGGGTTGCTGCAGTATTCACTCTTTTCAGCTGCTTTCAGAGTGCAGTACTTCTTCTTGACGAATCTGCTTTGCATTCTCTGTTGCTTGCCGATTGCATGCAAAAATAGAGCTTTCGGTTCTGCAGTTCTCTTGCTTGTGCCTTGAGTTCAGACCTTCAATAGGCGGTGCGTGTGCATCGTAGTTCATTCTACGCCCTTTTCTTTGTTCCGGCTGCGGTAATAAGCGAAGCGTGTTGCTAGATTTACTTCTTCTTTGTCGGGAGGGTTACGAATGTTTAGGGTTCAGCTGGCTGTGATGTGCTCGATTCTCACTGTTTTCGATCGATTATTTTCGGTTTGCGCAGCTAATCGATGAAGTTTCAGTCTGTAGTGTTTAGGCTTTGGTACTCGTGTTCGGCTACTCCGGTTGTTCAGTTTTGATCTGCATTCTTGCTGTGTTCAGCTGCACTCAATCATGTTTATTTTCAGCAGCAATATGAGTTCAGTTCAGACTGCTGTTCAGGTTGAAAACGAATTGAAAATCAGTCACTCGGGTAGATAAATTTCAGATTTGGGTGGCTGATTTCAGCCTGCAGCCTGCTGTTTTCAGCAGCTATTATCTGCAGATTTCACCTCTTAACTGCAGCCAAACTACTCTGAAATTGCAGCAAATTGAGTGCAGTTTTACTGCTATTGTGTGTGCTGTTTTCAGCAGTAAAAAATCAGGTTTACTCTCTGTTTTCAGCAGCTATTTGAGTGCAGTTTTGTAGTTAACTATCGTGCAGTTTTCAGCAGTTTGTGCACTTTCTTTAGTGCAGTTTTGCTGCTCACTAGTGTGCAGTTTTCAATGGTTAAAATCAGAAGTGCAGTCAGTTTTTGTGGTATTATTGCTGCTGCTGTTCAGTGATCTCTTGGACAGCAAATTGCTTCTCTTCACAGCTGATTGATATTCAGTGTTTCATGGTTGCTATCAGAAATCTTCTCTGCCTTGCGTTCTTTTTGGTTTGTGGTCTTCTCTCTTGTTCTAGGTAAAGTCTAAAGCATGTTGCTTTTCACTGGTGTTGATCAAGCTTGTTGTTAAATCCTTTATCAATCTAATTGCAATTTCTAGAGAGCTCATTCAACTTCTTTGTAGCTTTTATAGCTATCGGAGAGTTGTGATTCGTAGTGGATACTTTGGGGGCTATTTTTTTTTAAAAAAGGCACCATTCACCCCCCTCTGTTGCCGTTTCCGATCCTACACAACTATTGTTGACGAAGTCGAGTGGAACAGAACAATTAATTGAGACAATAAAAATCCTCAAGAAGCAGGCAAATGTAGAATTAAGAAGGAAAAGAAGGCCAAGAAATCCAAGAACAAAACCAAAGGCTAAAAGCCTCAAGCCAACAGTTCCAAGGAAGTTTTTGCCGTAAGCGATAAGAAGCCGAGAAGTTTCAAACAGTACTCTGACCAAGACAAGGGCAAATTCCCCGTACAAAAGGATGACAACCTAGGTGGTGTCCTCTTCATAAAAAGAAAGGATATGACCTTCACAATTATCAAGTTTTCCAATGAAGACTCGAGGACTACTACTCCAGCAAAGGACTACTTATACTCAGTGAGTTAGGAAAAACAAGTGGTCAAAAGCAGTCAGATGAAGATGGGGAAATACCATTTCAAGATCTGAAACACACCATCGAACATATCTATGGAGGATCTTTGGCATAAGAGTCAAAGCAACAATTTAAAGCTGTCAAATGAGAGGTAAACTTCATTAACCCACCTCTTGTCCATAAATTTTCAAAGTGGTCGATAGTCACCATCACCTTTGAGAAAAGTAACTGTCTGATCCCTTCAACACGATCGGGTCGGTTTTTTATTGTGATCAAGCCAACCATCAGTAACTGTCAAGTAAATCAAGTGTTGATTGATGGTGGTAGTTTGTTAAATATTTTATTTATAAATGCCCTGGATGAGATGCAAGTTCCTTGGACCAGAATAAAACCCATATGATATTCATTCTATGGGATTGTGCTAGGATCTTTAACCAAGCCAATTGGCCCAGTTTCTCTTCCTGTAATGTTTGGTTCTCTAAGCAATTTCAGAACAGAAAAAATCTATTTTGATATGGTCGATTTCGACATGGCATATAATGCTATACTCGGACGACCAACTTTGGCATGATTTTTAATTGTTGCTCATTATGGGTATCAATATCTTAAGATGTCAGGTCCCAAAGGAGTAATAATAGTCCACTGTGACAAAAAGATGGCGCTTACGTGCGACCATAGTTCCCTCAAGATGGTAGGCCAGTTATCAACTCGAAAAGCAAGTAAGACACAATCTTCGACCAAATAGTCGAAGCCTAAAGCTGCACCAAAGTCAAGCGAACAAATCAAAGAAGTTACGCTAGATTCACAGGAGCCTTTGAAGACTGTTCACATTGGGGTTACTTCTGACCCTACATAGGAAGACGCTCTCATCATCTTTCTCCAGGCTAACGCAGATCTCTTCGTGTGGCAACCATCTGACATGCCCAGAGTTCCCAGAGAGGTGATCAAGCACATGATAGCTTTATGGCCTGACAAGAAACCTGTAAAACAAAAGTTACAGAGATTTGCACCTGATCGATGGGATGACATTAAGTTAGAATTGGACAAGCTACTAAAAGCAAACTTTATAAGAGAGGTCAAGCACTCAGAGTGATTAGCTAACACTATAATGGTTAAAAATTTTAATGTTAAGTGGCATATGTGTATAAACTTTACTGATCTTAAAAAAGCTTGTCTAAAAGATGATTCCCCTCTTCGTCGTATCGATCAGTTGGTTGATTCTACTACTAGTTGTGAAGTATTAAGCTTTCTAGATGTATACTCTGGTTATCATCATATTAGTATATGTCTCAAAGATGAAGAGAAGGCCACATTTATTACGTCATTTAGGATATTTTGTTATGTTAAAATGCCATTTGGTTTGAAAAATACTGGTCCTACTTTTGAACGATTGATGCAAATGACTTTTTTTATCTCAACTAGGTCAAAATTTAAAAGTCTATGTTGATGATCTAGCTGTAAAAAACATCAAACAACTTGACCATATTTCCAACCTGCAAGAAATATTCGACAACCTCATAAAACACCATTTGAAACTCAATCCTGATAAATGTGTGTTTGGAGTTTCTTCAAGAAAATTACTTGCATTTCTTGTTTCTGCACGAGAAATCAAAGCAAATCCTAAAAAGATAAAAACCGTTCAACAAATGCACCCTTTGAGCTGAAAGAAAGAAGTCCAAAAACTCACAGGATGCATAGCGGCTTTAAGTCATTTCATTGCACGACTAGGAGAAAAAGAACTTCCTTTCTTGATACTTCTAAGGAAGCACGAGGGATTCAAGTGGTCGAAGGAGGTCAACGATGCCTTCGATGATGTCAAAAAGTATCTTACGAGTGCTCCTATTCTACTTTCTCCGAAACCAAAAGAGACACTCTTAATGTATCTAGCTGCCACACCACAGGTAGTGAGCACAGTACTAGTCGCAGAACATGGAAACGTCCAACGACTAGTGCTACCCTCATATTCAAAAACTTTTATATATGCCCTTTTTATATCTTTGAGAAAACTAAGACATTATTTTCAGGTACACAATATAATTGTACCATTTGAGTTTCCCGTAGGAGAGGTCCTCCAGAACAGGAAAGCAGTGAGATGCATGGCAAAATAGTCGGTTGAACTTCGGGAGTTCGACCTTCATTTCGTGTTTCAAACAGCCATTAAATCTTAGATCTTGGCAGACTTTGTCATCGAATGAACAAATCCTGAACATGTTCAGGATCCCTAGTACAATTCCCATGACTAGTGGACGATGTACTTTGATGGGTCATTTACACTTACTAACTCGAAGGCTAGGGTGGTCCTAGAATCTCCTATGAGAGAGACCTTAAAGTATATCATTCAATTAAACTTTTCTACCACTAATAACATAACTGAATACAAAGGTTTATTGGTTGACATACGAGCAGCAAAATCGCTCATGATTCAACGATTACTTGTGAGAGGAGACTCTCAGCTAGTCGTGAATCAGGTTAGAAAAGAGTACTAGTACTCTTATTTGACCATGTCTCAGTACTTATCAGAAGTCAGAAAGCTTGAAAAATATTTTTTTTGGATTTGAAATACAATTTATCCCTCAAAGGAAAAAATTTCTCGGAGACTAATTAACTCGAATGGATTCTTCCCGATCACAAGTACCGAAAGGAGTCTTTTTGGAACAGCTCCAGAAGCCATCTCTAGTCAAAACACCAGAAACATCTCCTATTGAGACAACCTCTTTAGAATACGAGGATACCTGGATGAGATCCATCTATAAGTATCTTCAAAAGGGTACACTACCCAAGGATGATCTCAAGGTAGATCATTTATGTTGTAAGGTCAAAATGTATACTTTGATCGAAGGAGTGCTCTATAAACAAAGTAATCAAGGGGTTCTCATGCAATGCATATCACAAAAAGAAAGATTACATCTCCTTCATAATATACATAGGGGTATCTGTGGAGCACATGCTTCTTACAGAACGCTAGTCAGAAAAGCCTCCAATAACATTTTTACTGGCCGACAACCCTCCATGACACTAAAGAATTGGTTAAAAAATATTTACAATACCAGTTTTATAGCAGACAAATACACCAACCGGCTCAAGCTTTACAGACTATGCTTCTCTCTTATCCTTTTGTGACTTGGGGTCTCGATATACTAAGTCTGTTCCCAAAAGCACCAAGGGGCTTCAAATTTTTTTTGTGGCTATTGACACATTCACAAAATAGATTAAAGCTGAACCTATAATTGGGATAACAATAGAAGCAGCTAAAAGATATATGATGAGAAGCATAATTACTCAATTTGGGGTGGCAAATCAAATAATTACAGATAATGGTAAGCAATTCTCGAGTGCAAAGTTTTAAGAATTTTGCAAAAAAAATTAGGTACCAAGTTGTGTTATACCTCTGTCAACCAACCCCAAAGCAATGGAGCAGTCGAAAGAGCAAATGGACAAATAATGTAAGGGATTAAAACTCGAGCCTTCAACCAGCTTGTAAAGTGCTCGATGGCTTAGATACAAGAATTACCATCGGTATTATGGGCAGTTCACATAACTCCTAGTCAGGCAACAAGTGAAATACCATTTTTTTCTAGTTTCTAGGGCTAAAGGTATGCTTCCTCTAAAATTAAAGATTCGGTCGACAAGGGTCGAAAATTTCAACACTCCAACGAAGAGCAACTTCGAGTAAATAACATTAACCTACTCAAAGAGAAGAGGAATCAAGTCTTAATCTGTTCAGTGGTCTACTAATAAGCCTTTGCGTAAATACTATGATTGTGAGGTCCAACCTTGTAGCATTGCTATAAGTGACTTGATGTTGAAAAAAAATCCAATCTCAGTCTAATTGGAACAAATTTTTTCCTAGTGGGAAGGTCCTTAGACAGTGGTCAAAGTTACACGACCAGGTTTGATATGACGTGCCATGGAAGATTGCCGAATCCTCACAAACTCTTGGAATATCAACCAGCTACATAAATTCTATGTTTAGCATTTTTACTCTTTCAATAAAGTTTTTAGTTTTTATTTAATCTTTATTGTAATACATTGAGTAGGGCTTTCTTTATGTTTGTTCGACCACTTTTGGTAAACACAATTTGTTCAAAATGATCGAAGAAGGACACGCCCCTAGTCAAAGTATGTCCTCTCTGCACGTGATCCTGCCCACCAGAAGGAACTTCCTAACATCGCATTGTTTTCAACTCTTGCTATTAGCATAAAATAATTGTGTTCACTAAGAAAAGTTGAACGGATTTAAAAAAGGAACTCTAAATGTTTATCCTACTTGTTTATGTTCTTGATTTGTTTACTCTAGTTGAAGAAAGGTAACATCACCTAGTCGAAGTCTTTTCTTTCTGCACGTGGTCCTACCTACTAGAAGGAACTTCCTAGCGTCGACTTATTCCTATCTTTTACTACCAGAACATGGAAATTGAGATCGTCAACGATAGTTGGACAAACTACTTTCCTCCACAAACCCTACTATACACTATTTGCTTAGTTTATTTACATGAACTAAGTAAACAGTCAAGGGCTAGGATAAAGTTATTAATATAATTTCAATTCTTAGTCTTAATTATAATTTCTTTCTTTTGTTCATTGTCTTATGAGTTACTAACCACAAGACAAGATAATTTGTAGGAAAAAGAAAATTAACGTTTCATCAATAAAAAAACTTGTCTTTATAAGTTCTCTATTACAAGTTACTCTGACAAAGGAGACCTACTTTGTATCTCCTCCATGATCTTTTGGCTGATTGGCTCCACTTCTTCAATTAGATGAGCTGCTTCTGCTTCAGAGCAATTGATGTCATCCTCGATTGGTCGAAGGTTGAGAGTTTGGTCATATGCCTTGAGTTTTACCAAGGTATAGCTTACTGCACCTTTGACCGCCTCTCTTAGTGAGTCAGCCTAATTGGTCCTCAAAGCAGTCATGTTATCTTTAGAGGAGTGACCTCCTCAACACCAAGCCACCGAGTACATTGTTTGAAAGAGAGATATTGTCTTGAAGATTGATCTTCATCGACTTCATCTCCTCTTGACTACAAGTTGAAATTCTTAGAGTTGTTTTATTTCGATTGCTTGCTCCGCAAAAAGAGTAAAGCTAGTCAAAAAATAATAATTCCCAAAAGACTAGTTAACAGAATTGGTCGTAGGTAAAGATTTCCTTACCTGCTAATTGAGATTCAATTTTCTTGACTTTATTGTCATGAGAAGCATCATCTTTTTTGCACTGCTCTTCCCACAACCTGATCTTGTTATCTTTTTCTTTGCCGAGACGGGAGAGCTCACCAATCAATGAGGCCTTTTATTCGACCTCAGTTTGGAGCTTACCCTTTTTGACCTATTTTTTTACCAAAAGAAAAGAGTTATCGAAAGAAAAGAAAGTCATTCATATAAATAGTCTCAAGTTTAGAACTTACTGTTTATTTCAGGTTGCAACTTGTCAATTGCAGAATTTGCCTTTTGAAGCCTTTTTAATAAGTCTTCATTTTCTTTCCTCAACTTCTGTGTTTCAATCTTCTCATTATCGAGTGCAAAGATTAAAGATAGATATGAAGAACTGGACAAGTAGTTGAAACATAAAAGACTACATGTGACAATGAATTACCATTTATCTACCTTCTCGTAGAGTTCAAATCTTTGCTGTCATAACAGCACAAGTTGTCTGTGGTATTCACCCACAGTAATGATTTGTTTCAAAGCTCTTTGAATAAAGAAGGATAGTGAGAAGCCAAAAAAACTAATTATAAAAATATCTGAGTATTAGATACATAAATGCTAGTTCAAGCAAACTTGGCAAAAAACCCTTTGGGGATCTTTAAGCTTGTCAATCTCTTTGACTTTGTCCCACCACATCTTTACAAGGCATTTGTCATCAAAGACATTCCCCCTGTTGGCCGTGTTAGCCACTCCTCCTGGAGGATTGAGAGGAATGTCTTCAATTACTTTCTTGCTGACCCGATGGTCGAAAGTACTCCTACTTTCTCTACCAGATGCCTTTGCCCTATCATCAATTGCCTTCGCTTCTGCTTCAATGACCACTTCAATGGTCATAGGTGCTTCAGCTGCAACAACTGCCTCCACCACCAGGATAGAGGTTGATTCTTTGACTATTTTCTTTGTCATCCCTACGACTGCAGGAGGAGTGGTAGGGGGCTTCTCGGTAGGAGCATCTTTAGAAGATGGGGGAGCTGGACTAAAATCACTAAAAGGAAAGCACATCAGCATTCTAGAAAAATAAAAAGGTAATATGCTTTTCTTATGCTTTTTACCTTGGTTTCCTAGATTTCATCTTAAATCCAAAAGAAACCTTCCCTAAGGAAGATTTCTTCGACTTCTTCTCTTCAACCACTTCTGGTCGAGGGATGAGATCTCCTACGACCACCTATGGTCGTAAATCTTCAACAAGGGTTGCTACTCCTTGAGCTTTCTACCCATCCTGATGGTCGAAACCTGTTTTGAACACCTGAGGAGCAATGTTCCTTCCAACCATAGGTTCTGGTGGTATTACAATATCCTTCACAAAATAGACAAAGTTTTTCTAGTTCTCCTTTTCTAGTTGCTTAACAAAGCCATGAGAAGTAGAGACTAAGAAAGTCTTGTTATCATAATAGAAGGGCCTTGATCTTGGGGGCTTTGTGCTTTGACTCGACTGACCCTCTTTTTTCTGCAGCATTTACATCTGCAAAGAATTTCTTAATAGCACTAGACAATTGAGGAGCAGAGCTCGAGCCTTCGCTTTGCTTGTCGGCTGTCTTCACCAGCTGACGCTTTTTGGCCGGGGGAGCTTTAACTTCCTCTATCCTTTTGCCAACAAGCATCAGTCCGACCTCTTGGCCATCCTAACAGTTTACCATGCCTACTTTATGGAAGAAAGAAGAATATTACTTAGTCTTTTCCTACAACTACGGGATCCTAAAGACGAAATCAATTCTAGATTAGCTTTAGGCGTTCATCCCCCTTCTGAGGATACGTCCACCAGGATTTGAGGAGCCACTATATCAAGTGATGGAGTCTTCTTTCAAAGAAGTTTGACCCGGATGTCAATATCTGCTAGTGGAAGATCTGGATAAATAGGTGAAGCGATCAACAATCAAGTTTGAAATTAACCAAAAAAGAACTGAATTGTTGTTCACCTTCCTCGTAGCCCCTGGTCGTATCTTTAGCCCCTGAGTACCTATACATCGGATGTGCTCATTCTTTTAGGGGCTAATGTGACACGTGATGAAATCTTTCACCATGTACCATCCGATAAGCCCCTTATCCTTCAGGTCTTTTATGGCTTGAATGTAGGGGGTGATCCAGTCGAGGTTCTTGGGAGTCAATCCCAGGAAGAAGTCTTTTCTGCAACCTTCTCCATGAAAAAAGGCTATCTTCACTGGTCATTTTTCAATAGAACCACTTCTTCTTTCATCCTGGCCATGACGACAGGGTAAACATTTAGATGTATTCCTTCACCTTTCCATCATGGAGCTTCAGACCACAGCTCCTGGTGATCCTAGTCTATCTTCTCATTCCATAGTAGTATTGGAAAAGCTCCAGATCAAGAGAAATCCCCATATAGGCCTCACATAAATACACAAACACACTTAACATTGTGATGAAATTAGGAACAAGATTCACTAACTCCACTCCAAAGTGTTCGAGTACAAGTGTAAGGAAGGGATGAATGGGTAATCTGAGGCCACACTCACAGTAAGCTTGAAATAGTAGAATTTGCTCGATCTCACCCGATGGCCAATGTTGCCCAACAACTTCGATCCACTTCACGAATTCCCTTTGAGGGATCTTTTCAGCGACAACCAAAGCCTTCATCTTCGTAGGAGCCATCTCTGATACCACCCAATTAGAAGAGGCCCGGCCATTCTCTAAGGCAGGTTGGTTTGGATTTGGAAGAGATGAGGAGAAAGAAGCGATTTGGTTGGCTGTAGAGAAACCAAAAGCTCAAAGAACTGTTGAAGCGAATGGGGAAGTAAGAATCTTAAAGTTACCCCTGCGATAAGTTTTTATAGTCACACATTTGAGTTAAAGATTGTGGGAACTCAACAGTCACCATCTTTTTGGGAACCGTTCCAACAGACAAATTTGTGAGCGTCACTTAGAATACTTCAATTTATTTGTTCAAGTAAAACCAGTATGTCTTTACAACTCAAACAAAATTACCATCTTGACTAAGTCTATTTATGGTCAAATAAAATAACAATCGAAAAAATTTTACTTTCGATTACCACTATTCTATGACTCCTTTTCAAGTAAATTATTTTCACTTGAACTTCGGGAGCTAGATGATCAGAAAATAATAATAATCCTCAATTTACTATTTATCTATATTTAGTATTAGTACATCATCCTAGTCTTAAATATACCCCTTAATATTTTTAAAGGAGAGATCTAGCTATGCGATTGTGAGCCTTTCCACAACCGCATCATGGTCATAAGTTTTTCCGCGACCACGTTATGGTCGTGAGCCTTTCCATGACCACCTTAAGGTTGTAAGTCCTTCTACAAATATGATCTAGTCAAAAGTCATCCTACAACCACCCTGCGGTCATAAAATCTTCTACGACTAATTGATTTTCATGAGCTTCTCTATGACAACCTGTTGAATCATAGGTCTAACCTTCAAGGTAGTTAATATATGCAGTTATTCTCTGGGATAATCGCTCATTTTTTCTTCCTGCCTTTAGCGATAACTACCTGGTGAAGAGGAGGCATCACGTTGCTGACAATAACCTCTACAAGACGGTTCCTCATTTCAAACATTGAGATGCCTCTTGGCATGGAGCAACTGCCACCCATTTATGCCTTATATAAAGAGAAAAAGGCAGGCGATAGAGGATCAAGAAGGACAAGACATCAAGCAGTAGTCTTTCTCTTGATTGTAATCAGTACACTCAATATAGCACACAAAAGTAGAGTTATTATTCTTTTCGGAGAAGACCCGAATCTGTATAAAATTTGTGTCTTTCTCTGTATAGTCGGGGTGCTCAAGAGATCCTCGAACCAAATAATCATACGTAAAATCAGTATTAGAACACCGGCAAAACTCATCTATTGAAACTTGAGTTCTAAATTCTAACTCATTGAAACTTTGACTTAAAATCTTCTAGAAATTTCTATAAATACACAAAACTCACTAAAGTATGAAACTTTTCAAACATTCTCTAGAAATTTGCTGAAACTGTATAAAACTTGTTGCTATACCGTTGTAACGGTATACGTTCTCCCCTCAATAAAACAGAAGAAAAGAAAAGAACCAATTGCAGAAAAGCGTAAATTTTGGGGTTATGGGCTCAATTATTATCTTTAGTCTGTCAGGCCCAAATGTAGCCCGGTCCATCAATAGTGGGCTTCCCGCCTGTTTTATCTATTACACAGAGAACAACCCTTTTATTTCTACTTGACCCTTTTGAACGAGCCCATTTCTATAACAATCACGACAAGACATATTCACTGGCTCATGATCGACTAGGATTATTCACCGTCTCTTTTGTCCCTTCTACTGTTGAACTAAGTGACAGTTATGATATGAAGAAAAAAGTCTAACCTAGTTTGAAACGTAGAAATTTCACATGAGTCTTACACAAAGAGTTTAATTCTTGCAGGATTCAAAAAATTATAGTGTTTTAAGCGAGGGCTTAAGTGAAAAATCTACTGGGCATGGTAGCACGTTGTTCCAATGGGAGGACACTGTTGCAGACACCTAAAGAGTAGAATCTAGATACGTTAGAATTGACCAAAAATAATACTATAGGACTAGTTGAACTAGAAGTACATGCATGTTTCACATCGATGGATGAACTCAAGTGGGGTGGACAACAAGTAGAGATACCTTATACGAGAACACGAATAACTTTCTGTCGCGTCTTGCCCGGGCCTGCCTGAAAGTCGAAATAGAACAAGCATTCTAATGTTCTGGGCACTGCAATTTCTCTCTGAATACAATAATCCTGCAAGACCGAACCAAGTTCGCTGCAGTTTGCCCACCCCATGCTTCTGAGTTTCTATGACTCACAGCTCACTAGATGCAGCAAATTGGTGTAGTTTCTTTTACACGCCTAACTCCAGTCACAAACTGAAGAATCTACAGCCCGATCGAGTTCTGTTAGAAACTGATTTTGGTAACGGCCTAAATTAAGATGCTCTAATCAGGAACTGAATCAACCAGCTTCATTTGGATGAGAATGTGCCGACGGTTAGACGCCTGGTTTCTGTGTTAGACATCTTGATTCCTGTCTACATTTAATGCATCTACCTCTCAACTTCTTATCCTGGTTGACCTATATATATAATATATAATCTTTGGTGATGTTAGCATACGGGTAGACTACGCTAGTGCAAATTAAAATTTTCTACCTCGTAAACTAGGAAGTCATGCAAGAGATCATAGATCGTTACCACTAGACACATAGTGCAGCGGAAATAGAGTTGAAGCAACCGATTCAACGAAGAGCACGTCAATTTAATGGAAGTAGTTGATCGTCCTTCGGCCAACTATCTCCTCCTCACGATCGTCCCAATCAGCACCGCAGTCGTAGCAGCGTCTCTATAGAAGTCCACACGTCCAGATATGGAACACTATGCATCGGCGTGCTAGTACCAGCGTGCACGGCTGGAATTATGAGAGGTGGCGGCTAGGGTTTCGATGAGTGTGTTTCAAGATGGCTCCCTCAGCCCCTGCACCTCTCCTTATATAGCCTCCAATCGGATCCTTATTTGATACGAGTAGAGATTGTATCTCACTCAGAGACTATCATCCAAATCCTTATCGTTTAAGCCCACTAAGTATGTGATCCTACAAGTTCATGTATATTTGACCATGAGCTGAAAACTCATTTTCGGTCCATAAGTCGGTAGCAGTTTGCAGCAGAATATGACGACTCCCAAACATACATAAGATCATATCGAATGAACATATATAGTGCTTTTCTACCAGTTCCTTTGCCTCATGATACCAGATCAAAGTTAAGGCAAGAAGCGTGCATTCCTATGATAGCTCAATCCTTCACTCGATCCTGTAGTGGATTACTCAGCTGTAATTGACTCCTCAACTATATTTGGCAAGGTCATGCACTTCTTTAATCCAACCATATCGAGGGGCCTAAAGATATCTCTTCTATAATATAAGAGGGGTAAATTCCATCTTTATCGCTCATATTTTTTTGCATATTTTATAGTAAATCCGAAAGGTACCTTTATGACCACCCAGTCACGGAGTAATATTTAGTAACCTCTAAGTAAACTATTATACATGTGAGAAACAAGGACCATCTCAGATCTAAAGATTCTACATACATTATATATAAGACCAACTGATGACACTTAAGAATATAATAATTTTTGCAGTATCTCATGGTAGTTAATCAAACATTATGTTCTCTTGCATGTGTCTACATTATTGATTTGATATCTCATATCCATGATTCATGAAATATGATCATCAATCAATATATATGTTGATCTATAAATCATAATTATCCCACATAATGATATAAAATCATAGATAATTTAGAGTAACATAAGAACATAAATAAAGAGTTTCATGAACAAGTCACATACTTGTTGATTAATATGAAAAATATTTATTTAAAAGATAAAATAACATATTATTCAAAAGATCATAAATATAGAAATGATAGAATCATCTCTATGATTTCCTCTAGAGTATATCACTAACAGGCACATCTATACATTCAGTGTGTGATTGCCTCAAATATTTCATGCTCTCGTGGTATCAAACGCGATCGCTCCTGCGACTACACTCTTTCGCTAATTCCACCGATATGGTCGGCACAGTCAATGCTACCACCATCGCAAGCCATGAGCAGGAGGCCGCCGCCGCCCACCATGCGCAGGAGAGGCCGCCGCCATGGTCGGTGAAGATGCCGCCGCCACCACTGCACACCGCGAGCAAGAGGTTGCCACTGTCGCTACTACGCGCTGTACATAGGACACTACTGGGCGCTGCGAACAGGAGATCATGCAGGCACTGGCCCTCTATGAGGTTGCCGCCATTGCTTCCCTCCATGCACAGGCGTATGATGTCCTCAACATCAAGGCCCTTGTCCCTGTCGTCCTCGATCTCGCCTCCGGGGGTCCTAGCAGTGGTGTCTCTGGGGGTCATGGCAACACATCCGGCCGTCGCTCCACTGGAGCGCCCTAGGGTGCTCCCTCCGGTGGTATCGACAGCGACGGAAGCGACTCCAGTTGTCATCGCTGCGGCAATGGCAGCAACAGTAACAAAGACTGGTGGCAGAGGCGCGGTCTGGGGTGGCACTTCTAGTTGGCTGCCCTTGTTCTACAACTCTTGGACCGACACCATCCAGGTGTGGCCCAGGCAACTCCATCCAAGTTAGGCCCCCGGCCTCCTCGGCCCAGGCGCCCCTAACATACCGCCCTAGCCACGCTATGGTGGTGCGCCCCAACCGCACACATTAGCAGTCGGCCAACTCCAGGCCGACTACCCGCTACCCTCGTACCCACCATTGCCTCCTCGGGTCAGTCTAAGTCCTATGCTTTCCAGTCTTGGTCCATGGGATCAGCAATCATTGGCACACACTTTCAACACCATGACTCTTGCTTTTTTGCCAACCACCGACTGGTAGATGGACTCTAGTACAACCTCGCACATGACGTCAGACGACAGTAACCTCTCCTGTTCCCATCCCCTTCACTCCTTCCACTATTGTTGTTGGTGACGGGTCTCTGCTACCCGTCACCTTCACTGGTTCCACTAGTCTTGGCCATCTTTGTGTTAATAATGTTCTAGTTACTCTGCACCTTGTCAAGAATCTTATTTCCGTTCGTTAATTCACTATTGACAACAACTGTTCTGTCAAGTTTGACCCTGTTGCTTTCCTGTAAAGGATCTTCCCTCTAGGAATGTGATTGCTAGGTGCAATAGCTCCGAACCTCTCTACCCCTTGCGTCTGTCAGCGTCTGCCTCCCCTTCGTGCACACTCGTCACCAATGCCTCCACCTCCCTGTGGTGTCGTCGTCTCGAGCACCTCGGCCATGTGTCCCTATCTCATCTTGCTAGTGCGTCCACCATTGCTTGCAATAATGGAACTGCTAATACTATCTGTCATTAATGTCAGCTTAGTTGCCATGTGTATTACCTTTGCTACTTCACAGTCTTGTACTCTCAATAATTTTGATTTAGTTCATTGTGACCTTTGGACCTCTCTTGTTGCTAGTGTATCTAGTTACAAAAACTACTTGGTTATTCTTCATGATTGCTCGCATTATCTTTGAATATTTCCTTTGCGATTAAAATCCGATACTTTTGCCACAATCTCGCATTTTCTCTTATGTTGCCACTTAGTTCGGCGCTAAGATCAAGAATATTTAGTGCAATAATGCATGTGAGTTTGACAACTCCATTGCTCACACCTTTTTCCTCACCCATGGTGTTGCACTCTGCATGTCATGTTCATACACATCTCAGCAGAACGGTAAGGCCAAAAGTATTATTCGTTCCACTAATAATATTGTTTGATCTCTTATGTTTCAGGCTAGCCTCCACTTCTCTTACTGGGTTGAGACCCTTCACATCGCTACCTACCTTCTCAATTGTCAACCCACAAAAACTCTCAATTTTTCCATACCTTTTTTTGCACTCTTTGGTATTTCCCCCTCCTAGCTACTATCACCTTCGAATTTTTTGCTACAAGTGTTACCCGAACCATTCTACCACCACTCACAAATTTTCTCCTTGCTCCACTCTATGTGTGTTTCTTAGCTACCCATCTGAACACAAGAGATATCGATGCCTCGATCTCTCCTCCAATCAGGTCATCATCTCTCACCATGTTATGTTTGACGAGTCCTCTTTTCCCTTTGTCGAGCACGCTACACTGTCATCCCTCACTGACCTTAATTTTTTTGTTGGAGCTTGATCACACATCGATGCCCATTGGGCCTCAGTGTCTTGCAGGTCCTAGTGCCCCACCTGGAGTGACCCGCCCGCTTGTGCTTGTACCAGCCATGGCACTGCCTCTCCTGCTCCGGATGTGTGTGGCCCCAGCACGCTTGTGGCTCTCGATGTTGTGCACATTCCCAGCACGCCTGTTCCCAAGCACGTCACGCCGGCCGATAGCACCCTCCTAGCGGGGACCCCCCCCCCCCAACCGTCGCTTCATCTGTGGCTATGGTAGCACCCAGTGCTCCACCAGCGGCTCATCCTATGGCAATTGAAGTACCCGGTGCTCATGCCGTGGGTCTACCAGTTGGCTTATACTCCCGGTGGGGTCGTTCTCCAAAAGCTTCCTCCATGTGCTGTGCAGCTCTAGCCAGTCAACAACTCCCACGCCATGATGACTCGTGGGAAGTAAGGTTTTTAGTAGTTGCTCACCAGCATGAACCTTCATGTCATCACTCTGTCTCCTGTTCCGACCACATACGCGCTGCTCTCGCTGACCCTCATTGGTGCAGCGCCATGGAGGAGGAATACGCTGCTCTTCAGGACAATAACAACAACAACACCTAGACTCTTGTTCCATGGCCATTCAATGCCAATGTGGTCACTGGGAAGTAGATTTTTTGGCATAAGCTCAATTCGGATGGTACTATTGCCCGCTATAAGGCTCACTGGGTTTTTCATGGTTTCACACAATGTCCTGATATTGATTTTGATGAGACTTTCAGTCCAATCATCAAGACGGCCACTGTTCGCACCATTCTCTCTCTGGACCTATCTCGGGATAGGCCTATCCACCAGCTAGATGTTAAGAATGTGTTCTTTTATGGTACACTCTCTGAGATGTCTTCTGTTCGCAGCCGGCTAGATTTGTGGATTCCTCTCGCCCAGATTACATTTGCCGCCTCAACAAGTCTCTCTACAGTCTCAAACAGGCGCCCCAAGCCTGGTACAACTGTTTTGTGGTCTACTTGCTATCTGTCGACTTCATAGAGGCAAAGTCCGACACCTCCCTCTTTGTGTCTCATCAAGGCAGTGACACTGTCTACCTGCTTTTGTGGTCTACTTGCTATCTCTCGGCTTCATAGAGGCAAAGTCCGACACCTCCCTCTTTGTGTCTCATCAAGGTAGTGATACTATCTACCTACTTTTGTGGTCTACTTGCTATCTCTCGGCTTCATAGAGGCAAAGTCTGACATCTCCCTCTTTGTGTCTCATCAAGACGGTGACACTGTCTACCTGCTGCTCTATGTGGACAACATTACGCTGACTACTTGTTCAGACAGCGTGCTCTATCGAGTGATTCCTCCCTCTAGCAGGCTTTTCCTATGAAGGATCTTGATCCACTTTATCATTTCTTGGGTGTTTCTGTTAGTCGTCGTGATGGCATCATGTTCCTCTTTCAGTGGCAGTATACCCTAGACATCCTGGATCGCGCCGGCATGACTACTTGCAAGCCTTGCAGCACCCCTGTCGACACTCACTCCAAGGTCTCCTTTGCTATTGGCACTTCTGTGACTGATCCGACATTCTATCAAAGTTTTGCAGGTGCTTTGTAGTACCTCACCTTCACTCGCCCAGATATTGCCTATGTCGTACAGCAAGTATGTCTCCATATGCATAATCCTTGCAAGTTGCACCTCTCCGCGGTGAAGCGCATTCTTCGGTATCTTCGTGGAACCATCGACCATGGCCTTCTTCTTCACCAAGCCGCCTCTACAGATCTGGTTATCTACTTCAATGCCGACTAAGCTGGTTGTCCTGACACACGCAAGTCCACTTCAGGCTACGCAGTGTTCTTGGGTGACAATCTCGTCTCCTGATCCTCGAAGCGACAATACATTATCTCTCACTCGAGTGCAGAGGCTGAGTACTGGGCCGTGGCCAATGTTGTTGCTGAGGCATGCTGACTGCGCTAACTTCTTCAGGGGCTTCACAGTCCTCTACGCCAAGCTACCCTCGTCTACTACGATAATGTCAGTGTGGTCTATCTCTTAAAAAATATGGTGCAATATCAGCGCACCAAGCATATTGAGATTGACGTCCCCTTCATCCGGGAACAAGTTGGTCTTGGCAATATCCGCATTCTTCACGTTCCGACATCATCTCAATACACCGACATCTTTACCAAAGAGATGCCTACTTCTGCCTTCACCAAGTTCCATTTTAGTTTGAACGTCTGCTCCGCCGACGCTTCAACTACGGAGGGTGTTAGACGCCTCAATTACTGTGTTAGACGCCTCGGTTCCTACCTACACTTAATGCATCTATCCCTCAACTTCCTATCCTGGTTAGCCTATATATATGTAACATTTGGTACATCAATACATTTAGTGTATAATTATCTCAAATAGTTCACGCTCTCACCGACAAGCTAGCGAGAGAGAGCACATGTTTGGATCGAGATTCGAGCCCTTTGTAAGCTTGCATCGCTCGTTCTTTCCTAGCTCGCGTTCATATGCTTAGTGGGACCAGCCTAGCTCTTTTCCTGTGGAACAACACGGTTGACTTTTGCATCGACCTGTAGGATTTCGACCAATCATGCATCCATATATGTATGGCAGGCGCAGACGCAGTGCAGTGGTATAATATCAGCCCGCAGCCGCTATGAAAAGATGTTGACTATGTTCCACGTTGCTATGAAAAGATGTTGACTATGTTCCACAAAAAAAAAAGGATGCTACTACGAAAAGATCGCTTACTTTGGACTCCTCGGGCATACAAGGATAAGGACAATTGAGTACTCAGCCTAACTATTAGTAGTGTTACAGTTTCAGTCAAAGTATGCAAATCTAAAGGGTGTACGATCAACTAAAGTAAGAGGAAAATTTGTAGAAAACCGCATAATCCTGCAGAAATCCTATGAAATTCCAACGTTGCTTGTCGAAAGAAGTTTTTCCAATAAAAAATAATTTTTTTAGGAGAAGATGTTATCTTTAAGTGAGGTGTTAGGAGGATGATCTTTTAGGAACTATTACTGAAGTAGGCAAACTCCCTTAAAGTTCTGGTTGCTCTTAGAATCGATGTCAAAGTCAAACTGCCCTTCAGGCCTTGACAGACAAAGCTGAAAAACAGAAACACGGTTGGGTCCTTGGGCCTAAGTATACTGAAGAAAGTGTTTATAGTGTCAGGTTGTCTGCTGAGACTTGGCAACTTTGCTGAAACTACAGCCCACAGCAGCAAGTATCAGGGACGTCGATCGGGTCTTCAAAGTTGACCATAAATAAACCTGACCACAAGAACACGTCTACTACAGTCTACAGTACTACTTGAAGGAGTGTGCAGCTAAGCGCTAAAAACGAAGTACTATGAGCAAAGTTACTACTCTCGGGAAGGCTACTAGGTTACTACGTCTTCAGTTCTGGCCCGGACACGCGTGCAAGCCTTCATTTCTTCCAGATTCTTACGGACGTCGTGCCGCATAGTGGAGGCTGACAAAGTAAAGTCGTTGCTAGGTTAGCCATGAATTTACAATGAGTACTTTTTTTCTTGGAAATAAACAAATTTAGAGAAGGGTGCATCTATCTCGCGGTCGCCTTCCCCACGGAACAGTTACCCTCTGCCCACCCTGCCTGCCGGAGGTAACTCCTCGACGCCCATCCTTGCCTGTGGCCAGGCTACCTTCCTCGCGGGCTGCGGTGTCTGAGCCGCTTAGCACGATCACGCCGTCATCGACCATGCCCAGCACCACGTCGACGGCCCACCTCCTCTCCTCACCCGCCAATGCCGCAACCCATAACTCCAATATTAAGATATAAATAGACTACACTAGTGCCGATTAAAAATTTCTATCGTATAAACTAGAAAGTCATGTAAATAAGAGATCATAGATCGTTACCACTATATGCGCAGTACAGCGGAAGTAAAGTTGAAGCGGCCGGTTCAATAAAAAGCGTGTAGGTGTAGTAGAAGTAGTTGATCATTCTTTGACTAACCGTCTCTTCCTCACGATGATCCTGATTAATGTCGCGGTCGCAGCTGTTAAAAATAGGTCCCATAAGTGAGGCCCATTTTTTTATTCCAAAGCGTGCATACTTTAGTACTATATTACTAAAGCAAGGTAGAGGAGACTAATTTATAAAGTGAATTCTATGACACTCCTTAAATTATAGATGGGTATGGCATAGGGAGGGCTTAAGTAAATCGCACGCACATGTGTATATTCGTGTATTTTCACGTGAAAATCATATGACTTGGGACGCACGACCGCACCATGACATGGCGCACCACTTAGTAGATCAAGTCCACTTTATTTTTCTGAACCATGTATCATCTCTCTCCTTTCTACTGGTCATGAGACTGCTTAATTATCATTATTTGATTTTAAATATTATCAATAATCAGCGAATAATTGGGCAGTTATAGTAAATTATTGCAGTTCAATAGAGGCTGATACTAGAGAGTAATTTGCATGTCTATAAAAGACCTAGAAACGTCCAGGCTTAGACGATTGAACTTTTCATTTTTCCTTCTTCTATTGTCTATTTCCTCTCTAGTGATATTGTACTGCGGTGCTGCGCCGTCCAAACCTCGCTAGCCTTTCTTCTCAGTGTGCAGCTGGAAGAAGGGATAGCGGCTATCTCTCGAGCCATTGCCGGCGGCAATAAGGTTTCTGGGTGGCACATTTGCGCGACCGCTCCTATTTTGTTCCATCTACGTCCTGCACTATATCAAACCTACATTGCATTGAGCTTACGCTGCTTCTAATTCTTCATCAAGCCCAACAGTAAGTCGTTCGTGCGTTCAATCGACTTTGATATTGTATTTTCTTTGTATATTTTCAAGTACAATGAGTAGCCTACTGTTAGTTATGTATTTCGCATCACTAGTTTATTGTATTTGTCTCTTAGTAAAATTTGGAATTAAAATGTTGTCTACATTTCCAACAGCAGCAGCACCTCTAACAAGATCCACACGTCTAGGGATGAAATGTCGTGTGTCAGTGTAATAACACTAGCACACACGGCAAGAGATTATGAGAGGTGACAACTAGGATTTCGATCAGTGTGTCTCGGGATACCTCTCTTAGCCACGCACCTCCCTTTATATAGCCTATAATTGTATCACTATCCAATACGATCAAATATTGTATCCAACTCAAAAAGACTTAGAATGAATTTTTATCCAAGACGAGTAAAGATCGTATCACATTCGGAGTCTATCATCCATATTCTATTCATCCCTGACCCGTTAAAGTGTATGATCTTGTAGGTTAATGTATATTTAGTCATGGTCGAAAACTCCGTTCCAATCCATAAGTTGGCAGTAGTCCCTAGTAGGACATATCAACTCATAAATATACATAATGATCATATTGGATGAACCTAGAAAATTATGACGATCTTAGGTCTAAGAATCCTATATGGACTCTGTATGAGACCAACTAATGACACTTAAAAATATAACAATTTTCGTAGTATCTCATAGTAGATCAATCCAATATCACCATACCATGACTATGACTCATGAAATATAATCACCAATCAATACATGTGTTGATCTATAAATCACAATTGTCCCGCATCATGACATAAAATCAGAGATAATTTAGAATAACTTTAAAACATGGATAAAGAGCTCCATAAACAAAGTCACATACTTATTGATTAATATGAAAGATATTTATTCA
Organism: Melocanna baccifera; assembly: GCA_036346265.1. Lineage (NCBI taxonomy): Eukaryota > Viridiplantae > Streptophyta > Magnoliopsida > Poales > Poaceae > Melocanna > Melocanna baccifera. The sequence continues at coordinate 18,504,241 of CM070700.1, read as the reverse complement.
AAGGATAAAATAATATATTATTCGAAAGATCATAAATATAGAAATGATACAATCATCTATATGATTATTTCTAGAGCATATCACTAACAATCTTCCACTTGCACTATAATCAATCATGCAAGTATCCAATACACATAGCTCTTGTGTATGCATCATGCTTTTTATTATCTACTTATTAATCTTTTTCAAAGTTCGCTTTCAATTTATTCATTATTGTATTTATTTCAAATCATTGTTTTATACAAAATAACCCCTCATCTATTACTTGTTAAGCCTTGCATAATTACATTGCATCTTGTTACAAATGACTTGCTGAGTACTCTATATACTCACAGCTATATCTATATTATTTAGTTGCCAAAGAAGAGCCATATCCGCCAGATGTAATTGAAGGAGGTTTCATCGACGATTTCCCGGATTAGAACTTTGTTTCCCATATGATTATCTATAGACATATCGAATGGCTACTGCGCTTATTATTATTTTTTGCTACTAGTTTCTTAAGCCATCAGGCTATTATTTGTAAGCTTGGCCATAAAGTCACAACTCTAATAATTAATAATATTTGAGTCTTTTCTTAGTTAATTGTGATATGGTTGATATTTTATTTATGTTTGTACTATGTGCACTAGCGTGATCCTAGACTAATGCAGAAGACATAATCTAGATTTATATATTCGAGTCTCGACAGTGTATGTTCAACTTGTGAAGAGAATGGAATCATCTGGCATGTGTGGTTCCGGTGGAGCTGCTGGTGATGAAGTGCCGGGTTGGTCTCCAGTGGTGATGTAGATGCTAGTGTTGGTGTAGATGTGATGAGAAAGTGGGCAACGGAGACCTGAGGAGGGATGTCGAGGATTTCAAGTCAAACAAAGGCATAAAGAGATGGTGGGCAGCCTATATTGATTGCCGAGTACCTTACTGACTAGGTGAGAGAAGTGGAAAACGAGGAGGAGGATGTGGAAACAGCTAGTTCTGGAGGCGAGAAAGATGGAAAGCTGCTACGGGAGGTTTTCTAGGTGGTGTTGTGACCACTGATATTGCTTATGTTTTCTTTAGATTGGATGACATTGTAACATCTCTTTTTCTGCCACAACCAAAGAGAGCACAGGGGGGTTCAATGAAGACACTACACTTTTAGAGCAATACTTTCCTAACAAGAGTGTTGCCAGCAGGCCAATGCCAGATACGTTGTTAACATCACCCAGATGTATCGAGTATGTAGTTCCAACCCTAACACCTATATCGTTAAGTGTGTGAATGGATATTGCCCTAGCAAGGTCCGTGCTCAGCCATTAAGGGGTGCAGCCATGGACTTTCGGAAAACAGTACTGAAGGACCATATATACGAGCTTAATGAGCCACTTCATAGGCACTGCAACGTGACATCCTCACATGTTGCGAGCCTAATAAACCACCTCGTCATCGCAGATACTTTAGTTTCACTAAATCTTTTATTGATAGATGTTATTAATATGGTGGGGTTCTCGAATAGCTACAATAAGGTATGGCGGGCAAAACAGAAGGTTATGGATGAAGAGGCTTACCACCTAGTCCCAAGAATGCTCCATCAAATTACAAAATAAAATCCTAGTATGTACATTAATAAGCTAGGGTGGGTGCATCCTATATAGGGGCCAAATTGCTTTGTTCTTGATAGAGTCTTCTGGACCTTCCGTCAGGCGATCGAATGGTTCAAGTACCATCGTTCCGTGCTGACGATGGATGGCACCTTCCTATCTGGTAAGTACAAGGGTATCATCCTCACCATAGTTGCAGCTGATACAAACAACCAGTTACTCCCCGTGGCCTTCGTAATTGTTGAGAATGAGAACACGGATAGCTGGTTGTGGCTCCTAGCAAATGTGAAATAAACGGTGGTTCAAGACTAGCTAGATGTGTATGTTATGTCGGATCGCAATGTTAAATTGTTGTCTGCGTTGAGCATGATGCAGAACGGGATGCAACCGCCCTTTCTAGTGGAATGACATGAGAAACCGTTGGTGCATGAGGCATCTTGCGGTCAACTTTCATACAAGGTTTTGGAGCAAGGTCCTAACGAAGATGTTCAAGAAGCTATGCAAGCAAAACTAAAGGCGGAAGTTCAGGGATGTGTGGAGATAGCTCGACGAGGAGACTAGCAAGCATGTGAGGCATTTGGACGATGTCGAACAAGGGGCAGCGTTAGGAGGGTCTGCGAGAGTTAGAGTTCACATAGTACTTTACCTTGCATGTACCCAACTTGGAGAAATTATCTCTGCTCCACGACACCGGTGGTGCAAGGTATAAAATCATAACGACCAACATATCGAGGTATACAACAATGTCCTCAAGGGTGTCCGATCCTTACCGATCACTACAATCGTCGAGGAGAGATGAAACCATACCATCGAGTACTTCATTAACAGAGCTATAATAGTGAAGTTGCATCTGAAGGAAGGCAAACAATTCTTATAAGTAATGCAGGCGTACATGGACAAGAAGATTAACAAGGCTCGTTCGCACGTTTCTTGTATCATAGATAGTATCAAGAAAAAGTTCGAGATCCGTCTCAGGGAGAAGTATGTTAGGGTCAAACTAGAGGGGATTACAAATAAGTTTGCACAATTGATGATGAAGCATCATGCACCTGCAATAAGTCACAACTTCTTCACAAGCCAAACTCCCATCCTGCACCTCGTTGCATTATATCTTGGAGTACTAAGACATCCACCACTTGTACGGCACTTGTATTGCAGAGTTCAATTCGTACAGGACTGGACATACATTACAGGGTCATCTGGGTAGAGCAAGTGAAGTGGGTGTCGAACAACGTACTCAAGTATACCAGTCGTGAAAGATGACAGTCTTGCCGCATCCATAACAACATGGATGACAACCAGCGTAGACAAAGGTTAGGCACCTAACATGTAGACTACGCAAGACGGTTAGGCACTCCATCGGCAACTACCCAAATAAGCTTAATTCAAGCAACACATCGTAGTGACCAAGTTTTATTGGCCATGTCGTGATGTTGTCTGATTGTTGTCATGTATTTGGATGCACTTCTATTATTTATTTTTGTGTTGTATGGAGAAGTAATGAGAGGAGATCATCTCCTACAACGATGCCCCCCCCCCACCCACCCAAAGCTCCAACCCCTATCGCATTTACCGCAAAACCCGCTCGAGAGGAGATGCTGCCTCTTTGCTGGTGTAGGGATATATATAAGTTTTTGTTCAAGGAACGGCTGAGCTTGGGGGACTATATTTACAATTTTGGTGGCATAACGTGGCCAAAAAAAACTCCTGACTGCCAAGAGCTGTCATTGCACAGCACATGAGCTCTCTCTCACACAGAATCAAGCAAACGCTTGATTAATTAGTGATAGCCGTCTCGCACTCTTCAGAAGCTGACCCATTCCATTCCATTCCATCCTGGTAGTGGAGTAAGTAACCAATACGCCGCCCCCGTTATAAATAGCCGACGACAACAACTCCGTGTAGCTCTCCCCCCTCACGCATCATCACAAGTCACTCTCGTCTCCTCCTCTTCGGTTTCTCCAAACCCTAGCCCCGCCTCGTCTCGTAAACCCTAGCACTCGCTCGCGGGATGCAGCCCACGACGCGGGAAATGCAAGCCATGGCCGCCGGAGCCGCTGCCGCCCAGATCTCCCTCGAAGACCTCCGCAACGGGTACGCGGCGGCCGCCAATGCCGGCGGCGGCGGCGTGCACGACGACTTCCTCGACCAGATGCTCAGCAGCCTGCCGCCCTCGGCGTGGCCCGACCTCGCCGCCGCCGCAGCCGGGAAGCCCACCGAGGACGGTGCGCAGGCGGAGGGGTTGCAGCAGCAGCAGTTTGGGGGACCGTACGACGAGTCGGTGCTGCTGGCGTCGCGGCTCCGGCAGCACCAGATCAGCGGCGGCGGCTCGGGAGGCGGAGCGGCCGCGGCGAAGCTGATGGTACTGCAGCAGCTTGCCGATGCGAGGCAGGGCCACCACATGATGCTCCAGGGCATGGGCCGCTCGCCGGCCGTCGGCGGCGGCGGCGGGGACGGCCTGCTCCTCCCGCTCACCCTAGGCAACGGGGGATCGGGCGGCGATGTCCAGGCCCTGCTGAAAGCCGCCGCCAATTCAGCCGTACTGATCCATCTATCTCCTTCGCTCGAATTAATCCACTTGCTGCCTTTCCCCCTCCCCTTCAAGAATCAAGAATCTTTCTTCTTTTTTGGCAAAAAGTTCGCGTTTTTATTCACTGTTGGTTCCTTCAGGGAGGAGAAGCCGGCGTCTACGGCGGCTTCGCCGGATCGGTCCAGCAACAGCAACATTTCCAGCCGCATCCACAGGTTTGCAACACGCATGGCTTCCTCGAAACAGATACGGCCGCCTCTCTCTCCCTCTGAACGGCGTTCTTCTCGCAGCAGCAAACGGCGCCGATTCCGAGCCAGACGTTCGGAGGAGGAGGAGCGTCCGGCGGCGCGGCGCAACAGCAGGCCGGGGCGACCGGCGGAGGCGGAGGTGGCGGCGCGCCGGCGCCGCCTAGGCAGCGGGTGCGGGCGCGGCGAGGCCAAGCCACCGACCCCCACAGCATCGCGGAGCGGGTAAGTCAAGCGACGTTACGACGAGTAGTACTAGCCTTTTTGTCCGGCAATTAGTCGGGAGAATAAAAATAAAACCACGGGGAGCAGTTACCACTAATCAGCGCCCGTGTTTGTTGTTGTTTCCTCGGTTTGGATCGTTCCGGCTCCCCAACTTACCATTATTCCTTTGTCCCTTTTTTGGTTCCTACTATGCAATTTTAGCTGTTCCTCTTGGATCTCCAAATGTTTATTATGTCGTTGGTGTTTCTCAGCTTCGTAGGGAGAGGATCGCCGAGAGGATGAAGGCCCTGCAAGAACTGGTGCCCAACGCCAACAAGGTGAGTAAAGGACTGCAGAGAGTAGTAAAGATTGTGGAGAAGCTAGCTTTGGGAAGAGAAGATCGAAACGTCTAGGGTTTTGGTTGGGAAGTTGAGGTTAGTGGCGAGGAAATGGGGGAGTTCGATGCCGGCGGTTGATTAAAATAGGAGCATGAACAGTGGCGAAACAAAAATGTTGGACTCGTCAGATCGAGAGAGATTGAGCTGCTGTGACAAGGAGCGGTCGACGGCCAGTGGTGGGCGTGCGCGGCACATTTTCCCGCACGTTGGCCTACTTGACCGCCACCGTGCTCCCTCGGCAACCGCGCGTGCTTTTGCTTGCTCCATGCTCGGCCATGGCTTTCGTCCCCCCCTCCTAGAATTCCTGCCCTTGTCGCGCGCGGCACATGTTCCGAGATAGGAAACACTCTCCTTTCCAGCTGCCCATTTTCTTTTTGCTGTTCAATTCTTGCTCATTTCCCTGTGTGATTTTGGGGTGGCTGCGTGCGCGCAGACGGACAAGGCGTCGATGCTGGACGAGATCATCGACTACGTCAAGTTCCTGCAGCTCCAAGTCAAGGCAAGCATGTTACAAACTCATCCATCTACTTGTGCTCTTGTTGCATCATGAAATATTGTTGCATCATGTAAGTTACTGAGGTGTTTGCCAACCCACCCAGGTGCTGAGCATGAGCCGTTTAGGTGGCGCCGCTGCCGTCGCGCCGCTCGTGGCCGACATGTCCTCGGAGGTAACTCTCTTTCTCTCTCTCCGCTTGCACTCTCCCATATGGCAACTCCTCTCTTCTTCTTCTTGCTCCTTCCTTTCTCTCTCTAGCTTTTCCCGCACTCGAAAGGATGTGAGCAAACTTTTCGGTGCCGCGGCTGCCATGCCACAGTGACTCGCGTGCCGCGGCCCGAAATGACGGAACTACCCCCCGTAGTAGTACTAGCGATAGTACTCGTGCTGCTGGTACCGGCGTGCCTGCGTCTCTGACCGAGCTGTGTGCCATGTGTGTTTGTGCGTGCAGGGGCGAGGCGGCGCGGCCAGCGGCGGCGGCCCCGCGGCGTCGACTGCGGGGAGCGACAGCCTGACGGTGACAGAGCAGCAGGTGGCCAAGCTGATGGAGGAGGACATGGGCTCCGCCATGCAGTACCTGCAGGGGAAGGGCATCTGCCTCATGCCCATCTCACTCGCCTCCGCCATCTCCTCCGCCACGTGCCACCTCCGGCCCCCAGTCGCGGCCGCCGCCGGCCCCATCCCGGCCGCACTCGGCGCCGCGCCGCACCACCTGAACGCCGCCATGCGCCTGCCCGGCGGCATGAACGCCGCCGACGGCACTGTACCGGCCTCCCCGAGCATGTCCGTGCTCACGGCGCAGTCGGCCATGGCCAACGGCGGCGGCGCCGACGGCGACGGGTCGCAGCCCAAGGACGCCGCCTCCGTGTCCAAGCCGTGAGCCCATCGCAACGGCCGACGTCTCCACTAACGGCGAAACCCTCGACGGCGTCAGAGTCCACGGAAGCAGGCTGCTCGTCTCGCTCGGTCGCTTTCCACGGCCGCGTTTGCGTAGACTCCTCCAGGGAATCGTGAGCTCCCCTTGGTGGGCCCGCGCACTCCCCTGCGGGCCTACGGGCCGTTGCCCCACTCCCGCGGCTGCAGCCCACGGGCTACCCTTTTTTTCTTTCTTTTTTTTCCTTTTTTCTAATGTTGTCATTGTTTTTCTTTCTTTTCTGCTCTATATTTATTTTCTGCTTGTTGTTTAGTTTAAGTATATAGTAATCCAGGCCTGGCTCTTCTGGCTTTGTACCAGCTTTAGCCTTTCTTTTCTCTACATCTGCGTCAACTTTTTCCTCCTTTTTTCCGGCCTTTGCTTGGCCCAACTTTTCGTTTAGTTTACACACAAGTTTGTCCCTTGCGGTTGGATGGGGAATTTGGTCTCCCTGCTTTAGTTACTAACCTACTCTTTTGAATTTTTATTATTCCTTTTTTTTTTGTTATGTTTCCTTCTTACTTACATCTTAGGTCACAGGTTTATCTGCGTGGTGGTCATGGCCGGATTCATACATGCTGATTCTTCGTCTATTAATTCTAGCTTAGTAGAGTGGGAAAAAACGCGATTAGCAAGACAACTCGAAAGGAAACCGAATTAACTTTTCTTTTGTTTAATTAGGATGAAAGTTTTCTCTTTAAAGACGACATTTAGGATGAAAGTTGGCTGACTATATGAGGACTCAAAGACATGACCGGTCAGCGTCGGTGACGCATCATTTGTAGATAGTCAAGTGTATGGCCAGTCATGCGTGGTCTGCTTCGTCGTCCACTTGGAGAGACAAGGATTATAAGTATCAGGAAGAGCGAAGGGGACGAGAGGATTTGCCACTCAAAGATGAGATATGATAATTTCTAATGGCCATGTTGGGAGGAGTTAACAAAACGGGTGTAATTGGAGCGGATATGGATGGATATTGCTTATCCTATATCATATCTCGTATTTTTTCTCAGAGTTGGAGTCAGACATGGATAATAGCATATACCTATTTTTTTTGTTCTGTATTCATTCTATAAACCTTCAGACAGTCGATGGAAAAAAATTATCCGCTTCTTTACATAGAACATTGAATAGTATGGCACAATCAGAGCAAACACGGATAGATTAATCATCGAGATGTCGGAGGAATAACACTCAATATTCCCTACCTGTTTAGACATGACAATCTATCTATATGTTATCTTATTCCTAAATGAAACTATAACAGACTTGCTCATATCATTTAACATATATTTATACAGACGGATATCACTAATCCCGTATCAAATTCTATATTTTTTTCTTCGGAATCGGAGTCGAACATGGATAGTGCTGGATACCTATTTATCTCTTTCGTATTCACTCCATAAGCTATTGGTGCCTATTTACCTCTTCCGTATTCGCTCTATGAACCTTCAGTCAGTTGATCGGATAAAAATTATCAACCCCCTTTGCACCCCTAGTTAGCAATGTTCACAAGTCTATATTGATGGTCTGATGAAGCAAATGTTTCTATGGTCCTATTTTAAAGTGCGGTGACTTTTGGCTAAAATGGTATTATAGTGGTTGTTAGTTTTTTAATGTATTCAATTAAAGAAAAAATAAAAAAACATCGTATATCTTCACAAATAATATAAAGGAAAGAAGAAGAAGAAAAAGAGAAAAAGAAAAGATCACGTTACTTCGCGGTTTAGAACGAGGTTAAAGTTGGGTGTTCAATTTATTTCTCTAGCTTACCATACATCGTATTGATAGTTTTTTGGGTCCATTTTGCTATGTCGTTAGCATTAGGCTCAAGTATAGGTATCGATTGTCATGTACTTTTCATGATATAATCCTATTGCAATCCAGTAATTGTTTGTCAGACATAAGTCATCCCGGAGTGCGCTATATTTTACCAGTAGAGAAGATGCAGGTCTCATTCACGGCGCGCTATGTACGCAATGTGTAGCTGCTACGTACGATGACTATTATCTTTTTGCCACAAGATCCATATATAACGACGTCGTTAGTTAGTACTGCATTTTTGTTATGTAATGCATGCCGTTTTCTTTCATTCGCGGCTATTATTGTAGCTATTACACGTCTCACAATTGTAAAATTCCTGCTCATATTGTCCTATTAACTATAGCATCACATTGCTAAAGCTAGGCACTAAGGCACGTAAAAGCCACACAAAAGAGGGACTGAAACAGTGAAACCATGTGGGACAAATGCTAATAAAAATCATCGACCGATCGGATAGACATGCATGCATGTGAAAGTGGGATCCAAATGTTCGTCACCAATACCATGTTGCTCCGATCAAATTCAAACCAGATATTGCAACCTCTTCGATTGTTGGATGATTGTTTATGCCGCGAGATTGCACACTTATTCCGTTGACTTTTTCTGACAAATATCTTGCGTGCTGACTCTGGAGCCAATGCTTGCACCACAGCTTCTTCACGTGTGTCCGGCTTTCTGCGTTGAATTTTGCAGAACGAAGCACTAACAAAACCAGCCATGCAGCTAAAGCTACCGACCGAGACGTGTGTGTGGTCGATCGGCAGCTCAGAAGTCAATTACATGCATGATACGTCTGCACGTCCACTTCGATCAATATGGTGCAAAAAATGACAAACGCATGCCCGTAATATCTTACATGCAATGCCCTAGCTTCTTCACCTACGCCATCGTGTAAATAAGGTCAAATTTTGAGTGCAGAAATTTTTATGATTCCGATAATAATTGAATTGTTTCAGAGAAAATTCCTATATTACAAACGAAACTTAGAGTGTTCAGAATGACAGCTAGTTTGTTTTTTTACTATAATTAAATTTAAAAAAAATTATAAATAGAAAAAAATGTTAGCCAATCACGGATAATACAAATGAATATAGGGAAAAAGAAAAGATAAAAATCTAAAAAATAAAAAAAGACAAAATTAATGAATAGTAAAAAAGCAGAATCAAAAATTAGAAGTTAAATTGAATGATGCATTAGTATTTGTACAGCGTTGGAGTGACAAGTACACATGTGATTGTGTTTTGTGCATTTTACGGATCGTTTGCCCATTGCCCACTACTCTATTCACAGTGGTTTGTTGAGAAGCAGTTCTCTCCCAAAGTTCCCTGTTGGGACCTGGGGGTAAACCTCATGCTCGATCGGGGTACGTTGACCACAGCACCATGGCAGCGTAGCCACAGAAAATCACCGTCCAAATTGTGCTGTCATAGTCAAAGACTCTAATTATTACACTAAGGAGTGCGGAGAAAGTTTGGTAGCTAGTGGGAGTTGAGTAACCAGTACTCTGCGCTCTGCGCCCTGTCGATAGATACCAGTCCTCTTTTTTTCCTCCTAAAACTACTTTTTTGATCTTCTTTTCAGATTTTAAAATTACTATTATATCTTCCTATTCAGTAGCTAATTTTTAAATATAAACTAAAATCATCCGTAAATTTATATTACTATATACTATCTTTTATAAATAGTTAAAAAGGCATAAATCGTAACCATAAATAAAAGACAAAAGAACATCTTAATCACGACATCGCCACAAAATGATTGATTACTGCCGGGGATTAACTTATTAATCACAAACACATTCGGGAGCATGTACACTCTCCTGCCTTTCTTTGGAGCGATTTGGCGATGATGTGTGTAAAAGGTTGGAGGCTCCTGCACGGGGAGCTGCCCAAGTCAACAGATCACCGGTAATGCGCATTTGTTTAACAGATTAATTAGCAAAGTAAAAGATTTACTCGTGATAGTCTAATAATGGAGGGCGTGTTGACAGCTTTGGACGATGTCGCTCGCACCTGCAGGCCGCCCTGTGAGCTTTTGGGGGAAATGATGACGAAGACGACCACGATGCGTGAGGCAGCTTTCATTACTTCAGTGCTACCATTAGGCTCCACTTGGTTTCATTTTCTATCTTCTAGTTTTTAAAAATCAGATATTAGAATATAATGGACGTATTGATTCCTCAATTTTTTTATTTTATTACATTATCTAAGAGGATATAATGCTAGTTTTTTCTTATATTTTAAATAAATAACTTATAAAAAGCTAACTATTATTATAATATAATTTTGTCCGAAAGCTAATAGCTAAAAACCATAGTATTTTAGATCGAGACGTTAATCTCTCTCTATGGTTATTTGCAAAAAAAAACAAAGATCTTTTCTCTCTCGTCAATCTTGCTTTCTTCCCGCGAGATCTGCAGCAGCATCCGCATGCCAACACGGGGTTTCACACTTGGTGTCTCTTCTGATCTCTCTCTCTCTCTCTCTCTCTCTCGGTTGTGAGGGATGAGATCATCCTAAGATCATCATCGTCTCTGATATTATAACCGAAGTCAATTTTGACTTGTCTTGTCTTGTCCAACTTTGGCCAGCTAGCTAGCCGCTGGTTTGATTAACTAATTGGACTTGATTTTTCAAAGGATATTATTAAAGTGATCCTGACCAGGTAAAACGAGAAACTAAATTAATTTCAGCTTTTAATTTTTTAATTTTTATTTATTTAAATTAGAAACTATTTAAAATATATCAGTTTCTAATTTTAACTTTTTGGCCTTTTATCTTTTTATTTCTTTGCATTATCTGTGACGATATAACAGTTTTTTATTTTTTTAAATTAAATGATTAGAAAAACTAATAATTTTTATAGTATAACTTTAATTATAAACTAACAACTAAACTATAATTCAAAAGTTTAATATCTTTAGAGTGAGCCTAAGCAAGCTGCTAATGGCCAGCTAGTGTCTAGGGAGTCGGTTAGGCTCCTTACCAAAGTGAGTCCAGTCAGGCCGCAATATGTCCTACATATCAGCCACATAGGCGCGGCACCACGCCGCGTCAACTACCATGTGGACCAAAGCAAAGGAGACGAAAATTCGTTACCGTGTGGACCGAAGCAAAATAGACGAAAATTCGTATATAAACGACGTGCCAGGGGCCTCTCCAAAAAAACCAAGGACCCACGCATAATTTCGAAGAAACCGCAAGGCGTTATCCAGCAAAAGGGGAGCGGACGGGTTTTTTCACAAAAATTAAGGGCTTTTTCGAAAGAACCAAGGGCATGTACATAATTACGGAAAACCGCAGGGCGTTACCCAGTAAAAGAAGAGCAGAGAAACTTTTTCATAAAAAATCAGAAACCTTTTCGTAAGAACCGAGAGCCTATACGTAATTATGAAAACTCGGGGGACCTTTTTGGGAAGAATGCCACGTGGGCACTCTCCCCGGCCGGGGAGTCCCCCCAACTTAATATACGTAGTATACGTCAATCGCCCCCGAGTGTACAGCTTTTTGGTGAATGGATGCACTTGTTGTAGCCTATACATGCTAGGATATAACAATGTTTTTTCCCAATAGCACGAGCGGGTCCACATAATTTACTCCTATATATACTCCGTATATTAGGAGCAGAGGACTCTGGTCTCCTCGAGCGTCCATGTCATTGTTTTAAAAAAGGGTTTTAGAATTTTCAAAGTAGCATACAGGTTCTTGATTTTTACAAAAAGATTTCTACCATGTTAGCATTTTTTGTGAAAAGGCTCTCTACTTTTCAGAAATCACATATAGATCCTTAAATTTTTTAGAAGAACCCTCCTTTTGCTTGATAAAGCGCTGCAATTTCTTTGAAATTATGTACGACTCTTAGTTTTTTCAGAAAAGATCTTTGATTTTTTTGAAAGTATGTACAGATCCTTAACTTTTGTAAAAAAACTCTTTCCATAAATTATTGATTTTTATTATAATTCATACGATAATTAGTGCGATATGCCATATGCTACCGCTCCTAGTACTCATATGCCCCGCCTAAATATTTTAGTATAAGCGTCCGTGCCGACTGACTTGCGGTGTGGATCACCGTTACAAAGGCAGGCGGCCACATGCTGCAGGACACGTACGTACCTGCGTGCCGCGTACGTGCACATGCGTGCCCCCGTCCGATTCCAACGGAGGAATCAACCACCGGCCGTCGAAACCGCGAGAAAATTGACCTCCAAGTCACCGTGCACCGTCCACGCTCGCACACACGGCGCAGTGCCGCTGTGCCCCGGCCGGCCCCCACCGTCCAACCACCGCCGCGCTCGGCCAACACCCCACCCCACCCCACCGGTTGACTGCCCAACTTGCGGCCGCCGCCTCGGCGAGATCGACGTCTGCGTCGTCGCAAAGCGCACCAGGTCGGCCTCGGTGCCTCCGCGGCCGCGCGACCCGGCGAAACAAAACAAGAGCCATACAGGACGTCTGCACTTCACAAGTCAGCGCCGCTGAATCTCCTACTCGCCTTGCTGTCCACCACGCAAATGGATGCGCCGGCCGCTGGATTCGCGAACGTCCGCGATAGCGTGAGCCCAGTCCAGTCTCCGGTGCGTACGAACTAGCGTTGCATATTTTTTGTGGCCAGCCCAAGATTTCCTTTTCTTAGTGTTCATCTCCTCCAGCGAGGCTAGGGCACGAATAACATCTTCTCGATTCGATGAGGTTTGTCAGAGTTCTTCCTTCTTAATGACAAATCTAGGGAAGAATTCCGCCCTTCACGTCTAGGGTTCATCATTCTCTCGGGTATAGAGGGAGGCCGGAAGGTGATAGGGGTAACAGGTAGGGTAGGAGAGCGGCAGAAGATACTGGCTATTAGGTTGGACAGGAATGGTATGGCGGGCGAGGTAGGCGGTGGGGACACCGCCGACTATGGATGGTGGAGGAGGGGCGGGGGTGGTGAGAGAGGTGCACAAAGCTGCTTCGGTGAGAAAGGAGTAGGAGGCTGTGGGAGGAGTTTGTGACCGGTGACGAGGAGGGGACGGCGTGGAGGGTGATAAGGAGAGGGCGGTGCGAAGGGAAGGAAACGGTACGGTATGGGAGTTGGCCGGAGGTGGAAGATGGAGCGGGTGGAAGCATTTATTAGGTTGATGTATAAATCTCAAAGCAATGAGATGGTGAAAATTTTGATTGATTTTTAGGGAAAAAATTAACTGAGCAACTGCTACATATATCCTTTCTCTATTGTTTGCAGGTTTTGTCGCCCAGCCCATTATGGGGCGGTCCTGGAGGTTATGACCTAAATCGTACACGGCACTACCCCTGGCAGTCTGGTATACGCCATTGATATTTGTGACCTTGAAACATGGAAGCATTGGCACGTCCTCAGCTGTATTAAGGGAGCATCTTGTGTGGGAAATCATTACTCCGTTGGAAATATAAAGAATATTTTAATTCTAAATTTTACTATAAAATAAGTATAATAAAAAACTAATGATGCAATAAAAGAATCTAATAGCAGACTACATGAAATATGGGCCGGGATTTCACGGTCTTCTGATTTCTCTCTCTCGATTGTGAGAGATCATCACCGTCTCTGATATTATAACGGAGGTCAATTTTGACTTGTCGTCTTGTCCAACTTTGGCCATCTAGCAAGCTAGCTGCTGGTTTGATTGACTTATTGGAGCTGATTAGTTAAATGAGACTATTAAAGTCAGCCTAGCTAGCTAAAACGAGAAAACTAATTAAACAAGCTGCTAATGGCTAGTCGGTCAGGCTCCCTACTAAAGTGAGTCCAGTCAGGCCGCAATATGCATGCGTATGTCCTACATAAACGTACGTCAATCGCCTCCGAGTGTACAGTACTGCAATAGATGATTCCTTTTGGCGAATGGATGCACCGTAGCATTGTAGCCTGTACGTGCTAGGTACTAGTACTTCAGAAGAACGTATCGATGCGTGATGGTGGTTCATGTCATCCCCTTCCCTCTTAAAACGCACTGCGCCGATAGGTGGGCCATCTTATCTCGTGCTATCCACCGTCCCGAATCAGGCAAACTCTACTCCCAAATGCCCCCGCTCCCCTCGCCATGAACCCTTCTGTCCTTTGAATTAGTGGGTTGGTAGGTGGAACAAATATATTATAACTGAGAAAAACTAACGGCACGGTATATCATCCCTTTTCTCATGCTCCATCTCACCCTCAGCCGCCGCTCCCTTTCTCCACACCGTCATTATCCCTTTACTTTCCTCCGCCACCGAAGGAGGAAAATCCAGCTCCCCTGCTACGGGTTTACCTTTCTCCAGGTATAGAAGAGGTCGGGGGGAGACGGCGGGCGGCGGCAGAGGCGATGGGCAGAGTAGGAGGGCGGTGGCAACGGTGGTTGTGGCAGTTAGGTTGGACAGGCGGCACAGCGGGGAGGGATCAGGGGCTACGCTGCAATGCGACGATGATGCCGCTGGTCGCCGGTGATGGAGGAGGAATGGGGGTAGGCGGAGGAAGAGCACAGAGCTGGGCCGGGCCGACGCGAGAAGAAGGCAAGGAGGGTGGCGCTGAGAAGAGAGAGGAAGAGGAGGGATGCGACGGAGAAGAAGGCGAGTAGAACTGCACTGGTTGGATGTTATATGTTCGGATCGATCCGAATGGTATAGCATGGTGTAGTAGCTCTCATTGTAATTGGGGATTTTTTCCTCCATTGTTCTTTCGCGTTTGAGATTTTTGCTCTCTGATCTGGTCACTGATATGCACTATTGTTCTTCATGTTTGCCATGGAAAACGAGAACTGTTCATGTATTTAGCATTATAGCACACTTTTTCCTTTTAAATTTAGCCTCCGGACACACATTTATGCCAAAAAATAGCTCTATCTCCGAGCTCGAAGACGCAACACCTGTCATCTACTGCTGACGACACCTGTCACCTACTGCACCTGAGGAGCTCGGTAGGAGCGGATAGGCGTGGCAGGTGGAGCGAGCATAGGAGGAGAGGGCACAGGCACAGTAGCAGGTAGGCCCAGGCACTACTGAGCAACAATTGCTCAGTAACTGCTTGCTGAGGCCCCTTTGCTCGTTATAGCGCTATCGAGTAGCCTAGGCTCGGCAGGTGGTGGGGGCACTCCATTGCAGCACTAGCTCAGTAGCGCCACACAATCAATTTAGTTTTTTTTGTAATTAGGTGAATACCTGTGAAAACTAATTAAAAATGTGTGTTTTGATACGTATTAAGAAATCGTATTATCCCGACACTGTTTTGATCATGTGAGCATAGGAATTTTTTAGAAAGGTGCAATGAGGGATAGGAGGGGCAGATGAACCACTATTACCAACTCCCTATATTAAATAGCAGAGATATGTTAATACAAATAATTATCATAATGGACTATGTGTAGGTTGACAAAGCACTTTCTAATGATTGTGCAAATTACATGGCGTGTTGGATTTGGTTAGACGTGTATGTTTATTTCACTACTCGTACAATACAAATGGCAATATGCGCGAACTATCAACCCGAACTACAATTAAGATACATATGTGTATTTTAGAAGTCAATGTTGCAGTCATTCGTCATACACATTTGGATCCATCAGTGCATTTTTCTTCTCTCCTTTGTAGGCTTTAGCCCTCACAACCCGGGCCTAGTACTCGGCTTTCACAACTTATGTAGATTTGTTCTAGTCAGAAATAAGCTAGCATTCAGCGAAGCATCGAAGACCACCATCACCTTACCCTTGTCCTCTGGTATCCTGGCTTATATCCAGGATGTAAGATTTCCAACGTATGAATCTCTAGCGCCACCAGGTAGTTGAGTATGTATTTCTGCTTGATGAATGCCATGTCATATATCTCCGGGCCATCAATCCATTGAAAGAAATAGCAACGCTTCGTGGTCTATTGGTATGTACTGAGTAGGCTAGAGGTGTGCGAAATAAAATATGCAATGTGAATTATTAATACGTGCTTACAAAAACTTCATCGCACGTGTAGTGCTCCCGGGAAACGATGGTTGGGTGCGTGGTTTGAATGATATATGCTGGATTGCTGCAGTCGTACGATGACCACGAAAATTTTGGCAATATGAGTGCATCCCTGCAAGAATTATTAGGGTACGATCCCTTCTTCTTGGCCATCCACTTTCGCTTGCAAAGCATATCTTCAGAGTTTAACATCCCTAATAGTGGCGCAGTGACTTCATGTACTTGTGCTCTCTTCTCCCTCTTCTCTTCCCCCATTTTTGACATCAACTTGAGTGGAATCTTAGATTTGATCGTGAGGGCTAGCTGGATTTTATAGGTGATCGGTGTGTTCTGTTCGGGTGTAAAGCTCGTACGTTTTGGCATTTCTCTGTGGAAAGTTGGTGGTTGATGTTTGATCAATGAGAAAAGATGTCATTGTTGTTGGTTCGGTCAGAAAAATTGGTGCGTGCTGTCAACTCACTGTGAAAAAGGATGTATGTGCTGTCAATTCGTTGTGAAAAATTGGTATATGATGATAATCACTAGAGAAAGTTGGTACATGCTGTGAACTCACTAAGAAAAGCAGGTACATATTGCCAAATCACTGAAAAAACTGATGTGTTTGTGACCTCGCTGAGAAAATCTGGACGTGTTATCAAACACTGGGAAAAGTTGATGCGAGTTGTGAACTCACTGAGAAAAACTGGTATATATTGTCAAATCACAAGGAAATGCTAATGCATATTGTTAAATCACCGAAAGAACCTTGGCGTTGTAGAATTACACTACACTCATTGACAAATTACCTTTCAGACTACTACAATGGGGACAAGGCATTAACGAGTACATATTTAAGTTCGACACTTAGGATGCAAACATAGGGTCAGTGGAACAGATTTTTTATTTGCTCGAACTGAAGAACTAGCATCAAATGTAATATCGAGTCAAGGGCTACTCACTTCTACTGGCGGTGAAGCTGGACTGAGGAAAGGTTAGCCTATCCGGTGAGCGTCGTACGTCGCACAAGTCGTATTGTGTTAGTGGCTTAGTGGGAACCGATGCACCAGACAATTGACTAGGCCCAATCTCTTGAGTACTGAACATTTGCTACACCCAGTCCTCCGTGTAATTGCTAGCATCTAGTGTAGGAAAACATGTTTCGTTAGGCCAACAGAAGGTATAACTATTGCAATAAACTCGTAATTGTAAGCACCGATGTTATGTGTTGCCTGGACGTTGAACCCTATGGGTACTCCGGTTCATGGTAGCCCGCTATAGTGAAGCTTGATGCCTCATAGGCCGCGCTGTACCGGTAGACTATGTAGCTATCATATGTTCAATCGTACCATTCGTCATGCTGCCAAAGATGCAGGTGGTCCGCAGGTGCGTATTAGCATATTGCACTTTGTAGTCTTAGACAGGAGAGTCGATGTTGCTGCCTGTGGTGTCGTGTATATCGGGTTGTCTCCATGATGAGGATGAAAGTAGAGTGATCCCTCGTCCCCCTCTCTCCAGTGAGGAAGGTCTGGGGTCAGGCTGCCTCTGTGACGAAGACAAAAGTAAAGCAATATCGGCAAGATCGTCTTGCATGAAGACGATATGTGTGAGGCACAATGAAAAAATGTGTTGTGTGAAATGCAAGAAATAATGAAATTCTTAAACCTGAGTAGTACACTGCATGGACAAAGTTGCCAACAAACAATGCAGTGGCTCATCGCCCCCCACCCCCTAGGATAATACGTCACTAGCACGACCACAGCTGATGGCCCCCAATGCGTGTTTGGCGTAGTCGTACATATTGCGGATGCACCGTAATAGTCATTCGATTGTGCTCGACCATCCGTAGCATAGTGTAGCTCCACCCTCAGACACGACGTGGTGCATCCGATCAACTTGCAACGATAGGCGTGAACAATAACATACAAATATGAACTTATTTTTTACTGCTTCATTATGCCATGCCAAACAGTGTGCCTAGGCAGAGTGTCAGCTTGTCGACATGCATGGCCTGCATGGGGGTTGTGTAGGGAGACGCGTCAACCTTCAACCGGTTCGCGCCATGTACCACTCCAAATATGTGGGGTACATGTTTGGTCATACGATTGTCGCTCTTGCTTGACCTCTGTCCTTGCCGACTACTCCCAAGCCTAGGTCCACAGCGCCTGTGTCGCCCTCTAGTCATCGCTCTTCCATCTGTTCTTCATTTGCCTGTAGAAAAAAGCAGGGGTACACAACTATTATTGCAGTGGAGAAATAAATTAGACACGAATGGTATGCAACGAACTGTAGGCAAAGGGGTAACAAATAAATTTACTTACAAGTGAACGTGGCCATATAATGGTCGACACAGTACTGATGGCACCTATTGGTGAAGCCCGAGCTATCCCATGACTCATTGGAGGCATACGGCTCCACCATATGAGAGAAGACGAGGTGGCGGGTCGTAAGACAATAGTCTCTGTCTTGCTCATATTGCTCTGACAATTCAAAAGGAGTTGTCTTAGAGATAAAATTTGCGGCACACACCATCCACACAACGCTACTCGCATCCAAGGTCTCAAATGCGTTGTGAAAATCTGGGTACGCTCATCGTGACCTCTCTCTGGATTATCCTAACTAGTTAGCAGTCCAATGAATACCCATGGTGGGTCTGTTCACCGGGTCATCGCCATCGACGTCATCTTATAACCACTCCTCCAACTAGTATGGGTGTCCTACACCCGAAAGTATGGTCGACCAATGGGGAAGTGCTCCCATGACTCTAGTTGCAATAAGATGTAGCAAACGGCGAGGTTTGGCTTGCCAGTGGCACGTTGCGAGCCATTGCACAAACCCCGTAGGTTGCGCATAGAACATCCGATCCCCAGTTGCACAATGGGATCTCATCAAGCCCGACGCCTACCAGGGACTCAATGATGAGCATGTAGCTAAGGTACACCTAGTCTCTCTGAGTCTTATGAAACATGAACCACCCGAAGAGCAAGTAAGTAACTAAGTGGGACCTCACAACATGTGCAGGCATATTTGCTAGGTATTACCTATACTGCCTCATCCACGTATGTGACACTCCATGGATCTTATCAGAAATGGGATGACCAAACTGGTACAGTAGATGTGCCTTCCAGTTAAGTGATTTGGAGGATGGAACCACGGGATGACCCTGTAGTGGTAGACCCATGAGGTACGCAACATTCTGCAGTGTGATGGTTATCTTCCCTACTGAAAGTAAAATGTGTGGGTCCCTGGTCTCCATCGGTCAACAAGTGCTGACAGAATTGGTGAGTCCAATGCGAACAATCGCCGATGTGCATTATCCTCTCTATGGGTAGCAATCCAGTCCACCGCAAAACTAGAACGTACAAATCATCGAGAGGCCAATCCTCCCAAGCTCCTCAGAGAATAAAGAGAGCGGTCCGTCACCGCTCGACCACACACTCGACAACGATGCTGTCTATCCCAAGATGGGTCTAGCAACGTACCATGCTCGTAATCGCCACCAACAGCCATTCCCTACAGTACAGAAAATAATTTGTCAGTGTCCAACGATGCTAAGTACAACTGACCATAACCAAGAATAATCATGACGCAAACTTATATACATATTTCGTAATTGCACATGCACCAGGAATGCTCTAAATTACAGCATGTATTTTTAGCTATTTACAAAAAATGCACAATATGCCTAAATATATGTATACAGGTACATACGTATATACATACATATGTACACATAGACACTACAACTAATAGTGCATTAGTGTGTACCCAACTATCATTTTCCATGATTTTCTATAATTGCATGAGAGTAATAAATATATACATGCGAACATACATAAAAATATTTCAACTATTTTTCGCCCATATTTTTACATCTATTTATAATAAATAATCAACCTCACACTAAGGGGGTGATCGGAATAGCGATGGCTTTTGGTTGAAAAAACACTGTAGCTGAGTTAGTGGATAGTGTAGTGAATCAATCTAAAACACACGAATAGCCTAATATGTCCTAAACATGGCCAATTATATAAACACACCGGTTAACTAAACATAGCTACCTAACGCATTCCACATTATAAAACCACCATTATGCTAATGACACACTAACAACATATTAATCGTGTTGCTCGTATGAGAATAAAGCCTATATTTTTCTAAATGTCTTCACCCACTCTATAATGCTTTCAATTATGAATGACCGTAAATTGCAGCTAAAACTACTTCAAAAATATTTTTTAAAAAATAACAACAGCGCCAAATACGTGACAGTTGAAAATAACGGAAGGTACGAAACCAAAACAAGTCTACTGACCTGCGGTGTGGATCTCCGTTGCAAACGCAGGCGGCGACGTGCTGCAGGACACGTACGTACCTGCGTGCCGCGTACGTGCACCGGTGCACATGCGTGCCCCCGCCACTTGATCGCGTGCGCCGCCCGATTCCAACGGAGGAATCAACCACCGGCCGGCGAAACCGCGAGAAAATTGACCCACAAGTCACCGAGCACCGTCCACGCTCACACACACGGCGCAGTGCCGCTGTGCCCCGGCCGGCCCCCACCGTCCAACCACCGCCGCGCTCGGCCAACACCCCACCCCACCCCACCGGTTGACTGCCCAACTTGCGGCCGCCGCCTCGGCGAGATCGACGTCTGCGTCGTCGCAAAGCGCACCAGGTCGGCCTCGGTGCCTCCGCGGCCGCGCGACCCCCCGAAACAAAACAAGGGCCATACAGGACGTCTGCACTTCACAAGTCAGCGCCGCTGAATCTCCTACTCGCCTTGCTGTCCACCACGCAAATGGATGCGCCGGCCGCGGATTCGCGAACGTCCTCGATGGTCTGCGAAGCCCAGCCCAACTTGATAGGGCGGTCCAGTCCAGTCTCCGGCGCGTACGGACTTCCGTTGCCTATTCGTGGCCCAGCCCAAGATTTCCTCCCTTTTTTTCCTCTACTGTTTGCAGAGCCACTTGCATAAACTACTTATGCAGACCAGCATATTACTGCGCGGCCCTGGAGGCTACACGGCCCAGTCTGGTCTTTGTGATCTTGAAACATGGAAGGATTTGCACGTACTCAGCTGTATTAAGGGAGCATCTTGCGTAAGCAATCCTTACTTATTAGTCCCCAGCTAAATTGACCTTGACAGTTGACGAGGGTAAACGAATGTCATTTGTCTCTAATATGATCCGTGGATAACAGCCACTTCTCTTCTCCCTGATGAAGTGAAGGCAGCAGCTACCCCCTTTCACTTCAAGAGTTCAAGTGAAAAGGTCTCATCAGCATGAAGGGACCAGGTTCAGATTGTCACCAAGTTGTTCAAACGTCTTTGACATGCGAGCTACCACGCACTATGCAAACACCAGGTCCTGTTGATTTGTGGCAATGTATCCTTAACGAAGTTTTTTTTTCCCCTGGAGATGGCCTTTCAAACAATGCAGACTGTAGCCTGTAGGAGGCATGGATACTAGGAGCGTAGTGTAGATACTAGGAAGTGGAAATACATGGAGAATAATGTCAGAAAAAAAAAACTAAGGCTGCAACATGCCGAAGCAATACTGCAGGCCATCCGCTCATCTGCAGTGTCACAAAGAGGAAGTAGAAAAGAACAGTCTTGGTCGGGGACAGCAAGTGGTGAGGCTTCGGGCTTTGAGCATCCTGACTCCGATCAACAACTCAAAGATGGGTGAGATCGATTTGTTTGAACCTCTTGACTGCATGCGGCAAATGATGTGTTTGACACGAGCGTGGTTGGATGGATGGAATCTTCAAGGACAGCGTGCCGTTTTTGCAGAAGGCACATCGCCCCCATTCAAAAGAAGCAATGAGCGTATGATGAGTTCTTTTAGACTGATAGTTTATGAATTAAAATTTTGAATTCTAACTGTTTGTAAAAGATAATATATATATAAAAATGGTTACATATGATTTTAAGCTGGTACAACTGAATTTAGTGTATTTTTTACTATAATTGATCTTTAGATCATATCTTAAAAAAACATACCGTTTTTAAAAAAATCTATTATAATTATAGTATATAAGTATAAGCAATAAAGAACCCAGCCTATAAATCGTTGCCTCTTTTCACGAGCAAACAAGAGTTAACGTATGGTCACGGTTGATGTGTCGAAGGAAGAATAAAGCTGACGTGTGATATCTATGAGTGTAAAGGTATTTCTAATAGTATTATCTTAGTTATTTCTTAGCTATATTAAATAAGTACAATTATATATGAAGCAGATAAGAAGAGATAATATACTATAGCAGATAAGAAGAGATAATATACTATTTCTTATGTAAGAGACAATTTAAAACCGCAAACTAATGCAAATAGTGAGAGAGAGTGAAATATGAAGTTACGATAAAAATAATATAAAATAATTAGATGAATGATTTATGATTAAAGAGATTGTATCTAGTATTATCTTTATATAAGATAACAATATTAGAGATGATTTTAAAAGATAAACTACTGGGCATTCCACACAGATGTATGGTCAGAGTGTCTATCGCGCACGCCCGACCATCCCCTGGTCCTGGCGTTAGTATGGGCAAGCAGAAAGGCCCTTTTCTCTCGATCCCAGCAGTGAAGAGCTAGCTGCCCAAGGGCAATCATGCTCATGTGTAGCTAATTTTCCGCAGGACAGGCGCAGGCCAAAAGTGCGGTTTCGAGTAAAATTTGATCAGATTTGAGCCAAGTGCAAAGCCAGCTAATTAGAAGACGAAAAGTCTGAACTTTTTCAGGCTGTGCCGATCGAGGCTGTGAGTTAACAGTTACCGGCAACGATGCTATGCTTGGGATCAATAACTAACTCGATTACCACAGAGATTTCGGCCACTAACATTTTGCCGCTGCATTGCAAAGTTTATACGTTTCAGGCCTCTGTGGATCAGCTGGTTCTGTGTAGTATGGGCACTCCCAACAGTCGTTTGTGTTTGATACTATAGCCATGCCACATCAAATTTTTGGTGAGGTGAAAGAGAGAGAATGAGCTTAATACTAATATCAAATCTTTTTTTGGAAGCAAAAAAATAGTAGTGATAAAATGGTTCATTGGAAGGACTTCAAACTATTTTTGTGGGTCATCCCTCTCATTAAAGATGAGATATCTATGCAACAATAAATCATCGTGAGACCCTCTAGTAGCAAGATTTAGGGCATGTTTGGTATAGCTTCTGCTCCCAATTTCTCCTTTGGATCTCGTGGGTCTGTGCCAAATACTTAGCTTCCCAAAATAATTGGATTCGGGTTATCACAAGAAGTAGAGTTCAAAATAAATTAGTAATGTGCCACGTGCCGAAATACTGTTCACACTCGTGAACAATACCCTAGGGTACTGTAGCAACGCGCATGGTACTGTAGCAGGTGTGCGGTACTGTAGCAAATGCACATGACAGGGTCAAATTAGGAAGGATAGAGATAAGAATTGTTAGTTTTCTTATTAGATGGGTTTGCTACCTTTTAGATATATTCTATTTACTAGAGATAAATTTCTTAGAGATGGAGATTGTTTCTTGGAGGTCAAGTTGAGCTATCCTTATAAAAGGGTTAACATGTATCTATTATCAATCAAGTAATGATGAATTAATCCAGTTTCTTTCTCAAGTTCTACCATCCTAGTCTATAGTCAAATCTCTTATCCTACCAAGCCGACACCTCCGGCCATCCTCCCGACAGTGTTTATCCTGATGAACTAAGGTTCATCACACTTGGTATCAGAGTAGTTGATCTCTTCCCACGACTTCTACTACCATGGTTCCTATAGCCGAGTCGTTGACCACAATAAAGACTAACGCCAATAAGATGGCAACATCGATAAGAAGATGGTGGATATCTTCCTCAACATGTATACCATATTGAAGAAGATCGTGAATCAAAAGAAGACGCAACAAGAGGCGGCATCGACGTTGTTCCCAACAACTACCACAACTCAAGACGGCAATGGGTAAATACCCGTCGGGTATTGCCAACCCATACCCGCACCCGCTACCCGCACCGCATAATACTGCACCGCACCCGGTATAAAACCTACCCGCACTGCATTCGCGCGGTATTTATACCCGACGGGTAACCCATACCCGAATTATAAGGGTATATACGAGGCACAGGTATATACGAGCGCGGGTATTTCCATCGGTTTTGTTTCGAATATATATATACGAGCCACATGTATATGTACCCGTTGCTATCTCTAGTATACACCCGATCGGGTATATTTTACCCGCGGGTATGCGGATACGGGTAGTATATATACCCGCACCCGCATACCCGATGGGTAGAGTTTCTTGCCCATTAGCATACCCGCGGGTGAAGATATCTTTCCATACCCGCCTCCTTATCGGGTAAAACCCATCGGGTATTCGGGTTTCGGGTACCCGTTGCCATCCCTAACCACAACGCCACCAGAACATACCGTGGCAGCCGTAGTTCTACTGACGCCTGCCGCAACCGTTCCACGCCCTGTCGCAACGGCCGTGTTGCTACCAAAATCTGCTGCGGTAACTATGTCGCTGCCGCGACCTGCTATGGTACTACCAAAGCCCGCCACAACCGTGCCATGTCCTACACAGTGTTGCCGAAGCCTATTGTGGCAACCATGTTGTGGAAGCCTACTACAACGCTGCCGTAGTTGCCACTGTATCTACCGTGGCAATTGAAGATATCATCAATGTTGTTGCACCTGTACGTGGAGGCCACTGTCTTCAAAGTCACCAATAAACTTCGCAATATCTCATCAACTTGGGGTCTCCTAGAGCTACAGCCATGGCCGCCACTACAGTTTGAAGATGAGCTAACGCCGAAGGGGGAGAAGATGTCACATGCCAAAATACTATTCATGAGCGTGAACAGTACATGGGGGTACTGTAGCAGGCGTGCGGTACGATAGCAAACGCACATGGCATGGTCTAATTAGTAAAGATATATATAAGAATTGTTAGTTTTTTTATTAGATGAGTTTACTATATTTTAGATATATTCTATTTATTAAATATAGGTTTCCTTAGAGATGGAGATTATTTCTTGGAGGTCAAGTTGAGCTATCCTTATAAAAGGGTTAATATATATATATTATCAATCAAGTAATGAAGATGAATTAATCTAGTCTCTTCTTCAAGTTCTATCATCTCTAGTCTCTTCCTCAAGTTCTACCATCCCAATTTATAGTTAAATCTCTCATTCTACCTAGCCGACACCGTCCGACCATCCTCCCGATGGTGTTTACCCCGATGAACTAAGGTTCATCACATAACGAGAATCAGCCTTTGGCAGGCATGGTTGGAGACTTGGAGTTTACTTGCCTTCTAGGAATGTATGGAAGAAAATTATATTAGAACAGCAAGATGCATGATTGGTGTCTGTTAGCTTCCAGAATTTCTTGATTTCCAGGACTGTATGAAACTGATTGAGACAATTGACAATACAGAATTTGATCGTTGAAGGGACAGAGAAGGTTCTTTAGCTAATTTATCATTCGTCAAGGTGTGCTTGAATGTAGTCTACATAGACATCAATTGTTCCTTCGTATGTAGAAAAAGAGACCTGAATATGCTTTTGTACTAAGGCCTGAATATGGAACCTTAAATCGAAGGGTGTGGAATTTGCCTGGAAGTATACTCTAGTGCCAGTGTCATGTGATCCTTGTTGCTCAGAGTTCACGTTATTTTTGTTGAACAATGAGTTTGTTTTAGTCATGTCTCCTGTTTGTTAGTGAACTCATTCATCTGCTTGAGTAGCCTTGTTTTAATGTATTACGGAGTATAAAGTCCATTCTTGTTGTAAATGTTAGCCAGATTATTGCATCTTGTTCTTGTATTCATGTATTACAACGTGTATAGTCTGTCAAAGTTTAACTTGTAACATTGTTATTGACAGGAGTATAAATAATGTGGCAAGTTTGAGAAGGATGATGTATATATATAATTTGCAAAAAAAAATCATAATTTCTGTATGTATGATCTTATAAAATTTGGACAAAAAATTTCATAAATTGTGTATAAATACAAAGGAGTAAATACAGATACATATGAAGTGTAACAACCAGAGGTACCATGATCTATTTGCCTCCAATTCTCTCTCGTGTATTTCTGTAGTCAAATGCTTTCCAGGAGCAGCTTTAAATTCTCATATAAGTGGATTCTTAAATAATCTAGAGCAAAAATTAAAAAATAAGAATATGAAACTCTACCAAATAGGCTATTAGTATTAAACTATCATAGTGATTGTTTCTAAAATCTCACATAACCACTCTCCCCCTTTAATATTAAGGTTACTGTGAGTGCCCTAAATATCCTTCCGATTTTTTTAGAATGAGACAGACAAATTGGGATACTCGGTTCACATAAAAAAGATCGACGGCCATCTAGGTGGCTAGTTCGCTGCAATAATTTACACAGCAGAAAGATTAGGCACCGTCAACCTAATCTTGTCGCCTTGTTCTTTCCAACCATATTTTAGCTAGTAGACAAAGTGACAAGCTTAGAGTTTTGGTTAGTTTCTGCATGAAAAACAAATTAATCCATTCCCAAATCAACGGCATGCAGTTCTTGCATCTGCAGTCCCAACATTTTAAAGCTGCAGAGCGCTACGGCCATATATTTGATATTACCTATTGCTAATTTAAATTACACTAGTTTAATATGCTTTGTTTTTATTGTTTACATGTTGTTTTAAGATTAAAAAAGTATTATCTTTTACATATTAAACTATTAGATTATTAGTTTATTAAAAAATAATTAAATAACTTTCAAAAATCAATCTTAATTCACCATAACATGAATGGTGTACTCAAATTACAAAATTACATTCAAAATATTTTAAAAATTCTACTATACACTTGCGTATTTACAAATATAATTTAATTTTCATATAATATATACACACTTTTAAAAATCTAACAGAATTATGATTCTATGATTCGATCCTGTTAGACGAAAAAAAGATCCTACATGAAATCATGATCATAACAATCTTGCTCTCTATGACATCCAGGCCCCAGCTGGCCCTTCCGGATACATGCCAAGAACATTTTGAACCCCAGGCAGTCTCTCTCCATGACATGGATATAAACAGCCCCGTTGTTCTTGCCACACACTTTGGCAGATACATAACAGGTTGGCATCATGGCCAACACTAGAGGCGTTATTTTGTTACGCGTACTTTATTGAAATTGTGAGTTGTGCACGCAGCCTACTAGTACTACTATCACCAACCGTGCATCAGCCGGCCGGGCCGACAAGATCCAGGCGCTGAACGCTGAGCCCTGTAGACGTAGGGACGGCGAGGATACGGTTTGCGGCGGAACAGGCCTCGGGTTATACTATAGTTCGAGATCTAGGATCAAATTTCTATGTAGATTTCTCTATTTCAGTTATGGATCTATTCTTTTCAACTTTTTAAAATGATTTTTGACTTTTGCTACAATACCTAACTTTTAAACAGAATATTTTTTTAAGACGGAGTCTACAAGTTAATTATAGTACACGTTAAAAGTCCAACATCTATACCATTCAAAATAGCAAGCGAATATCTCTCTTTCCGTAATCTCTGCTGCAAACAGTTAAAATTTAAAAATTTCAACTAAAAATCGTAGCAAAAAACAACAGAACCTACACCAACAAAAACCCATCTAAATTTCGTCTCAGAATAGCTAACCCAGCCCGGGCTTGGACCAATGTTCTGCCTTTGGATACGGTCGATCTCTCACGTGCGTGGTCGACGAATACTCTCTCGCACACTGCATGCATGGCTAAAGGGCATGTTCATTCTGGTATTTTTAACGATTTCTAACTTTCGGCCATTAATTTTGGTTAAGATTGTATCGTAGCAAATGTTATATTTTTCTAGTTATTTAATTAAAAAAATAAAAAAACATCGCTACATCTGCAAGATAATGCAAAGAAGAAAAAAAAGAAATAGTAGAAAAGTAGAAAATATAAAAAAATCAAAAGTAAGAAGTGAATACGTTCATCCTAGTTTGTCACTCGGGATTCTCTGACTTAAGTCACACCGTGACTTAACCGATCTGGATCGTCCATCTCTGCATGGACGGTCCAGATCATTTCTAATTTTTTTTAAAAAAAAATTTAGAAATGATCTGGACCGTCCATGCAGAGATGGACGGTCCAGATCGACTAAGTCACGGGTGACTTAGCTTCACTAAGTCAGAGAATCCCGATCGCTAGTTTGTGGCTTCTAAAAAGGTTGAAACGGATCATCGAGCCTAGCACACATGCCAGTGGTAGTCCCGTATCCCTGAGCCGCTTCCTCTCGATCGGCACCAAAGATTCTCGCGCGTTCGATGGCTCCACCCCCACCAACCTCGCGGCCGGCCGATGGGAAAGGCCACGTGCCGCAGCCCATGCAACAAACAAACCGGAATGTCCCATCGGTTAAAAAAATTAAAAAGCTGAGAATAATGGCGGCACCACAGTGCTAGTTAAGCATACTTATTGGCGTATTAGGGCATCTTCAATGGTCCTAACCAAGTACTATCTATAAGGATTCCACATCATCTATAGAGTACACACTAAAAGCTAACATTCCAAAGAACTATCTATAAGGATAGTTATTTGCTGTTTACATGCACACACAGTTATTTATAGAACCTGCCTCGTTTTACGTTATAGGCTAGAGACGAAATAGTAGCTAGCTGTTTGTGTTTTGCATACTCTCTTTCCATTGGATGTGTGACTCAAGACTATTGGAGATGCCCTTAAGGATTAAGAGTTAAGACTTCTAGTAATACTTTAATGGGGGTATGGTTTTGATTTCTTTTAAGGACATGCTGAAAAGCGTGTGTTCGTGCTCCTTGATGTGCTAGATAAATCTAAGATTTATTTAGCGATCTCTGTTTTAGATCTTACATATGTTGAGTCCTCCTTTATAATTAAAAAAAGAGAAGAGACCATATGAGGACAGTTTGGTATACAAAAATTGCCACTCCGAGCACAGCTGGGCAGTATATTATTTGTCGGTTGCGGCGGCGTCTTCCTGATCAGCTGGCACATTAGTCTACCTCACTCTCATCAAGCTTGACGTAATCCGAGCACCTACCCCTTCAATCATCCAAAGCGCCCCCACACGACGATCATTAAGCTGCTGAAATGTGGAGTGTGTATATAACTATATTTGCATGGATGGACCGTCTTAATTCGGCCGGTATAACGAAACCCATCAAGCAAAGTGTCTGCAGATAGTGTGTTGACATTGTTTGCATGTGCTCTCGTTTTTTCTCACCAGACATATATATGCAGTACTAATGCATTACACCAGTACTAATGCATTACACCTTAAATGCGATGCTTGTTTCCGAAATTTGTATGTGCAGTGCTCTCCAAATTAATCCACCACTAGTAGTACCCCATGTGACAGTAATTACAATGATCGATCTGCCAGTAGTTAGTTCAGTTTCAATCTTGAAGCTAAGCACTTGTTCAGAACATGCAACAAATTAAGCTGAAGCACATGGAGCATTTCAGGTCGGCAAAGACGAAATGATGAATGAACCGACATTAAGATTTGAGCTTCTACTACATCCTCTTTCTAGTCTCTCTCTCTCTACCCTGTTACACTCTCCAAGGAAAGATCATGTGCACATCTAGAGAGCAACCATGACTGACAATGACCGCTAGGTGTAGTATTGACTAAACTAGAACTATCCCATATACAGAAACGAAGGAAGAACAAACCGAGCAACTAACAAGACGAAAGCAATTAGGTGAAAGAACATCTCAGCTTCCTGTCGACTGCACCATCAGCACGTGCGCTGCATCAGCAGGCACGAGAAAAGGGTTAGGAGTAGCTCATAAACAAATTAACCAGCCCATATTCTCGTCATTCCACAGTCCACAGGCGGCAAAAGATTCCCGGTCTCCAACGCATGCAATGCGATGCAACAGTCTCCTCTCTTCTTCCCTGCTGCAAGAACAGATTCGAGGGGGTGATCGGAATAGCGATGGCCTGCTGAAAAACACTGTAGCTGAGTTAGTGGATAGTGTAGTGAATAGTGAAAAAAAAGCTGAAACTAAAAGATGAAGCCGAAAAAAGCCGAAACGATCACCCCCTCAGAGATCGTTTTTTAAATTAATCACGCTCCATCATCAAAAGCAGCAGTACAGTACTGCAGTAGAGATAGAATAGTCTCTGGTATAATCTATTCCATAGATTCGAGTGTTCGTATACAGAGTAGTAATGGACTAGTTCTGGTGGGACTGTAGTAGTGTGGTAGTAGTACAAAAGTGAGCGTTATGATGACCTCGGACTTTTGGAGTAGGGACGATGGCTTGCTTGGATGGCCCGAACTGTTGGGACGCTTGCGCTTGCTTTGCCACAAAGCAACAAAGGCGAGGTTGGTTAATGGTGACCGTGGCCTCCCTCGAGGTAAAGCGATCGCGACGACAACCGAAGCAGAGGAGGAGGAGAAGAATAGGCTTCTTGACCTTCTTCTCGCCGTTCTCGGAGCTCGGTTTCCAATGTGGAAAATGGCTAACGTTACGGTTTAGGAAATGTCCAAAGGTAGGCTGCTTGTTGCTGCCGCTGCTGCTTGCTGCCATTGTGAGAGCACGACCAGTGTCAGAGATTAAAGAACCAAAATTTGGGTTTGGTAGGTGATTAGACTTCTTGTTTAGTAGCCTTTGTTACTTGTTAGACACTGATCTAGTCACAGATAAAATGCTAGAACATCGATATGATAGCGGAGTAATGATCAACTAATAACTGATGCAATGAACTGTAGTGTTGCTCAAGTTGCTGGCGTTGTGTAGAACTGAAAGAAAAATGAGAATATGGGCTTTTGTTTTTACCTGTGTCTCTGCCTCTGTTTCTGTGGGGGCTTGCCTGCCTTAGAACGGCAGGCTCTTGGAGGTGGAGGAGGCGGTGAGCGCCTTGAGATTCTCCGACGACGCCGGCACGAGGTCCTGCGGGAGCCGCGCGCGGCGCACGATGCGCCTCATGTTGCTCTGCAGGCTCTGCTGCACCAGCTGCCGCACCGCGCGCTTCTCGTCGCTCATGCCGGCTTCGGGCTCCCCCTCAGCATCGTCCCTGCACCCTCCGGCGCCGCGCTCCTGCGGCGCCGACACCGTGGACACGAAGCCGAAGACGTCCGCGACCTGCTTGCCCTTGTCGGCCCGGAGGATCTCCAGGATCCTGGACGCGCGCTTCTGCGCGAGCGCCGTGCCCACGAGCGTGAGCTCGAGGAGCGCGGACGTGGCGCCGGCCTCGGCCATGGCGGCGCGGTCGCCGTAGCTCCGGTGCGCCAGGACCATCAGCACGTACGCGGCCTTCTCCTGGCACCCCGGCTCGTCTGACCAGTTGAGCACGTCGACGAGGACCGGGACCGCGTCGGGGGCGCGGCTCACCGCGCGGCGGCCCTCGGGGCAGGCGGCCACGAGGTTGCAGAGAGCCGCGAGGGCGCGGTCCGTCATGGGCATGTCCCCCACCGCGGCGACGAGCGACGGCGCGAGCCCCGCGGCCAGCAGGTGCGGCGCGTTGCCCGCCGCGATGGAGAGGTTCAGGAGAGCGCGCAGCGCGTCGTGCCGCGCCTGCTCGGTGGCCGCGGCCTCGAACGCGCGCACGAGGAAGGGGACGGAGCCGGACGCGCCGATGATGGGCTTGTTCGCGTCGAGCGCGCTAAGGCAGAGGAAGTTGGCGACGAGCGCCTCCGTCAATGCGCCGGACGCGCCCTCCGCAATGCGGAGCATCTTGTGCACGGCGCCGGCCTGCACGATCGCCGCCTTGTTCCTACAAATCAAAGCAACTCCCACGAATCAGAAACCAAACACCCAGATCTGTTCAAGAAACAGAGGAGGGCAGGAAACGCGGCAGAAACAACTCACGTATCATTGCCGATCCCCAAGTTGAGCAACGCGTACAGCGCGGCAGCCAGGAGCTCCTCGCCGCCGTGGCTCTCGTCGAGCATCGCGACGAGCGGCGGGATGGCGCCGAGCATCGCGAGCATCTCCCTCGCGTCGGCGTCGTCCTTCGCCTTCCTCCGCACAACCGTGGCCGCCTCGATGCGGCACATGTCGCCACCAGCATTGTCACCGCCGCTGGCCTGAAGGGCTCCGACGACAACCTTCAGCTCCTCGAGCGCCTCCACCTTCCTGACGGCTGCGTCAGCCTCGGTCTCGTCGTCGCCGCACTCCGACAGCTCTGACCTGAGCAGCTCCGCGAGCCGGTCGGACCGCGGCCTCGGCCTCGGCTGCGGCGACCGGAAAGCCGTCCGGCTGCGGCAAGAACCGCCGCCGCACGTCAGGACCTCAAGAAGCTTCCTCCGGAGCGCGGCGGCAGAGAAGAT
This sequence comes from Melocanna baccifera, assembly GCA_036346265.1. Lineage (NCBI taxonomy): Eukaryota > Viridiplantae > Streptophyta > Magnoliopsida > Poales > Poaceae > Melocanna > Melocanna baccifera. Next base: position 18,471,835 of record CM070700.1, on the reverse strand, counting down.
CGGCCAGAGACGGAAGCCGCCGGCGTCTTCGTGCGCGCACCTCGCCACCATTGTGCCCCAGCAGCTTCGGCCGCAAGTCGCATTGGCCGGAGGGGGAGTGACACTTGGCGACGAGAGGCGCTTGTAATGGCATAGACAGGAAGCCGTGGCGCGGTACAGTGAGAGGAAGGGGTTTATACGTGTGAAGACTACCGAGAGGGTGGGGCCATGTGGCCAGTGGGATAACTTGTTTTTTCCTAAGAAAATCGAAGGCTATTTCGGCTTGTTCTTTTTATTTTTTTAATATCTTTTGGCTATAGCTTCTCTAGAAGCTGAAACAAATAGAGTGACTTCTCCAAATAACTTCTTGAAATGGCTTCTCAAGTTTAAAACTATGTGCGCCGTCCACAGCAATGTCTTCACCGTCCGCCACCATATCAAAAAGTGTAAAAAAAGCCATTAAGCATAGTCAAAAGACATCAGCCGCAGCCCAAAAGAATAAGACCAAGCTTCTGGCTTCTAGTTTTCTAAAACCGAAAGCCGTAGCCCAAAAGAATAAGACCAAGCTTCTGGCTTCTAGTTTTCTAAAGCCGAAAGCCGTTTTGAACGCATCGACTTTTTTAATACGGGGTTTTTCTTTTTTTCCTTTGCATTGTCCATGAGATATAATATTTTTTCTCTTTTTTCTTAGTTTTTCTTTAATTGAATGCCTCACTCAAAAACTAACAGGCGCTACATTATCTATTTCAACTAAAAACCAACAACTATAGCCAAAAATTATCAGCAAAAGTTGTTTTGAATAGGGTTTTAAGGACATCTGATGATTCTCATGGATGCTTCACTGGATTGGCTTGTTTATGGTTATGGTCACAGACACAACAAGCCTTACAGTTTGGATTTTGCAGAGGACCACTAGAAAGGTGTTTAAAAATGTGGGCAATGCCATCTACTTAGTTGCATCCGGTCAGCAAATGACGTTTTTGTGTGTAGTTTTGTTTTGGCTAAGACTTGGTGTGCAACTTGATGGATGATGGAGGTGTTTGGTTCATTTCACTTTGCTACACTCAACTTAGGTAAATTTAACTTTTGGAAAGTTGACTCATATAAAAAATTAACTGTGCAATTTAGAAATTTTAGGGACCACTATATGGTTCATTGTTATAATTGTAGGGTGGGCCTCACCTGTTACACATATCTCTACTACTTAAAAGAGAGAGTTAGTGGTGATGATTCACCTACCACTTCCTCTCCTCCTCACAAAAATATTGTACCGACATGTAGCCTCAACCACCTTCCTCCCAAATACATGCCTCCACCTTTGACCCCCTCTCCACTCCGCCGCCTTGCCCCCTACCTTCCCACCCCCGCCTGCTCCTCCTCCTTCATCGCCACTCTGCCACCTCGCCCCCTCCTTTCCCAGCCCTGTCACCTTCCCCCTTTCTCCTGCCTGCGCCTCCTCATTTGTCGCCCCCTTCTACGGTAACATCGCCACCTCCTTCCCATGATCTGCCTCCCCTCCGCTGCCTGGAACCCTCCTTTGCAACCCTCGTAGCCTTTCCCCTCTCCCCCGCCTCCTCCCACTACACGAAATCATTGTATCTCTAATTGTGTAAAACTATCAACAAATGTGCCAAAACTATCAGCTATGTGTTTCTCTGATAGCCACTGTCGAAGATTCCCTATTAGCGTTGCTCTGTCGGGGATGGAGACCCAAACCTGACTGCTTCTCGGTGTTTTTCATCATCAACAGTTTGTACTATCAGCAAACAGTGTTGTCACCAATGGCTAAAATGATTTGTGACAGTGCTATTAGGTATTATATATCCTTTAATAAATGGAGTAAATATTAATGAAAAATTAGTAATATCTATTTTTTAGTTCAATGGTCATATATATATATATATATATAGAAAAATACTTTTCAATGTAATTACACCCATCTCTAATATACCACCTCGAACTTGAAATACTCCTTTATCACTTTATATATATATATATATATATATATATATATATATATATATATATATATATATATATATATATATATATATATAGCTAATCTTCTCTTTTCAAATTTACACTTGGTGTAGTATTACACCCTATGTTGCTCTACTATCTGAAGAACGTAGGGAGTATCTCTGTATAGGTTTTGGAAAATATTAGTAAGTCATCTATAGTATACTAGTATTTAAGATCATCTAGGTGGTATGAACAATCTTTGGAATAATATGCACATTCTTTAATCCTAGAGGTAGCCAAAATAATATATAGCAAGATATAGCAAGATATTTAATAAAAGAGAGATAACAAATATTCAATATATATATATATATATATATATATATATATATATATATATATATATATATATATATATATACGTAAGTTCTTATTTTACGCATTAGTGCATATTCACTTTTCAAATTGCATAAGAACACATCCATGCATTTGCATCCCAACATACATAACCATGAAGATTGAGAAAATGGAAGTTCAAACTCCATTTCAATTTATTGAAATAAGGTACAACATATGTGAGTACATGATTAAATATGTCTAGTATTTCAAGATCGTAATTAGAATGGTCATATTAGAGATGGGTGTAGATTATGTATCCTTGGGAGGTCGGTCGATGCCATGTGGTGATGGAGGAATAGCTGAATTGCTCGCTATGGCTTGGAATCGATTCCAGCTTGAACAATGCATGGTCGTGTTCTCTTGAAAACCTACCACCCAACACCCTCTTGCAAGAAAAGGAGAGGTTGATGGTGTGTAGTGATACTAGATGACGTGGGACCGCCAAACCATAACCGAAGTAAAGGTTGAAAATTCGCCACCGTGTGGATCAAGCAAAGCACGAAATTTGTATAGGAGACGTTGGGTCTCTCGAAAAACCAAGGACCCACGCGTAATTTCAAGAAACTGCGGGCGTTATCTAGCAAAGGAGCGGAGATCAACCCAACAATTAAAGCTTTTCAAAGCATCAAGAATTAGCATATAATTTATTGAGTTCAAGAAAAGATTAGCTATGATATTTTGCTATAACTTGAATGAACCTATACATTTGCGTTAACTAGGGCCTTTTTGCGAAGAATGCCACAACCCATAGGGAAATTTAATAGTCACCAACAATAGGGCTAATTATAATATTGGAAAAGGTTGGCTAGGACTTCTCAAACTTAGTCTGGTTTGGCCTTTCCAATAGGACAACCAAAATTTTTTTATCTCAGTATAAGGACTCAACATTTTTGTTAATACAAATACAAATTTTATATTTATCTTAGAGAATTATATTCTACAATTTAAATATGGTGATACAAGATAAATTTTGTGTGCTATATATATTACAATTTTGAGTGCACATAACATAGATCAATATAAATTCTTACATTTTATTTCGTGGTTTGTACCACCATTAGCTATATCTAAACAACAAAATTAAGCATATCTTGTCCCAATCTAGGTAGTTTGACATGGAGCAAGAGAAGAATGTTGGGTTCTTTCGTAATTCCTACATTAGGAATGTTTGTCTCTCACTCCATGTTGCCAAAGTTGTAATCTACCCTTCAACCATGTGGGCACATGAAATGAAACTACTAATGTTTACTTGTTGTGGGGCCTTGGAATTGATGGTGCCATTGGCCATATTTGTCGCAGGACTTAGTGCATTACCAATGATGATTTATATGCATGATGCCTCTTTGTGAACTTTGCCTTTTCAACAGTTACATAGCATGCTTTTAGTTAAGCACATATTTCCTATTTTTGAAATAAAAAAAGACTCATGTTAAGTGCGTCAGTTCACGAGTCTGGATCATTTGTTGTTCTCTTATCTTGCTTTGGATGTGCCCACATGGTTGAAGTGGTAGATTTCACAACCCATGGTTTATTGACATGGAGTGAATACAACATTCCTCGCTCTCTTACGATCATCTGTCTCCTCTCTTGCTCCATGTCAAACTACTAGATTGGGACCAGATATGCTTAATTTTGTGCTTATGAACAATTTGATATGAACTCTTCTTGCATAGTTGCGTTATCTATGCAAGCGTCTCATTTCATAATACAAAAGTAAAAAAATAAGGTTCTTTCCAATTGTTTTGCACTAAATCATCATTTTGTATACAAAGCCTTTATTGAACATGCACTAAGTACTAGCCGACAAATGATGATTTACTATTAAATTTCCCTATGGGTTGTTCTGCATTTAGTTAACGCAAAACTTCATTCAAGTTATAGCAAAATATCATAGCTAACTGGTTCTTGAACTCAATAAATTATATGCTAATTTTTGATGCTACGCTTTAATTGTTGGGTTGATCTCGGCTAATTGTTCCTGAGTTTTCAGGGAGACTAAGTCTCCACTCACGTGCCTTGATCGGAAGCAGTTACAACCCTGTTTTGGTTCGGTCCCGGTCATCTAGCACTACAAAAGGAAGAGGGGTTCGGTAGGGTTTTCAAGACACACGACAGTTGTTCAAGCCTGCACGATCCCAAAACGAAACCGATCTACTGACGAGTGCTAAGGTGAACGAAGGCCGAAGCCATCCTCCGTCCCGACCACGGTTTCAGCACGCCGACCGATCACTTCTACATCCTCACTAACCCATGGCATCATCCAGTTTGGGTATGTGATTTACGTTTCCGCACTAAAGTTCATGTAGTGTTCTTGTTTGATCTAGGGGCTTATGTTCATAGTTCATGTTTAGACTTAGATTAATTCAACATTAATATGATACAATTCCTCATTATTAATTTTAGATGTTTGTCTTCGCTAGATATATGTAACGCATGTGGATTGGGAGTCGAAGCCTTATGGATGCTCATGCAGATGGTTCTCAGCAATGAGGAAGAGCTTAAATTGAAATATTTCAAGGATGATTCACCTACCAAGCTTTGCCCGATTGAAGCTTTTCTGAAGGCAATGTTGGATGTGCCATTTGCATTCAAGATAGTGGAAGCTATGCTCTACTTTGCTAACTTTTATTTGGAGGACAATCAGCTGAGGATGCCATATGCTACTCTTGAGGTACAGTTTGAGCACTTGGTCAAATATTTTATAGCTTCTTCAAAAAAAATGCTACACAATCTTATTGGCTACCTATTTGACTTCACATCCTATTCAATATTCTATCTTTTACACAATTGTTTAAATCATTGTTACATTACTGTTTTCTTCCTTTTATTATCATGTATGATGGTTTTAATCATTTTATTTGTCCAGGCAGCTTGTCAGGAGTTGAGAAACAACAGGTTGTTTCGCTTTCGATGCTTAGATATTATTTAGATGTGGTAGATTACTAGATTTAGCTTAGTTATCTTTAAATTAGTTATTATGCTTTATGAATTGAAATCTATGTTCTCTACATCTGTAAGTCTAAGTAGCATGTATCTATATGCCAAGAATTTCAGAGGTGTGAGCTACTGAGCTTCATGTCATGCCTTCATGTCATGCCTTCATCTAAGTAGAAATAACGAACCATCAAGGTGACGGTTAGAAACCGAGACTGATCTCTCGAACAACGACGCATCGATGGTTCTCGCGACGCCACTTGATGTTGACGCCGCAGACGGTGTGGGACGAGGAGATAGACTACGAGCGAGGAAGACGAGCGAGCTAAAGACAATGGAGGAGGCAAAACCTAGATTGATTGTTGCATATACCTCTATGGAGGCGCGACGGAGTAGACTTTATAGATTGAAATCGTATGGAGGCGCGTGATCAAGAAGCCGTGATCGCAATCAAACAGATTAATCACGCGAACCGATCCGAATCACCGCCACTCAAAAGCGCAAAAATAAAGCGCAAAGGAAGCCGCGTCTGCGCAAACACCTGAAGCCAATTTTGGCGGACCATTCACGTAGGTGCCGTGCGCCCGCGCCCCCCGCTCGGCCCGGCCCGGCGAGCGAGCGCGCGCGTGTGATCCTCTAGTTCTCTCCCACACATATCTCAAGTGGCTAAGAGTGCACCATCCCTTTTAAAGTGGTCTTCCTCTCCTAGAACTAGCAATATGGTACTAAAGTTCACATGCATACCTCCTTTGCATGAGTGGAACTTTGAGATTTAATTTAAGAATTATTCTTATTGTATGGGTTTGGCCCACATAATTCAACAAAAGGGAGGGTAGAGTTAGTTATGAATTTTTATCAATTTTTACCGTCTCTTGGGTCTCACAAAGAGATACTAATGACCACACGCCGTGGACGCTCCGATAGTACGGGTACAATCCAACAGCTACCTCACCAAGGAAAACTGTACGGCCGCACCACCACCGACACTGGCAAGCCCAGCGAATTAAGCAGGAGTTACTGCTCCTCATGTGCCGGATTGAACTGCAGGTACAATGACACGACATGCACATTAATCCCCTCAACAAAGCTATGCAGCGAGTGGAGTAATGGAGTGTTTGTCTCGTTGAGTTGTTGGGATTTTGAGCCCGAATCAATCATCGGTGATAGGGGCGACCGCGGCCGACAGAGCCGAGCCGAGCCGACAGCCCCATGTTACGGTGTGACCGGGGACTTGACCCATCCTACGACGTTTCCCCGTGTCAGGCTGATGCTCCCGCCTGCCGCGGGGAGCACCGCCGAGTGGCCGGCCGCAGCAGGGGACGGCGGTGTGGTGCGTCGGTGCCGAACGTCGCTGCGGGGAGCGACCTGGCCGGCAAGGGGCGGAAGTAAATGCGACGTCGGTCGCCGAGAAGGGGCGAGAGTAATGGCGGCTTTAAAATTGGCGGGTGGAGCGGCACAACGACGCCACCGCTCGCTCGGCTCGTCCAAGCGAGGCGGACGGTGGCGGCGCTCGGTCGTCAGATCTAGCGCAACCGGGTCAAATTTGGTAATTGGAAGCCTCGCACGTTTTATGAAGGCTGTTGGAGGCTTCGAGCTGTACGAGGACCGGTCGTGGACCTGCTTACCAGACAACGTTTGGCTATGCCTTCGTCCGTCTGATCACCTGCTTCAGATCAGACGGCTGAGATGACCTTTGCGCTTCGCTGGTTGCCACCGCCACCGTCACCTTCCATCACGAAGAGCTTCCAGCAGGCATAGGGCAGCGAGACGCACACAGAAAGACAAACGTGAAGTGCGCACTGGGGGTTAGGAGGAAGGCATGCTTATGCCCAAGTCAAGAAAAAGCTACTCAACTAAACAGTTATATATATATATATCACTCTGAAATAAACCGACCAACCAGGTTCAGACTTTCAGACGGGTGAATGGATAGCACCAGGCCGAACAGCTGCAGTGGTGGTACGAAGTCAGACCGTGTAAAACCTTCCTGCAGCTGAATGCACCCACAAGCTAGAGCCAGACTTCAGAAATAGTGTGGTTAAAAACAGCACGGTGAAGCGACTGTAAATCAGATCAAGCCAAGCTTCCTGCAGCTCATGACGATGCCGGGCCTGCGTACAAGCGGGAACAGCTAGGTTGATCCCAGCACAGCTGGCTGCACTATGTGAAACAGTGATGTACAGAAAAACTTCTCAGATCAAAATGACATGAAAACTGAAAGTAAGCCACAGATACAGCAAAGATTGCAGGGTCACTGAATAGAAAACCACAGGGAACTCCTGGATATCCTAGTAGAGAGTTGGGATTTGGCTAACTAACATCAATATCACCAGACTTCTAAAGCAATATTGCTGATTCCAATTGAATTCTGGTTAATTTTGAAGTTGTTTCTTTAAGGGAAGAAAAGAGACAAAGATACACTGAAAATTCCATGGCTCAGACTGTTTTCGCTGAAAATGGCTGCAAGACGAGAAGCCAGTTCCGGTAGTTCTGCACAAAGAACATGTCTGAAAACATTTATGGAAGCCCACAGCCATTTTTTAGGGGAAACAGCAAATCATTCAATAGAAAACACAGAGATCTGAATTGTAAAATTTAAATAGAGGAAATGTTCAGATGCACTCCCTACAGTGTGTATCATCATGAGATGATTGGTGCAGTAAAGCTAGCGACATCAGGATAACCACTGTATTACAAACTAGGGCACACATCAAGAGAAGATTCACTTTCAGACAGCAAAAATGTCTGATTTTTCTCATGAATGATGCACAGAAGAGCAGTGGTAACTGCTGATACATAAAAGCAGAGGGCTGCCCTCAGTAAACAATGGAGAGCACCTACAAGAAATGGCAATACCTACAAAATTACACAGAGCTATATATTGATGAAGCATGAACTCTCTATGATCTAGCAAGGCCCATAGGATGCAGACATGCGGTCAACCATATTTTAATAACAAAAAGGGGGAGAATGATGGCAGATTGGCTGCAAACAACAAGGTATAGTAGAAAGAACGTACAAGCCCCATAATAAGATTCAAAGTGATGCACTATTCAGGTACACAAGCTACAGTAGGCAAAGACACTACAATTAGGCCCTGTTCTTTGCGGCTTCTAAAAGCAGCTTTTGGCTTTTGCTACAATAACTAACTTTTAAACAAAATATTTTTTAAGATGGAGTCTACAAGTTAATTGTAGTACACGTTAAAAATCTAATATCTGTACCATCAAAAATCGCAAGCGAGTATCTCTTTTTCCGCAATCTCTGTTGCAAACAGCCAAAAAGCCATCAGCCGCAGCCAAAAGTCATCAGCCGTAGCAAAAAAAAACAGGCCTTCATGAATTCAAGAGAAGGGAACATGGTAAATTAATGATCATCAAAATTGCAAAACATAAATGCAAAGACAATCCACATAGAAATTACTAGAAAAGGAACTTTCTTTAACCTATTTCAGGGGTTATGCAATGAGGCAAAAGGCCATATAGTTCCCATCTCACTTGGCCAGTTGATATGCACTCAACATCCTCCATATGTAATGTATACAAATAATAGGTAAATCTACTTCTGTTCTGTCACCGTTTAGTACAATTCAATATTATTTGATCTGTAATTTCTTGACCAGTGGAACTACTAAAATGATGCAGAACAATGTCTGCAAAGTGCATATTGTGACAACTAATGTGGGAACTACAAAATTACTTGTACATATAAGTTTTGTAAAAATGAATGTAAATTTGGTGACCAAACAGACCAAAAATATACATCATTTTTCAGAAAGGAATAACCAACACAATGCAACTAAATATCCTTGCTTTACGGAAAGGTTATAATAAGTGGCATTGTGACAGTAGTGTGCCTTTATATGCCCATAACTAAAGGGGTCGCTCTCACTATGGAACACTATATTTGGTAAGCTTCTTGTATCAAATGACAACAGAAGTGTTCTTTTTGCTACTCAATGTTTGACTCTGCAGATGGTGTAAAGGATTAGCATAGCATTGTATACTTCAACCAGTAGACACAATGTATTCCATGGTTCCGTCAGCTTCACCAAGCAAAATCAGACAACACAGACTCTGTCACCTAATCTAAACGAACTCATTGAGGAAACCACAATTGATGAGAAAGGTTATACCTCTTCGGTGTCAAGCAGAAGGAAACAATCAGAGATCACACATTCACCAGACAAATTTCTCTCTTTTTTTCATAAAAGTTCTCTTTTATTTAACTATCCATTACTCAGTGAGCAGCAGAGGAGGTCTCCCCACCCTCTGTGCCAAGACCATACAACACACCGGCATATTTCTCAGTTAACCCATTGAAGTATGCCTCTTTGAGCTTCTTGAAGGAGAGTGCGGTCAGCAGTGAGTCGGACCCCGCCTGATGGCAGATTCCGACCCGCTCGACGTCAAGCAGCTCGGCGAGCTTGTTCAGCCCGCCGTGGAGGCTATTGCAGAACCTCATCAAGTGCTTGATGTCATAGACCACGGGGAAGTATATCTTGATGAGGTCGAAGAATCCAGACATCGTGTCCGGCAGGTTTGTGCCGCTGAGCAGCTTGAGCAAGTAGCCGAAGTCGTAGCCGCTGTGGAAGGTAACCCAGCGGACCTCGGCGTTCATGACGACGGCGGAGGACATTAGGAGCTCGGCGAAGCGGCGCGCGTCGGCGCCGTCGGCGGCGTGGCGTACAAAGTCGATCCCGCTGCGTCGGAGCAGGTCGATGGAATCCGCGGCGGCGACATCAGTCCGGGGGTCGAACCCCCGGAAGTTGAACTGCCAGACGCAGGCGCGGCCCCCCGGGCCGCTGACCGGGAGGCCGCCGCGCTCGTCCGAAAAGGTGAGGCCGAGCTGGATGAGCTTGAGCATGTCGACGTTGGCCTTGAGCGTGGCGTAGTTGAAGTCAGCGGCGGACTTGAAGGTCCCGAGCGGGCGGCAGACGACGCCGGGGAACTCCGTGTCCATGGCGACGTACGGGTAGTCGTCGACGATGTCGCGGATCACGGCGAACTCCGCCTCGAGGTTGTCCGCCCACACCTCGCGGATCTCCACCCCGTCGGGCTTCTCTGCGGCCGGCGTCGCCATCGGCTACCGCGCATCCAAGATTCAAGCTTTCCTCTCCTCGTCCTTGCTGGAATCCTCCGAGCTAGCGCTAGGGTTCGCGAGATCGTGGGGGCAAGCGGGACGCGGCGGCGGGGGTGGGGCCCACGAGTCAGCGGCGCGGGGTGGGGACTCCCATGGATGGGGGTGGGAGGAGGAGATCCAGGGGAGGAAGAGGGCGTGGGATTTGGGGGAAGAAGAGGGAATGGGGAAAGTGGGTGGCGTGCCGTGCGCCGCCGGGGCAGGATTGGTGCCACGTGGCGGGGCCCGCGGGATGATTGCCTGCCGGTCGGGCGTGTCGACGTGCAGGAGGGGTCTCCGTGGGTCGCTGGCCGGTGGGCCAAGTGCTCGTCGGGCCGTGTTTTGGTGGAGGTGCGGGTTGGGTTGAGCCTTTACAAGGAGAGGCAGGTGGTGAAAAAGTGCATGAGATATGTGTGAGTACGATAATGAAAGTGAGATGAGTGGAGTATATAATATATTTATAATTATTTGATTATATCTAAAGTAGTATGGTAGTAAGAGAAGTGTAGAAGTTATTTTAACAAATTAGATATTTATATTAGTTTTTATTTTTCTAAATAAAAATAAAAACAGAAATCTCAATACCAACATATCTAGAGGCTAATTTGTTGATTTGGACATTTGGATAATATGGACCGGGCGTCGGACTGTCCATGGATCAGCCTCATGAAGGCATGAACTGCGCTATGTGCATGTGTCCAGACCGCTCCGCTCGGTCCTCGTCGCCGGTAGCTTCCCCGCCGGTTAGTTTCCACTCCGTCGCGCCGCTGCTCTGTTCTCTTCGCCCATGGCCAGCCACGTCACCCGGTCAGCTCTAAGCATCTTGGCTAAAAATGCTAGGACAACAAGCGACGCGAGGCCCATGCTCCTGCAGTACCGGCCGGAGACGCGGCCAAGCACCGTCGGCAAGCTCCCATGCTCTCAGACTGCCGCCTCCACGCATGCCTTTCGTCGACAGCCCACTGCGTGCCATCTCCGCTCAAACTAAGGCACGCATCGTGGCCCTTGTGACCCGCTGATGCTCACCCATCCCTCAATCGCTTCGTTTCACAGCCGGAAGGTCGTCGCCGTCAATGTCTTCTTCCCCAGATCCGGCACCATTGCTGGACCACCACCGACCACCTTCGTCCAATAAATCGCATCCAGAAGCTTTGCCAGAATGATGGCAGGCTCGTGGATTATCGGCAAGGTGCAGCTCGTCGCCGTAGATGCGTTCACGAGTTCCAATCAAGGGCCGGTGGCGTGGCTGCAAAGGCGGACCAAGGTGAAGCTTCAGACCTCTCCCCGTTGCTCTTAGTGTATGTGTGATGTGTGCTGCATAGCAAGATGGACTTGGATCTCTGTGGCGGCGACGGCGGTGGCTCGGGCGCGTGTTCCCCCGTTTCTTCGACTTGGGGTTTGGTCATTGCATGTCTGCCATTGTTGTTTTCTTTTTCGCTTTCTTTTTTCTTCCTAGTTTGGTTGTGGAATTTGTTGGAATTGAGGAGAAAATGACTTCGGCTATGTAGGTTTGGGACGGGGAAATGATGCAACCACAAGGTAGACTTGTGTGGATCTAGGAGCATGCCAGGCTCATGAGGAAAATATATCGGTGTATGGGGTTAGGGCGTCACCCATAGAAATCGCTTCCGGCTCATGCTAGCTGCACCGCCGGCAAAAAAATACGAACTATATAGGGATCATAGAGCAAGCATTAACCCATATAATTCTCCTTACGAGTGTGACAAATCGTATGAAGTTTTTTACTCCAAATCCATCGGAAGCTCTTGAGATAGGGAAAAATTGTTGTTCTTGCTCTCAGAGCTAAAGCATGCATTGTGCATCACTTTAATAAACCGGTAAAATAGCAACAACGAATGGCGTTATCTAGCCTGATGAACTGACCACACAAACAAAAATGCAAGTAGTAGACGTACACACTCATACCAATCACACGTGGACATCGTAACTGGGGAAAATTATACAATCCATAATATGGTCAAGATTCAAGTCAACTTAATTGCTCAGATGCTATATGTAATAATGTCAGATGATTGAAATGTTACATGAAAAGCAAAATTGTGAAATCAATTACTGTTAAGAGAAGGCTCTGCTTCAAGACCTGTTTATAGAGCTTTCTGCTTCTAACTTCTTTTTTAAAAAAAATTAAAAAATCAATATGAATATCCGATTTCTTGAAGCGATTTCTTCATTTTTCTCGCTACCATATCTCTCCATAGATAATACAGAGTCACAAGTGCATCACACATCCCACTCCTCTCATTCTCGATATACATGTATCTCTTTCTCATTTTTTTCACGCTTATCTATCTTTCTAAAAGGCATTTCTTACATCCATTACTATTTATTTTTAATCAAAATCATAAACTATAGTCAAAAGATATTAGTAAAAATTAACAAGGCTCTCTCAAACCTAGTGCGCGCGACGGAGGCAAAATACTACGTGCAGCAATGTGCATGGGCATCGCGCATGCATGGTTGAGCCCTGTGCTCGACTTGCAAGCCCGCGCGGCCAGACCGGGGTGACGGTGCATGCACTGTTCAGTGACACCGCGTTGGTCGAGGAGGAGGGCCTCTTGGCGTCGCGCGGTGGTACGTGGTTGACGTCTTGGTTGGAGCATCGAGCTAGCATGTATGGTGGCGCTACTCCTGAGACTGGGGCTGGACTGTTGGAGGGGAGCACGAATGTGCATGCATGTTGCATGACACGCGTGTTGGAGCAGAAGCATTTCTAGGGTAATTCAAGAGTATTTAATTGAATACCTAAAATTTTTAGTAAAATATCTACTATATACAAGATATAATACATATGTATTAATAGTTAGGCCAAATTTGTCCTACTTATACCAGTTAGCCTAAATTGGTATCAGATCTTTTGGCATATTTCCTTCTCCTAGGTCCAAATTAGTGCCAGACACTGGTCTAGGCCCACTGTCGTGATTTACACGACATATGGTAGAAACTATAAATCTCACTCAGTCTATTCTTTTAATCAAGTCTCTCCTCTTTGGCTCTCTTCATCTGGCGGCGTAGGAAGCTTCTAGTTTTTTGGATCCTAGATTTCTAGAGACAAGACTCAAGAGGCTATGTAGGAGCACTGGAGCGGCCATCTTGCAAGTCACAAGTCATCTTACCGTCGTGCCGCCACGACGCAAAGACACCACACACAGAGTTTGTTCTCACGACCCAAAGAACCCCATGGATACATGGCCCCATATCTCTAATCCAGTAATCCCTCAATGTTGGAGAGAGCCGCGGAGTCTCTCAGGCCCAGCCAACGGCAGCGCCGCCACCACTGTCGGCTGCTGGTCCACCGGACCACCACCAGTCCAACACCATCCAGTACTCCAGATTATAGATCGAAGGTAGTGAGGCTAAGAGTCTAAGAGGATTCATTAGTTTGAGATGGCTTCAGCCTTCAGGTGTGCATTAGTTGGAAGGTAGATCCGTGCTCTAACACGCGTGTCGTCCCTTAAGTACCGAAATACCGCAAATCAATTAAACCAAGTTGATCGGTTCAGTTCGGTAAATTTGAGATGGTTTTTTTTGTACGCGTGTCGTCCCCTTAAGTACCCTAACACATAAACCACACAGTGCATAGGCCATAAGGTGGGCTCTTTTCGGTTATGGCTAATAACGGGCTTGTTCTTTTGAACGACGGCTTATGGTTGAAAATTTTTAATTCTGACTATTCGTGGGAGAGAGTGCGGAAAGAGATACTTAGGTGCGATTTTAACCGATCTAGATAAAGTCGCTACAGTGTCTACTACAATCGACTTGTATATCTCACCTTAAAAAGACACTCCATTTAAAATCTAGCTACTGTAGAAAAGACAAAAAGCAAAAGCCAGAAGTTAAAAAGAATAGACCCGACTTATAGTTGTGGCTGCTGGCTTTTGACCATAGCACGAGTGCTTGTATGAATGAATCGAATGCGGTTAAACTACTTTGAAAAGATAACAAAAAATTATCATATTTATTTATTAAAAAAATCATATACTGTAAGCTGAAAAAAGTACCATAAATTTGAACAACAAAGATATGAACTTGCTACCTTCCTTTGCGTAGGTAAACACTGTGACTGTCTAGTGCATTTTAGTGACATGTCACGTATTATGATATCACTGTAGTAGTACAAGATAGACTTGAACCCAAACAAAATGTGCGTAAAACAATAGCCTCCAAAAAATACTCGAATTGTAATATGGGAACATTCAAGTCTGAGACTTAACATGCATATTATATACCACCATGTCCGTTTCTGAGTTTAACAAAAGTAGAGTATGTTAATATGTGACGTGTAGTGGTTCGGTAGACAGTTTGCATGCCTTCCTTCCATCGCTTCTCGGTTAGCAGTAGGCTTTCTCGGTAAGCAGTAGGGTGGGTTATTTTTTACTGTAATTAATGATTTTTAGTTTTAATACGAATATTTATATAAATGAATCGAGTATCGATAAAAAGATAAGTCACTTTAAACAAACTATTTCAATAAATTATTTCAAAAAAAAAAAACTACTTTATTTATTTATTTAAAAAAATTATAAATTATAAACTAAAAAGAAGTATATATATAGTAGTGCAGAACACATAAAAGAAAAAAAAAAGCAAGGACCCCGATATGTGGCTGCACCGAGCGGCTCGGCCGCCGAGCCGAGCCGAGCCCGGCCCGGCCCGGACCGGCCGCACCCAACTAGTCGACCACTACGGTGGTTACGCCACGCGACCTGATGCCTCTCCAAGTCACGGCAACCACCCACCCCACCCCGTTCCCATCCTCTCCTCCCTCCCACCGATTCGCTCGCCGCGCGCGCGAGAGATCCAGACGCCACCGCGCCCCCGCCGAGATCTCCCTCCCACCGACGGCTAGGACGGCGCCGGAGACGAGGTGGGAGCCATGGAGGCGTCGTCCTGGGACGCCCTTCGCAAGCAGGTGACTAACCCACTCGCTGAATCCCGGGCGCTCCCTCTCTCTTCCCCCGTAACCTCTCGCCGGTATCTGCTTCCTCGAGATCTGGCTTTGTCCGCCGCGGCGCGACGCGATGGGTGTGGGCGGCGATGCTCGTACTGTTCCTTGATCCTTCTACCTGCGCGTTGAATTGATGAGAGGCGCCTCCTGTAAATTAGAGCAATTGCCTTTCGTTGTTCGTCGAATCCGTAGCCTGTTAGTTCGTGGAGCAAAGGGCGTGATTTTTTTTTGAAATTTTATTGTTTTCGTTACAAGGCATTAGTTTCATACTAGTTAGGTTCTAAAAACTGCGCTCCAGGTATTCGTTTGCACCTCCATGCACCATGTCTTTTTATTAAAGCGGTGAACTTGGAGCAATGTGGCACTGATCCAATGTCGTATTGACTAGATTTATGATCCTACCAGACGGTCCCTTTTGCAGACTGTTGTTGCACTGATTGGGTGATCTTCCTGATGGAATCGTGTATTTTTAGGATCTTACCTGTTTTGGCCTGTTTATGTTCCTCATTGTTTTCACTTTTATGCTATTTATTATCTCTGTGCTGAACATTGGATTCATCTGGGCTTAGACTGCCAAAATATTTATGGATTCAGCTTGTTTAAGCAGAGCCCTCCTTCCTGTTCACCAGTGTCAAGGATAGTTAAGATTTTGATGTTCATATTGTATGATATTGTGTCTATGTTTGAAGCCTTCCTTTTCTAGGCTAAGATAAAGTGACGCCAATCTATGTTCTATATTTATTTTAAGTTGCAACTGTAAAGGCTCGGCCGGATCTAAAGGAACTGGAGCAGCGACGTGGCGCGGGAGGAAAAGCAGGAAGCAGGAAAAGGAGAGAGTGCTCCGGCGGCCGCGGCTAGCCAGAAACCCTAACCCTAACCTTGCTCTGATACCATGTAAAGGCTTTGGCTATATATTCCAAGAAGGCCAACAGGCCAATATATATGCATCCATGTACCATGTACAAAGTGCAAATAAGCCCCTAAGTTATACACATATCTAACAGCAACTACATACTACTGCCACCTATGGTTTCATGACGCTGTTTTAAGTAGGCTAATTATTAATATTTTTTTGCTGTACTGTCCCAGTACTTGTTTGTTTGTATGGTTTACCTTGTTTAAATGGTTTATGATTTCCCCTTTCAGGCGAGGAGGTTGGAAGCTCAATTAGATGACCAAATGATTGCATACCGTAAATTGGTTTCTATGAAATCAGATGGTTCAGAGAATGATATCGAGTCTGATATAGAAAGATCATTAAAACAACTTCAGCAAGTAAATTCTCAGATGCAAACTTGGGTATCGTCAGGAGGCTCTGAAGTTCTTTCACATACATTGACTCGTCATATGGAGATTTTGCAAGACCTTACTCAGGTTCCAATCTTCTCTTACACTAATTAATTGCATTCTTCATAAATATAGTTAGTTCAACTATGATGTTGAATCAAGGATCTATTAATTTCTCCATGGTCATAATTTTCTTTAATATTAATACATTACGGAGCAATACTTATTGAGGACCACATATAAAGCAGCTAGACTTTTTTCATAATTCCAAACTTTACCTAACCCAACGCAGGAATTCTATCGGCTTCGATCAAGCCTCAGAGTGAAGCAACAACATGCTTCCCTCCTTGACTTGAGAGATTTTGACAGAGCAAAGTTTGATGTTGAAGAGGCTGGAGATTCAGCTGATCAAGCTCTTCTTAGAGAACAAGCTGCAGTTAGCAGGAGTTCTGGACAGGTAGGATTATCGTGTTGTCTGGGAATCCTTGAATTGCTTCTATTGATATTTGCACCATATTATTTTTACTAGTTTTTTTAGAGAATAATATATAAGACATCTACAGATGAAACTAGGACTTTAGGAGTGCAGCTTAACTGAACAAGGTGGAGTTAAATTTGTGTTCTGAACATGAATTCTTAAGTATTTTAAATTGAAACTGCCTCACCCTAGGAGATAATTTTAATTTGATAAGGTCAAAGAGAAAGGAAATTAAATTTCTGCAACGTTGATCATGGCCTGTTGTGTTTGTTTTCTGAGAGTAAAATAGCATTAATTCATTAATTGGTAGCAGGATTGTGCAAGAGGTTTATTTGTTAACAGATATTTTATCAACTTACACGAAAAATACCTGTAGCATAAATTCAGTGGACAATGTTGATATCTATTTTTTGGACCCCTATGACAAATTCTGCGCATTTTGAGTGAATTTGTTTGTTATGAATATGTTCTTGGACTCCATGTAGTTCTGCTGAATTACTCAAAAGGTCCATATATTAGTTCCACAAGCAATGCTTACTTTTGACTTGACATATTCATTATTCAAATAACAACAGTTGCATTTTTGTGGCACTTACCATTCATTTGAGCAAAATTTCTTGAATTTCAAATGGTATGCTTGTGAAATTACTAGTTTGGAAACCCAACTTTCGCTGAGAACCATGCTTCAGTGAGAAGAAAATATCAAAAACGTCAAAGCTCCCTCTGATGATGGTGTTTCTGGTGGTCATTGTTGAAAGGAAAATTAGGGGCAGTAATGCATTACCCCATGGAGTTTTGGCGTAGATTCTAATGAAACCTGAAATAAGTGGAATAAAATATAGAAAATGGCATTGTTTGCATGTTAATATTGAAAGATCTAGAAGAGGATAAGATAGTTAAAAGGTGTAGCTTTTAGTAAAGATCACAGAATGTTGGCATGAGATCATCTGATGAAGCATTGGACCATGACTTGCAAATAGGTGCCAGTGCCATTCGATACTCGATAGGGCTCTAAAGCTGATTGAGTACCTTCTTATGCAAGTTTCTAGGTCGTCATTTGCTACATGAGAAATTAATGGGTATTCCCTTGACCAGTAAGCATAGGATGGACAAGCCTGTGAGGATGACATTCTGACCGTGTCTGCAGCACAAGAAGTCTACTCTTGTTCAAAGTAGATCCACTCAATGCTTAACTGGTTCTCAAATCACCTTTTTCAACATGGTGGCATTCACTGTTATCATTGCTAACACTGGAAAAGGCAATTCTTTTAAGAAAAATTTGAGAACCAAACACCATACTGCCATGGCACTAATGGTTGCCATCAAAAGTTACACATTCAAGCAAACAATCTCGCTTAGAAAGTAGAAACATGAAGTCAAGACATGCTTGCTTTGTCCATTGAGGCTACAGGTGGGTGGTATTAAAAATACCGGAAAGTGCCCTGTGTATGCCTGGCTAATCCCGCTGAGGGTTGTACTGGGGAACTATTACTATGTAATGAAGGGAAGTTGAAGAATGTGTTGCGGGTAAGATTTGTATGGCACCTAGAGCCTGAAAGATGCTGTGTGTCTGAAATCCTGAAATCCGTACGTTGGATTCAACATACTTCACTAACAATTTGCATTTACTGTTTGTTTTCTATCATGTGTATGGATCCCAGGGTGCACTGATCATGGAAGTTTCCCTGCTGAGATTTTTTTTAGTTATACTTCTGATTCCATCGCCAACTAAGCTAGTATAGCATGTACTATCTCTAGCTTCATCAAATTGTAAATCAAAGAATTAATTTAACAAACTTTTCTATAGTATAATGTTACGGGTATTTAGGTCTTTTTCCATTGTACTAGAGTTTGTGTTTTGTACTATATATGCCCTATGGGCTATGGCAATAGATGAATTGATAAGCCTCTCATATTTACATGGTACCAGAGCCTAGGTGCCAAACCTAGCTGCTGATCGCTTTTCGCAGACCGCTTGCCCTTGAGAGAGCGTCTCACTCTGGGCGGCCATCTTCGGCGCGGCGACGCACGTCACCATCGTGTCGCATCGCTCGGGCGCGGCCACCCAACACCACCATCGCCTGTCCCCATGCGGATCTTCGTTTCTTCATCAGGGGCACCCCGCCTCCCTGCTCCTCACCGCGCCGCCTGAGCCTCTGTCGTTGCTGCCATGCTTGCGCCCGCCCCGCATAGCCGCCTCCTCGCCCAGATCCGACCAGGCCGCTTCTTCTTGGGCTTCGATCTGTGCCTGAGCTTGATCCTCGTCGCCCAGATCCGGCCGTTGTCGGCCTTGCGACGCCGAATCTGGCTGGGACATGGTCTACCAACGCCAGATCTTCGTGCGGATCCGACCACTGCCGGCCACGCTGCGCCCAGATTTGGCCTGGCCGCCTTCTTCGCCAGCAACTGCGCCGCTAAGCTGGATCTGCGCCATCCTCGAGCTGGGCCTCTTCAGCCGCCACCGCTCCTCTCCGCTGTCGGCCTCGCCCCGCCGTCGGCAAACGCATTGAGGAACCCAGCGTTCCCAGCCGAGAGCAGGGAAATCAGCATGGTGTTTGACGCACTTCTTGCGTCTCTCGAGTCTCGCCTGCTGGATCTGCTGCTCCGCCGTGACTACTCGGTCGTTGTGACTACTCCAGAAGCCTTGTGCCAGGGTTGAGCCGAAGGAGACCAGGGCCATGGGAACTTGGGAAGTTGGCAGGGAGCAGAGAGATGGATTCGACTAGAGAAATGAGGAAAAGCTAGGGGATGGAGAAGGAACCAGTGAGATGGAGAAGGAATGGAGAGGGAAGAAAACCCTTTTGGTTGAATAGAAAATTTGAGGGGATGAATTGGGATATTTTGTTTGGATGGGCTGGTGGTGGAGCTGAGGACATGTTGCTATTGCTAGAATCCGTTGCCATGAGTCTTTTCCTTTTGAGTCTTTCATTACGTCCATCCAAGTCCGTAGCATTTATCGTTCTTCTCGTCAAAGCCGTATGAGTCTACAAAATCTTTGTCAGTTAGCTGATTGCTTTGCTAGCTATGTTTCATCCTTTTGGATGAATGTGGTCCTCGATCAGCAATCTCTATGATGCCGCCGCTTCTCTCTAAGCCGCCGCCCTGAGTTTTCAAGGCTGTCACGCTTCTCTTTCGCGCCACCGCTGTCTTAGGTTTTGATCTGCGCCGCTGTACTTATACCCTTCTATTTGGTTTGATTTGACAACTATCTCTATTTGTGGCGCTATGATAACATCTTCAAAACTTGGACTTATAATTTTTCCTATTTGAGTGTCAACCTTTTCAAATACAATGTTATTATATATGCATTGCATTTGAGGGGTGGCGTTAAGGGTATTTAGGTCTTTTCCCATTGTACTAGGATTTGTATTTTGTACTATATATATGCCTTATGGGCTATTGTAATAGATAAGCTTATCTCATATTTACATATAAATGGCTGTTAAACCCTAAAAACTAAAAGTGTGCATGCTGGTTGGCGGTCCTACATGCAAATTATATGCAGATATTCTGGACCCAATACTCTCAAAGCATGGCTGGGGAAGGACATGTGTTATCCTAATAATAATATCTAATAACAGTATAATCAATGTATCTACATGCAAATTATATGCTGATATTCTGGAGTCAATACTCAAGCATGGCTGGGGAAGGACGTGTTATCCTAATAATAGTATAATCAGGGTATCAGAATGTAGCCATGCAAATTATATGCTGATATTCTGGAGTCAATACTCAAGCATGGCTGGGGAAGGACGTGTTATCCTAATAATAGTATAATCATGGTATCAGAATGTAGCCAACAATCACTTGTTATATAGCAAAACGTGGAATTAAATTTCTTTCTGAATGCTTTCACTTTTACAACTACATAATGATGATATTATGAATTATAAGCCTGAAAAATACATTGAAATGATATTAGATGGATAATGTGATATCACAAGCTCAAGCAACACTAGGCGCTCTCATGTCTCAGCGATCAACATTTGGTGGCATCACTACAAAGATAAGCAATGTTAGCAGCCGGCTTCCTACGGTATGTATCGCATATGCTATATGACCAAGCGACTCATTCCATGGCCTTGTGACTTAAACCTCACAAGTTTTCACTAAATCTGACAGATCAATCACATCCTCGCGTCGATCAGAAGAAAGAAATCGATGGACACCATCATTCTTTCGCTTGTTGCGTCTGTCTGCGCCTTTCTTATTTTCATCTACTGGTTGTCAAAGTAGGGTAGTCATTACAGTGTTGTAAGTTTGGATCCCATACAAGTACAGATAATCATGATTGGTGTTTGTAAATATTGATTCAATGCTATTCCGTTTCGATCGTGCTCCAGCCACTGCGTGCCTCCACCCTCCCAACTGTGCAACTTCAAAATATCGACTGATCTATACTTCATGTACTTGTACATAAATACGTGTGACTTCTGGAAGGAAGAATTATTCGCATTGCTTTGTTAGAAAAGGGGAGCATTAAGGTGTAGCCCGAAGTTAACCGGGGAACAGGTTCCTTTGTGCTACTGCCACCACTGGCTTCTTCGCCTTCTTCCAAAGATGGGGGGCCAATCTTGTGCAACGGATTAGCCATTATCCAATCGACAAAATGCAGAGACCGTCTGGTACTTGCAGGTTCGGGTTACACACTGGAAAGTAGAAACCTACACAGAGCTAACAAGATGCAGGCTGCCGTTACCATCCAGTACTAGGAGGCAGCTAACAAAAACACGTGAAAGCATGCAGAAAAAGTTCCAAGGATTTCAATGGCCATACCATGAATTTTGGATGTATGTAGCACCATATACCCCTAAAATTCTAAAACTAACATCATACGCGTAGAAATTTCATTTCTGGCGCTGTTCCGACCGCACAACTCCAGAGACCGCGCGTGTGCGATCGTCCGATCGCTCGACTGCTACGATGGAGTCGATGCGGTCCCGACCGCACGACTCATCGTAGCAATGCCGAGCGATCGGCGGTGCAAACGTGTGCTCGTGAGGCGACCGCGCAACACACGAGAGTTATGCGATCGACCGCACGACTCATCAGTTTTGTCGTCGCGTTCTAGACCGCACGACTGCACACGTGTCAGCCTTTCTGGAGTCGTGCGGTCGGAACGACGCCAAAAATGAATATTTTACGTGTAAAGTGTTAGTTTTAGAATTTTGAGGTATACGATGCTACATACGTCCAAAATTCCCATACCATCAGTGTCTCTTCCCGAAGAGAGTCAACATGTGCTCGACCAGACTACAAGTACTTGCACTAGCACCCCATCGTCACGATACACCAATCCAGTGCACTCTACTCCCTGGGATCAGATGCGCTGTTCTACGTTGTTGGATGGCATGCAAACCAATGCTCGACACTGATCAGTGACCACTACGGAAAAATAGGAAGGTACTAATTTTGTCAAGCTCTATACCGCAGCGTTGATCAGATCTGTTGATCATGTGTGGTTTGGAGAGAGACAGAGGGAGATGTTGGCTGTTGATCAAGTGAGCTGCTGCGGCTACACCAACGAGTAACGACTGCAGCAGATCCTCGCCCAGTTGCTTCGTCACATGATGCACTAATGTGGAAATGGCAGAGCAGATCACGCCAATTGCAGCCAGAGAGCTGATCTGAATCGAGTAATTTTGCACCGGTTCATGGTCTTTCAGTTGTGCACTGTTGGTCCAGTCTCCTTTGCAAGGTTTTCACTTTCCACCATGGGCTCTAGGCTCTTTGAAATCGAGCCAATTTGATCTAATCCTTGAATGCAAGTTTTGTACTCAGAAACTAAATCTGACTCCGAGCTATTTATATTTGAAGAAGTCAGAGGAGAGGGAAGCTTCTCCACTTCTCTCCCAAGTTCCAAACCAATGAGGGTGATGGCATCTGTATCTTGCTGTATCAACATCTCTCTCTTCAATAGGCATAGCAACCTTGAATTAAAAATCTCTTCGAAGTCCTTCCGATAAGCCCTTTAACTTGAAAATTATCGACAAGCACTCATTTGAAAGACCTGGGGCCGGCGACACATGATCGAAAGCATGGAATTGGGCGATATTTTTTGCAAAAGAAATAGGGCCTCCAATGCAAATCACCCAGTTTAATTGACAGTAACCCCAACCTCCACTATGAGAGTGCATTTGAAAATACACCATGGCCTTGTTAATGCTCCATGACAGAATACAAAGAATTGCACAGATAGCACATTGTTTTGCTGCAACACTCATGGCAAGCCCCACAGCATTGTCTTTGGTTAAGCAAACCTTAACCACCAGCTCGAACCAATTAGCAAGGGAACAACTAAGAATAACAATCCCAGCGAAGCACTAGCTTGTGGACGTCGCAATCTAAACAACCCGGTTCTTGTCATCTATCACCCCGTGATTGAGGATTAAATTTGCGGTTGCCAATAATAGCCGGATCAAATCCTCTGTTTTCAGCAGGTGGCCCAGGAGACAAAGAAACCCAAAGCGTAGCAGCAAATTACTCTAGGGAGTCCATAAATATTACTCGAAGGTTTTCTTCTAAACTATCATCCAGATTTCTAATCATCTAACGGTAACAGCCACGAATCATCCAAAAAAAAGGGACCCGTTAAATTTCTAATCTAACAGTTAAAAATCTAGATGATTATTTGAAAGATAACATTCGGATGATGGCTATACACACCCGTCACCCTTAACTGAAGAGGCCACAATGTGATACCTAATCAACCAACCAAACAAATCATTCGAAGAATTTTGCAATTTGCCACCGAAATTTGACGAACCATAGCTCGTAATATGATTTCTCTAGCTGTTCATTTCTTTAGCTATCGAAGTAATGAACAGTTTGGTTTGGTCAGTTGAGCACTCAAAACTGCACAAGAACATTGCTCGCAGAACAAATGCAACTTACAACAATCCGAAGAGGAAATCCCAATGAATCAATGGAAACAATGCCGGCCAGATGCCTCCGCCGCCGTCGTCAAGGCTGCCATTAGCCCATCACTAGCTCTTCCAGGCGTACACAAGAAGCGAGAAGCCACCGACGCGCTGCAGCTCGGCCTCCTCGGGGCTGGCCCAGTCCATGACGGTCGAGCCGCTCGCCCACGACGCGGAGGACGACGCCACTGATGCCGACGACGAGGAACTCGCCTTCGCCAGCCTGCGCGCCTGCCCCCTCTTCCTCCGGTTTTCCCCATTGCTGCTGCTCTCGCTCCAGTCCCCTCCCCCCCACCTCCCAAGATAGCCTGCCCAGACTCCGCCGTCTCTCCCGGCCTTATCGAGCAGCTCCTTCTCCTTGGCCTCAGCCGAGTCGAGCTCTTCGGCGCCGCCGTCGCCAAGTTCGAAGCGGAAGACGAACACGGCGTGCGCGGGCGAGGGCGCCGCGGCGAACGCGGCGGGGGCGTCGGCTGGGGACGGTTCGCGCGAGGGGAAGAGCCAGTTGTGGAGGTCCCAGGAGACCTGCACGCGGTCGCCACCGCCGAGGTCGACCTTCTCGCTGCCGCGGAACTTCCAGCGCAGGTGGCGGACGTGGAGCACGCGCTCGCCGTCGACGGAGACCGACATGCCGACCTCGGCCTTGTATCGCTCCTTGTCCTTTTCCCTATCCTTGCCGTGCCCGCGCGACACTAGATCCACCGAGATCTCCCGCTCCTTGCCGCGGACGGTGACGCAGGTCTTGTGCCCGCGGCTGTGGCCG
Organism: Melocanna baccifera; assembly: GCA_036346265.1. Taxonomy (NCBI): domain Eukaryota; kingdom Viridiplantae; phylum Streptophyta; class Magnoliopsida; order Poales; family Poaceae; genus Melocanna; species Melocanna baccifera. The sequence continues at coordinate 18,447,029 of CM070700.1, read as the reverse complement.
CCGTCGTGCATGCACACATGCTCGCGCCGGGAGATGAGGACGGGGCCGGGGCCCGGCGGCCTCTGGGCCTTCGTCTTCCTGTACGCCTCCTCCGCCATGTCCCCGACCACGACCGCCATCTCGCCGTCGACCACGACGGCGACGAAGTACCCGGACGAGGGCTCCGGCGAGCCGGAGCAGGGGAACCGCGCGCGCGTGAGGTCCCACGCCAGGTCCACCCGCCGGCCGCGCACGTGGAACCGCTTCGACCCCCGCCGCCGCCAGAACAGCCACGGCCGGACGCGCACCGCGATGGTCGCCTCGTCCTCGCACTCCGGGCCGTCGTCGTAGCACCCGTAGTCGGAGGCCGAGGACGCGAGCGCGGGCGCCGCCGCGACGCGGAGCACTGCGCGGAGGCTGAGCCCGAGCGCGGCGCGCGACCAGGACAGCGCGGCCAGGCCGAGGCGCGTCTCGTAGACCGACGTGGCAAGGTTGGGAACCGCGCCCGGCGCGGAGCGGAAGCAGGCCGGTATCGCGTCTGGCATCGCGCGGCGCGGCGCGGAAGCAGGCGCCTCGGCTGATACGGGTTTTGGGGCTAAAAACGTAGCTTTTGGGGGTTGTTTTCGCCGCGGTTTGCCTTTGCGCAGTGGGGAAGTGAGGCCGGCGTTGGACCGGCCGCGCGGCGGGAGGGAGGTAAATATAACTCTGGCGCGGTGGGGTCACCGGGCGGTGCCGGGACACGTTGGACCCAGCTGGGGTGGGGTGCGACGCGAGTATACACTGCGACTACTGGCACCGCGTCCTCTCCTCTCGTGGATTCCGGGGTGGGGCGGATAGGCTGGCGATGGTAGGATTGATTCTATCCCAGTCTACCTGAATCTTTGCTCTCTTTCATATATAGGTTGAACTGTAATCGCATCTCTTTTAACCCATTCAAACGGTTTTATGTTGTGCTTAGCTAACAGGCTAACCTTTAATCCATTGCACCATTGCTACTGGCATTATTCAATGTGACTGCAATGGATGAACAGTGTGTTCATCCAAACTGGTGCATATGATCGATCCTTCCTACACAATCACTCTTTGGATTCCATGATACAGCTTTCGAGAGGCCGCACCTCACTTTTCCCGTTTGCGAGGCTTAATCATGCAGAATGGTACTGCTGGTCGGCTGGACCCTCGATTCGATCGTGTTAGTGATACTAGCGAAATTAGATTAGCGAGGTGTTGGGAATAGCGATAGTTTATGGTTGAAATTTTATTGTAGTTAGTTGAATTTTTACTGTAGTTAAATTATCTTATTGAGTATAATTAAATTTAAAAATATAAAAAAAAAACAGTATGCTAATCTAGAGTGGACAATATAAAGGAATACGAAAAAATAAAACATAAAAATATAAAAACTAAAAACAAAAAAAGGAAGGAGACAAAAGTGCTAGTCTTTTTAACGCCGACGCGATCGTGAGCGCGAAGAAAAAAGAAAAACTACATAGCACTGTATCGTTCCCCAAACCGACGGGATAGCCTTCTTTCGCACGAATCTAAATGCGTCCACTAACTTCTCGCGGTCCCTCGCCTCACGACATTATCGCTCTGATGCCACCAGCAAATCAACCAAAGTAGCAGAGCTTCGTGCCATGGTTGGCATCGAGCAGCACGTTGGACGCCTCGATGTTGCCGTGGATGACCGCTGGGTTGTGTGGCTCTCGTGTATGGCCACGCGCCACGCCTACGGGAGAACCGCCCAGTTCTCGTTGTTGCCATGCATGGAGCCTCCCATGGAGGTCGCTGTGTGGCGGCGCAGTGAGCAGGTTCGATTGAAGCTAGGCGAGCTGAACAGCGTTAGAAGTTTGATGGAGTTGTCAGTGTTAACTTTTGAAATTGTTAGTAATAGTCCGTTACTTTAGTAGTAATAATGTAGTCGATCAGTTACTGGTCGTAGGACAATAACAAGTCATTAGTAGTCAATTACGACTGATCGTAGGATGGCACGGTTAATGGTTGCAATGTGTGCATTAATAATCATGATTCGAGTGGTCATGTCTTTGTAACTTTTGTCCTTTAAATACTGGAATAGAATCAGAGAAAAGCTGCGAGGTTTGCGGTGAAGAAAAACAGAGCAACGTTGAGAAGTGTCTTAGACTACCATTCCACGAGTGTTGATTCAGATTACGACTTCATAGTCATAATCGAGTCCTCTTTGTAGTTGTCGAGTACTTCGAGTCGTTACAAGTACTTGATAGTCGTAAGAGCTCACGGTACCATACAATAGTCGTAAGAGTATTCTTGTCGACGTCGTCAACGACTTGGGTAGTCGTAATATACTCGAGTAGTCGAAGTCGTGATCGACTGCGAGTGACTTCGTCTTTGTACTCGGAGGTCGGAAGTCGTCTTCGTACTCGGAGATCGAAAGTCGTAGGCGACTCCAAGTAGCGTTTGTTTTCAACATGTCGTAATCGACTCCAAGTAACGTACTCCGAGTAGCATTCTCTTCAACAAACAGTGTGTGAGAAGACGAGTGACCATAGCGGCTCGTTGAGCGCAGAGCCATAGGTGAGCTCAGGGGGTGGGCGGGAAGGCAAGCGACCACGACGTCCCGACAGCCGCGGAGCAGCGGGGCAAGCTCGTTGGCAGGCGAGAAGGCCAATGGCCGCGGCGTCCTGGCGGGCACGGTGCCAACGCGGCTAGCGATCGTACGGCCGCAGGTGAGCATGTCGATACTTTGATTTTGTTTGATTTGTGTTGTTCAATAAAGAACATTGAGCTTTGTATGTACATAAACAAAGGTGTTTGACAAAAGGATATCCAATATTTGAGTCGATAACATTTGCTCAAACACAACAAATTATTGTATAAGCATCATAGACCAATGAAAGGACGAACATGGTTTGCTTGACTCAAAGCCCCCTCAGAAGGGGGAAAGGAAAAACGATCATGAAAAGTCCCCGAGACTAAATACATATTCAATTAATCATGAAAGGTCCCCTTTAACACATGCAGTGATTGACTATGTTCTTCATTTCTTCTAAATTAGAAATAGATTATTTCTTATGTTCCCTTATTGGTTCATGCGATGAATTATATAGATATAGATACATTGAATGTATCTTGTCATTAATCAAAAGTTTATCCAACTTCATGCAAGCCAACTATCCAGGTGCCAATTCGATAAGGGTATAATCAAAGATCTTCCTTTTTTGCTTCCCCGGATTTTACCACCAACCCGTTGAGTCACTCAAGCTAAGACGGACTCAAGTTCCCATGATAAAGAGAACTACAGGAGGTATGATCAGACATAGAACTAATCTAAACCCCGTTTGATAAGAAAAGAACACTAAACAATATCGTGCATACCAGCTCCACCCGAGATAGCACCTCCAGCACCCTGCATAAGGTATACCATTTTTAGACAAGTGCTACATCATAAAACACACAAGCTAAATAATCTAACAACTGATTAGCACTTACTCCCTGTGCATAAATCTTCCTAGCCCCTTCCAGCTGCGACATCTCCCCATCAAAGGTATTCGCCATCTCCAGTACCTCCGGTGTGCTCACGAAGCGCACGAATCTTCAAGCACAAGCCAACCAAACACCTATCAAAATTCAATCTTTTCGACACCACCAACTCGAAAAACACAACATAAGCCATATCAAGAAACCTCTCGAGGGCCACGCGACATGCCGCTCCAGCTGCAGCCGGATTGCCGGCGGCAGCAAGTGGGCTGCTGCCTGCTCCTCCGCAGCCCGCAGGTTTGCCACGAACGGCTTCACTGACCTCAACGCGATCTTCTCCGTCCGCCCATTGCCAGACACCACCAGCTCGCACTTGCGTAGATACCCAAAGGCACCACCTTTAGCCCACAAGAACAGCACGAACCCACCAAAAATGCGAGATTGTTCTCTTCCTAGTTCCCGGCTTCCTCACCGAGAGCGGCGGGGGGAGAGCTGAAAGAGCACGAAGTCGAGCAGCGCGTCGGGCTCCATGGCATCGCCACCACTGCCGCCGCCGCTAGTGATGTCGGATCTGGTGGATCCCAGACAAGACCAGCTCCTCCCTTCCCTGGAACCGCCCAAGAAAGGTCGGGGAGGAGGCGGCGCGGGTAGTGAGGAGGAGGAGGCGGCAGAGCGGAGTGGGAGGGAGGGGAGGAGGTGGCGCGCAGGGTGGGGAGGAGGGGTCTGCACATACGGCGCCCTCACGCTGCGCCGGGAGGAAGGCGGCCGGGCCAACAACGAGGACACGGGTGCGGCGCTAGCGAGCACGCGACGAGATATGATGTAACTTTTTCAAACTATCTAGCCGAATCTTGTTGAAACCTCTTAAAACTCTTTGGGACGAAATCAATCTGTTGAAACTCTTTAGATAAAATTTGTTAAAACATGAGTTTTAAAATATAAAACTCTTTGATTTTTTTTTGAAATACTCTAGAAATTAGCGAAACTCACTGAAACTAAAACTTCTAAAATTTTTTATGAAACCTGTTGAAAACATTGTGAAAACTGCTTGCTATACTATCACAGCAATATACCGCTGTCTAGTCGCCTAAACAACACGCGAGAACAAGTAACGACGGAGAGGCGCAGAGAAACTAGCACCACATTAGCGCCGCCAAGTAGTAGTGCACGTGAGCTTAACGCCATATTAATTCGGCGTTGATTCTTCCTCGTAGCCGTGGACCGGATCAAATCGTCGGACCGCACAGGTAAGACCGGACACGGTGAAGACTGAAGAGAGAGGGGGGAGGATAGAAGAACAGAGACAAGCCGTCAAAGTTGGTGCGTGCAGCTGCGAACTTTTTGAGAAACTTCGAAGGACAAGTATGGTCGTTCGGTTGACGCGACGCTTGCTTAGAGACGAAACGGCGATGACACCGTTCTGTGGCGATCGCATGTGTTTCACGAGAACTTGCGCTGCATTGGATCGTCAGCCTGGTGGCTGTTGAGAAATCGTCGCTGACGAGTTCAATCCGAACGAGAACTTGAACTCATCATCTTAAGTTTTCCTCTCCTGTGGTCGACCCTCCGGAGTTACAAGTCGGACGTACCTATTGCGGGGACTTGGTCGTATGCTACGTGGCTGATCGTGAACTTGAATTTAGGGTCGAGCCAGCTTTGGGAATTTAGGCTGAAAACCAATTGGGTCATCTCGATGCTGACACAAGCCCAACTCATCTTGTAATGTTGATATAGGCAAAACCTGAGCAAGATTTGTTCTTGGCGATGGGAGCTTGTGAGTACAACTGTACTACAAGGTCCCAACTCCCAAGCGCATGGCCTAACAATGGTAAGAAAAATGCCCTCTTTTGGAAAAAATAAAAACATCCTTTTTCACAATTTCACCTCAATTACATACCATGTACACAGCCCTTACCATGCACCACCTACCTAGAGCTACATACACCAAACAGAACGGCAAAACAACAGTGTTAAATAACTCGTAGTCGTCGCGATATTGACATATAGATCAACCCATACACAAAAGTAAGAAAAAAAATAAACACAAGATGCAGGAAGACAACTTTTCTTTATTAATATATTTGTTGGTACGTAATCTCATGTCTTTCCCCCTATATTTATAGCTTGGAGTTCTGTAGGGAATTTGGTACACGGCCTTTCATGGGGTCAGTTTCCTAATACTCTCCTATGGGTGAATACTGCGACATACACATCTCGTTAAAAATTCATTTCAAAAACTCAGTGGGAAAAAAGGACTGGAGAAAATAGTACATCCCATATGGTAGATATATTACACTAGTTTTGGTTGATAAAGGTATAAATACCCTCCACCAGCTCAAGGACATACTACTGAACTTGCATTGAACATCCTTGAGCCTTGAGCATTTATTTCACACTTTCTTTCTTTGTGCGCATTCATTTCAAGGTGTTTGAGCTAAATCAAGTGCACATTCATTTTAGATTGATCATTGACACTTAATTGCCATCAAGTGAAGCTACGATTCATTATTCTTGGTGCTTGCCGGCACCTACATAGCTTGGCGGAGGTTTGCGTGGTAATCTCTTCAAGAAGCTTGTGAAGAGATCCGACGCTGATTTGTGAGTGGTTCGGTGTTCACCATCTCCGGAGCGAAAAAAGAGCAACCACTAGTGGATTTGAGGTGGAAGGCTTAATTTGTAGAGTCGGTCCAATTTGTTTGGGCTTACCTCAACATGGACTAGGGGAAACTGATAAGTTTTCGATTACTACGGTAAAAATATCATGTGTCACTTTGATATTATTTATGATTCTATTTGTCTCTTTATATTCAATTTTTGTACAATTAATTGTTTTAGAGTCTTGTGTTATTATTGCTTTTAAGGTGCCTTAGGATTACTAAAATTATTCATGTTTAAATTATGAATTAATTTTGTTAGATTATTATTATCTTGTAAAAAAATTATTACCTCATATTCACCTCTCTCTAGTTGGTCATTCTTAATCTTACACCCATACCTAAACTGGCCAAAATCCCTTTCCTTTACATTGTTGTCATACTTTTTTCCGAAAAAAAACTGATACCTTGATCTTTAAATTTCATACGACTTGGGGCGCTCATTGTTGTTGCGCGATGGACGCTGGCGGCCAAAACACTGTAGCGCACTGTAGCACTTTTGTTTTTTTGTGTTTTGTTTTTTCCCGTATTCCTTTGTATTGTCCGTGATAGATTAGCGTACCGCTTTTATTTTTATATTTTTTAAATTTAATTATGCCTAATAAGTCAACTCAGCTACAGTAAAAAATAAGCCAACTATAGTAAAATTTCAGTAAAAGCTAAAAACCAACGCTATTCCGAACGCTACCCTAAGAATTAGCAACGGATCTCCCTTTCCCCCACTAAAGTTCCCCTCTCCCTTCCCTTACCCACTGAAACCATACACACCTAGGGACTTAGCGTTAGCTCAGAGGTGGGTCCGGCCCTGAGTTTGATCTCTCGATGGAACACAGTATTTTCTATATATCCCCTCGTGTTAGGTCTCAAGAAGTATATATGAGTGTGTTCAATTGTTAAAGCGTGTATCTGTGCTCTATGAGGTGTAGGCCTTCACTCTAGTTACACGTGTACTAATGAATACGCCCACATACATATAAAGTATGTGTGTAAGTGTGTGTATAAGTATTTCGTTGTACTTAAAAAAGAAACCATACATAACCATGCACCCTCTTGTGCACGCCTCCTCTAACTCGTAACCACCACACCACACCTTTGGCTTATTACCTCCCCATCACAACCACCCTCGTGTCTCCTGCTCATGACCTTTGCCGCTACACCCACTTCGGCTCGTCGCTACACCCATTTATAGGGAATTTGTATTAGTTTTTGCTGATAGATTTTGACTGAAAATAAATAGTAGTGACTAAAAGAAGTGACTTTAAAAGGAGGCCCGAGCGGTGGGAAAGCGAGAGAGATGCGTGTGCATGACGGGAGTGAGAGGAGTGAGATATATGATACATCCCTAAAACGAGATGATAAGGAGAAGAGTGAAGAAGTCGTTTCAAAAAGTCAAATATTCGTCATTGTTTTTGATTTTTCTAAACAAAAATAAAAGTTAATATGAATAGAGGTTTAGTCCAAATCGTTGCCCCCAGTGCCTCGATGTATCGGGTGCCGACAACAAATACAACTGAGAAAAGGGAGAGAATGCAAGAGTTGGAAAAGACATCGTTAGTGCATAAATCTCGTAGCAGATCCGAATGTGAGAATTCCGACTAATTTGCTAAAAAAGTTTAATCGGATAATATATAGAAAATCTATTAACGGATTTAACGATCTTGTTCTTCTTTAAAAAAACTGAAAATCTTTGGGTAGCGAAGTCAAGAAGATGTTCTCACAAGCTACATTCAATTGCAATAAACTGACGTCTCTTCCTCGCATTGTTTTGATAGCAATTACTCCCAAGTCCTTACAAGACGTACAATTTTGTCCTACAGAGAAAACATGGCAGAAGTGAAGAGAGTCGAGACACCGATGGGGACCTGACGACAAGCATGTCGCGCAAGGCCGCAGAGTTGCAGCACGCTAGAAGAAGACAGTGCTGTGGGGAGCCACGCAGACGTTCGATTCGTACAGCAACAGGGACTCGTTCTTTGTTTTTGTTTCAGTATCTTTTTGCCGTTGGTGCAGCATTCACAAGAGGCAGTCTTCTCTTTAGCCCATGTTTCCTATGGTGTTTTTGAAACGACCCATCATAATAATATTTTTAGAGTGATTTATCGGTATTCGATTTATTCACACAAACACTTACGTTAAAACTAAAAACCATCAACCGCAGCTCAAAGAAACCCACCCATACTAGTTTAGGAGACCATATGTGATCCCGTACAGCGTAAGTCACTATACCATAGATACAACACTAAAACTGAAAGACCACAAGATCCAATCTTGTAAAATCCACCAATAAACACACTTAGGCCTAATAATTTTTGACTTCTCAATCGGCTTTTGAATTCAATTTTTTGCTATTTATTATACTAATAAATCATAATCAAAACTATAAATCGTAGCTAAAAAGATATCCCCTTAGTGTTGGCTGAGATTCGGGGCCATCTCGGTCTATCCAAACAAATTCTTAGACTAATTCAGACCATGGCCTTCGGCTGCAAATACACAAGTGCCACCTTGGTTGGACTATCCACCAGCGTACGATCTTTTGATCTTATCATCGAACAGTTGATTGATCCATCCGGTCATCCTACCGCAAACACGATCGAACCATTGTACTTTGCATTTGACCGGATCGAGCTACCTACGTGGGGACATGTCGGACCTGTTCTTTTTACCATTTTAAAACAACTTTTAATTTTTACTATAATATATAACTTTCAAATAAAATATTTTTTTAAGATAGAGTCTACAAGTTAATTATAGTACACGTTAAAAACTCAACATCTATACCATCCAAAATCGTAAACGAGTATCTTTCTATCCATAATCTCTGTTGCAAACAGTTAAAATTTAAAATTTTCAATCAAAAATTATAAATCGTAGCCATATCAAGTTAACTTCTCCTATTGTCCTTGCTTGGAGCAGATAACACATTTGGTTGGCTACAAACTTCTGGTCCGCGGCCTTCCGTAGTCTCTCGTGCATGCGACATGTATAGGAGATCGATAACCATTGCCGTGCAGGCATCTGCGTTGAAAAGTCTACAATTGACAAAGTCGAAAAGGAATGGCATCATGCGATGATGTACTACTTAACAGTCCTTTGTTCGAAACAAAACTGTGTGAGGGTTGGATTTGTAGAAAGAATTATTCCAATTTTTTAGCTCATGAGTCATGATTCAGAAACAAGTCATTATCAGGTACCTAGAATTGCAAATAGTACCTTCAGGCAACAAGCTACCCCTGCAAATTTCTGTAGCCATATCTAACACGGCAAAATGACTGTTGATGCACAGACGCATTTCAGGAAGCATGTAATCACATCAGACGCAAATGAAGGAAAGATAAGATAATAAGCACCACTGGGTAAAAAGAGTAAACTGGTGTTGAACCTTGTACAAGAGAGGAGCATTGTGCCCTGACGGTACATTACATACACAAAGGGTGCCCTACTATGATAACATGAATCTGGACTAGAGAGCTGAAGCAATAAGGATGCCACCACACAGCAGCAAGTTCAGACTTCAGATATGCATAAGCATCAATGGCAAAAGGAGTAAACAGATCTGACCCTAGATTTAACAAAGACAGACCACTTCTCTTATGATGGATCAGATATACACAAATAGCGCAATGAACGCTGTGGTTGAGCTAAACCAGCAAAAGGGCTGACGCCGTGCTACATGGAACATATCTAAGATTAGTTCACATGTCCAAAGCCCTTAAGGCACCATAATGCCCCTTGAGCAGCATGTTCCAGGGCAGCTTTCTTCTGACGTTTGGGTTCACTGAAGCTCTCCACAACAGTGCTTGTGATTGTGTCCACATGGACAGTCACCTTGCATGTGAATCTGCAGAGTTCAGTTCTCACAACATCAGATATGCCCATTTCTAGTTTTAAAATTAGTATAGTTTATCCTCTGAAGCAAGTAAGCAACTAACAACAGTATCCATCGCCACAAGGGAAAACTGACAGAAGTACTGACTGATGGGGCTTAAAGGTATCTGCAAATAGCCGGCGAATGCAAGAACATCCAAGCATGACGATATGTGAAAGTGCTAACTTGCATGTTATGCATATACTAAATGCAGCTCAACCTACACTGACTTATCAAGGACAGCTATGAATGATTTTTGGAAAAATCATACGAATGACAGATGATGTCCGCTAGCCACATTTGAGTTACTTCAAGGGTGCTACTCAAGAAGTTACAGGTAGGCATAGCAAGATAAACTATCATGCGAACACAAGGGTTGCAGCCTTGCAGGTAGGCATAGCAAGCTAATTAACTATTTTTGTGACTCAAATCGTAGCCAATGTGGCAATGCTGAGACACATGCGTACCCCGCCAACTTCTTGAAGCAGGAAAAATCATTTTACCTCGAGACTAGCAACTTCAGCATTTTTAATTGCTAAATGACTGTCAACTGATTTGTGAAAGCAATTTAGTTCCCATTTCTCAATTATACCATACTAAATATACTATATTTGGTCAGATTTTGAAACAATGATGATTTCTCTTTCCCTATTTTTGCATAATCAATTAAAAGGAAAAGTTTCAACCAGCCAGATTGGGTAGAGCTTTATTAGTATTGACATGACACTTTATATATATTGTGATCACAACATAAATGCTTGTAGCTAGCCTTGTACTTATGAAACTACAGAAAACTTCCCAAAGATTTTAGACTTCTGGAGTACTTTTGGGTATGTGCATTCAATGCAACTGGATTGCTTTTCAATAGCATTATGCCATTATCAATAATCACAATCCTTTATTGCCATTACAATATCTATCAACATTGAACTGTACCATTAAAAAAATCTTGTTACAACATCAGAATTCAATTTTTCAAATATTACTGCAAGACCTATCAGAATTGCAATTGGATTCCCATCTTTACATGTTGTATCTAGATGGCAGAGGGCATGCAAAATATAGGTAGTTAAGTGCAAGAAAAATCATGGTTATTGAGAAATATAGGTAGTTAGGTGCAAGAGAAATTGTGGTTAGACCGGCAGGGAAATTTACTTCGGCCAAGATTTGGAAATTTTGGGAATTCTAGTAGCAGTGTGTTTTGGTTTGATCTAGGTCAGTGCAAATACGTTGCATGAAGCATATTTTGACTATATGGGTCAAGTTACAAAGAACTTGTACCCGAAAATAATTTCGTGGCCTTTGAATGTGCAAGAAGGCTTAGAGTCAACCATGGTCAACGGTGAGGATTAATGGTACGCTCATAGAGGAGTCGAGGCCCAGAACGATCAATGATACCGAATGACATGGCTGAGGTCAAGCATGGCACAAAAAGGCAAGAAATGTTTAGGGAAATTCGAGCGACATGTTACACCATATGGCTTAGTCAGTCCAAGTGAGGTATAACCCGGTGGAACCAGAACAGGAAAGACTTGTCGACGCGTCGCAAGCAAGTAGTGCATATACATGTAGCAAGCAAGGTTATTAAGGCGGTAAGGCGAGGCGTGGCGACTAACCCCCCTCACACCTTTTAAGCGATAAGGCGTGAGGCGAGGCGACGCCTTACATACATCCTAAGGCGTTAAGATAGCAAATAAAATAAGCATTTTAACAGCACATATGCACCTTGTTATTGCTAATTCTTGAGTTTATATAGCATCATCTCTTTTCTAATTGCTCTTCTCCCATGTAGCATATTATTTTAAAAGTATCTTACGGTGGTAGTGGTGAGCTCATAAAGATATTAGAAATAGACTATAAATTGTATTCTTTTTCTTAAAAAGATGGTGGCACCTCATAAGGATATAAGTGCTATTAAAAAGATGGAGGCACTGCTCGGATCCGACTAAACAAAGACATGCATATTAAACATCCCTCCCACGCCCCAAAGACTACCACTCCCACGCCTCCCAAAGACTACCACCGACACCTCCTCGATCTCACCAACAAGATCTCTCTCGCTCCTCGATCTCACCGACACTCCCAAAGACGCAAGCTCCTCGGCGCCGTGCGGCCGGCGCGCCTCCACCGTCGCGCTTTCTCTCCGGCGGCGCCGGAAGAGCGATGACAACAAGACGCGCGCGCGCGCCGAGGCGGTCCCGTGAGGCGGCAGCGGTCTCGGGAGGAAGATCCGAGAGGCGGCAATCGCGAGTGATGGCGGCGTCGCGCCGACCGAGAGACAACGGCGGCGTCTGGGCGGCGATGAAGACGATAATCGGTGAGTCGAAGAGCTTAGATCCGGCGGGAAGAGCGAGCTTCGAGCGGCGTCGGGAGACCATCGGAGACGGATCCGGCGGCGGGAGCCGTCCGCCGAATCTAGCGGTGGGATTCGGCGCGGAGCCCAGATGGCGGCGGGATCTAGCACGGGAGCCCGGATCCGGCCGCGGAGGTCGGATCCGGAGGCGAGACCGGGCGCGCCGGATCCGGAGGAGGTCGAGGTCGTCTGCCGTGCTCTAAGTCGGATCCGGAGGCGAGACGGCGGCGCCGGATCCGGAGGAGGTCGAGGTCGGCCGTGCTCGGAGGAGGAGCTCACATTGGAAGATCCGGTCGGGGTCCTTGCAAGGCGACGGCGACGCCTTACTGCTCCTCAGCGCCTTACCGCCTAAGCGACGCTTAGGCAACACCTTAATAAGCTTGGTAGCAAGCATGGCGATTGCTCACAAGAAAAATAAAGACCAAGTCAAGAAAGTGTTACTCGATGGAGTCTTGCTGTTGGTGATAGCAAGATCCTTACTCTCATTGAGAGGATGACACTGGGAATGGGGCAAATTTTCTTGTTTATTTCTCACACAATGCCACACCAACCCGAGGGTTGGGGATACAAATTATAGGCCGCTAACCACCAAGCATATGCCAAGATGCTAGTCCTAGATGCTAGTCTAAAGCTGTCCTAAAGCTAGTCTAAGATGCTGTCCTTAAAGGAGATCTTGTCCTAAAGGAGATCTTTGTCCTTAAAGGAGTCAAGATGTTGTCCTTAAAGGAGATGTCTTTGTCTTTAAAGGAGTCAAGATGTTTGTCCTTAAAGGAGATGTCTTCCTAAAGAGAAAAGAAACGACAACACAACAACAACACAATGACTTATCCATCACTCTCCCTAAGTCTTGTGCGTCGTCTTGTGGAAAAGTTGAACCACCCGACCCTAGAGCGAGCTCGAGGAATTTGACCTCCCAAGAGGCTTGGTGAAAGCGTGTCCGCAAGGCGATCCGTGGTGTTGATGTAGCTCGCCTTGATGTCGCCTTCATCCAAGCACCTCGGATGAAGTGGTACTTCACCCGGATGTGCTTGCTCGTTAAGTGAAAAGCGGGGTTCTTTGCGAGCCGAGCGGACTTGCCGCCCACCCTGGCGCCACCGCCGTTGTCTTTGCCGAGGAGATCACCGCGATCGAGCGAGCAGAGCGCTGAGTCGAAGCGGTGGGACGCCGCTATGTACTCGGCCTCACGGTGGGCAGGCCACCACCGCCGCTTGATCGATCGCCACTAACGAGGCACTTGCCGAGGAAGAAGAGAATCCGCTTGTGCTCTTGCTGGTGTCGATGTCGCTGCGTGGTCATTGTCATTGCATGCCGATGAAGTGTGCCGCGGCGGACACCTCGGGTAGTGCAAGCCGTAGTCGGAGGTGCCCGCAACGTAGCGGAGGATCCTCTTCACGGCCGCCGATGCTCGTCGTCGGTCGTGCATGAACCGATCGACGTGGCCGACAAATAACGCCAAAACGGGACGCGTGTGAACGAGGTAGCGAAGGTCGCCCACAATGCGCCGCAGATCGCGTCGCGCCCACCTCCTCCGCCGTGCTCTCACGACTCACGCCGCCTCTCCTCCATAGGAGTGTGGGGCGGGTTGCGATCGGCGAGCCCGCCAGCTTCGACGGCGCGCTTGGCGAGGCGGTCGACGAAGGAGATACGGAGCGCCTGGTGGACCTCGATCCCGTGTAGAAGGAGAGAGCCCCAAGTCGCTCATCCGGAAGACGGTCTTCATTTCCGCCTTGAACGCCTCGACCTCGGCCTCCTTGGGCGGTGATCACCAGTGTCGTCGGACGACGCCACCGCCAGGCGTTGCGCTTTGCCCGCCGGTGAGACCGCGGCCGTGTGCGCTCTGCTGGAACCCCATTTGCTTGAGAGTGGAGTCGGCTTAGCGTTCTGTGCTCGTGGTGCTGCCGCAAGCCGCAGAGGGCCTTGCGTGGCGGAGAACCTTGCCTCCTTGCGGGGATGACGAATCTGGCGGCCGACGGACGTAGGCCTCCTCCTTCAAGTCGCCGTTGAGGAAGGCGGACTTAACGTCCATGTGATGGACGCGCCAATCCTCCGGGCCGCAAGTGCGAGGAGTAGACGAACGGACTCCATGCGCGCGACGGCGCGAAGGCATCATCGAAGTCGACCCTCCGCCGCGACGAAGCCTCGTGCCACCAAGCGAGCCTTGTGCTTGACGATGGCGCCGGCCATCCCGCTTCGCCTTGAACACCCACTTAAGGGTGATCGCGCGGTGGCCGGCAGAAGATCCGCCGCCTCCACGCCTCGTTCCGCTGACGGCGGCGTCCATCTCCTCGCATCGCGCACGCCATGCCGCGTTTTCTCGCCCGGCGACGAACGAGGCTCGCCGTCGTCTGTGCGAGGTGCGATTCGCCGCGAGGTCGCGCCGCTGCGCGCGATTCGACGGCCGCCGCCGAGGAGGTCGCCCATGGTACGGTAGCGCGAGGCTCGCCGTCGTGGTAGGCGCCGACGCGGTCCTCGTCGTGAGATGCAATGAGTAGCGAACTCCACCATGCGCCGCTTCGTCGTGGGACCGGCCGTTGGGGTCGATCCGGTGGTGTGGCGGCGCGGTGCGAGAGCCGGGCGAGCGGCGGCCGGAAGGTGGTGGAGCACTCGCCGGAGCGGCGGCGAGCAAGGTGTCGAGCGGCGAGCTTGGTGAAGACGAGCCGCTAGCTCCCGCTCTCTCGGTGGACGTAGTCGACAACAAAGTCCCTAAGAGTTGAAGTCGAACCGCCGCCCACCGCTTGTCCCACGCCGGCCTCGCGCCGTCGAACACAGCGCCACGCGAGATGCGACGCCTTGCGTGTGACGGTCGAGGATGCGGAGGCCTTCGAGCCTCCGCGTGAGCCGGCGAACACTCCCGAGTGCTCCGCCGCCGAGCTTACCGATGTGGCCAAGCTCGCGAACGCGAGGAGCCAAGACCCGCAAGTGGGAGACCGCCGGCTTGCGCTCGTGCCAAGCCTCGTGACGGCCCCGCTGCCGAGCGCCTTGGTAGGCGGCGGTTAAGGATGTAGACGGCCGCCACCACCGCCTCCCGTAAGATAGCGGCATCCCCCTCGCGAGGAGAGCCCGAGCCATCCCCACAACCGCTCGTTGCGCTGCCGACGACGCCGCTTCTGCGGCGGTCATGCGGCGCGAGTAGTGGCGCTGAATGCCCTCATCGCGCAGATGACGACGCGATTCGGCCGCCGTGAATTCGCCGCGCGTTGTCTGTCGTGCGCAAAGACGCGCTTGCGCCGCGACTCGCCTCACGGCGACTGCGTGCGCGCGATGGCGTCCGCAGACCTCTCCTTGCCGCCGAGGACCATCACCACATGTAGCGGGAGAGGTCGCCGACGAGCGGCAGAAGTAGCGTCGTCCTCCCGGTGTGGCGGTGTCACCGCCACACAAGTCCCCGTGCACGAGCTCGAGCCTCTCCTTGGCTCTAAACTCGCCCGCCGAGAAAAGGAGTCGCCTGCGCCGTCAACACGCAGACGCCGCAGAATCGCTCCACATGGTCAAGGCACCGCAGCCTCGCACCATTTCCGTAGCACCGAGCCGCCTGTGGCCTCGAAGTGAAAGGTGCCCAAAGCGCTCGTGCCATCGCCACGCCCTCGTCGTCCGACGAGCAATGAGACAGAGGGTTGTGCCACCTGCGTGAAGAATGTAAAGTCGATTTGCGCTCGTTACCTTGGCAAGAAGGCGGCGGCGAAGATCCCAAACCGCAAAGACCGCGTGCTCTATCTCGACACGCGAGCCGTTCTCATCCACCGTCCCAAGGCGATGATGGAGTTCCGCAGTCGGGGATGTAGTAGACGCCGGAGCACTGTGCTCACCGTGACACGGTGGTGAAGATGACGGAGCCGACGCCCTTGATTTCCACACGAGGCGCCCCAAACTTGACGAGCCTCGGACGCTAGAGTCAAACTCGGCGAAGAGCTCCGCCGGCCGGTCATGTGATGGGCGGCGCGGTGTCGAGGCACCACCCGTCGATCTTGTCGTTCTGCCAACCGAAGGCGAGGAGGGCATGTGCTTTTGGCTCGTCAAGGAGGAGAGCCACCGCGCCGGCGCTGCCGAGATAGTTGCGGTGCTCGCACGAGCAATGAACAGAGCCGGCCGCTCCTCCGCCGCGCGACACGGGCTCGCCACGCCGTGGTCGCCGACAATCCTCGCCCAATGACCAAGCTTGCCGCATTGTGGCAAGAGTCGCCTCGCGCGCCTTTGCTTGCAGTGGCGCCGCCGGGCGCCCACGGCCATCACCCTCGGACGTCCTCGCGCCCTGCTGGCGTCTTTGCGTGGCTTGCCGCGCTTGCCACGCTTGTGGTCGCTCGTCGTGGAAGAAGGCTCCTCCTTCTTCCGTCACCTTGGCCGGGCCACCAGCTGCCCGAGCGAGGAGGAGCTTCCGCCAATGGTGACGGGTCCCGAGAGACGCGCGTGGCTCATCGTTGTCAACGACCTTGAGGCGACCAGCGCCTCCTCGATCGTCATCGCGGAGAGGTCCAGCAGAGACTCGATCGAGCGAGCCATCCGCTTGTACTTCTCGGGGACGCAGCGGAAGAGCTTCTCCACGCTCTCTCTCGCCGTAGGTGTCGTCGCCGAACCGCACTAACTCGCAACAGAGTGTTGAGACGAGAGCAAAATCATCAACGTCCTCACCGGCTTGAAGGCGGTTCTCCCACTCCTGCGTAGTGCCCGCAATGTAGACTTGCGCGCGCGGCCGGCGCGTGCGTCGCCGCGGCGATGGCGTCCCAAGCCTCTTTGGCGACCGCTTGTTGGTAAGCGAAGCGCATCTCGGCGGGATCGCAGCCGATGAGAGCATCCAGCGCCGTCGATCCCGTCGTAGTCGACGTCGCCAGTGTCGGTCGCATCCCACATATGCCGCACTGAGCTTTACCTCATCACCGCGCCCACTCGACGTAGTTGGTCTTGGTGAGGGTAGGCCACGCCGCCGGGCCGACGCCCTCGACGACGGCACGGTACTCGTGGTGACCACGATCAACCGGGAGAGCCGCGCGTCGCTGTGAAGGCGCGCTCTCGCGTCAACCCGTCGCCGCCGCGTCGCGCGCGCGCCTCCAGAGCGTCACCGCTGCGTTCGCGTCTGTGCAGTTTGCCGCCGCGCTGCGTGGCGTCGCGCGGCGCCATCGCGCCACTCGCCTCGCGCGCCTCCCTCTTCGCTCAAGATCTCGTCGTGTATCGCCATCGCAGAGATGGAGCGCCGTGCTTGCCGCAGAAAGCCTTGACCTCCGCTGCCGCCGACGCGCTGCATCCGCCGCCGCCGCCGCTTCTCCTCCGCTCGCCGCCGCCGCCCGCCGCCTTGACGCCCGCCCGCCGCGCGCGGCCGCCGCCGCTGCCGCCCTTCGCTGTTGCTCTGCGCAGCGAGCTCGGCCGTCACGACGACGCGCGTGCTCGAGGCGGCCGAAGGCCGAGATCGCCGCGGACATGGCGCGCTAGTGGTCGTTGCGTGGAGGAGGTGCGCTTCGACGAGCCGCTTGCCGTCTCGGAGAGAGTGGCGGGACGGCTCGCCGCCGCCGCTGCCGAGTCTTCTTGCTGCGAGGTGGAGAAGGAGATGAGCGAGGAGATGCTCAAAGCACAGGATAGTATGGCTCGATACCACTTGTTACTCATTGGAGTCTTCTTTGTTGGTGATAGCAAGATCCTTACTCTCATTGAGAGGATGACACTCTGGGAATGGGGCAAATTTTCTTGTTTATTTCTCACACAAATGCCACACCAACCCGAGGGTTGGGGATACAAATTTATAGGCGCTAACCACCAAGCATATGCCAAGATGCTAGTCCTAGATGCTAGTCTAAAGCTGTCCTAAAGCTAGTCTAAGATGCTGTCCTTAAAGGAGATGCTGTCCTAAAAGGAGATGCTGTCCTTAAAGGAGTCAAGATGCTGTCCTTAAAGGAGATGCTGTCCTTAAAGGAGTCAAGATGCTGTCCTTAAAGGAGATGCTGTCCTAAAGAGAAAAGAAACGACAACACAACAACAACACAATGACTTATCCATCAGAAAGAATATTTTGATAAGACGACAAAATATCAAAAAGTACCTTAGATCAAAATCGCGGCGCTTGGGAAAACGGTTTAGGTAAAAAAGAAGCTGAGAAGATCAAGTTGAATCAAAAGCTAAGGACTTAGCGGATTTAGGCTTATGCACTTTGAAAAACGTACATGAATATGGTGTGTGAGTAAAGTTTGTGTTGTGTGGGGTTAACGGTTTACCCCATATGTGCCAGTGTTGTGGTATCCGATTTGATCGCCAGTGCTGTGGTGCATCGGCTCTCGGATTATTGAGTTATTTGCTTTGGTTTTGGTTTATAATCCTGACCTTCATAGCTTAATAACTATTGAAGTGAAAGATTAGTGAATAGTTAAGAGAAAATTCCGAATGCACTATTCACTCCCTCTGTTGCCATACTAATCCTAAAAAAGTGCATAAAATACTAAATTAAATATTCACCTATGATTAGGAGAACTTACGATTTATTATGGGGAGGTCCTTGTTCTTCAAATTCATACAATGGATCCTTCCAGCCAGTTGCACTGCAGATTGCATTCAGTCTTGATCTTGCTGCTGGTCCTTTACTTGCGCTGCCTATGAATTTAAACAACACCAATAGCTTATGAGAACAACAGTTTACCTTCAAATATCAGACTAAGGAAGAAGCAATAACACCTATACATATAATGCCTAGTCATATCAAATGCCGCATCCATTACTCCATGCCCTAATTTACCTCTAAAAGATTTTATCTTGATCAAGAGTTACAAGATTCTTGAATTGAAGAGACTATTAAACTCCTTAATTGCATGAACTGTTTAAACTACAATAATTTCGTTCAACCTGAAATTCGTGTCTATGGAGTTTGGATGTGACATTTGCCCAAGGCCATATACGGGTATACTTCATCTCAAGAAAGTACACCATGTACTACATAATTTGTCAAGGAAATGCCAATGCTATGCATAATATAATGAACCATTCAGAAGGATATGAAAAACAAGCTCACATACTATATATATTATGTATCAATGGTTTGAAATCGCATATTATCTAAAAAAGGATTTACAAGTGAACTAACAAAATCTCTTTAACTAGTTATATTTTGTGTACTAGTATCTAAGAAAACTTTATTTTAGTGTCATGTCCATGTTATTTTGTCTGAATGCTTCTTCTCATAATTGACTTATCCTAACCATTTAAGCCAATCTATCAAATCATAGGCATATGCAGATGAGCAAATTATAGGATGGTTTGATGCCTCCTTATTTTATATATGTATCAGTTTTGTTATTCAAAGTCTACATGTAATACATAAAAATCTAACTTTTGCCTCACCCAACCACACATTTGAGTTACAACTATTTGTCAATCTTATTCAACATTATACTAGAATTTAAGCCATAGTTTAGCACATTCAACAGTCTACATGGTAAAAGTTTTTTTTTCTGAATCCTAACTGAGGAGCCATAAAGATTCTTTTTCTTATTTCTGAAATTAGTATGAATACTAATCAAATTAACACAGTGGCTCAAAATATCAGGAGATGGTAGATGAAAGTGAAAGCAAGATCAGAATTTCAGATACCATGAGCACCCTTACTGAATCCATTTCCTTCACCAGTGCTCTGCACTACATAATCAGTGACCCCATCCATGGGCTTGTTGTCCATAGAAACTTTGTTCTCCTTCTCCATGGCAGGGACTTTAATTTCCAGTCGTGATTGGACAATGGACCCTGAAAATTTGGGCCTTTTGCTCTTGCATAACAAATCCTGCAAGGAAAATATTGCCATCATCAGAATTCAGACAAATACTTGATCTAAGTGAGGAAAGAATAAAGAAACCCAAGCATGATGCTGTTGAATTCAGTAGGAAGATGGAAAAGAAATGGATGCAAGAGATTTGGCCATCTTTTACCTTTTCTTCTTCCAACTCCACTTCCTGGTGCACAGGAGGCGCCATAACCACTGGATGGAGAGGAGTCACCTTAACAAAATTATTGGTAATTTGGTATTATTATTATGATAAAAGTATCTTGAACATAGCACAGTAAAGTGGTAAATAGAACAAAAGCATTTTTCTAATGACAATTTATCCAAAAACCTCCTTTATTATGGAAACTGTTTACTGAGCCTGAGAGAAACAAACTTCATTATAGTGAAAGATAAATCATCCACACAGAATAGGGTAACGGCACTAGCAACTGGTTCAGAGATATTGCTCCAGAAAGCATATAGTCCAAGTAACAATGGTCTTGCATAAAATACAGGATGCATAATACTCCGTAAAGTCACCAAAAAATGTACAGAACTAATGTATAATTTACCACATTGCTGCTCCATTATCACCATGAAGTATGGTTACTGTCCTAATGTCCTTTGGCTTGTCATGTATCAACAAAACTAATACAAACTTTTTCTTCAGGATGTTGGCAAAGTTTTACGTGATTTCACAAAAAAGAACGCAGGGGGGATATGGAAATGATTGTGCTGTGGACAACTACTATTAGCAACGAAGAGAAAACAAAAATTGCCCTAACTATGAATACCAAAATGACACCTAAACCATACAGTCAACCATTTACGATCTGTATGGATTGAACCGTTATAAGCCAGCTGTCAAACAAAAAGGTAAATAATAAAGTGAAAGAATGGGTGCCAACCTCACCACTGTTATGCGCTTGCGGATAACATACCATTAAATTTAGCACACTACCAATGATCAACGATACTTGTTTCCGGCTGGTTGCATAATAAATCCTAATTGTAGTAATCTAGCATGCAATTATTCTCAATCGTTAACCCCCTAAACCCTAACCCCATTTTTTCTAGTCTAGAAACCATCAAATTCCGCTCACTGTCTTATGTCAGTCATGGTCACTGAACTCCCAAAGAAAAGGCTATTTTTTAGTTTTTTTAGTCACACACTAAAGCAGCACAGAAGCATGTATCGGATTATCATTTGGGCATTTGCAAGATCATAAACAAATGATGTATAAAAAACAATAAGAATGGGGAACAAAACTCTTCACGGCGGGGATTCAAATCCTGATCTTCTTGAACTGAAGGCGCCATCAAAGGACTAAATCGCCCCTTAATAGGTTCCCAAGAAAAAGGATGCAGAAGGATTAACTAAGGAGCAACAAGGAACATATGATGTCGAGTGAAGGCGCATGCTTTCGCCGCCATTGCACACTCGGTACACTTCACACTCGAGACTCAGATTCTAGTGGCGGGGATACTAAGTGAAGGATTAACTGTGGAGACATCCTCTCCACAGTTAGCCCATGACCAGGGACGCTCGATTCTAGTGGCGGACCAAGAAAAAAATCACGGAGAAGACTAGAGCTTTTCACGGGAAGTAGACACGCATACATGAGAAGACGAGGAAGCCGACGAAGAGCGCCACCGCAGGCCGAACCGCGCCGGACCTACGCACCTCCGACGGCCCGGCCTGCACCCGCAGACCACCGCTCGGCCATCGGCATGCCGGCGACGCCCACAGCCTCGCGCTCCCTCAGCAACTCACACGCCCGGACGCTCCGCCAGATCGCCGCCGGCCGCTCCTCTCCCTCACCCGCGTCTCCGGACCGCGCGCTCCGCCTGGCCACCGCCCGCTGCCGCACCTAGCAAGGGTTTAGGATGAGTGGATAGGAGGGATCCCCATTCCTTTTTCTTCGCTTCTTCGGACGGCTGGTGCGAGCGACCGAGTCCGTCGGCCTGGTTCGACCAGCACAACAAAGCAAAGTGGCAGGGGCCTTCGGAACAGCTGTTCTGGACGGCCCAAAACGCCTCCATCTTCTTCAACCTCGCACCTCCGCCGCCGCCTCTCCATGGAGCCGGTGCTTCCTCATCCTACAGCCTCCAAATTCCAGCCAAGGTACTAGTGGGGGTTCCGGCGGCGGCTTAGAGAAGAATTGGGGACGCATCGGGGGAAAGCTGAAAAGACTTTTTTTGCAAAAAAAGAAGAAGAAGTTTCGACCGGAGGCCTACCCGCAACGAAATGTACGACACCGCGATGCCTTGAGAGGCGGTAGGGGTGATCGAAGCGCCGTAAGGGGCCGAGGCCGGCGACGGAGGGGGGTACAGTCCACGCGTGAGGAAGGAGGAGGCCGCGTTTGGGGCCGGTGCCGTCGGCCGGATTTGCTCGGCGTCGCCGGCCGCAAACCACCGGCTCAGCGGGGCAGTGAGAAACGGACTCTACGCTGTTTGCCTCCTGGATGGTTTTCATACATAACCCTCCTCTCTTTATTTACAAAAGTGTTATACCACGCTCGAATACTTTTTAGCATAAAATTAGACAAAATTTTGACCTTTTGATATCGGTATCTTTCTCCTCTCCAACAACATAGTCATCTTCGCATACCGCTGTTCTATAGGATTAGGGCTCAGGTTCATTATTAGGGTTAGAGTTCTTCTGAGGCCCTTGAACTTAGAGGGAGATCGAGGCGGCGGTGGACAGGCAGTGGAAGGCGGAGGTGGCCAAGTGTTGAGACGGCGGTGGCACTGCCTCGACCGCGAGCGGGAGGAGGGGTGGGCGGGGTAGGCAGCAGGCGACACGTCGTGGAATCTATTAGGTGGCGGAGGGCGGTGCTAGCAGATCTAACGGCATTAGCCATAGTAGATAATGGAACAAGGGCAGGCAGGGTGCTGGAGGTGAGCGGCAAGGGAGAAGGAGGTTGTGGGAGGGGAGGAGAAGACGGCGGGAGGGAAGGAGTGGGAGGAGGGAGGTGGTCGTTGGTGGGCCTCGCTGGCACCAGAGGTGACACCGACGAGGAGGCAACTGGCGTCATGGACGGGAACCACCGCGATGATCCACCAACAATGCATAGAACGCTACCATCACACGTTCATCAGACTTTTTTGCTTTTGGTTGTAGAAACCATTTCTGTCTTGCTGTTTTTGTATTCCTTTATTGATCTATGTTGTGAAGATTTCCTTTGATGAAAAAAAATAACACAATGGATTTGCTAACTAGTTGATGGATTGGTTGAAACTTCTCAAATGTCTTCTATCCATTGCTAAGCATTAGCTCCTCCCAATTTACAGCCAAAGCGTGATTCAAGGAGCACATTTTACTGTACAGATCACCAAGTAATGTCAAGCATGAACTCTTGTGTCCATCGATCGATCAATGTAGCTCCCACGGATCGTCGTATTGAAAAGTTTTGGAATGTGGTTTTCAAGCAAAGTTGCGTTGGAGAGGATTAATCATATACTGATGTGGTACGGGATTTGAGAATGCAGGTAGAATTTTATTACCGATTTCAATATGGATTGTTGCCTCCAAATTGGATGGTTGATATCTCGTTTGCACCTATTTGCGCTCAAAATATCCTTTGCATAAGATATCGACCTTCAATTATATTTGCTCAGCGCTAGACTGCTAGGGCTTGCGAGAGAGGGAAGGAAGGCTGGGAGGGTTGGTGCAGGAGTAGCGGAGCCGAGGAGGGGTATAAATAGGGGTAGGGAGGGGCACATGGCGGGGAATTTCTTACCAGAGAGTTTGGGGCGGCGGCAGTAATTACGACGAGATAAGTGGCAGGCGCGATAAAAGGGGGAGAGGTCGGCGTGGGGAAGTAGGGAGAGAAGTGGAGTAGGTCGCACGAGGCATAGGGCTGCGAAAAATACGGCCAGGAGGGCAGCGGGGCTTGGCCAGAAATGGCGACAAGGATGGTGGTAGCCGGTTGGAGGACAAAGAGGAGGGAGGAGGATGAAGGGGACACGGGGAGGAAGGGGGCGCTGATGAGCGCCATGTGGCACGGGGAGGGATCCAGCGATGAGGCAAGAGAGAGGAAAAGAGAGAGAAGAGAGGGAGAAGGCGGGGAATTCAAATATTTAATTTTCGGTTTTGATTTTCAGAAAACCTAGAAACCAACTAAAAGATCAGAAAAATATCAAATAAAATCCAAAAATTCTAGAAAAGTTTACAGAAATTCTTGGAACTATTTTAGACTTAAGAAAATATTTTTCAACTTATTTTGGTATTTAGATTTTTATACTAATATAATTTTTAATCTCAAAATTGGTTTTTAAAATTCCAAAAAATCACAAAATTCAAATAAATCCAAATAAGTTAAAATAATTAGTTTAAGCTAGGATTTTATATAAATTCAAAATATCATTTATTTATAATATTATATTTTTACTAAAATTACTTTTCAAAACTAAGCCTTTTTAAAAGCAGACAATTAGGCAAATAAACTTTCAAAATTTTAAGCAACCAAAGCAATTATTTTATTTTAAATTAATTTTTTACTATTTTTTTATTAAAACAGCTAGGCTGTTACACTCGCATAGACCAAGGCCTTGCTCTTTTTGGTTTTTGACTTTGGCTTCTTCAGAAGCCGAAACAAACATGGTAGCTTCTCCGAGCTCAAAACTGTGTACAACGTTCGCTTCAGTATCTTTGTCATCCACTATCGTCTCAAAAAGTACAAATAAAAGTCATCAACTATAAATAAAAACTATCAGCCACAACTTAAAAGAATAGGACCTAAAACGTGTAACATGCATTGCATCACTTCTCTTTTTATTTTCTCACCAAACTTGTAACATGCATCACTGTTCATAGTGTGATGTCTGATGTGTCTTTATAGGCTAGAATATTTAGGTTAGTGTGGTTAATCCATTCTATCTTGTACTCATTTTATTTTTTTACTTGATATTTTTGACTTTTCATGGTCATTAAGATATCAATTTGACTGTTGTTTTTTATAACTTTATATTAAACTAATAGAAGTTTAAAAACTTTGACGGCATGGACTATAAAACATCACTAAAAAAAGAACGTGAGTATTCATCTCTTGGTTAAAGTCCATCTGGGCCGGATTGTCATTGATCACATTTCACAGAACTTTTAGATCGCCCATTCTTCAATGGTTCAAAGGTTCTGGGTGAATTGGTCCATGGATTGGATTCAATAAAAAAATCCTCAAATAAGAGGTTGACAATACACATTAAGATTTATCGTATTCGCGTGTGTCTACATGCACGGTAATGTATGCACGTGTGCATGTGTGCCTTATTTGTAATAAAAAAACACATTTTCTTTTTGAGAACTCAGAAAAGATATACTACAAGGCCTGAGCAACATTTACTAGCTTATAAGTGGCATAATGTAAATATGTCTTAGCAAATAGCAACTATCATACTAAGTGAAAAAAAGAGGATACCTGAGAATGCTGCTTTGCTGCACATTAATCATAAGACACACACACCACGTAAACAAAACCTGCATATAATAATGTAGGACCAGTGGCGGAGATCAGAGGGAGTGAATAATCTTTATCTATTTTCAATTTCAATAAAATCAACCCCTGAATACAAAAACATCTTTACTTCAATAGCTAGAGAGACCTAAGAAAGATCAGATGCACAATAAAAACAACCCCTACATAGGCCAAATAGCCAAGAGAACAACCAAAGTACAAAACAGTCTAAGTCATCTTCTTTCCCAGGGGTGGTCATACATACTTTAAAAATTTGTGATTAGCATATCACAAAGTTGTTCTCAGGTATATATTGGTCTGACTAGTTGGTTAAGTAACCAAAACCAGACAGATCCTTCGAGGATTGTGGAAAAGTAGTTTACCATCATATTATCATTGCCTCATACGGCTCTGATGACAGTGGTTAAATCTAGAGAAATTCTAATGGGTTTTCAGTTGCTTCGAATTTCTCTAGATTTGCTGATCGAAACCTGTCCAACCAGCGTAGGCTTCAAGGTCTGCGCGTCAAGAAAGCTCGACAGCCTATGCATGGCGCATTCTTTGGAAAGAGGTCGGATTATAGTCAGTTGGAGACCGATTCCTTCGGTAATCGTTCTGAGAAACTAATGCTCCAATTTGATCGTGGACACTTACGTGGTGTTTCTGATCAGCTGTTTGGTTTAGGTGATGCCACAAATCATCCGATCCAAGCGTCCGTTTCTCATAACGAGAGGAAGGAGTAGCTTCATTGAAGAGTTGTCTTCCCTCATGACTCCCTTGTCGGAATCTAATATGCTTCATTAACTCATCACGAAACATGTGAGCACTCCACATGATCTTACAAATAAGCATCTTCAGTTCCTCCTACATGTTATGTCTCGTGATCTAAGATCCCATGCACATCTTCTTTCCAATGATCTAATCTTCTTCACTTGGGATTACTTGTTACCAGCAGGAGCATCGCCCCCGGCTCCCCACCCGTCCTCGAGCGGCATGTCGGGCATGACCTTCTTCCAGAACCAGTGCTTCCTCCAGAGCAGCACCATCTCCTCGATGGGCACACCCTTGGTCTCCGGCAGGAAGACGTGCACGAAGACGGTCATGACGGTGATCCAGCCGGCGAAGAAGAGGAAGATGCCGAACTTGAAGGCGCAGAGCAGCGACAGGAACACCTGCGCGATCACGAAGGTGAAGAAGAGATTCACTGCCACCGTGATGCTCTGCCCCGCGGACCGCGTCTCCAGCGGGAAGATCTCGCTCGGCACCGTCCACCCCAGGGGCCCCCACGACCACCCGAACGCCAGCACGAAGAGGCAGATCACCACCACCACCGCGATCGAGTAGCTCCGCGACAGCTGCTTGTCCGTCCCGAACTTGACGCCCAGTATCACCGCCACGATCACCTGCATGCACGCGCGTTCCAAGAACTCAAAAGATTCAGTCCATGCAAATGGCCATGCATTGTGAATCTGTGATGTGATGACGTCGCCTTGACCTGGCAAACGATCATTTGGATGCCGCCGCTGATGAGGAGCTTCCTGCGGCCGAGGCGGTCGACGGTGGCGATGGAGATGAGCGTGGAGAAGAAGAGCACGGCGCCGGTGAGCACGGAGGAGTAGAGGGATGCGCTGCCGCCAAAGCCCATGCTCTGGAACAGCACCGGCGCGTAGAACAGGATGGAGTTGATGCCCGTCAGGATTTGGAACGTCGGCATGCAGACGGCCATCACCAGCTGCGGCCGGTTGCGCCGCTCAAGGATGTTTCGGAACGGGTGCTCGATGGAGTTGGCCAGCTCGCTGGCCTCCACCATGTCCGTGAACTCGGCGTTGACGTCGGCGGTGCCGCGGATGCGCTCCAGCACGCGCCGCCCCTCCTCGGCGCGCCCGCGCTCGATGAGGCTGTTGGGCGTCTCCGGGAGGAGCAGCCCGCCAACGGTCATCAGCAGCGCCGGCGCCGCTGCGAGGCCGAGCGAGAGCCGCCACCCCCATGGCTTGATGTTCTGTGTGCCGTAGTTGATCATGTTCGCCGTGAAGATGCCGAGCGTCGTCGCGAGCTGGAACATCATGTTCAGCCCGCCGCGGAGGTGCGCCGGCGCCATCTCCGACAGGTACAGCGGCACCGCCTACGCCACCAGCAGAGTTTAAAAAACCGGTTGTAAATTTTAACCGGAGTTTGCGGTGTTCTCTGACCAAGTGAGAACATATCAAAATCACACCTGATTACCGAACCCGATGCCAACGCCGAGCATGATGCGTCCGAGGATCAGCATTGCCAGGTTCACGGCTGCGACGTTGAGGGTCGCGCCGATGAGGAAGCTGATGCCGCCGCAGACAATGCTGGCTCGACGGCCGTAGTTCCTTGTCACCGGCGAGGCGGCGAGGGAGGACATGAGGCCGGCGATGTAGAGGGAGGAGGTGAAGGCCGCCAGGACCTGGCTGTCGTACTTGCAGTAGTTGTTCTGGCTGCCGGAGTTCTTCTGCCGGAACACCACCGGGAAGAACTTCTCGAGGAACGGGTCCATGGAGGTCACTCCGCCTGCAGCATTCGGTGCAGTCAATCAGTCAGATTGCCAGAGCTCAGCTAAGCTTTGCAGGTTATCCATGGTAAAAACAGCTAGTTCTTGAAACACAGTAAAATTTGCAGCTAGCCCTGATGAATATGATGTTTTAGTACTGACATAACGGTGCAAACCGTAACTTCTCCATAAGCTCCAGATGATTTTATTGCGTGGAAATGCAAACACTTCAAAACATTATTAAGCATGGTTGACGAAATCTCAAAATTGACCCGTTTCAGCAAATGAAGTGTTTTAACTGAATAAGTATCACACTCTCCTCTACCTTTCGATAGTGCTGGCTTAAGCTTATGGCTTTTGAGCTTTTTTGATACTGTTTGAAGCTATTTTTATTATAATTAAATTAAAAAAATTTAAAAATAGAAAAAACATGTTCTCTTTACAGATAATGTAAAGGAATATGAGAAAAAAAGAGGGGAAAAGCCAAAAAACCAGAAAAATATGAAATTAAGAAGTGAGAAGATAAAAGCCAAAAGCTTAAGCCCAAATGAGCAAGGGCTTCATAAGCTTGAAAAACTAACAAACTCAATAGTTTTGCTAATTGTCATGCTCCTAATATTTTTAAAAACATAAGCCTAAATTTTGTAGCCGTTAGATGTGCTTATAGATGTATGTGCTTTAGCTATTAGGAGGGTTGGGAAATGGATACTAATTATCTGTATTATCCTGTCATTATATTCGATAGGATACAAATACGGTATAGAGTTTTTCATTCGATTAACAACTTATCTCTTATTCGTATTTGTATTCGAGTTTGCATAAAAAAATATGGATATGAATATGGTATGTATTTTACGATCTGAAATATTATTTTATCCGAGCTATTCATATCCGTATTCGTATTCGGTGAAACAATGTACATATTTTATTTGCAATACGACTAATTAGTTGGACAAGTTTTTAATTCAATGTGAATTCGAGTTTCTTTAGGTGAAGTAAATGAATTAAAGTGATTAAGCGTGATTGTACAAGGGTAAAATATCATTAATATTTTCATACTACGTAAATTATGAGGATATCTGGATCCGATTGAATTGAATAGATATTTGATTCGAAGTCATATTTGTTACAATATTCAATAATATTCGTATTCGTATTCATTTTTAAAATACGAATACAAATATGGTAAGAGCACTATTCAATTTCTTTCCACCCTAGCTATTAGATGTTGATCTAATGGGCAAAAATTTGACTCATCACTAGACAATATTGGATTGGATTGGTTATTGTTATTCAATCTCAAAAGTTGACTTTTCTGGAAACTGGCTGGATTAACTGTGTGTTCACCTTTGCTACTTGGAGTAAATAATTACTGAAACACCCTAAAAAATCAAAACTTTGAATTGTTTCTTGGATTTTGGTTGAATTCCAAATTCCCTCCCATTTTGGCATCTCTCCTTGGAATTGTGCTTTCAAAACGGTTGGCCTATTCGGCCATTGGATTTGAAACATGAGCACGCCACATCGTAGTAGCCGAGCCGGCCCATTATTGTTATGCACTACTCATGCAATCGCTCACCTAAAACCCTAAATCTAAAAAAACCCCATTTTAATCAAGCTTGACGCCCGAAACCCCATTTCTGGCCTCCATTCCTTCAAATTAAAAACCAATAAAACCCTAACCAACTCCTCTAGCGTTGAAGTTTTTGCTTCATGTTAAGAAGTTGTAGCTTTGTTATTTCATGTTTAAAAATGTTTACAAATAAAATTATATCCATATACATTAATAAAACTAGTATACTTCCATCTTTTGACAATTCCTAGCAACTAGTTAAATTTTTTGTTTACTCTTGTAACTTGCTTAGTACGGTTGTACTCATTGTTTGCTAAAACAATAAACAGAAGATCAATGGAACTACGATGAATAAGTCATATTTAAAAATGTTTACAAATAAAATTGTTGATAACGAACCTAAAGAGTACTCATTGCTTGCTAAAACAATAAATAGAAGATCAATGGAACTACGATGAATAAGCTGTTGATAACGAACCTAAAGAGTTGTACTTCAATGATCAATGGTTCTAGCTCTTAGCCTCGCTCGAACTTGCATGTGGTGTTTCTTGTAATGTAAGATAACTTTGGACTTGCACATCCACTACGTCTAAAACTAAGCTCTTGTTTGTAAGCATGTGTTGTACTGATGCTCATTCTCGTACAATACTCCGCAACTATACAGTCCTAGAGCAGTTACAAGGATTACTAACGCTTTCAGAAATGAGGGCGTTACAATTACCGTTCACAAAGTCTTTTTAGTTTTTTATTTGTATGTGGTGCCATGGAAGAAAATGTAAAACTATGTTACTGTTCCCAGAGCTGCTGCAAAATCTCCCACTGACAAGTGGGACACTTGGTTAGTTTCTAATTCTCTCTCTCTTTTCCGCTATGTGACGTCATTAGTCCCGAGCTGCAAATCTTTCATACGAAGTTAGCCCTACAAACTTGACGGGAATTGATAGAGCTCGACTGATTCGAACCTGCAGAGTACCTACATTCGCATTGATGAAAAGATGGAGCGAAACGGACGGCGCCACCATGCATGATATTTTAGGTTGCGACTGATATTTTTATTCATGAAGTGAATGATATAGAAATGAACAGAATGCTAATAAACCGATAGTCATTTTAAAAAGACAGTTGTTTATTTGTTTATTCGAGAGAATCTATAATCAGAAAGAACGAAGTCTGCTTGGTAAGCGGCTTGCTTACTCCAAACCAAACTCTACCACTCCGGCCTAGTCCTCTGCCCAGAACTACTGTTACTGTATTACATCGACTAATCCACCCATGGAGGCGTGTGGATTAGACGAATCAACCCAATCGCGCCTTTGGGAAAGCTAGCAAAAAAGCTACATAAAAAGGCGTAGACACCATTGAATCCGACTTTTGAGAAAGCTCGCTTTCCATGTGTGATGTGTGCGTGCCAAAACTGCTGCGTGAGCGAGACCACCTCGCGGCTCCAGAATCCGGGCTACACGACACGAGTAAGCTAGAACACCACGTACGTGTTCATCGACAGCAGGCAGGCAAACCAGGCAAAAGTGTCATCTTGCCTTCTGTCTCGAATGGTCCATAGCTGCGACTGAAGCAGCCAGCCAGTACACACACACAGTGACAAATCGAACGCAAGCCAAGAACGAAACGGGTGGTTAATTAATCGGTCAATCGGCTGTAGAGCGGCTTGCGCTTTGCGTACCGGAGATGCCGATGTCGTAGCCGAAGATGGAGCCCCCGACGGCGGCGACGAGGCAGGCCGTGGCGACGGCGCACGTCATGCGGCCCTTGTACTGCGCCGCCCTCTCCTCCTTCACGCCCAGCGCAGCCACACCACCGCCCGCCATCTCCTTGATTCCTCACTGTTCTCTCTCTCTCTCCTTCCCCTAGCCTACAAGAAATAATTCAAGAAGGAACTGAGAGAGAGAGAGAGGAATGCCTGGCTAGTACATGCACCACACCGGAGCAATGCTCTAACCAACTGCAACTATGTAACTATCTCTCGCAACTTGACGAGTGATGTGGAGATACATAGACGTGTACAATAAATAGAGGAAGGAAACGGCCGGAAGTGCAAGTGGAAACTGTGTGTTGTGTTCTGTTTTACTGGTGATTTTGGTCGGTCAACGATGATGTAGCTCTGGTTCGGTTTTATCGGCCCTATCGATCACCGGTAAAATTTTAGATCGGTTGTAAAAATGATGTTTAATATGAATTTTGTAGAATATATAAGAGTTTTTTGCCAAAATTTGTTTTAAAATTTTTGGTCGATATTTTTAGCTGATTTTTTTGCCATTTTTAAAATTTAAATTTTGATTTGAAATTTTTGACCTAAAATCCTCTAAAATTTTTCGATTATCAGTCGTATCGGTGTTATCAATGCCCGTAAAAATTTAAAACCGATTTTCAAAACCTTAGATGTAGCTATATGTTTGCACATATTATCTCTACTTCCTGCCGACCTATAGATATGTCCTCTATTGTTATCTCGTCCGATCGAACTGGTTGGCGGCTACACACTATTGCATAGCAAGGCAACAAGAGTATAGTAAAATGGATCTATATGTTTACACATATTATTTCTCTACTTTCTACTGACTGTAGATGTGTCCTCTATTGTTATCTCTTCCGATCAAACTGGTTGGCGGCTACACACTAGTACACACTACTGTATAGCAAGGTAACAAGAGTAGAGTAGAACAGAGCTATATATTTACACATATTATTTCTTTAGTT
Source organism: Melocanna baccifera (assembly GCA_036346265.1). Lineage (NCBI taxonomy): Eukaryota > Viridiplantae > Streptophyta > Magnoliopsida > Poales > Poaceae > Melocanna > Melocanna baccifera. The sequence continues at coordinate 18,414,728 of CM070700.1, read as the reverse complement.
CTTGCCAGTCTGTAGAAATGTCCTCTGTTGTTATCTTGTCTGATCAAACCGGTTGACAGCTACACATTAGTATACACTACTGTATGGCAAGGCAACATGAGTAGAGTAGAACGGCGTGAGTGCACATGGTCTTGTCGTCTTGTGTACGCTTGCGTGCTAGCTAAGCCATTCCTATTTTTCTACATCAGCAACTGTACTGCGGCTATGTACAGCTTATCCAAGCCTTCCGTAGCTCCAAAGGTAGAATGGTTTGAAACCGTGACTCCATCTACAGAAAGATACTGGGCCGGTTCATGTTAGCTGTGATGGATGGTTTTGAATTATGACTAATATTTTTTAGTTAAAAATAAATAGTAGTATTAGAAAGAAGTTGTTTTTAAAAGAAGAGGATAAGCAATGAGAAAAGTAAGAGAGATATGTGCGTGAGATAAAAATAAAATAAATAAGATGTGTGATACGGCAGTGACTCTTGATTTATATCTAAAGCGAGATAAATGAAAAAAAGAAGGGAAGCTATTTCAAAAAAATTAAATATTTATATTGACTCCGGTTCGTCAAGCAAGAGTCAAAAGCGAACAGACCCACAGCCGGTTTAGTAATTGATGGCGCGCGGTTGTTGCCATGCTAAGCATTTGTGTCGTGCGTTCTTGGCTTTATATCTTTAATACATAGTGTTGATTTGGGACTGTCTGTTGTGCATTATTCAGCTGGTTTCCTTTCGACAAATAGATACGGCTCAGTCTGTGGCTCTTATAGCAACCATCTTTTGTTATTTATTTATTGTCATAAAGCTAGTGGGAAACTGGTGTGATCATGTGAATGATCCTGCCTTGATGAAATGTTGAAGAGGAGAGAGAGAGAGAGAACTAGCACTGAAACAGCAGCTCTAATGCTCTATATTGTTTATTCAGGATTGGTCTTCCAAAACCTATGTGACAGCTGACAAACCAAATGAGAACTAGTTAAATTTGTAGAGCACCTCTTAAGACAGGAGATATAAATGACCATGTAAAAGGGTCTTCGATTATATTACGATGAACCATGTAAAAGGAATCCTTGTTTATGCTAAGTAGATAATATTTACTAAGAGTTAGATAGGACTGGTTAGCTTATCTATTTAATAGATTGGAATGGAGATTTGCTAATTAACTATCCAACCATTATCTTTTGAGACTAAGTGTTAATGATTTTTAGGGTTAGAGTTTGAGAGAAATTGAGTGATGTGGTGTGCTCTCTTATCCTCTAGGTGGAGTAATTGTAAAATATTTATTCTCAAGTAGCAATACATCAATCTTTATTCATCTCTATGGATTTTTCTTGTGTTGATTGATTTGCTCTAGACTTAGTTAGTTTTTGTTCTTCTGTCTCCTCTTCTTAATCTTTTTGTGCCAAAAACATGTAAGAGATAGAGATAACTTTTAAAAATCAATCTCCACTTATCTAGCTATTTGGTTGGTAAGTTCATGAAGAAACCTAATTTTGCTTAAATTTAACTCTCACGAGTAATTTCTTGATCCAAATATTTTTTTACTCGATTTGTTTGGTGTTCTTATTTGCTATGATATGTGAAAACATATCTAAAGCCATGTTGACCATCATCCACCTACGAGCAAGTCATATTAACCGATTTTGGTTTTTACCCTTTTTTTGTGCAACATTCCTTTAAATTGAAAAATGTCACAATTTTGACAATAATTTTTGATCATTTATTGGAATAGATTTGTGACATCTTAGAGAAGGTGTCTCACATTTTTATATTATTTAGATCTATATATCAAAAGTTTTAGTATTTTTGGTTTTAAAATAGTACTAAAATTACAATTCCAGTGCTGAGAACACTATAGCTATCTGACCGGCAGACATAGTAAAGATTGTTTTGATCAGTTTTCGCTTGGATTTTTATGGGATGATTGGTATATGATTTTCATAGTTTTTTATAACTATTGGAGTGAAGATCAACAAATACTTGGGAGAAAAATATTTAATGAACCATTCACCGTCTGTTGGCATATCAGTCCTACAAGAAGCTATAGTATTAGCTACATTTCCATGGAAATTTCCTAACCTGTGCTGAATTATTTGTGGGGCTAATGGAACTCCCTTTCCTGTCTGATTAATCGTCCACTAGACTGCAGGTGCATTCTACAGGTGAAAGCTAGTTCTGTCGGACCAGTTCAGTCGTATTTGCGTGTGATCTGGGAGATTGGCAGCCAGAATTGCCCTTGCGATTGACACATGAAACCGATCAATCGACTAGCCATGGCACAGTTCTACTTCTACCAAGATAGAGCTTCAGAAGTTGAGACATTTTTTGCCCCTAAAAGAGAAATCTATGGCGAGCCGGAGGCCAAACCAGCCAATGCTTTGCAAGGTCATAACCATTCCATTAGGCAAACATCTCCTAATCTTCTCGATCAACCGCTGTGTTAGTGAAATTGCCATCACGACCTGTCGCGGTCAGGCTCCCAGAAAGTCTGAACCAAGCAGCGCTCTGACGAAATCCACGCCGTGCTGTGGCGTGCGTGCGCAGGCGGCATACAAGCCATGGCGAAAATTTTTCTGCCGTGGTAGGAGCCGTTCTTGGCCTGCGTTCGAGCACAGCGATGGCTTCGAAATTTTCAGTTTTTTCGTGTGGACAGAGCAGCTCCGCGAGTAAGCTTCGGGACTCCGGTAGAACAGTAGTAAGACAGCAACAGTGCCCGGGAGTGTAGAACACGCGGTGCCTGAAGTCTGCGGGAGCTGCGGTGACTTGATGAAAGCGCTAATTAAGTATGAACAGTAGCCAGCCCATGATCTATCGTGCATGAGGGGCTCTGCAGGTCCACGCTGAACTCGACAAAGCTCAGGAGATCCACGATGAATATTAGATTTGTAAAACTGAGTGTTCAGAAATTAAGTTTAAAAAAGTGATTACAATGCTATTTGAATGAACTATTCACTAGATTTACACATCGTGAGAGCTTATTACACTGGAGTTTATGCTCTCTTTTTTGAGAGAGAGAGAGAGACGATACGGTGCAGTTTGGGGATCTTTTCGACTGCGAATCTGCGATTGATGGATTTTAATTTTAGTATGATTATTTGTACGAATAAATCAAATACTGATAAGCTATTTAAAAAGATATTTTGATAACTGTTTAAAAAACGACGGAGCAATTATGCTGTTTGTTTGTTTGTTGATGAAGTATAACCCAAGAAGGACCCCTTTGTCTGCAAGTCACATTGGGCTTACTGGGCTTCCATTTTAATGATCCCATTGGGCGACTCGTTGCATTGGACCGAGAGTAGTCCCCTGAGTCCAAACGCCGAGTCGCCCACCACGAGTTGTGGTTCACGACCCAAGGCCCACATTCTGCCTAGGCTTTCTGATCCAACGGTCCACTTTTGCCAGAGGCCGATCGAACGGCTCAGGCCTCCGTTGCTTCCGAGGCCCCGAACCCCGCTCCGGTCTATACACCTCACCCACCCAGCCTCCCACCACCTGGACTGGAGGAGCATGCGCTTCCTTCTCCGCTTCCTCTGCTTCTCCGCCGCGCCTCCACCCGTCGACGAAGACGCACCCGCGATCTCAGGCCAATCCGTAGGTAAGCTTCCCGTCTCTATCTCCGAATCCGATCGCCCCCTGCACGCCTACCGGATCTCCCTCCTGTTCCACTCGCGTCGCGGGGGGATCCGTCCGGCACCGTCTCGCCGTCTATCGCGGCCGCGCGGTGTCCTCCGGCTGGTTCGTGCTGCATTCGGCAGGTTAGGCTAGGTGCAATGGCCCCCCCGGCGTCGGTTAGGAGTCCCTGCGTCTGCTGGTTTGATGGGCGATTGGAGAGCGGTTTTGGTTTGGCCCCCTGATGCATCCGATTCGATTGGCCTTTGTTGGCATCTCTTCTGCTAGGTCAGGATCGATAGGTGGGGAATGAGCACTAGGGGCTTTGATTTCTGAGTCCGGTGGCTCTCCATACGGCGTTCTGGTGACTGGCACCGTACTTTTTCCTAGTTTCATGTGTTGCCGTGTCGGTTGATCAAGATGGAGATGCGCGGTGTTGGTTGGAATTTGGGATTTCTGTTTGTTGGTACCCGTGGTTTGGCGTGGATATGTATAGCTGATCATGCGTGCTCGAATGCGCTTTCGCTATGTCGCGTAGGTTTGACTTGTTCGGCTTCTGTTACCTACTTAGCTGGTTGGCTAGCCGATCTGCGCATAGCTTGAATTGGGAGCTGGATCCCACTGCTGGTGTTAAGATGGTCAGATATCAGTGGCAGTTGATCTCTAGGTATAGAGACGCTTCAAAGCTTAGGGACTGGCAGTAATTGGCAGTTTGTGTTAAGAAATTCAGATTGGTGCGTTTGGTCGTGCCTTCTATGCCATTGCCCTGCAGCGGTGAGTTTATTGTGTTTCTTCTGTAAGTGGCAGCAACTGGGCTAGTGACCAGTTGTGCACTGTGCATTCACTGTGTCTCTTTAATCTTGACCAGCTAGCACATCTCATGATACGAGCACTTTAGTTACTGGGCTAGCGATCGATCACAGTGATTATTTTTCTATAGTATCAGCTCTTGATATCCATTTCAGTTTATTCTTCAAGTTGGTTTTGCCTCTTTTCAAGTTCTTCAGATCCTTTGCTTGAATAGGGATAAACTATTCAGGTTAATTGAATTTCTTCTGCAGATTACTGGTCTACTGTAATTTTTTTATGTCCTTATCTGGCATGGCCATTGCTTTTAAAGCAAGCACGGGTCCTTCTACTCCACAGCAGCAGTGGCTGAATTCAACCAGGGACCAATATGGTTTCACTCACATATATGGAAGAAAGAGCAGGAAAAGGCCTGTGGTGCTGCATGTCAGAGCTGTTTCCGGGAAGTTAGACTTAGATTTCAGTGATCCTTCTTGGAAGCAAAAGTATCAGGAAGACTGGGATAGGCGTTTTAGTTTGCCACATATTACGGATATATATGATTTGAAGCCAAGGCTAACTACATTTTCTCTGAAGAAAAACAGGTTCCTTCGTGTTCACTGTATCTTTGTTTGACCTAACTGGCTCTTATTCAAAACAGATAAAACTGTAGCTGTCTCCCTTATTTTTAAAATAATATCTGTTACTCTGACAGAACTCCCTCGGGTGATGGTGATGGTTCATCAACTGATATGTGGAATGGCTATGTAAATAAGGATGATCGAGCACTTCTGAAGGTTAATATTGAGCACATATGATGTGAAATTATAATTTGCTCAGTGTTTGTAAATTAATTCATAAAACAAGTCTAGTCTCGAGATGTACCTCAAGATTATCATTGTTTTAGAGGAGTACCTCAAGATTACTAGTAGAGAGAATTGGCTAGTTGTTGGGCAGGTAGTCGTACTATGTAACATTGCTCCCATTCATTAAGCATTGCTTTAGTCAACTGCCACTTCTTGACTAGCATAAACTTGATTATGTAAGGTTGGATGTGCCGACTTTGTAGCAAACTATTTGTTTACTTTAACTTTATATACTTCAGAGTGCAGAACATTACTTTGTATAGCACCAATAATACAACCATATGAGTGGATGTTTCGGCAGAACTGTGAATCTTCCATGGAAATAACCTTTATTATCTCCTGCTGGGTATAATTTGCACTTAACATAGTATGTTTCTTTAGGTGATAAAGTATGCCTCTCCTACTTCGGCTGGAGCTGAATGCATTGATTCTGATTGTAGCTGGGTGGAACATTGGTATGATCTAATCAAAAGTTATTTTCCCTAAGATGCTCTGTAAAAACGCTAGCTTATGAGTTTTTGCCTTTATCATATGATGAATATGACCGATAAAAGAACAATTGATAATCTTTATATTCTCATAGTTTATCTTTTAGAATGGAAAATGGGTGAGTCAATGATAATATCGTTCGATAGGGTCCATCGTGCAGGGCCTCGTAAGGAGATATACTATGAACCCGAGGAAGTAAAAGCTGCCATTGTTACCTGTGGAGGGCTCTGCCCTGGTTTAAATGATGTCATTAGACAGGTATTGTTCTTTAAACATTGTTCAAGTGATTTTATGCCTTCCACATTGTCATTGTGTTGAATTTCTCTAAACTGTCCAGGCATTTATGAAGCATTTACACTTGTGCATCTGCATTGACCATTTTAGGGGTAGGAGTGATGCTTAAGAATTATGCTATAACCATTTAATCAAATACCCCCAAAAAGGGAGGCATAGTATAATTTATTGAATTTCATTTGTTAATGCTTATGTGTTGATCTTGTGGATGTTCATTGATTGTTGGACTGCTAACTTTATAACTTCGAAGCTATATACTTTATGATGTTTCCTTATGCTGAACCAGAATTGCCCTGCATTGAAGATCTCAGTTGACGTATCCAACATATAGTCTTGCAAGTGGACTTCATTATATGCTTTTAGTTTAAATTAATGTTGTGTCTTATTGAGAAGATAACGCCCACATCATTCTGGCCAGCACTTCACCTGCTACATGACCAAGTGTACTTATATTTCCAGATAGTATTTACCTTGGAGATATATGGAGTTAAAAATATTGTCGGAATTCCATTTGGTTATCGCGGATTTTTTGAGAAAGGCTTAAAAGAAATGCCGGTAAGTATGCTTTTCCATATCCCACCAGGTACTAAAAGGGAGTTAATACTGATGTGGAATTACATTTTGATGACAACCTTCAGCTTTCACGGGATGTGGTGGAAAACATAAATCTTTCTGGTGGAAGTTTCCTAGGTGTCTCTCGTGGAGGAGCTAAAACTAGTGAGATTGTCGATAGTATACAGGTAAGCAATCTGAATTGGAAGACTTTAATGTTCTGTATTGCTGCTTGGTTATCGTTTTAAATGATCATCTTATGTTTGTAGGCCAGAAGAATTGATATGCTCTTTGTAATTGGCGGAAACGGGAGCCATGCAGGAGCGAATGCTATCCATGAGGAGGTTAATGTGCCTATATTGCATTTCTTTTCTTCAATTGTTACTTATGTTGTCCCTGTACTTGGCTAGGAAGCGTATTTTAAAATTGTCTGTTCCAACAAATCTTCTACACTCAAAACACACATTATACGTTTCATGGAATGTGATTGTTCATGCATAGTTTATGTTTATGTATTTTTCTGGTTTGCAGTGCCGTAAGAGAAAACTGAAAGTTTCAGTTGTAGCAGTTCCAAAGACAATTGATAATGATATACTTTTTATGGATAAGACATTTGGTTTTGATACAGCTGTAGAAGAAGCTCAACGTGCCATCAATTCTGCCTATATTGAGGTAGGCTGGTATTGCTCACTTGTTAGTGCATTTTAACATGGAAAGTTCAAGTGAAGTCGAATTTTACATATGGTTTACTCTTGGTTTAGTTGATTCCTTTCTTCTGTCTTCAGGCACATAGTGCATATCATGGAATTGGGTTGGTCAAATTAATGGGAAGAAGCAGTGGGTTCATAACCATGCATGCTTCTCTTTCTAGTGGACAGATTGATGTCTGCCTAATACCCGAGGTGTGTAAACACTATGATGAGAGCTTCAAATTTGTCTTTGTTTCACATCTACTGACAGAAATTTACTATCTGAATGAAGGTTTCTTTTACACTTGATGGAGAACATGGTGTCTTGCAGCACCTTGAGCATTTACTGAAAACCAAGGGATTTTGTGTGGTTTGTGTTGCTGAAGGTGCAGGACAGGTAAGATGCAGTGCATGGCTGGTTTAGGGTTTCACTTAGTTGACTGCTCCAACTGATAACTTGCAATTAAATGGATGAAAAGTTTAAGATGTGATTTTTGGATTTGCTTTTGCAGGATTTACTGCAAAAATCAAATGCAACGGATGCATCAGGAAATGTGATACTCAGTGACTTTGGTGTCCACATGCAACAGAAGGTATCTGCCCATCTTAAACCCATTATGCAAATGACTTGTATCTAGCATCTTAGATGATGAAGATAAGGGCTTGTGGTATGTGGTCATCCCAGCTGGAGCTATTACCCGCTATACTTTATAGTATCAAGAGCCTTTCTTTGAGGTGGTTTTATGGATGATTTATGCTTATTCTCGCCCGTTCATGTTAGGGAAAATTTGTTATATGCCCCTACAAAAGAAGGCAGTGGTTTTATGGATGATTTATGCTTATTCTCGCACGTTCATGTTAGGGAAAATTTGTTATATGCCCCTACAAAAGAAGGCAGCAGTTATGTGCATTATCAAGTCCTATCGTGTTTTGCCAGAAAGAGACCAAAAGAGTAAATTTTCTGGCCAGTTCTTTGTTGAGTGCTGGCCCGAGCTTCTTTGCGGTAGTGCTTTGGCACATATGAGATTGGTTAATGTTATGCCAATGATCAGCTAGGAGCTGGTGCAAGCAAAATGCAACCCAAAATTATTGGTCTTAACACCAGTTTTGCAAACCCTAGCCAGGATTACGTCAGTTGTTTTTCCTTGTCAGTGCATGTTTGATTAACCTCTTTTTTTTTCTATACATCAGCAGCATGAACTGCAACAATTTGCTCATTTCATGCTACAAAGCAAAAGTTTACCTGTCGCTCATATTTCCCATGTGCTAGCCATGTTTAATATCACATTTGTACACATTTAATGCTGTTTTAGTTTAAGTTCCTTTTGCTCCAACCTTGCTATTTGTGTGTTCTTTTTCAGTATTCTTTTGCCATTTTACATAGCATTCAGTGGCACTGGTATCACTTTTCAGATTAAGAAACATTTCAAGGACATCGGCGTTCCAGCTGATCTAAAATACATTGATCCAACATATATGGTCCGAGCCTGTCGCGCAAATGCATCCGATGCTATTTTGTGCACTGTACTTGGACAAAATGCTGTAAGTTCACTTCATTTCATTGTGTGTTTGTATTCCTTCGTTACAGTTCCACCTTATCTAGTCTGTGTGTTTTACAATTTAACGATTTTTGTAGGTCCATGGAGCATTTGCCGGGTTCAGTGGCATCACATCAGGTATTTGCAACACACACTATGCGTACCTTCCCATTACAGAAGTCATCACGAAACCGAAGCACGTGAACCCCAATAGCAGGATGTGGCACCGCTGTCTCACGTCCACTGGCCAGCCGGACTTTCACTGACTTTTCTTTGGCAGTCACTTCACTGCTAAGATTGGACTTGAAATGAATTAGCATTCTTTTGCTGATATACAGAGTCACAGTTGATGGCACCGTGAGGGTTATTAATAATGTAACGCTGACATGAAACTTGGTTTACTCTTTTAACACCAATTTTTGTGGATGGAGTTATGCAAGTTCATAGCAAGTTGTCCTGGAGTTATTGAAATTGCATGACATTTCCCCTTGATCATCATAATGTTTAATGAAGTTCTCTTCGTTTGTTTGACAGAATCTGTGCAGTAAAATAAAATGCTTGGTTTGCAGAGTAAATGGCTTTGATGGTGTGCAAGATGGTCACCAGAGTTATACGAACCAGTTATTGACTTGTGCTTGAAGCAAAACATTCCGTCACTATAACAACCAGGCTTACGGCTGGGTACTACCGCTTGCAGTTAGCAAGTTACGATACCGCTGCAAACGGCCCTAATTTCTGTAGCATACAAAGTGGACTTTCTCAGAAGCACCATCATGAACAAGTGTTGAAATCCGACGTAAGAGATTTTCAAGACAAGCAATCTTTTAATTAAGCAGAGTAACTAGTTCGTGACAAATGAAATTACAAAATCGTTACAACAACATAACGGCTGCCGATCATCAGCAAGCAAGAAACCCTGGTTGCTTCCGCCGCCACCCCGAGAAGGGCCGGCCATTTTCCTCGTCGTCGCAAGGTGACTCCCTACCTCAATTCCTGGACGTCAGTTCGTGGGTGGATTGCAGAATTCCTCGTGTTAGGACCACGCTTGGTTCACGCGGCAGCCGTCTGGTTTCCACCAACCCAATACTGCCTCACAGCGTACAAGACCTTCTCGCGCACGAGGGGCCCGTCCTCGTGGTCGACCAGCTTCGTGTTCCATCTCATGCCCCGGGCGAGCCTGTTCACCTTCGTCAGGACATCGACGTCGTCCCGCACTATGACGGCGCCTTCCGGCCTCAGGATGCGGTCCATCTCCAGCAGAATGTCTTCCATGCTGCACCTGGTGTTAGTTTTCACAAACAATAAATAAATCAGCTGAGGCGATTCGATCCATGAACGGGTATCGCGAGATTTGAGACTTGAGCAGCTTACTTATTTTTATACAGGGTGAAAAGACCGCTGGCATGGATAAGATCATATGTCCTTGGGTAAGTAGAGAAAGCTTCACACCTGGCACGGAGTTGCGACATATTAGTAAGTTCATGATCACTACTTTGCGGAATCCACAGTTCAAGTATAGACTGCCATACCAGTCATGGTATATGCCAATCAATCCTCGCTCGTAAACAGCCCCTAGGGTTGCCATCTTGGCAATGGTAGGCACGACATTCATCACCCAAGATTTCGGGGACTCGATGGCAGCAGCAAATCCCCCAAACCCTGCATTCATGTCCATGATGTTTCTGTATCTTGCGGTAAGTATAAACTTGTTCACACTGCTGTAAGCCTTCACATGCTTCTTCCACATTTTGTTGTCTTTCTGATAGGCCTGAGATGAAACCCCTGGAATCAAGCCATTAGCGATCCTTGGAGGAACCGCATTGAGCCTGCTTGGGAAGGGCTTGATTGCTCCTCCAGCAACTTCACTTGGATTATTTACATTGGGAAGAGGTGTCACACAAGCCTTCATCTTCATGTACCTGATGTTGCAGCAGTTTAAAAATTAGGCAAAGCTAGAAAAAATGCGTTAACCAAACAGTAAATCTATTAATGTTGTACTATCATAATTCATACTCTACATCCTGCTTAAGGATCTTCATCAAAATATAGCAACTATGTTCAATAGATTGTTTAACAAACTGCATGAATAGCATACCAGACATCATCTGCGTTTGTTGATTCACACATTTGCACAGTGGATTCATCTTGCCTAGAAGGACAAGACTCAGTGTTTACTCTTTTCCTCCATATTGCCATCTCACCCTTCTCTGAGACTTTTTCCCAACACAGAAGGTCAGCAATTTCCTCTATCTTGTTCTGCTCTGCCTCAAGATCCTTCTTTGTACGCTGCCATCCCTTGTAGTTCACCTTCCAATTAATTGGAGGACCTGACAGCACCCAATATCCACCAGGCCTTAGAACCCTATCAACTTCCATCATGTACATTCCACCTGCAAATGTGAAAAATAATTACGAAACGTAAAAAAAAAAGTTGCATCAAAATGGCACAGGAATATTATAAGTAGTAACCAAATGTACTAAAAAAGTTAGCTTTAATGCAGATTATAAAATGTTAAATGATTAGGCTCACCATTTGCTCCCCATGGAATCAAACACCTGGAACAATGGGCCATATCAAAGGCTCTTGACGGATAAGGGAGCTTAATTGTGCCAAGAACACCAATAACAGCTGGGACACCTCTCTCCAGAGCAAACTGCACTTGTGCCTCATGTGAATCTCTTGGTGCAAATGACATGGCCAAAACATTTCTCTTTAACAAGTAAGCACCCCAGCTAGCCACCTGAAATATTTCAGAATACTAAAACATGAACTAGACCCTGCTACTTAAAAAGGTAGAAAGTAGCTTGCAAAGTAGCAGTAAGCAATATACAGTTTGATATCTCCCCTTACCCCGCAGCCAGTGTCCAATGCAGTCCTGACAGTTCCATTGGCGATTGGAATAACTGATGCCAGTTGATCAATGTACTTATCGGCACCTTGAGGGAACTGTGTCCCTCCACCAGGGAATCTGAAGACATTGCCTTCGTACTGCACCCAGTTCTGTATGGCTTTCTCGACCGTCAAGCTCTTATAGGGACAATTTGCAAAAGGAACATAGTCCCGACTTTTTGGCCATGGGAACGGAGCTACATAGCCCTTGGGCGGTGGTATCAGGCAGTGCAGCTTTTCTTTCTGTGGTGGGCAATGCCGCTCTCTGTAATTCATGTTCTCCCGAGGAAATTTCATCGCCCTGTTCTGATCTTGGCAAGGGGTATAATCCGTGTAGCGATCCGGGCATGGCTTAAACTTCTTCACCGGCGAAACAAGATCACCAGAGCCACCTTCTTTAGAATGGTGCGTGTCAAAACTAAGGTTAGGTAAGATGGTACAATCAGTCCGCTTCGTGATCTCCAGGGCAATGCTGTCCCCCTTCCCAAATCCACTCTTCTGCCACGCCCCGAGAATGTAGAAGAAGCAGCACATGCCAATCACTATGCATAGGGACACAGTGCTTCTGGTCCTGTTGTCTGCAGAACTCCCCTTCACAGCCATGGCTTAACCTGAGGAATTGGGCAGTTTTTACTGACTATGGAGAGTACACATAATGTCAATCTATTAAAAGAACTAAATCTGACGCGACCACAATTTCCCCGGAAGCAATCATAGATAAACGATAATAATAATACAAGAAAGCATGTGACGTTCATCTATCACATCAATGTTTCCTAACCACCAAACTTTGCCAAAATTATGAAAACATCAGATCTCTAAAATCTAAATACCAACTAGCCAAGAGGGGAATTAAAGCACGAACATGGGCAGTGCTTGTCAGTCGTCACTAGAGCAAATCAGCCCTGACATTGCAAGTTTGGCTAGAACCGAGAACCCAATGCAGCCAAGAACTCCTGAAAAGCTCCAGAAGCAAACGGCGGCTTCGCCGGATCTTGGCGAGGAGCATCAAGAAGACGAGAACCCATCTACGAACTAGGAGCAACGGAAGAGAATGGCTCACCGGCTGGATCCAGGACACCAACCCCTACACGAACGCCAAGCTTCCGCGGCCGCTGCAAAGTCTGAGGCTTGGGGCAGATTCCGGGGGCTTTTCAGCTGGCTCTCGCGATTTCTGGGGGCAGTGGGATTCGCCCAACCCGCAAGCGTCTTTACAGTTCTACTCGCACTCCACCGACGCACGAACAGTACACGCGCCGCCGAAAGATGGCGGAAAATATTGAGGGTTTTGGAGAGAATAAAGCGGAAAAAGGGGTGGAGGTTTGGGGCTTCGGGAGGAGGCGGTCGCTTTCATCAATAGATCGGCTGCCTTCCGGGTTCGTGGATCATGACCCGACCGGAACAGGCTCGACTGAACCGATGGAGTTTGTCCATGTCAAATATGGGATTATCTAAGCCGCGACGAAGATACAATGGAAACTATGTGCACTCAATATAAATAGATTATATCTAAGCCTTTCGTATCATACAGACATCATCCGATACTTGCATTAGCAGCAGCTTCTGACGGCCATTGGATCCTACTCTTGTAATTTTCCAAACGTTAGATTATGTATCGTCACCCATTCGTATATGTTCGTTGAGTAGCCAACTTTTTTTCACAGATGGTGCCGCCGCTCCTTATCATCCTCACACCATCGTCGTGCCTTGCTGTGTTTGCCTTCTTTCACAGATGGTGCCGCCGCTCCTTATCATCCTCACACCACCGTCATGCCTTACTGTGTTTGCCTATGTAGCTAACCTTGCCACGTGTCACTAAATCGTCATTAACGCCAATATAGCGAGTTTAGTGATGTTCCAAATTGTATATCTAAATCTATCACAATATATGTACCTTTTTACGCTTATAATTTGATACATTGTATTATTCTACTGTTAGTTCAGTACAAGAAAGAATTTAAGTACATATCTAACCAATATTATCTAGAATATTTATATGAATATACCGTCTACTATATTAACTGCTATTTAATATCCACTACACCAAGGAGTGCTAATTTGGGCTTTGGAAACTCAAACTTCTATTTTTTTTTTACTACTATAGCATTTTTTGCATGATAACTGTTGATAGTTTTTGAAAATAATTAAATTTTTTAAAAATAAAAAAATTTTATCATCATGAACAATATAAAGAAATAAAAAAATACAAAAAAATCAGAAAACATAAAAACTAAAATTAAAAGTTTAAAGTTAAACCCAAATAAACACCCTTCGCCTAATCCTCCGCAAGGCTGCTAGACACTTGTACGTGGATTTGTTACTCTGCTAGCGGGCTGGGCGTGCTCTATGGATTCTCTAGAACGAGCCCGGCACCCGAGCCGGAGATATTTCCTGCTTTGTTTAACGGGGAACAAAGATCCGGCGTCCGTACCAACAATTTCGAGGAGAACAAAACCGCGTGGGGTCCCCGGGGCAGTGACTGGCCGTGGGCGAAGTAGCACTTATGAGGTCACGTGGCGAGCCAGTGGGTTCGGCCACGGAGCACGCACGGCTCGTCGTGGGACACGGGTGTGTTGAATGCGGAGGACCGTGGAGTCGGAACTGATTCGGCTCGAGTCCGCGTCGGGGAGGGTCTAATTGCACCACCAGCACATGTCAGACCGAGTCAAGAGCGCAAAAGGGTGAGTTGTTTTGTCTATAGTTATAGTTGAAAAGTTTTATCATAATATGAATATTTATATAAATACATAGAATATCGATAAGTCGTTTTGAGAAATTGTTTTGTTATTTTGAGAAATTATTTTGATAAACTCACCTATTTATTTGTTCAAGAAAAACAATAAAAAAAATATCACGAAAAACAATAAAAGGAGCACCACAAACTCATTGATCGTCGATTCAAGGCTGTTCACCGGAAGTAATAGTCGGATTTGGAACAGAGCTGTTAGTTCCTAACCCACCAACGTGCGTTCTCAAAATCCGTTCCGCCTTCCACGCCCGGTGTATCCAAAAGACGGCCGTGATCCGAACCAAATCCACCCGGCGAAGATTCCGCGAAAGCTAACCAAGCATGTGCTCCTAAACAATCGATCATCCTCTGAGGAAACGTAAGATGAGAAGGAGGCCCCTTCTAGAGTGATGTGGTTTTTAATTTTTGATTTTCAGTCTAGAGTAATATGGTTTTTGACTTTTATTTTTAATTAAAATTATATTGTAGTGACTAGAGGTGCAAACGGTATAAATTAACCCCGACCAGTCTAGTATCTAATCTGGCCGTTACCAAATACATGAAGATAATTTAATATCTAGAATCGAATCCGACTACTACTGGATACAATAGTAAAAACAGGAGAACTAAAATCCCACCGAATAGAGTCGTTAAATGATAAACCAAATACTATCCAACCGAATATTCAACAAGTTAATTAGTACCCTAACCATTCTAGCCCATCAATCATCATTGACATTAACCTTCCTAGATTTTACAAAGTCATAACCTAACTCTAAAGTCCAGCCACTCTAAGTAGGTGCCACCAATCTTCCTTACTTATATTGAACTTATATATGAATTTATCGGTTTTTGAACTGATGTATGAATTTATCGATTTTTGAACTTATGTATGAATTTTATCGTTTATGTTGAACCTGTGTTATGTCAGCTATCGAACTTAAGTAATCTAGATAAATTTATTGCTAGTTGAAAGTTTGAAGTGATGGTGATATGATTCAATGTATATTTCTTTATGTATACATATATTAGCCATTTACGATCCGAAACCATTGTGTATCCGTCCCAATTGTATCATATTCGAAACTCTGAATAATCTGAATTAGTGTCCATATCTGGTCTTACCATATGTGATTCCGAATTTAGGGGAAAAAAATATGGATTAGGATACGGTATGAACAATATCTGTCGAATCTGACCAGATTGCATCCCTAGTAGCGACCGTGAGCTTTTTCTCAAAAATGCAATTAAAAAATAAAGAAAAAAAATCATTATATTTGATAATACAAAGAAAAAAGTAAGAAAATCACGTTACAAAGCCAATGTTTTTCAAATGGAAGCCATCGCTGTGTAGAATAATGTGAGACGGATCACAATTCACAGGGACGTGGTCACCTCGGTACCGCAACTGTGTACCGGTGCAGCATGTCTACCGGGCTGGCCTCACCAACAGATCACAGATTGGGCAGCGGCGGACTGGACCGACCAACCCGCCCGCCGCGGCCACCGAGACATGAGCGTGCCGAGGCAATCCCCCGCGCGGGGGGCCCAATCTGCGTGCGGCCGCGAGGGCGAGGCGGTTGAGAGTTGGAACGCGCGCGTGACGCCGCCGAAACACGAGGCTGGCATGGCAACCGGAAGGGCCGAGCGGCCGACGTCGTTGCGGTGGAAATCGTATCAACTACCGGCCGATGGAACAGACCTTAAACTAAACAGCTCGACCGCCGTGGCTGGGCTGGCTGGTGCTGCGCCGATCCGGCCTTCTCGAGCTAGGTTGATGGACCGACCCGGGAGGCAATCGGCACGCTGAACTAGACTCTCCCTGGGCCTCCCCAAAAAAAAAAACAACAAAGAAACTAGTCTCTCTCTGGGTAGATTTCAGTGCGTGTTTCCAAACTGTACTACTCCGCTGATTTCGTTTTTCCCAGTTGAATCCTGTTAGCTCTAATCTAGTTGCATGCGATACGTATTAGTATACGTGACGTATACATATAGGAATCCGTTTTGTTTTCGTGTCATCGTGCCGCTCGGAAACCTTCTCGAGTCATGTACGTAGTGCTTCCTATAAAAGCAAACGAGTGAAAGAACCCAAACCCTAATACCCTGATTAATTAAGCAAGCTGCAGTATTTATTAATTTAAGCATCCAATCATTGTACTCATTCATCCCATCAATTCCATTGCAATTTTGGGTACAAATTAAAATTTCATGAGTGCATAGCATTTTATCAAACTATATTACAATTTCAAGTACAAAATGAATTTTTCATATTGCAATGCATGACATAAAAGTATTTACAAACAAGTTACAATCGAATTCTATATTTGCAATTGCATCAAATATATTAATTACATTATATTTACAAAATGATTTTTAAAAAGAGGAGGGAGGAGTGGTGTATCTTCGTAGTTCCGGGGGGGGAGAGCCGAGTAGCGCCTTCATCCATAACCTGCAATTAGACTACTATTAGTATCCGACCAAACCTGTTTTCTTTAGTAACTAGAAAACTAGATAGCTAGCAATCCAAGGGAGAATAAAAGGAATGAAGAAGTGGATTGCCGTCAGTTGCCCTTGGGCCGCTAGGGCATTCGCGAGACTGTCTTAGAGGCTCCCCAGACCGTCCCGGGCCGGTCGGCACCTCTCGTCTCTGTGGGCATCATCACTCGGCAATTCGAGAATCAAAACCCACAAACTTACCTCAGCCCAAAACCTTCCAATATATATTCATTCTAGCCCATTTCTTTCAACCCACAAAAGCAAGGAAACATTTAATATCAAGCCACAAAGCCCACCAGTATATTCATTGCCTCCAGCCCATAAAAGCCCACAAATATTTCCCTTGTTCCAGCCCAAAAGCCCATCAGCCCGCAAGCACAGTATATGAAACATTCTTAGGACCAAAGGTCCTTCACTACAGAAGCATTCGGGAGGATAAGATCGAGGACGACCCGGTACTGCGATCGAGCACTGAGCCACCCAGCCGATGCAGAAGTAACCTCCCCTCCACAATTCATTGTATCTACTCCTCCCTGCATACCACAAAGCACTACCATCACACACACAGTCACAAGAGCTCAACCAGCCAGAGGTAAGAAACCACCAGCACCATCGGCACCACCACCTCTTCCACCAATGCACCTTCGATCAGAGACCCAAAAGATGAAGATCCAAGCCAACCACAACAACTAGAAGGAAGGAGCTACGAGGAGGAAGGGAACGGCTATCACAAGAGCTCAACCCGGCGAGGGGGCCGGGAGCGAGAGACGTTTCGGCGGGGACCACCGCAAGGCAAGCCTCCACCCCAACCTCCCCTTTCCAGCCGACAGCAAGTAGGTCCCCCACCATCTCTCCCTGTCCAACTCCCAAATAAGTATCAGAGCAAATAGCAATCAAGCAGCAGCAACTCCCTGTTGACCCGAGGCCGTGTGGTAGACTTCGGGGTAGATGAGTGAGGCCGGGGTCGGATCCGTCTAGATCTGGGCCCAGCAAGGGAGCAGGCGGTCGGTCTGGGTGAACCAGAGGAGTGGCGCAGTAGAGGGGAGAGAGCAGGGAGGCGGTGGAAGAAAGGCGAGGTGAGGAGGAGCCGAGCGGAACCGTCGGTGGCCGGAGGGTGGTGGACCCGACGGATCAGGCGGACGGCAGGTGGAGCCGAGCGGAGGTAGGGGGAGTATAGAGGGAAGGAGGTAGGGGGAGTAGAGAGAGGAGAGGAGGGGGTAGACCGGAGGAGAGCCGGCGGCGTCGGAGAGGCGGCGGCAGTGGAGGTAGAGGTAGCGCGCAAGGGGCAAGGAGAGGAGAGAGAGAGCTCGGGGGAGAGGGGAGCCGAGCGGCGGCGGGGATGGAGAGAGAGGTAGGGGAATAGCGGCGCAGGAGAAGGAGTAAGGCGGAGAGAGAGAGAGCAGGCGGTGGAGGGGAAGGAAGCCAGGCCGGCGGCATAGAGAGAAGAGGAGGAGGGAGGCGGCGTAGGAAGCAGCAGAGAGGGGGAGTGAGGCGGCGGCAGGAAGTAAGAGAGTGAGGGAGCAGGGGGAGGCAGCGGTAGAAATAGGCGGGAGCGCGGTGGGCCGGGAGGCGGGTGGGTGGGCATGAGCGCCGGAGGCCGTGGGCCAGTGAGAGAATGAAGTTTTTGATTTTTAATCCTGATTCTTGTGTTATGCTAGTTATCAAAATTCCTTTCATAGTTGCAATTAAATTAATTCAGGAACATCTCAAATAGGTACTTTAGTTCATAAAATTTCAGTAATTAAATTCTTAATTGGTAAAGTTGTGTATATATGTATATATATGTGTGAGAACGCATATATGTAGATATATATAGTCTTGTGTATATATGTATGTATATATATGTGTGAGAGCTCATATATATATATATAGATATATATATATATATATATATATATATATATATATAGAGTGGTGTGTATGTATATATATATACACATGTGTGTGTATATATATATGCGTATGAACTTATGTGTGTCTATGTATATGAAGGAAGGAAAATAAGTTTCTTAAAATTTATATTATAAATACCTATTTTGTTAAGTTAGCATCGGCATTGCAGAATCCGAGCCGACGTACATCAAGGAAGAATCAACTGTTTTTATTGACTCCAGTTCACACTTCGGCTCAGGCAAGTTTTATTTTTGATCATGCACCTAGTTATGTCAAATTTATGCAGTATTTTCTGAATAACTGTTTTATGTATATTAAATGCATGAAAACTGTTTTTTTTAGAAAGAGAAGAAATGCACTAGTACAGATGTAAGCAAGAATGAGTTAAGATGAGGAAAGAGGAGAGAAAGAAAGAGAAATAGAAGAAAGAAAGAGCAAGATGAAAAGAAAGAGCTAGTAGCTGTGGTACCGTTGAGAGGAGCAGCGGGCCCACAAGCAGTATATATATATTATATTTATATAGATATAATTAAGGTGGGTAAAGGGGTTCAGGGAAAGGAATGAGAGAGGCCGGGCGGACCCCTTTACATATGGCTATGATGTAAGGACTTACACGTTTTTACTCGGATCGGGAACCGTAATATCGTGCCAACCAATCTCCTGTTTCGGACGGGCAGAAATCAGTATCCCGTTACGTTAACCATGCCACCACATAGGGTATGCACGAGGGGGAGTGTTGGAGCCGGGTGCCGGTCCAACCAAACACTATTGGAAATCGGTGGAGCCCAAGTGAGCGACTTGGTACACCGATGAATAATAGATGGGCTGGTGGATGGAGTAACGTAATCGGAGAAAGGTTCTGTACTTTAAGCCGGATTCCACACCTAAGGCAGTGTGGAAAGCCTTGTTCAAAAGGTTCAGAGTAGTTTTGGGTACAGTGGTACAAGCCTACGCAGTGCATAAATCATGAATTCATGCCAGTTCACTGGATTGTGAACTACGGTGATCACAAGGGATCTTGCCCCACCGGGTATGAGAATAGAAAGTTTTTATCACAAGATGACAGCTATTTTGGGTAAGAGTATTTTAGAAATAAAAAGATTAGAATATGGATTTAAGGACATGAGAGGCATACAGTGCACCTTGCTAATATTATGCTTGCTGAGTACCGTGGTACTCACCCTTGCTATTATTTTCCTTTGTTAGACCCCACTCCGATCGAGACTTACTACGAGCAGGATAAAGGGGAAGTAGGATCCGCAGAGCTCGCTGGAGAGGAGGATGGCAATTCAGAGGAGCCGGACGAGGTGGACCCTGTATACTTCGGCTGGGACGAGTAGGCGACCCAGTGGAGCGGACAGGAGAGCCTTGGGAGAGCTACTTTATACTTTTGTTAACTACTTTTGTAAGCCAGACTTAAGCCCTGTGGCAACTGTTGTAATAAAGAAGACAGTATCTATATTATTGTTCTGTTGCGCTACTCTGGTAAAGGCTTATTATTTGCCGGAGCAGTGTTTTACTGATCAGGCAAATAGTAATCCGTATGTCACCGCGTAATTATCCGAGGGATAATGACGTGGGGGCCTCACAGGTGGTATCAGAGCAATAAGATAGGGCCACGCTAATAATATAGATACTGTAGATATGCTTAAGTGGACATTCTCACTTGCTATATTGCACTAGCTCTTATTTAATTCTCGTCTAAATATCGATTTCCATTCCAGTTCGCTTCAAAATTATTATGTCCCCAAAACTTCTCTATCTTAGTAATATTTACCCAAACTACTGTAGAACCCTTCATCTGCAGGGCTGCAGATTTTATTGATTCCCCTATGTTGAGTTGCATGTTTTATTTCTGTTCCTTATGTGTCAGTACTGTTATCTGTATAAGGATGCTCTACATGCATGTCTTGCATTATTATTTGACTAGCATTGTCTCTGTTCAAATTCAGTACTGCTAAACATGGTAGGCTAGCCATGCAACATAGGGCAGGTTGTTTGAACCCTAGGGGTGAGCAGATCTTTTAAGGCAGTAGTGTGCCGGGGATAGCGGCATGTAGCTAGACTTCTGGTAAGGTGATTCTTTGTCTCTGGACAAGATGAAACCCTGCCTGTAGCTTTCTTTTCCGTTCTCCTCAATTTTGAAAAAGAAAGTCATCAGTCTTTAGAAATTGTTTTAATACCTACATAAAACCTAGACTAATTCCAGACTGGTGATGGAAAAATATTTATCTCATTTTTGCTAAACTTGAGATTTCCCGAACGAGTGGTTCGTGGCGCACCAAGCGCAGAGCCCAGCGCACCAGAACGAAGTCCTGGGCGTACTCAGGGATGAGCCCTGAGCGTGGTCCCAAACGCGTAGTTTTGGGCGGTCTTGAGAGCGGGTTCTCGAGCGTAGCTGGGTACGAGAACCCCAGGTAGCATAGGATTGGATCTCTTTTTCTCCTTTCTTTCTTCTTTTGGAATTTTGTCCAGCGTGCTTCTTTTTGCCTTCTGGTTTATTTGCCTAAGAAAGAGTTAAAGCCTCAACCTATGTATAACCATGCATTCTTACCCCTAATATAATGCTTTTAGCTGTTAATTTATCCTAAATTCTATAACTCACCCGAAGCCTTCTCTCTTTAAAATTTGACTGCTGAACAAACATAAAATTTAGGAAGCCCGGCCGCCACCTAGTGAAGAGAGAGTGGTTGTGGGTAGAACTGTTTACCTGTTGCAACTAAAATCTATCGCCTTGCCTCTGTAGGATGGATGAGCGTCAGCGGAATGAGCAAGAGTTGCAATTGAGATTGGGTCCTTTACCCCAGCCTGTGCCAGAAGGAGCACCGCCAGAAAATCCTCCAAGACCTACGGGCGAGCAACCACCCCCAGCAACTGTACCAAGCACTGGTCAGGCATCATCTTTCAGGCCTGCAGATCCTTTAGGAGTCATGGGAGAGGTTCTCAGATTTTTAGAAAACTCCAGGAAAGAAGCCCAAGAGAACCAAAACCGCTTTATGGAGACCCTGTTGACTCGTGTGGCAGCACCTCACCCTCCTGCTGCTCCAGGAGTTAGCCTTGGAGATTTTCTCCAAACCAGACCTCCTACATTTGCTAAAGCCACTGATCCCCTAGATGCTAGTGATTGGTTGGTGGAGATAGGGAAAAAGCTTAATACAGTGGGATGCTCTAATGAGGAGAAATTGCGGTATGCCGCACATCAGCTAACTGGACCTGCAGCCGCATGGTGGCTTACTTACACTCGTAATAGGGTCAGTGAACAGCCGATTACATGGGAGGAATTCCAGCAGAGATTCACAGAAACCCATGTCCCCACTGGTAGACTAGAATTAAAGAAAAGAGAATTTAGAGCTCTGACTCAGGGAGGCAAAAAGATGATTGATTACCTTAGTCAATTCAATGATCTTTCCCGCTATGCCACCACGGATGTGGATACTGAGGAGAAAAAAATAGATCGATTCAAGGAAGGCATGAATCCTTATTTTAAAATGCTTCTGTCTATCCACAAAATCACTGAGTTTCAGGACCTGGTGAATAGGGCTATTATACTAGAGAGTGAACATTGCAACCTTAATGAGGAAAGAAGGAAGAAAGCAAAGACTGATCAGCGTGCCCCATCAGGAAATAAATTTCGCTCTTCGTCACATTCCTCTAATCCACCCACATATGGGCCCCCAAAACCCCAACCCCACCAAATTACTTACAAAAGACCAGCAACTCCACAGAGACCAGTAGCTCTTGCCATTAAATGTGCTAAGTGCGGATTTGGTCATCTCACCAAAGACTGCTTGAAGGGAACTGACGCATGTTTCAACTGTGGAAAACCAGGCCACCGCAAGATTGACTGTCCTTACCCTCAGAAGACTTCAGTACAAGCCCTACCTCCTACCAATGTACCCCGCCTAATAGCTGCAGCACCTTATCAAAATGACAGGCAAAATCCTGCTAAGGGTACTCAGAATGTTTCAGCCAGCACTGGGAAGGGAGGAACTGCCAGACTCACTCATGTGACCGCTGAACAAGTGGGAGAGGCTACTAATGTGGTTTCGGGTACGCTTTTAATTCCACCATCCTTGGGTACTGTTCTATTTAATCCAGGGGCGACGCATTCATTTATCTCCCGAAAATTTTGGAAGGGAATAAATTGCCACATGAGCCTCTAAATAAAGCCATGGTAGTAAGCACGCCAGTAGGCGTAATAAAGGTATCATCTATAAGAAAGGGCCAAGCTATTATTACCCAAAATACCAAATTTCTAGCCGACCTTTATGTCATAGACTTGAGCGGTCTAGAAATAATTCTAGGCATGGATTGGTTATCTGCTAATGGGGTAGATTATGTCGTGGATTGTGATGCCTCCAGACATGGATTGGAAGGTGTGCTGATACCAAAAAGAGAGAGTCATTGCTTATGCATCGAGACATTGAGGTTCCACGAAATCAACTATCCTACTCACGATTTGGAATTAGGAGCAATGGTGTTTGCATTAAAAATATGGAGGAACTACTTGTATGGATTCAAGTGCATCTTATTTAGTAACCATAAGAGCCTCAGGTATATTTTCACCCAAGAAGAATTAAACATGAGGCAGAGAAGATGGCTAGAATTAATTAAGGATTATGATTTAACTATTAATTACCACCCTGGAAGAGCTAATGTAGCCCTCAGTCGAAAAGTGGAGTGCCATCGGGCAATTTTGGAAAATCCTACTTCTAAGATAACACAAGAGTTAGCCAAAATGAGAATAGAAGTCCGAGCATCTACAACTCAGGCCACCATATCCTCCATGCCATTCCACCCAACTTTATCAGATCAGATTAGAGAAAAGCAGATGTTGGATCCTTTTATCAAGGACTAGACCTGAAGAATTAAAAAGGGACAGCAATCGGAGTTTCACCTAGATGATCAAGATCAGATATGTGTACCAAAAGATGAAAACATCAAAGAAACCAACATATGAAAAGCCCACGACACACCCTACACTATCCACTTGGAGGAACAAAGATATATAGAGTCCTTAAAGAAACTTTTTGGATGGGCCAACATAGAAAGGGAAATAGCATCTTATGTCTGTGACTCTTATCAAAATATTAAAGCAGAGCATCAGCGACTGGCAGAGTTATTAAAACCATTGGGAAATCCAGAATGGAAATGAGAAGATGTATGTGTGAACTTTATTACTGGCCTACATGTAACCCTTAAAAAGAGAGATGTCATTTGGGTTATAGTAGACCGCCTCACAAAATCAGCCCATTTCCTTGCCATTACTCAAAAATACTCAGTGGATAAAGTTAGCAGAACTATACAGAGAAGGGATTATCTCACAACATAGAATACCCAAGACTATCACCTTGGATCGAGGATCAGTTTTACTTCTGAATTTTGGTAAAGTTTGCACAAGAACTTGGGTACTCAGTTAAATTTTAATACTGCTTACCACCCCAAAATAGATGGCCAAACAGAAAGGGCGAACCAGATCCTTGAAGACATGTTAAGAACGTGTGTATCGAACTTTGGAGGTTCATGGGACAAGTATCTACCACTTTCAACGTTTGCATACAATAATAGTTTTCAGCCTAGTATTCAGACGGCACCGTATGAAGCTTTATATGGACGGAAGTGTCGATTCCCGGTATGTTGGTATGAAACAGGAGAAAGACCTCTGATGGGGCCAGAACTAATAAGAAGAAATGATGAGAAGATCCAGATTATCAGGGAAAGACTTAAAATAGCTCAAAGCAGACAAAAAGAGCTATGTGGATCAAAGTAGACGCGACATTCACTTTGAAGTTGGGGATTATGTATATATTAAGGTTTCACCTTTGCGGAGAGTTCACCAATTCGAAAAAAAAGGGGAAAGCTAAGTCCCAGATATGCAGGGCCTTTCGGATTCTACAACAAAAGGGTGCCCTAGCATATCAGTTAGAACTCCCTATCCAGTTGTCCAGGATACATGATGTGTATCACGTATCCCAACTTCGAAAGTGCCTACGTGAACCTTCTCAACACTTGACAGATGTCGACATACCTCTCCAAGCAAATTTAACTTATGAAGAACACCCAGGGAAAATTATAGGAACAGAGGACCGACGATTAAGGAACCGAACTATTCGTTTTTGTAAGGTCCCTTGGAAAAATCATTCGGTGCGAGAAGCTACATGGGAGAAAGAAGAGGAATTGCGCGAGTCCTATCCTAACCTGTTTAAGCGAAGACCCGATTCCGCGGACGAAATCGCCTAAAGGGGGGAAGGCTGAAAGAACCCAAACCCTAATACCCTGATTAATTAAGCAAGCTGCAGTATTTATTAATTTAAGCATCCAATCATTGTACTCATTCATCCCATCAATTCCATTGCAATTTTGGGTACAAATTAAAATTTCATGAGTGCATAGCATTTTATCAAACTATATTACAATTTCAAGTACAAAATGAATTTTTCATATTGCAATGCATGACATAAAAGTATTTACAAACAAGTTTACAATCGAATTCTATATTTGCAATTGCATCAAATATATTAATTACATTATATTTACAAAATGATTTTTAAAAAGAGGAGGGAGGAGTGGTGTATCTTCGTAGTTCCGGGGGGAGAGCCGAGTAGCGCCTTCATCCATAACCTGCAATTAGACTGCTATTAGTATCCGACCAAACCTGTTTTCTTTAGTAACTAGAAAACTAGATAGCTAGCAATCCAAAGGAGAATAAAAGGAATGAAGAAGTGGATTGCCGTCAGTTGCCCTTGGGCCGCTAGGGCATTCGCGAGACTGTCTTAGAGGCTCCCAGACCGTCCCGGGCCGGTCGGCACCTCTCGTCTCTGTGGGCATCATCACTCGGCAATTCGAGAATCAAAACCCACAAACTTACCTCAGCCCAAAACCTTCCAATATATATTCATTCCAGCCCATTTCTTTCAACCCACAAAAGCAAGGAAACATTTAATATCAAGCCACAAAGCTCACCAGTATATTCATTGCCTCCAGCCCATAAAAGCCCACAAATATTTCCCTTGTTCCAGCCCAAAAGCCCATCAGCCCGCAAGCACAGTATATGAAACATTCTTAGGACCAAAGGTCCTTCACTACAGAAGCATTCGGGAGGATAAGATCGAGGACAACCAGTACTGCGATCGAGCACGAGCCACCCAGCCGGGATCTGAAGTAACCTCCTCCACAATTCATTGTATCTACTCCTCCCGCATACCACAAAGCACTACCATCACACACAGTCACAAGAGCTCAACCACCAGAGGTAAGGAATCACCAAAGACCATCGGCACCACCACCTCTTCCACCAATGCACCTTCGATCGAGACCCAAAAGATGAAGATCCAAGCCAACCACAACAACTAGAAGGAAGGAGCTACGAGGAGGAAGGAACGGCTATCACAAGAGCTCAACCACCGGAGGGGGCCCGGGAGCGAGAGACGTTTGGCGGGGACCACCGCAAGGCAAGCCTCCACCCCAACCTCCCTTTCCACCGACAATAGTAGGTCCCCACCATCTCTCCCTGTCCAACTCCCAAATAAGTATCAGAGCAAATAGCAATCAAGCAAAGAAGACTCCTGTTGACCCGAGGCCGTGTGGTAGACTTGGGGTAGACGAGTGAGGCCGGGTCGGATCCGTCTGGATCTCGGGCCCAGCAAAGGAGCAGCGGTCGGTGTGGGTGAACAGAGGAGTGGCGCAGAGAGGGGAGAGAGCAGGAGGCGGTGGAAGAAAGGCGAGGTGAGGAGGAGCCGAGCGGAACCGTCGGTGGCCGGAGGGTGGTGGACCCGACGGATCAAAGTGACGGCAGTGGAGCCGAGCGGAGGTAGGGGGAGTATAGAGGGAAGGAGGTAGGGGGAGTAGAGAGAGGAGAGGAGGGGGTAGACCGGAGGAGAGCCGGCGGCGTCGGAGAGGCGGCGGCAGTGGAGGTAGAGGTAGCGCGCAAGGGGCAAGGAGAGGAGAGAGAGAGCTCGGGGGAGAGGGGAGCCGAGTGGCGGCGGGGATGGAGAGAGAGGTAGGGGAATAGCGGCGCAGGAGAAGGAGTAAGGCGGAGAGAGAGAGAGCAGGCGGTGGAGGGGAAGGAAGCCAGGCCGGCGGCATGGAGAGAAGAGGAGGGAGGCGGCGTAGGAAGCAGCAGAGAGGGGGAGTGAGGCGGCGGCAGGAAGTAAGAGAGTGAGGGAGCAGGGGGAGGCAGCGGTAGAAATAGGGCAGGGGGAGCGCCGGGTGGGCCGGGGAGGCCGGGTGGGCCGCGCGAGCGCCGGAGGCCGTGGGCCAGTGAGAGAATGAAGTTTTTGATTTTTAATCCTGATTCTTGTGTTATGCTAGTTATCAAAATTCCTTTCATAGTTGCAATTAAATTAATTCAGGAACATCTCAAATAGGTACTTTAGTTCATAAAATTTCAGTAATTAAATTCTTAATTGGTAAAGTTGTGTATATATGTATATATATGTGTGAGAACGCATATATGTAGATATATATAGTCTTGTGTATATATGTATGTATATATATGTGTGAGAGCTCATATATATAGATATAGATATATATATATATATATATATATATATATATATATATATATATATATATATATATATATATATATATATATATATATATATATATGTGTATGTATATATATATATACACATGTGTGTGTATATATATATGCGTATGAACTTATGTGTGTATATGTATATGAAGGAAGGAAAATAAGTTTCTTAAAATTTATATTATAAATACCTATTTTGTTAAGTTAGCATCGGCATTGCAGAATCCGAGCCGACGTACATCAAGGAAGAATCAACTGTTTTTATTGACTCCAGTTCACACTTCGGCTCAGGCAAGTTTTATTTTTGATCATGCACCTAGTTATGTCAAATTTATGCAGTATTTTCTGAATAACTGTTTTATGTATATTAAATGCATGAAAACTGTTTTTTTAGAAAGAGAAGAAATGCACTAGTACAGATGTAAGCAAGAATGAGTTAAGATGAGGAAAGAGGAGAGAAAGAAAGAGAAATAGAAGAAAGAAAGAGCAAGATGAAAAGAAAGAGCTAGTAGCTGTGGTACCGTTGAGAGGAGCAGCGGGCCCACAAGCAGTATATATATATTATATTTATATATTTATATAGATATAATTAAGGTGGGTAAAGGGGTTCAGGGAAAGGAATGAGAGAGGTCGGGCGGACCCCTTTACATATGGCTATGATGTAAGGACTTACACGTTTTTACTCGAATCGGGAACCGTAATATCGTGCCAACCAATCTCCTGTTTCGGACGGGCAGAAATCAGTATCCCGTTACGTTAACCATGCCACCACATAGGGTAAGCACGAGGGGGAGTGTTGGAGCCGGGTGCCGGTCCAACCAAACACTATTGGAAATCGGTGGAGCCCAAGTGAGCGACTTGGTACACCGATGAATAATAGATGGGCTGGTGGATGGAGTAACGTAATCGGAGAAAGGTTCTGTACTTTGAGCCGGATTCCACACCTAAGGCAGTGTGGAAAGCCTTGTTCAAAAGGTTCAGAGTAGTTTTGGGTACAGTGGTACAAGCCTGCGCAGTGCATAAATCATGAATTCATGCCAGTTCACTGGATTGTGAACTACGGTGATCACAAGGGATCTTGCCCCACCGGGTATGAGAATAGAAAGTTTTTATCACAAGATGACAGCTATTTTGGGTAAGAGTATTTTAGAAATAAAAAGATTAGAATATGGATTTAAGGACATGAGAGGCATACAGTGCACCTTGCTAATATTATGCTTGCTGAGTACCGTGGTACTCACCCTTGCTATTATTTTCCTTTGTTAGACCCCACTCCGATCGAGACTTACTACGAGCAGGATAAAGGGGAAGTAGGATCCGCAGAGCTCGCTGGAGAGGAGGATGGCAATTCAGAGGAGCCGGACGAGGTGGACCCTGTATACTTCGGCTGGGACGAGTAGGCGACCCAGTGGAGCGGACAGGAGAGCCTTGGGAGAGCTACTTTATACTTTTGTTAACTACTTTTGTAAGCCAGACTTAAGCCCTGTGGCAACTGTTGTAATAAAGAAGACAGTATCTATATTATTGTTCTGTTGCGCTACTCTGGTAAAGGCTTATTATTTGCCGGAGCAGTGTTTTACTGATCAGGCAAATAGTAATCCGTATGTCACCGCGTAATTATCCGAGGGATAATGACGTTGGGGCCTCACAACGAGGCAGCGCCTCTTGTATCAAATCAAGCAAAGCAATAGAGTCTGCATTGTTCAAAGGAACTAGAGCTGCATCTATCAAAGAAAATGGCAGCAGGGCCTCTTGAAGAAAAAGGCCACATCTCTCATGTGTTTGTGTGTTCGTGAGCATCTTGTTTGCCACGATCTGCTGGAGTTTGCGTGCGATCTAGCCGAGTTCAAGGATCGGCTCCAACAAATCCAGTGCAATTTCATTATACAACTGCGTGCGCGGTGCGCCCCCTGGAATCGCAGATCAGGCGGACACACAGACGAACGAACATACTACTACTACAACAACAACAAAACGGAGTTTACGGTGGCGCTGCCACCAACCAGATCTACCTCCTACATATAAAATCAGAGGCTCTCGTCGGCTGCCTGGGCTAAGCAACAATCGCATCGATAGCAAGGCAAAACAATGCGCTACAGCTGAATTCGCACTGTAAGAGCAAGACCACCGTGACGAATCGACAGCTTAGTTTTAGGCAGGAGACTCTGTCCTGAAATCGACCTCAAGGGCACTTGGGGCCTCCGCGCTTGGTCTTCCAGTTGCTGTAGCAGGGGCACTCGCCCTTGTTGCCGTAGAGGCCCGACGGCACGCACAGGCAGACATTGCAGCACTTGTTGCAGAAGAAGAGGCACGGCTTCCTGTACTGCGTGTTGCTGCACCGGCGCGCGCGCGGCGAGCACTCTGCACACCACACCACAAATTTAGCACAAATTAACACATTTTATCGTATCAGATCGCACGCAAAGCAAGTAGTACGATCTACTATTTTAACGGGTGCCGCTGTTTAGGGGGTGATCGGAATAGCGATGGCTTTTGGTTGAAAAACATCGTGAGTCGATCAAAAACACGTAATGAGTTAGTGGATAGTGTAGTGAATAGTGAAAAAAAAGCTAAAACTAGAAGCTGAAGCCGAAAAAAACCGAAACGATCACCCCCTAAGTCATCAGCGGATTGTGATACTACTGGTCCGTGCTATGCACGCATGCACACTGTACTTTGGTTCTGGGGGATCTGTCCTTGGTAGACCAACTGTATTTCGAGCTGGCCCACCGTGTGCTCTACTTAACTCTGTGTGGTTCACTCCAGCTAAACCTAAACATTTTCCTGGGAAAAAAAAGACTTTCCTGAACACATGGGAAAATTAAATATATGCTAAAAGATCGATCACTACGTCCAACACTCGAAATGATAAGACGGCTGAAGATGCATGTCGCACAAACAAGAAGGAAAGGAAACGTGAGATACACAAACGGATGGACAGGTGTGACTTACGATAGCTCTTGAGACTGCCCTGTCCTCCCTGTAAAACGAGAAAAAGAGTCGCGTAGATGAGTAAAATTAGCGATAGATCGGCAAAATCTCTGAGACATGTGCAAGAGAAGCGACCAGTAGCTGATCGCTGAGGGAGCATATATACCTTGCTCACTCGGTACACATTGTCGTCATGCTCATCATCAGTTCCCCTGGCCGACACCTGAACAAAACGCATGCAAGAACCATGCGTATATGTTAGCCGCTCGACCAGACAGAGCAATTTGGCCGCTCGCCATGCATGCGCACCGGCTAGATCTCACCTTGTGCTCGGCGACGGAGATGGCAAGGAGAGCCATGGCGAGGAGGAGAAGCAGCCTTCCAGCAGAAAGGGCCATTTCGATCGCAAGCTAACTAAGTACGTTCCCAAAAGAGAAGACCCTACAGGTGCGGTGTTAAGTGAAGCGGAGGTGGATGGAGAGTCCCTGATGAAGAGTGAGATGGGAAATGCGGACATATTTATTGGCTAGGCTGTGGAATCCAAGACGTACGCTGCTGTTCATCGTCATCTTTTTCTTTTTACCTTGAAGAGCTAAGGGTGTTAAAGTAGGAGAAAGCAGCGAAGTACATGGGCAACATGCCAGAATGCGTCAAAAGGAACGCATTGATAGGCGCCAGCTGCTCATGTTCATCACATCTAACCTTTTTCGTAGTACTAGTAAGGTGTCGTGCATTACAACGGAAAATCAAATAAAAGTGATACATACTATCAAATATGGTTTCTAACTGAAAAATAAATATCAACTTTTTCTGCTGCTCTGTAGCTAAAAAAAGGTCACCAGCCAAATATAAAGCCTCTACCACTTATCATAAGGAGAATAACACTAAATACTATAGTTTGGAAAGTACAACTTAAACACATAAAGTACATCTACTCAATCATATTCAAGAAAACAAAGCATTCAAACACAATTATTATTACATCTATGGTTTAGAGAACAATACTGACAGCAGCACGAAGCATATCTTCCATAATGTTGATGGCCCAACGCCATTGACCAGTTCGAGCATGAGCATGGATCAGAGAGTTGTATGTATCAACATCAGGCTTGCACCTATAAATATCGTTTATGTCAAAATAAATCGAGAATGAATATATAATGTAGAAAAGGCCTCCTCTTTTATCTAATTTGTCGAAAACAAACCAATATAGAAATGGTAGCTACTGTAAACTACATTTTAGTAGAGATATCCCGCTTGTGTATTATGATAACAAGATAACTATTCAAGATGCCAGTTGGCAATCTCCAATAAAGATATTAACAATGTACAAGAAGAAAGGTGAAATTATAACAACATTAATTATGCTTTTGTTCCGTAAGAATAGAAAATTTTACAAACTTTAAAGTCAACAAATAAAACTCATAACTCATACGACAAAAACAAGTTATTCGTAATTTAGAAAAGCAGCCAATGAGGCAGTCAAGAATATATATGTTGGATGATCTGTACATAGATTGATAGACATAAATAGTTTGAGGACTATTGTGACATCTTGGTAAAAAAAGATAGTTAAATGAAATTTTATGTCATGATAAGTTAATAACATTCATACCGCCATTCTTGCATCTCAAAGAAATGTGCCACGTGCTCGATCAACTGGTTATGTCTGGCATGTAATCATATCATCATGCCATAAATGTCATTACGAGCACAGTAATTCTCCTGATTTTTCATCTAGCGGAATACATGTACACCGTGTTGCAAGGACCCGGCAATTCACACATATAGTAGATTAGTATAATTTGTAAATGAAAGATTGATTACAATTCACAACCTTCCGATGGACATAAATACTTGGGCAAAAAATTGATTATCAAAATCCAACCTTACTCCTCATTAAAGCATGGGAACGAAATCATCTGGTGCTACCATTTTGCATTATCAAAAGAAATCAAAGCCAGGCTCTTTTTTTGTGCTAACCTCTGTAGGGGCAGGATCTTCAGAGAAGAACGGAGATGATGAGTACGCCGTGGCCGGAAGGAGAGCTCCCAGCGGCGACAAAAGGCGGAGAACACTAATCTATGCATAAGGAGATGTTAGGGTTTGGAGAGGTGCCTGGAGGGAGGAGGCGGGGGAGGCGACGCTGAGCTCAGCCCGCTGCTTGCGGGGCATCTGGTGCACCTGCTCCTCGAGGAGGGCGGCGTCGGCGGAGCGGCTCTCCTTGCTGGCGGACTGGGGAGGAGGAGGCGCGGGGTGGGGAGGAGGCGGCGGTGCGGCGAGGGACCCGAGGACTCGGGTAGTGGCAGGTGGCCGCCTCACCGCTGAGGTCGCGCGGAGAGGCCGGACATGGCGAAGAACTTGGTGGCGTCGGGGCCCATGATGCGGCCGTCCCCATCTGCAGTGAGGCCACCGGAGAAGCAAGTAAGCATCAAGGCTTGGGGTTTTGGGGCGGATACGGGAGCGAGAGCGAGACAACCTACAGGTCGGCGAGGAGAACGATCGGCATAGATCTTCCGGTGCTCCTTGGAGCAGCCCGCGGCGGTGGCGATCGCGTGATCTCCATCCCGGTCTCCTCGTCGCGGCGCTCGAGTGCTCGGCGCGCCGCAAGTAGCAAAGACGAGCGGCGAAACGGAAACCCACGCTCCTCTCCTTCTCTTCTCCATATCGGAGCGGAGGGGGGGGGGGAGGAGGCGGCAACGCGGGTGGGGAGGGGAGGAGGAGGCGCGGCGGCGCGGGGTCGGGGCGGAGGCGGCGGCGGCGCGGCAGGGGGAGGGGAGGGAGGAGGCGGCGGCGCGGGGTGGGAGGGAGGGGAGGAGGCTGCGTCGCGGGGTGGGGAGATATGGCGGCGGCGACGCGGGTGGAGGGAGGAGGCGGGCGGGCGGAGGAGGCGGCGGCGCGCGGGGTGGGAGGGAAGGCTGGAGGCGACGGCGCGCGGGGTGGGAGGGAGGGGAGGAGTGGTGAGGCACGCAACACGGAGGGGAGGGGAGGGAGAAGGCGGCGCGTGGGGTGGGGAGAGGCGGCGCGCAGGAATAAGGAGGGAGGTGAGGAGAGACGGTTCGGATTTAATCTCGTAATCAGATCGAATGGCTGAGAAGAGATGAGTGACGACGGATCAACCACCAATTACTTTTTTATAATAGTAAAGATATTGGAGGAAAGGATCGATCTGGTTTAAGGTTCTCTCTCCCACATGCACTCTTATCATTCCGGCCCATCTCATCAGCTTATCACCGGCTCTCCATTATTATAAGCTGATGCTATCAACTATATATTCCTGTCTTGAATATCTTGATCGGCGTAGCATGCCTTAGATTTGGTTTTGGCTCGGTCCTTGCAGCTGTTTGTGCATTTGATTCTATATACTTTCTTGCTGCATACTGAAGATCGGTGGAATTCTTACCCGGGTTAGGTCTAGCTTAGCTTGCTAGCTAGTAGATCGGACTGATGATCTGGCTGGAATTTAGTCTATCCGGTGCTTAATTTAATAGCGGTACTACGCACGTCTATTATTACACATTCTATTCTCGTGTACCAACGGTGGATTTGTTCCCTCCTGCTTGGGGAATTTCCATAAAGTCGTCAAAGGACACTCGATGCACTTCATTATCGGTGATTAGATCGACGAGAAGACATAATATTGGAGTGCAGTACACATTAGAGACGTACAGCACCGAGACAGTAGTCACTAGAATCTAACATTCGTATAAAACCGCACTACGTTAATTAATTGGTTAGCAAGGGTATCCCGTGTACGTATGCGCCCGTTCTAGATGATAGGTTTCTGTTTCAATGGTATATAGATAGCTACTCTTCGGTTGTTTTTTAGTTACTTTCTAGGGTTCGTACCATTAAAATTTTTAAAAGTTGACAACTAATAAATTTAAAACTATCTAGATTAATTATACAAAAATTATATTATTAGATTTATTATTTAAAATATTTATAATTTCGTAATTTTATTAATATATGTTATATAAAGTTATAAAAAAATAGTGATTAAAATTGTATCTTGAAGATCATAAAAAAAAAACATTAAGCAAAAAGAACGGTGAGAGTAGTTTAATTTCAGTGAATGTAGTGATGTGTGTGTTCCACCATTAGGATGTTAGGTCATTTGTCTTGCTAGTGAGAGCTACGAAGGCATGGCACATGGGCCGGCTAGCCAGGACAAGCGCAACAGAGTTCTAATTCCAACGTACACCCATGCATATGCTCATGCTAAGTTTAATTATATCGTATACTCATGTTCTCGTAAATGTTCACATATTTAGTACTACTAGTTTAATGCCTATGTATTGCTACGGGTTAGAAAAAAGATTAAAATTATTATTGATATTGCAGTCTATTTTTAACCCAATGTTCAAAATTTTCAAAAATAGGCATCCTCTAAATCTTTCTGTTTTTCAAGGCTCCCTTTAGAACGATAAGAATTTCGCAGAAATTTTGCACGAAACAGTTCATATTATCCAGAGTTCCCGAAAAACTCTCTGTCAAAATTAAATTATTTTTCTCTTCTGATCAAGCTTGATGTATGTCTCTTTTTAGAGAGAGAGAGAGAGAGAATGATGTATTTCTTTCTCCTTACGTGATAAATATCTTCCGTAAGAAATGTGAAGCTGAGGCCCAGGTGGAAGCAAGCGTGCAATGGTCCAAGCTAAAAAGAAGACCCAAGACCATGGCCGAACAAATCAGTCCATTTGATGGGCCGGAAATAAATCTTGTCAGCCCGAGACACGTTCGTACGACGTCTACGGCAGCAGTCAAAGGCAAAAGAGCAGCATACAGCAGGCGCTTCACACATACAGTACTAGTATTGTTTGGACTTTTGAGAGGCCCATACGACATGGGAAAGAGCCCATAATCGAACTGCAGAGTTTGCTTCGGCATTAGTTAAGGATGCACGGGCCTTCACCCTCAGTATTGTCCGATTATTTTTGACTTATAACTTATAATTTTTTTAAATAAATAAATATAACAGTGTTTTTGTTGATTTTTAAACCACTTATTAGAATAGTCTTTTTAAAATAACTTATCAACTTATTAATATTCGATTTATTTATACAAATACTCGTACTAAGACTAAAAGCTATCAGCTACAGACACAAGTCATAATATACAGCCAAATAGAACCAACCCAATCATCGCTGTCTCTGTCTACGTCTCTTAAAAAAACACAATTTTTTTATTACCGTGTTCCTGTGAACAGTCGCATGTTCTCTCCCGCTAGGATGCGAGGAGACGTCAGCATGGCCAGGGAAAAGTCCGGCCGGCAATGCTTAGGGGGCGTTTGGAATAGCGATGGCTTTTGGCTTTTCCTGAAATTTTACTGTAGTTGAGTTAGTTTATGGGCATAATTAAATTTTAAAAAATATAAAAATAAAAACGGCTCGCTAATCTAGAGCGGACAATGCAAAGGAATACTAGAAAAAATGAAACGCAAAAAAACGTAAAAATAAAAAAATTCACTACGTGACAAAAGTGCTACATTAATTTCGTCGTTGCTACAGTATTTTTGACGCCAAACAATGAAAAAATCTCCATATTGAACGGGGCCTTAGTGAACAATTTGACAGTGCTGAAGTGTGCACATACTAAGTGTTTCAACTAACTTTTAACTTAAATTTATAGCTATAATTTTTGACTTTTGACTAAATTATATTATAACTGTCATTATTTTTCTGAGACAAAATAAAGAAAAAAACCATTATGCAAAGGAATAAAAGAAAAGAAAAGAAAAACTCAAATAAGCAAAAAAAAAGGTAAAATAAGTCAAAATTAGAAATCGATATGTTCCAATTAACTTCTAACTTAAATAAGCTAAAAGCCAAAAAAAGACAGAAACTAATGCCGTTTGAACTCGTCAACAAGCATGGACGCAAGGACCCCATTACGCAATCCCGGCTGGTACCTGGGTCAAAATCTATCGACCATCTTGACCACAAACAAAGGGTATGTTTATATTAGCTTTTATTAATGGCTTTTAGCTACGATTGATGAATAATAATGGTTAATGAATAGTATTAACTGATAAAAGTAGCTGATAGAAGCGGCTGATAAATAGTAGTGTATTATGTAAGAAATATGGTGTAACGAAAGACACTACAATATTCAAACCTCTATATGACTTACAAAATTGTGATGTAATAAATGCAAAGTACGTTACAATGTGTGAAAGCGAAAAGTAGTGGTTGATGAATAGTAGCGGCTAATAGAAGCGACTTATAAAAACTGAGGTGTTCGTATTGGCTTTAGCTTTTAGAAGCAGAAGATAGAAGAAAACCAATATGAACAGGCCCAAAATCAAACACTCCTACAGATGTTCACAACGCAAAATGTCTCAATCAAGGGCATGGTTCGGGGGTATTCAATTTGGCTTTTGGTTTTTTCACTGTAACTAACTTATTTTGTATTGTAGCAGTTGATAACTTTTTTGTATAATTAAATTTAAAAAAATTAAAGGTAGAAAAAACAGGTTATCCTATCACGGACAATGCAAAGCAACACGGGGAAAAAGATAAAAAAGGCAGAAAAAATGGAATTAATGAATAGTGAATGAAAAGTCAGGAGCTGAAATTGGAACAAGCGGAACATTCAAATGGTTTCAACTTCTAACTTTTTAATTTTATTTTTTTAGTTATTTTGGTTTTTTTCTCTTATTCCTTTGTGTTGTCCACAATGATATAACGTTTTTATTTATTTTTAATTTTTTTAAATTTAATTATTTAGAAAAATCTAACAACCACTATGGTAAAAAAACCAGAAGCTATGACTTACAAGCCATATTATGCAGAGCCTAATCAGCACGGACATCGAATTATCCCCAAATGTCCTTCGCCATCTAACATCCTGTTTGGAACGCGGTACATTTCCTCTAAAATTCCCATAAAATTCCTTGGTTCTAAACGCGCGTAAACTTTTGCGAGATACATATAGATCCAGAACCTCGCTAGCCAGCTAGCCAGTACTCCGTTGTTTTACCATCTCCGCTGGACGCTAGCAGTCAGTAGTCAGTACCACTCGTTCCACGATCCTCCAACCAGGTAGTTAGTAGTTTAGAAAAAAATATTTAGATGATAGTTTTAAAGAAAATATCGGGTTATATTTATCAACTTCCACATTATTTTTAGCTGATTTTTTAATTCATTTTATATCAACAATAACTATTTATTAAATTAATAAATCGTAGCTAAAAATTATAAACTGCAGACCAAACGAACAAACCAGTTAACCCAATCACATTTGGGCGTGCAGGCAGGCAGCGGCTCGCACCATTTTTTTTCCCTCCTCAACGGGCCAGAGACCGGCGCGTGCGTGCTGTCAGCGGCGATGACTCCCCATTAATTTCCTCCGCGTCCGGATGACAGCTAGTATGACACGAGTGTCAAGCCGAGACGGGCAAAACCGTGGGCCGGCCGGCGGCCAGCGCCTGCGCGCAACATCCTTTTGTCGTCAGGTCGAGCGGAGAATGGCGGACGGCGGCGCGTAATTTGGCTGGGGGCCCGACGGGAGAGCTACGCGAGGAGATCGTCGTAACTGCCGCAGGACGGAGTACGCTGTCGGCGAGGCTGCCTGCGAGGGAAAAGGAGGGAGAGGAGCGCGCATGCTAAGAAGCAGCAATTATTGGGGTAGCGGTTCCCTCACTTGTAGCGGTGGTAGTCTAACGACACGCAAGGAATGGGCTGCAGTCGTCGGCTCCTGTCTGTCCTTGCAATCTGGCGGACGGCGGTTTGACTCCGGCAGAGCCGTTTTCCAGCGCGCTCCAGAGGCCAGGGTCCTACCCCGAAGACGACGGCCATCGTGACCGTCGTGTGAGGCGCCCACACCCGCCGCAGGCTGCTGCGTCGCGTGCCCCCGCCCAAGCAGCAGCAGCAACAGCAACAGCACGAGAACGCTATACAGTTTGGTTTGGTTGGGTCAGCTCCGAGACAAGAAGAAGCGCCCAGCGACGCCTCACGCCCTGCCGCTGTGTAATGTCATGTAGCCGCCTCGAACTAAACAGGAGCCGCTCTCACATGGCGATGGTGGGCCTTCCGGCCGGGCAATTTTCGCAGTGCCACGTGCCGTTCGGTATAGCGATAGTTTCTGATTTTTGATTAAAATTTCACTGTAGTTAATTTATTTTTTACTATAATTGAGTTGGCTTATTGGGCATGATTAAATTTAAAAAAATATAAAAATAAAAATAACATGTTAACTCATCACGGATAATACAAAGGAATACGGAGAAAAAGAAAAATACAAAAAAGCCAAAATATTTTTAAAAAATAGAAAAAGATGAAATTACTGAATAGTGAAAAAAAAGCTAAAGTGAAAAAAGCTGAAATGAGCACATCAGTATATGTACAACGGACTGAACTTTTATAGGCTAATATTTTAGAACTCAATTTATAATCACAGTACGGCATAACAAAAGTACATTTATAAATACACCATTGATATTAATTTTTAGCTCAATTCTTCAACATAAAATATAATAAAAAAACATGGCAAAAACTAAACAAATGCATAATAGAGCAATTGCTCCCGTTATTTTTTAGCTGAGGACTTACCAGTCTCTACCACATGCTATAATAAAAAAATCCAGTATCATTAGTTATGTTTTTCTAACAATAAAAAGGGTTATTTTTCATCGGGCCATGAAGTGGGACAAACTTACATTGTACAGTTCAAACCTAAACTCCAGTGGGAAAGAACGTTTGCAAAGCATATTAGAAAAAATCTAAGAATAATAGGCAAACACTTCAACTTTCAACATCCATGGTAAATACGGCATACCTACAGGTATGAAGGTGTAATCTGCTATCCTTTTCTCGATTGTACTAATAGTTTTGTCCTGCCCTCTTCTAAGAAACATTCCCAACCTTGTTCGTACCCTGAAGAAGTTCCATTAAGCATAAATGTGTATGAAAACTGCAGTAACATTTCCTAAAGAAAGAAAAATTGTGCATTGTCCAAACCTGCTATCTTTACTCCCTCCAGTTGATGAATCAACAACTGTTGACTTCTTCATGCGAGGCTTTGCCAATGAAATCAAATAATCACATTCTTCCTTGGACTATGAACAACATAAAATTCAGTCATATCCTGATCGCTATGCAAAGCAAAGTAGCAAACTAACATGGATCACAAGTAGGTTCAATAAAACCTGAGTCGGATATAAATATGGCACTACTGCTAGCGTTTCTTCCTTTCCACTTATGCTATCTCAATTCTCATCAGCAACGAACACCTTTCTAAAACATTTTGCATATTAACCAACACAACTGTTGGCTCTCTACTGTACCAAATTACTCGTGTTGGTATTTATCATCTGCCTGCAGCAGTGCATTAGTTCTCCCAAGTTTCTCATCTAAAAAGTAAAGGTTGACATTAATCAAAACATCCAGCTCATATGCTTGAAGAAGAGGACTTGAGTTTGAGCCCTTGACTCGCCTCTCAAGGAGCTTCGAAATCTATAATTAAGTATGTGAGGATTGCTATTTGCATACTTTGTCTCTGCTCAAACGATTCAATACAATTCCACTGCCATTAGATAGATCATGGATTAAAAAAGAAACAAATTTCATCAAATCTTGAGCTAAAATGAGTAAGAACGGGCTCTTCAAAATTTAAATTTAGATTAAATACAAAAATAATCACATCAAAGAGAATCTCTCTCTGACCGGTGGGGCATAGCGGTTTTTAATTAAATTTTGAATTGATTTTCTACTAAAAAAAGCTTGTTGAAACTTAAATGATGCTTCCCTATTCTTCTCATCCCTGCCCTCGCTCGCCACCCATTGTGTTCCCGCCACCACCTCCGTTGCCCTTTGATATGCCACCACTATCTCGCCCCTCTCCGTCTCCGTCGTAGCCTTCGTCGTCGAACTCCCCACCGGCGCCACCCACTACCAGCCGCCAAGCCTACGACAGTTGTGCCTGAAGGCCACCAGTTAAATCTAAAATCAAGAAACCCTAAGGCTGGAGGAGATCGTCGGCGATAGCGCTTGGCCAACAAAGGCTACACCCGAAGGGAAGAGGGCGGAAGAAGACCACCAATTCCACGGCATTATTGACTCGTATCATGCACACTGCTATGCTAGCTGTACTCCATCCAGAGGTGAGTCATCGTTGATCCAATTTTTATTGCAGCATGCACGCATGTGAGTACGCTGATCCGACGGTGGAACTCGCGCCGTAGGGATCAGGGACGCATGTGTAGGCATTTCCAGCTGTATCTCCCCCCTCCAACCGAGAAATTTTATTGTGCAACGGTTATACATAATGGATTTTTGTAACGGCCCAATCAGAGACTGACAAGTGGCACGTATGCACTGCAGCAAAGGGGGGAAATACTGCAGCTTTTTTTTCTGGAGTTCCTTCTGTGTTTTCCCCCTTGCTACGGTGTGTTGCTGTAGTGCTAAACAGTACTTGCTACACTACTCAGCAGCATTTTCTACAGCGATCTGTGACACGTGTCAGTCTCCGATTAGTCCGTTACACAGATGCATCTGTGCACCCGTTGTACAATGAAATTTCTCCCTCCAACCACCACACCATCAGACGAGTAATGACCAAATTTATTACGACCACCCCCCATTATCTAGAAACATGTCATCACCTCTGACCATCAGTCTCCAGACGCTGCACCCCCCCCTAAACGTGGCTTCAGCCGGTGTACCCCAGGGCCGTCTCCCCTTGCATCACTTGCCGTGCTGCGTTGCTGGTCGTGGGGCTCCGATCTGTTGGCGTCGTCACGGTAGATGGAGCGAACGGCGGTAGATTGCGTAGTCATGCGTGCCAGCAAGCCATATGGAGATATAGATTAGCGTTGAAGCTTTGATCTAAATAGTCGTATGCATGTACTCCATCTAGACGTTAGAAACTGAAATTATTTAGAGTGGACCTATGTCTTCTTTTTGTTCTGACCTATTCTGGTCATTAGCAACATGGTTGATTGGTTTTTTTTCTCTTTGTTGTAGCGCTACGTTGTACCGTGGCATTGAGATTTTCTATGGTTGGTGACAGCTGTATAGGAATAGTTTATAGGTGTTTTGATCATCTTTTAGAAGTCCACTTTTGAATAGAGTGGTTTTTTTAAGATGATTTATATAAACTGTTTACGTGAGTGCCACTTTAAATGCAATGCCTTCTCTACGCGAGTGCCACTTGTTCTCTTAATCTCTTATGCAATCAGTTAAAAGACGTCTAAAAATTAAAAGCTACGACACTTTTGAATAGGGCCAAAACTGCTGCTATTGTAATGTTATGCTATGTTATGGTATATTGGCTATTGTCATTGGCTCTATAATATCATGCTGTGTTATGGTATCGACATTTGCTCAACTTGTGTGACCAGCTCAAATCGATGGTCAAACAAAAACCATCGTAGTGTGTCATCTCCAGGATACCGTTCATACCTTTTTTGTTACTTACTAAATACATGATTACTTGTTTCCTCTCTTTGATACCGGGTCATGTGGTGCTATGGTATTGAGATTCGCTATAGTTGGTGACAAATGTACAAGAGTGGTTTACATGTGTCCGAATTCTGAATATTTAAATGACGGCTCAAATCAAGG
The DNA here is from genome assembly GCA_036346265.1 of Melocanna baccifera. Lineage (NCBI taxonomy): Eukaryota > Viridiplantae > Streptophyta > Magnoliopsida > Poales > Poaceae > Melocanna > Melocanna baccifera. The sequence continues at coordinate 18,372,878 of CM070700.1, read as the reverse complement.
GCCGAACAAAAACCGCCAGCATTTATCACCAAAGTATTGATTCTTGATCCAACGGTCCATATATACATCTAGATGTTACTGAAGATACATCTGCAACAGATTCAAAGCTGTGTGTCGTCGTGATCTATATCAAGCTGTATGAATGATAGCTCAAATCAAGGGTCAAACAAAAACCGTTGCCGTTTATAGTATCCCTATGTAATCACCGATATATCGTTCATACCTTCTTTTCTTACTCACTAAATACATGGTTAGTTTTCTCTGTCTTTACTACAGGGTTATGTGGTGCTAGGTACTGAGGTTTGCTATGGCTGGTGATGACTGTACAAGAATGATTTACACATTTCCTGATTCTGATGATTTAAATGATTGCTCAAATCGAGGGTCAAACAAAAACCACCGGCATCTGTAGTATCCCTATGTAATCACAGAAGTGTTGATCCTTGATCCAACGGTCCATATGTACGTCTAGATGTCGTCGTGATCTATATCAAGATATTGTTCATACATTTTTATTATTCACTAAATACATGATTAGTTGTTTTTTCTCTTTGCTACAGGGTTATGTGTGCTATGGTATCGAGATTTGCTATAGTTTTTTTTACAACTGTATAAGAATGGTTTACATGTTTCCCGATTCTGATGATTTAGATGACTGCTCAATAGGTATCTACCAAGTTAGAGGAGCTTGGCAAGTTATGGTAGCAGTTGATTGGCTACTGCACACGCTTAATTAGTACTAACTGTATTTAATTAACACTAATTGCAATAAATTAATTAGTACTAATTATATTTAATTAGTACTAATTAAAGCATTAAATTAATTATATTTTATTTAGTATTTTAATTAGTGTTAATTATATTTAATTTGTGCTAATCCTGTTAGTAATTAAGTGTTAATCATTTGTGTGACTGTTGTACTTAATTACATAGTATTATCCATAAGATTCAGTCATACAAATCATGTTAGTTTGGTCATTGTAAAACCCCTAATTATTATATTTTATTTTATCATCCTAATGCTTGCAAGTGTCAAACCTATATTTGCCTTGCAATAACAACATCTGGGGAAAGTTGGTACTGATAATAATAATGCACTTTAAAAATATTGAAATCATTGGCAGTTTAATATATGCATTTGCTTGCCTCTAAATATTTAACTAGTAGCTTTGCAATAAGTACTAACTAGCAAAACTGTTAAATAAATCTTTGTACTAGGATAAGGTAATTTGTCTCATTGACCAGCTTTATGCATATTGATCCATTGGATTTGTAACTAGCGTTAGAAAAAAAACTCCTCTACTTGTTAGTTTGTTCCAACAAATTACAACTTAGATCAATTTAACTGTAGTTCTTGCCCTATTATGGAGGTATTTTTATTGGCTTTTGCTGATAGCTTTTGGTTAAAAATGAATAGTAATAGCTGAAAGAAGTTGCTTTTAAAAGGAATGGGTGAGCGATGGAAAAAAACGAGGAAGAGATACGTACTCATGATATGAGTTTTTATAATTATGATAAAATAGATATTTCTGCTAATAGAGTTTACGTATATCTATTTTTATAATTATGATAATAAATACTGCCAAATCTAACAAAAAAAATTTTCGTTTTTCGTTGCAAGGGCACATGACTCGTTACACAATTAATGTCACACTGTGTCTCACTCTCTCTGCCGCTGGCCTTTTTATTCTTATCTCCACGCCCTCGCTAGTCGCTTCACCTCCTTACCTGTTGTTTTCCTCTCTCCCTTCCCTTGACCCGTTGTCCCATGCTGAAGACGAGGCTTACGCACTAGTGCTAATCTCGGTCAAGGCGAGTGTAACCGCGCGCATGGAGGCCATGGACGTTAAGTACAAGCCGGGCATGTTCCCCAACGGCGCCGTCAAGAAGGTGAAGCCGGCGGCCGTGGCGCCGGCGGGGGTCGGGGAGTCGATGTACCGGGAGTGCCTCAAGAACCACGCCGCGAGCCTGGGCGGGCACGCGGTGGACGGCTGCGGGAGTTCATGCCGTCGCCGGCGGCCAACCCCGCCGACCCGACGTCGCTCAAGTGCGCCGCGTGCGGCTGCCACCGCAACTTCCACCGCCGGCTGACGGAGGGGTCCCCGCCGCCGCCTGCCCCGGCGGCGCTGCCAGCGCGGCCCATGCCGGCGAGCGTGCTCCATGGCCAGCCTCACCGCGGCGAGGAGACGCCGGAGGACCGGCTCCCGGGGGTCAACGGCGACGAGTCCGACTCCGACTCCGACGGCTCGGAGTACGACGACGAGCGGTCGGTCTCCCCTCCTCCGCCGCCGCCCACGCACCTGTCGGCGCCGGTGGCGCAGCAGCCGCCGGCGTACTACTCTTCGGCGCCGCACATGCTGCTCTCTCTGAGCTCCGGCGCGCCGGGGGCCGCGGGGGCAGTGCAGAGGCTCCCCGCCCAGGCGCCGCCGGCGAGTGCGCCGGCGCCCCATGGAGCGATGCCGAGGAAGCGATTCCGCACCAAGTTCACCTCCGAGCAGAAGCAGCGGATGCAGGAGCTGTCACAGCGCCTCGGGTGGCGCCTGCAGAAGCGCGACGAGGCCATCGTCGACGAGTGGTGCCGCGACATCGGCGTCGGCAAGGGCGTCTTCAAGATCTGGATGCACAACAACAAGCACAACTACCTCGGCGGCCACAGCGCCCGCCGCAGCGCCTCCTCCTACGCTGCCTCCGTCGCCACCACCGCCACCGCCGCTGCTGCACCACTCCACCCATCCACCACCGCGGCCGCCGCACCACCACCATTCAACCCCTCCACCACCCGTCCCCCTCCCACCGCCACGGACTTCAACATCAACGGCGGCACCTCCTCCGCCGCTCCTTCTGCCACCGCCGACCACCCAGAGAACGGAGCCTCGTCGCCGCAGTCCGCATAAACTAGAGAGACAGAGAGAAAACATTGTAGCTTTCAGTGATCATTTCTTTTGTTTTTCTTTAGACTTCTCATCTAAGAAATTAACCCCAAGAAAGGATGCCGCTTGATGTCTAGAAATCTAAGCTTTCTCTGTATGTTCTTGGGATCCGATGATGATGGTGATTTAGGATTAATTAGATTATCTCATCTCAAAAGTGGTACCTTTCTTGGTTGTTTTTTGGTCCAGGCAGGCGAGGCTTCTTCCATCTAGACTTGTAGGGATCTCGTACTCTTCTGTTGTGAGGGAATCAAATGTATACAAAATGGAAGAGGCATCTCCTCTTGTTCTTGGCTCTTGCTCTTCTTGGTACTGATGTTCCATTAATTAATTGGCTTGCCTGTACTTGTGCGAGTAGAATAATCGGGCTTTGCGCGGCTAAACCCATCATTAGGAGCGCCATATTGTAATGCTTGCATGCATACCTATCGCGTGGTCGGTTAAATTAACGTGCGCCTAAACTACAAAGCCAAGCTGCGACCTACACACATTCTATGTATGGTTTCTCTCTCTAAACTCTCCTTCCAAACTCCTTCGATTCTAATGGCATTTCTACCGTAAAAGCTCTTGCATCGCAGAGCAAGGGCTCTCTCTCTGTGTCTCTCTCTCTAGAGCCAAAAGTGCATGCAGGGTCGATGCAGGCAGGTAACCATCAACTCGGGTACAGTTGAGGACTGATAGATAGATGGGGGATAAGATGGGGTTGGGCCAGGTCAGGTAGGCATGAAACGAGGCAATTAGGCGGCTGTGCTTTGTCCTAAGAATGTCTTAGCAGCGACTGCTGTTCTGCCCTGTACAAGCTATACTGTATGTCGTGCCGGGGCGTTCTTGAAAAGTTGATGGCGCATTGACACCGGAAAGGCTCTCGCTCGCTCGCTCTCTGGCCATGGGGGCTGGCTGACAAGCCAAATCATACAGCTACGCTCGTGACGGCATTAGCGTTGGCATGGCTTCCTGACAATGCAGGAGCTGCAGGTTCAAAAAAGAGGGGCTTTTTCCTCTCTCTCTCTCTCTCTAGCTCGTTCTCTTGTTTGATCTCTCTTTCCTGCTGCCCAATTCCCCAAGGGTGTAATCGATGGATCCACCTGCTCCTTCCTAACCCCAGCCCATGATTTGCTCTCAATCCACCCCATTATGCCGTGGCGCAGGTCAGGTACCACTCTTCTTTTTGGTTCTGTCTACAAAAATCATCAGTTCATTGTATTGCCACAGATTTTGTATATTTGCTTTTTGCCAGAGCTTGGAGGTTGTCACACACATAAAATTCAGGATTACAGGCATGATGCATGCTGCTTCAATCACCATGCTTGGACTGGCCCTTGGTTGCATGTTGCATTGAACATTCATCCCTAAGTGTAGGAGTAACGTTCAACGCCCTATTGCGTTTCCAGCAACAATATAGTGCGATTCAAAATATGGGCGGAATTATTTTGGGCTTTATACTTATGATTTTTATCTTTTTGCTATAGTAATTAGCTTTTAAATGATATGTCTTTTTAAAATATGACCTACAAGTTCATTGTAGTATATATTTTACTGACTTCAGCTATACCACCAAAATCATACGCGATTGTCTCTATTCGTACTTTCTCTCATAAATACCCAGAATTCAAAAGCTATAAATTAAAAGTCATAAACCATCATCCAAAACAACCCTATTATGGTTACAAGGTTATACTTACTCCCTATTGGAGTATGTATCTTGACTCCTGCTTTTTTTTAGATGAAATGTCTTCCAGTGTTGAGGCGATACTCCTACATGTTTGACTTTTGTTTTCTAAATTTAGTTTCTATGGAAATAGCATTGCAATGTTCACATTCACTAGTGTAACATCATAGCATAATTCTACCTACAGTTATCTTATATAGATTTAACTAAAAGTTGAATCTGCTTACTATGTAATTTCTACAAAATTCTTTGTGAAATTTCTACGTTACAAACAGTACCTAAATACGAAATAAGCAAAGCCTCATATTTGGTACCACCTATCCTATGTTGGATATGTAATTCCTTGATATGCAACGAGCAGAAGTGCTCCCACGTTGTATATTTAGCTATACATAGAACAATCCTAAGATTAGCGAATACTCTTCCGTTCTTTTTTTAGATGACGTTTTAGAAATTCATTTTTTATTCTTAAATAGATGACATTTTGGATTTTTTAAGTAGTGTGTCCCCAAAGTACCCCTATTAAAACTGTTAGTCATAAATACTGACAGAGTAATATGGTTGCTAGTATTAACTACATATAAAAGTGCTAAAGAGGGACAAACATATCACAGCACAAAGGAAGGCATCAAACTCCACCTTGTTCTCTCGACCCAAAACGTCGTCTAATAGCGGAGGGAGTAGTATCTTAGGCGGTATTACGATCAAATTATTCAGTGGCTTAAGCACCTGTTTGCAATCTGTAATTATTCCCCATTCCTCGAATAACACATCTGAGTTAGCAGTGGAACGGAATGTTTTAAACCTTTTATGATGCCATCGCGGTGGTATACATATATTATACGCGCACGCTCCACGAGAACGCCGAAACGTCTACGGAATCGATGCCCACCTGCTCAGTCTTTGCCTTTCCCGTTATTTGTCCTATTTCGGTTTATTTTAGTTTAACCTGCTCCGATGATAATATGCTCGCGGCCCGGAGAGATTCTCTTCCTTTCCCGATTTGATCACCTTTAAGGTAATGACGCGGCGGTTTAGACTTTACAGCCCAGTTAATTACAACAAAAGACTTCCTCGGTTAGCACCAATCTTCTTCGCCCGGTATTTCCAGTTTATGATTTTTATCAAATAAATAAATAAGACAGTTTCTCAGTTATTATTTCGGTACGACTTATCAGAATATCTTTTTTAAAAACGATTTATTGGTTTATAAATATTCGATTTATTCGTATAAATATTTATATTAAGATCAAAAAGATATCGATAATAGCTATAAACAGCAGCAAATAAAAAAGAACGCAACTCCGGGTGATGCGACCTCATCGGGGCTCTTTCGTTGTGAAATGGACAAGTCGGACGCTCAAGTGAAGCCCCAACGCTTCTCTGTTTGGTCTAATTAAATTCCGTTTGTCCGTTCTGTTATCCTAGTTGGACTGTTGCCGCCAGTGAGCTGTCACGGTTAATTGCTTTAATAAGTGGTTTTTGGCTGTAGTGAGTAAGTAGTGGTACTGCGGTGCAGATGTTCCAGAAGTTACTGTGCCTTCCAAGTAACAACTTCGTACGCTAACTCAAATCGAAATGGTTTGTTTAGCCGGTGGTGAGGTTTCCAAGAGATTATTTTTAACCCAGCATAAGGTCGGTTTCTGATTTTACTCCATTAGTAAATTCACGGCATGTGTCGTTTTGCGTAGCCTTAGCGGTAGAAGGTAGAATTTTTTATAGTTATTAGTTTCTAATATAGTATTTTTAAAATAAGATTTACAAATTAATTGTAGTTGATAATATACTGACTTTATCTATATTGACAAAAATCATATGTGAGTATCTCTCCCCGTTCTCTCTCATAAGCAACTAAAATTCAAATATTTAAATCCAAGCTATAAGACACAGTTCAAAAGAACCCATCGTTGTTGTGATGGTGTATATAATTTATAGTCATATTTTTGTAAATTACTACACTCAATTCGAAATAGACATGTTTTATCAAGCTTTTGTTTTAATTTGCAGATACTTGTCGGTTTGTTTTTCTAGGCAACATTTCTCGCTAAGGTAGTGACGTTAGAGAAATGGATATACGACGTTCAGGAAGAACTTAACTCAAGAAGGTATTTGCGTGAATGAAGCTAAACGGCAAGTAAAAATCGAATTGCAGGTAGTAACATTTCAGGTTTCGTTGGAAGTGGTGTTATTTTCTCTGGTGGAATTATGTGCACTCAATAATTCTGTCGAGGGATTCCATCCTTTTGGAGTGGTGACAAGCCTACTTTACGCAGACGTGGCTGCACCAGCTCGGTTTATCTATTTGTCCTAAGAGCTTAGGGTTTTAAGTGAAGTGGCAGACGTATGGAGTTTAGGGGTGCTCATTTTGATTTCTAAAAGCTTTAACTTTTAGTTTTAGCTTTTTTCACTATTCACTATACTATCTACTAACTCAATTACAGTAAAAAAATCAGCTACAATAAAAAAAACTAAAAACCAAAAGTCATCGCTAAAACGATCACCCCCTCCATATTTTGTATTGAATCATAGATGATCTTGCGTAGGGGAGTACACCCAGAAGTTCTGGAAACAAGTACTCCGTTCTTCTTGCGCAGATTTGACCGGTGACTTGGAGCACGGTGGCCGCTGGCAAGGCTTACCTCACTCACGCCATGACAATGGCTTTCAATGGAGTTTGTTGGAGTCCATGGATTGTTAATGCCGTGTCAGGGAGAGCCATACTGCGAGGTACACGAGACCTTATAAATATCTTCGTCTGTATCGGTTCCAGTTTCTGAATTTAAATTTACTATTTTTTTAATTTTGTCTTTCTCTAGATTTTATTTTTTTGTCTTTTTTTGTATTTTTTTGTATTATTTGTAATAGGTTAACATAGTTTTTATTTTTAAATTTTTTAAAATTTAATTATGCTAAAAAATTATAATATAAAATAAAATATAAACCACTTCTCATGTCCGTTCGCCCCGGATGGGTTTGGTACCTGGACTCCGGCTAGCTACTGGCATGTGGGACCGTGCTGGAAAGTACGACGTGGGGCCGCCTGTCGGTACACGGTCAACGGGCGTGAATAAGGGTGTTGAGGAATGAGAAGACGCTGGTGAAACGGATCTGATAACAGTTGAGCGAAATGCCGTTTTGACTTCAAGGTGTCAATGAGACAGTAAAGGCTTCCCACCAAGACCACCTCATCAGCATATAATGCTAGTTGCCGTGAGACTGAAAGCAGTAGGGGTGGGGAAAACAAATCGTAAGTGAGGTTTGTTGATTCAGTTTAAAATTATTTTAATTATATTTGTTAAGTAGTTAAATATTAAAAGAGTTGATTTTGGATAAAATTAAATTTTTCTTTGACTTGATTTGACTTGGCTCGTTAGCTCGATTCTAAAAATAATTTTAAATAATCGATAAAATGATATTAAATTAAACTATGTCAATTTCAGAAAAGCCTCGATAAGACGAGAACCTAGCTTAATATCTACCCCTAGAAAGCACCACATACTTTCAACTTTAGAAGGACCTGTTTTTTGCTACGACATATAGCTTAGCGGTGATTTATTAGTCTAATAAATAATAATCGTTACAAGAAACCGATGTCATAAACCCGAGTGGTATCATGTGTAGTTTCAAACTTCGAGAAATTATGGTTTCAGGCTAAATCTTATAGTTATGATTTATTAGTTTAACCAATAGTAATTACTGAAAGAAGTTGAAGTAAAAAGTGAGCTGAAAATTGGAAAAGAACAGGACAGACTTGAAAACCCGAGGAGTGGTATCACGTGCACTTTCAAACTTCGAGAAATTACAGTTTGTCCTGTAAAATTACTATAAGTTAACCTAACCATGCCTTGAACTTCAAGACTTATAAAACGTATCATTTATGTAGCGTGTAATTGTAAGATGCGCACGCCCTAGGACAGGGGCGAGGCCAGGATTCCGACTCGTCTCGGGCTCAAAACACTTCTCAATCCTGGGCTAGGCTCCTCTGTGCCACAGACTGGACCACGGTGAGAAAGATTACAAGCCCCAATACTACATGCGTGTACCACTGCTAATTACGTCTCCGCCCCTGCCCTAGGACGTACGATGGTATGCCGGACGGCGCAGATCAATTGCAACAATCTGTTGCCTATAATCTTGGCTAATCATTGGGCCACTCAGCAGCATCCACATGCTTGATTAGAGCCTCGATGCATGGACCGATGTCCATGCTGCCCCTCTCATGGCAACCAAAGCTTCAAACCCTAAAGCGCATCTAATCTAGTGATGTCGATGGGATGCATCGAGGTGATTAGGGCTTCCTGCGTAGCATGAGCCGTATCAGAAAGTGCTTCTCGCAAGAGATTTTCTTTTCTGTGGTGTGGTACCACCGGCCGGTTTCTTCGATGGGTGGTGTCAAAAGTTTCAGATAAAAGAGCACTGGGACCATATGGGAAAAAAAGAGGGGCCTTTTAAGAAAGGGAGCTGCCATGCTTGTCTGCAAAAATTATTTTTTTTCGTAATACAATTTGCTGCAACCACTGTCAATGTAGTCCATATAATTCCACCCTGGAAGTCGGGCTCACCTGTCAGTCAGTGTTGGAACTAGAAAATCTCTACAGATAATTCCGCTTGTAGCTAGGCATGTCTTTAGAAAATCTACTTAATTTTTGTGGCGTGCTGTAGCTGTCACCTATTTTTCGGGGTCATGTAATGCATGTTGTCTGTTGTAAGTTTGGTGCACATCTATTTGAAAGGTGTACATGGGAGGTAGTTGTTGGGCGAAGAGAAGGTGGGATGTATGATAGGCGAAGAGAAGGTGGGATGTATGATCATTTATTAAAAGTGATTACTAGAAATGTAATCGATTAAATGTTAGAAAAAACGTGGAAATTTTCACTAATAATAAGTGATGGGTGGGACTCGATTAGGACCGAGTACTCACGGTTATATGGGGTGCTTAATTGATCTTAATAAGTTATGATTTATGGCTGAAGTTCATAATAGCTGGTTTATTTTGCACTGTAGTTGATAGTAGTTTATTTGACATAATATAATTTAAAAAATTTAAAAATAAAAAAACATGTTAGCATATGGAAAAAAGAACCGGGAAAAAAAAACTAAAAAGCCAAAAAGATAGAAAAATATAATTTAGAAATAGTGAAAAATAAACAAGAAGCTAGAAGTTTAAGTCAAAAAAACTTTGAAAAAACTAGTAAAATATAAAAATTTCAAAATTAAAAGAAGTTAGAGTCACTCAACTATTAAATTAATAAAAAGAAGTGCTGAAAATTAATTGCTCATATCTGGACAATGTATGTCGATGTCTTGTCTACGAACAAAACAGTACTAGAAACCTCGCTTGGGCACTGCATATTGGTGAGCTAAGCTCCCTGGATTAGACGCGTCTTGCTACAAACAAAACAGTACTAGAAAATTTTCTTGGGCACTGGATAGTTGAGCTGAACCACATTAAGAGGATGTTCGAATAGCGATGTTTTTTTTTGCTAAAAATTTACTGTAGTTGGTTAATTTTTTTACTGTAGTTAAGTTAACTTATTAGACATAATTAAATTTAAAAAAATATAAAAATAAAAATGGCATGCTAATCTAGAACGGACGATGCAAAAGAATACGGAAAAAAAATCAAAACACAAAAATATATAAAAAAACAAAAAAATCACTAGAGGACAAAATATGAACAGTACAAACCAATTGTTGCACAGTGTAAAAAACGCCGAACGTGACGTTGGGAAGTTGAGTTGAGCGCCCCTAAGCTCCCTGGATTAGACGTGATCTTGATTTCGATCCAACATTTACCGCATGTTTTGTGTTCTATTCGACGCAACAAGAGTAACCTAAAGTCGCAGGCTTGCACTTTCTTTACAAAGAGCAAGGTTACTGGACTTGCAAATCTCGGTAGTGCTGCTTTACAACAGTGTTACAAATTAGGAAAATTAGCATAGGAACGCTACAAAAGATGCATATAAATTGTTAGAAAATAACATTGAATACAAACCTGGCAGATGGGCACTTGTTGGAGTACATGTCAATGACTCAATGACAAGACGATATTTTTCACCCTGACTTGCATAATCTTTACAGTGTTACCATGCATTACCAACTAAGTTTACCCAAAAAATTCTCAACAATAGTATTTAGGGACACATGTTCCTTGCCTAAGGTGATTACTAGCCAAAATTTGAGACCACCGAAATAATTCACTCATTTTTCACACACAACGACCACTGCTTGTCTGGTTATGGTGATGATGTTAACATCCAAACACTTGGACCTCAGCCAGTGGAGATAAGCCCAACTTTCCTTCCTTTTCATCAGAGCAATAGGCCAAAATGCCGCTCTCGTCGCGGTACTAGTCCTAACCCTTTTCCCAAAGGATTAACATTGGATGGTCTCATTTTAGGGGGTGATCGGAATAGCGATGGCTTTACTGAAAAAACATCAGAATTTACTAAAAACATTGTAAGTGAGTTAGTGGATAGTGTAATAAATAGTGAAAAAAAAGCTGAAACTAGAAGCTGAAGTTAAAAAAAACCGAAACGATCAGGACCTTAACAAATTGGAATCTTGGAATACGTTAATAAAGACTTTAGAGTTTAGGTTCCTTTGAGGCTTTTCTTAGAAGCATTAATGGTTTGGCTACCAAGTTAGCTGTTACTTCCGGCGTTCTCGAGTAATTGACAGTCTTGACCTTTTGTGGTCCCTAAGATACATTATTGATCTGTGATTTTTATCGTAGCAATCCAAGTCATGGTACTGGGAGGATACACGCGATGCAGATCTGTTTATGGGAACATTTTCTATTGTAATTTCCATAGCGACAATTTTAATTACTTTTACATATATATTAATGACGAAGGATGAAAACCGGAAATGTTAAATTACACATATATACTAACATAGTTGTTACTTTCGGCATTCTTGAGTAATTGACAGCCTTGACTTTTTTGCGGTCTGCAAGATACACCGCTAAGTTTAATGATGAAGGGTGAAAGCTAGAAAAGTTAAATTATATATATGCTACCATAGTAAGAACTATTTTTTAAATAAAAAGTAAGAACTATTTGAGGGCAAAGCTAGGGAGCACAAACCAGAGAGAGAGCTCACATGAGAGGCCTTTGCATGTCAAACACCTAATAACTCCTAAAACTAGTACAGCCACTAATTCCAGATGGTTAATGCCCCTGCTGTAACCACAGGCATGCAACGTCAGCTTCCACATTTGATGCAAGGGGAGAGATAGTGCCTATTCGTTTGGGTTGTGATTTATGGTTTATAACTGTGACTTATGATTTTTGGTCCGAATGCAAGCGGTCGTACGAACGAACCGTAAGCTGATAAACCGCTTCTAAAAGACTACCCCGATAAATCGCTTCGAAACAACGGTGAAGAAATACCCCGTTTATTTGTTCGAAAGAAGTTATAAGTATAAGTTTAAATAAGCTGAAAAGAACGTGCTCATAATGTCCCGTGAGATAGTATCTGGCTGGCAATGGCACAACATCAGCATGATTCCATTTATTGAGTGCAGCTGCCATGGCAATAATAATGCAAATGGAGTAAAAAGGGTGAGGACTCTGGTGAAAGTGGGGAAGAATTATGCTGCATGCCCTGGCCAGCTAGCTAATTATGTGCAACAACGCCCTTCCAAGATGCATGCAATTGCGGTCATGTCCATTCCTCTCACTGGGCAACTAGGCTGACCCAAGTGGTATGGAAGTGGAGCAAAAGCCATCATTGACGCCTCTGTGTGCAATTGACTGCATGCATGGGTGGCCCTCATATCATATCCGAGTCTATTCTTTTCGATTGTAGCTGATGGTTTATACTTGTGGCTAATAGTTTTTATCTTTAGAGCGAGCGTTTGTGTAAACGAATTAAATACCGATAAGCCGCTTCGAAAATGTTGTTCCTATAAGCCGGTTCGAAAAGACGATGGAGAAGTTGTCCTGTTTATTTGTTCATAAGAAACTATAAATCGTAAATCAGAAATCATAAACTGAAAAGAACGTGGCATTGTTGTTCTACTGGGGCTTGCATGTCCACCACAAAAATTCCCTGTGGATAATATGGAGATGGGGGCATAACTGTGAGCCTCAGGTGTTGATGGACCATGTCCACTGGATAAATTTGCTCGCTCAGAGTAAATTGCATCAACTCTGTGGACAGTGGGCTCAAAACCAAATGTTCAATTGTTTGATGATGCAAGCAACACATGTGTGCTGGTAATTCTGTATTGTTGGTTCACCATGACAGTAACACTTGATACACTGGGTCCACAAGGAGGTGTTGTATCCCATAATTGAAAGAGGTAGAATGGATGTCAAGAAGATGGGCATCTTATCTCTTAAAACTCCATGAAAGTTAGCCGAAAGTGTCAAGCCTTTTCCATCAGTTTCCATCTTTATTCCTCAGATGATAATTAGCCATTGTTAACATTCTGGTAGTAGGCTCATCAGAAACAGTAGTGGCTAGGATGAATTAGTTCTCCAATAGTCCAATTGTCATATTGATATATATCTTCTTTCTTGTAGAAGGCAGACAAAACAGGTTGGGTTGGCATTTGTTACTTCAATTTGTCACATTACCAACTGGTCAGATAGGGGACGGCTTTTGCATTCTTTTGTGTGGTCATACAGTTACACACACACACACACACACACACACACACACATATATACACGCGCGTGCAATCGAAAACCCTTATGCCCCGTTGGTACACTACTTTATTTCCTGATTCATGTGAGAATTGAACTGTTTTTGTAAAATCTTATGAAATTTCTTACTTCCAAAGGGGGCTTAATTTAAGTTATAATTGAAGAGTTTTGCTTAAAGATCGCTCTGACCAATCCCTTTCAGAATTGACACGCTATTAGCAATGATGCATGCCCTGCTGATGGGCACTGTTTGCAAGTCATGGATTAGTGGCCTCATTTGTAGGGAATCATATTAAAGGCCGGCTGGATTACGACCTGTATGTTATCTCTTCCGTTTGATACGTTTATGATCTGATCTTGTCAAAAGTAGCTGGAATGGCAATTTGGGTTGAAAGAAACCAGTCGCCGCTTCAAAGGCTGCTCATAGGCATATATAGCCAATTTGAAAGTGCAGAGAGTATTGCCGTCTTGTTAATTTTTCCTAAATGAAAATATCGAGATAAATAAATAGAGTTCGCACAACGTAGAAAACCTTAAATCTGGACTAACCGTCCGTGTCATAAAATTTGAACCCAAATAAAATGAAAATCAAACATGTAACTTCTAGCACATCCGTGGTAAAGGTGACGAAAATAGTTTTATAGGAATGCATGCGAGCCACCGAGGTGCGACATGATTTCCAAATTGATTGTCCTTTTTTTTTTTAAAAAAAGAAATGTACTTCCTTTTATATTATTAACCTACGGATGAAGTACAAAGTATATAGCTTTTACATTAAAGATTCTAGATGAATAATATGTCACTGTCTAATCCTTAAGTCGATGTATATGCTTGACTTTATCTTCCTCTCCAGAGAATCTAGATCTTAAGATGGCACCATCATTGCCGATGATAACGACAACGGGAATTAGTAGATTATCGATGGTCTTCATTGATGTGTAGGACTTATGTCTCTATTGCATTATTGTTGATTAGAAGAAAATCAGAAGAGATTTATTTATATCTAACTTGACCTAATTTCGATCTCCGATGTAGGCATCGTCATTGTTGTCTAGGTGAGTTGGTTCGATCAAACTCCCCATATATAAAGAAAATCCGCCGAAGGACTCGTCGAAGGACAAACTATAACAGCTTAATCTAGTAAAAAAAAAAAGAGAAACCAAAGCGAGGATTACTTTCAAAAATTAACAGGTCTTCCACCCACTTGACACAGGCGAAAACGTTGGAGAAGAGGAGAGGGGGGTCGACGGCGAATGGACCGCGTTGCTCTCCCTGGCGGCCAGCTAGGTTCCTATTGCGTCGTTGTTTTGTCATTGGGTCTTTTCGGCCGGCAGTTCAGATTCAGCGAACTTGTTTGGACCTAGGACACAAATTGTTTGTCATCTTTGATTTTTTTAAAAAGGTACACTCAACTCACACCACGCTAAGCCCCGATCAACTTTGGCTGCTCGTCGCTGGCGTTGGGCGATTAAAACACTGTAGTAGGTACTGTAGCTACAGTACCTGTTACAGTAAAATTATTTTTTTTGATTTTTTTCCGTTTTTTGTTTTTTGTTTTCGTTTTTTTTAATTTTTTTATATTTAATTATACTCAATAAACCAACTCAGCTACAATGTTTTTTCAATCAGCTACAATATTTTTTCAGCAAAAACCAAAAACCATCGCTATTCCGATCACCCCCTAATAATTTTTACCGAAGCTCAGGACCTATCGTAGCATAGGCACAAGCTTTTATGCTGAAGACACGCGTATGTGTACCTGATTAGTTATAAACGGTGAGAATGAGCTGCGTGCTCACGGCCAGCTGAGCCACACTCATTTCTCAGTTTGTCATATTTGATTGACGGTGGATCTACAGCCTGTAAAATGGCCGCTTCGATCACTATGGGCCTCATTTGTATACCTGGTCTCTTTTAGGCTTCCTTCCTTATCCGTGGACCGTCAAATTCACATAAGGCCTCCAGTAAGAACAGTCCATAATAAAATCTGGGTTTATTGTACCACGGACCGCGTCTCGTCCCATTTTTTTTCCACGTTTCAAAAAAAAAAAAATTCTCTTTCCGAAAAAAAAATATTCTTCCTTATCTAAAGGACAGCCTTAACTCTTAATACAGCATTACTATGTGACATTGTTCAATGCACCAGAAATGTGCGGACAGATAGATGGTTTCTGACGACTATCAATCACCCCCATCAATTTCTGCATTCCGCAGCCGTGCTGCCAATAATCTGGGCACCCTACGTACGATGTTCGTATTTGGTACTAGTCACTGTGCCGTGTGCACGATTCCCCTGGACGCCTCCATGGCCGTACGTGCCGTCGAGCTCATGCAATGCAACCATAGCTCGGCCATGTCCTGCATCCTTGGGATCTCGCTCTTCACTCACCAGTGCGATCTGATCATCTGAAGCCGGTATAACAGGGTGCATACACTTAACCGTAACGAGCGTTTGCCTGAGAAAACACTGTCTTCAACCTCGCCGATGGTAGAGAAGCCGATTGTGTTTTGTCGCCATCGGGCGGTCGCCATTGATGTGACTTCGCTGGTTTCCGTACGCATAGCATTCACTTGATCGCGCTAACTGGTTAAATGGAATGTTAATGTGACGGCTTAGATCTGCACAGTGTGCCATTTAGAAAGGGGAAACACAAGCTTTGATGGATTTAGAAGGGCTTTTAATGGATCCAGCAACTCAACAGCGCACGCGAGGCCGGAGGAACTAGCTCCATCCAAATCCCTATGGATTGTACGATCTTCCGGTACAGACAAACAGTTCGCCCGACTGTTACAGGCTAACTGGGCGTATTTATATGCACGAGCTGTCACGCTCTGCAGCTCATAAAACCCATCGAACAAGGGTATTACAGGATCGAGAGGAGATCAGTGTTGTATACAGTGGGTCTACTAGGCCGTATACTCGGCTATATATATAAATAACTGGTGTCGCTATCTGTTAGCTAGTTATGTACATAATCAAATTTATTTTGCCACATAATAGATTGATTATGCCGTATAATTACTACTAGATTAGGTGACCGATCGAGCCTGATTGTCCCACAACTGTTAGAGGGACATGCTATCCTATGCTTGTCCATGCCAGAGGAAATCATCTCAAAATCATGTAGTTTTTGTATACTCTGCATCTGCCATTCAGTTCCAACGACGGCGCACGAGTGTCGTCGATGTTCTAATCAGAAATCATTGTTCGAAGTCGGAGGTAACTGTAATATCTTGATTTTTCAGAGCCCTTTTAAAGTTTTTAAAATAAAAAATCATTTAGATTTTTCTTGAATTAATTACATTTTAACTAGAATTTTTAGAAATTAAAAAGATTTAATATGAATAAAATAAATATTCGTGTTCCCAATGTACCATCTACCTTTTGCTAAATTAATTTAGTTTCGGTGCAGCCAATCTCCCAGAATCAAATTTTCCCCAATCTAAGTCGGAATCGCTTCTTGACATTGATTCATCACCTCCGGTAAGTTTTAGTCCATACCGTCACCTCTCTTAGACTTACCTCATCGCATTCTATACCATGCTTTCCTCCTTTTCCCTAAAACCCTCTAGAAAATTTTGTCTCCGACACCTAGCTATGGCCGCTTAGGGTATTAGCATTTTCATCTATCCGATGATGTTTTCTTCAATCCTTTTACATCAAAATGTGTCAAACTATTTCAGGTAGCTACCTTTCAAGTGGCTTTGAATTTCGTTTCGTTCACCTAGCACCAAGATATCAAAGTTTTCCTTTTTTCTACCGACGTTGTTCAAACGTTGATTGTGTCACCTTTGGCGAGTTTCTGGCTTAATCGATAATTTTTATAGCTTCACCATATCGCGTTCTATGCCTATGTATTATTTCTCTCTCCTACCCATGTCCTTGTCACCATCGCCATCGTTGTGGGTCCCACCGACCGGTGCCACCTTCGACCATCTCTTCCTCAAGACTATGAGATTCTGTTTTGCCTGTTGGTCGACCTCCCTTGGCTCTCCCTCGCATGCACAAGCCATGGCCAAATCGTGCTCTGTACATACCATGAAAGCTCTTTGTAGCCTTCTTCATTGCTTTGAGTCAATGACATATGGGTCTCATGCTTCATACACACCAATAAACCAAAAATCAGCCCAAAAAGAAGATAGCAGGGAATATTCTCTCATTTGAGAATTTTCTAGAATTTTCTTTTCAATCGATATTCCAATCGCTCGTTCTCCTCTATCCTAACTCTGATTGAGCCGATTTCCCCCCTAAATTCATCTAAAATTGAACTATATATTTTAGTTCTAGTGTTGTAAAATTTAAATTTTATTTGAATTTATTTGTATTCATTCGAACGATAGATAACGACTTTGAAGGAGCAGAAGCAGGACTTGAAGATAAAGAAGTGGTAATTGAATAAGGCCAAGGTAAGTCATGTCCTTTGATCATATTGAATCTAGTTTTCAAATCTATTATGTATTATCTTATTTTAAACTATCATGTATTACTATTTTATTACAAATCTTTATATATTGTAGTTATTGTATAAATAGATTAATCTCTTACTTAATAATTTGAATGATATGATTCTATTATCATCATAGGATGGGTAATTATCTAGTGATGCTATATTAGTTGTTATATGGATTATATGTTTAGTAAGCTTAGCTGTGCTTATAGTTACATTGGGCTCATCATCCCGTATGTCAATTAATTAATTTTGACTGAATGGGATATTGAATCATGGTTGTAGCCACATTTATAAAATTTATGTGTCATAATATTGGTGTGTCATTGGTGTTGGTTATATAAAATTCTCTTGGGCGAGTGATCGTGCAGTAAAGGGGAAAGTGTGGATTTCACTTTGAGGGATGTGTATGTCTTGCCTGGGTAATGTCTAAGAACTTAATTTTATGTGTCATTGATCTGAGTCTTATCGTGCAACCAATGTCTAATATGGGACATACCTAACTGATTAATTTATAATATTTTAATTTTAATTTCGCCATTGTGATGAACATGGATGCTGATTTCTGTGAGATACAAGAGGGGGGTAAATATCGACTAGACGATTAACCTACTCGACGGCGAAACCTTAGCAAGTGAAATTAGGTAGATGTTGAGCTTTGTAAAGGCCGTATTGTGATTTTCATGAACGTGGAGATAATCATATCATGTGGGTAAAATTGTACAATCTCTGTAGAGTGTGAAACTATTCGAATAGCCGTATCCTCGGTTCTGGACTATGTTTAGTGATTTCACATGAATGGTAGAGTTTTCATAAAAATCTGGTTGGGATAAATTTAGAAAGTGAATAGTTAGTTCACTGGTAGTTCATTACATGAATGGTTAGTCTACGGGTAGTTCATTGAGTGAATGGTCAGTTCACTTATAATTTATTCAATTCCTTTGGTTGTTTATTTATTATTGATTTTCTTAAAGTTTGCTTTCAATCTATTTACTGTATTTATTTTAAATTATTGCTTCTGCAAAATAACCTGTTAGCTATCATTTGGTAAGACTTGCATATTATATTGCATCTTTGTTACAAACGACTTACTGAGTACAATATACTCACGGCTTTATGCCTATTGTCGTTTAGTTGAGGAAGAGGAACCATACCATTTGGATTTACCGAAAGGAGGATACTTCGACGGTTTCACAAATTAGAACTTCGCTACCAGTTAATTGCCTGTGGGCATGTCGAATGACTACCATACTTAATTTTATTTTTCACTGCTAGTTTCTTAAGCCCTTCAGCAAAATAAGTTATAAGCTTGGCTATAAGGTCGTACTATGATAATTATTAATATTTGAGTCTTTTTTCTTTATTAATAGTGCATATGGTTTATATCTCATCTATGTTTATACTGTGTGCACTAGCATGATCTTGGACTAGTGCGGTATATACAGAGAGTCCGGATTTGCACATTCATGTCTCGACAGTAACGTAAATTCTCTCAGAGTGACGCTTTTGTGTCCTCTGCCATTCGGTTCTCGGGAGATCAAGGGACTGGGACTAGAAAGCTGTCCTCGAAGAATGGAACAGGAGAGCTGTACCAGTGATAGTAACTAGGGGTGAAAATGGATCAGATATTGCTCAAACCACATTCGTATTCGTATTTGTAAATGAATATGAATTCGAATATTCTCGAATATGAATACTAATAAAATATTGTAAAGAATACAAATTCGAATATCTACTTAATTCGATCGGATTCAGATATTCTTATAACTTATGTAGTATGAAAACATTAACAATATTTTATCCTCGTACAATCACACTTAATTATTCTAATTTATTTACTTCACCTAAAGGAATATGAATTCATGTTTAATTAAAAAGTTATCCAACTAATTAGTTGTATTGTAATAAAATATGCATATTGCTTTATTGAATACGAATATGGATACATATAGTCTGGATAAAATAACATTTCAGATGGAAAGTATCTATACCATATTCGTATCTATATTTTTTATATGAATTTAAATACGAATAGGATATAAATTGTTAATTGAATGATAAAAGCTATATCATATTTACATCGTATCAAATATAGTAACCGAATAATACGTATCCACTTTTCACCCCAATAGTAACAAAAAGGATGGCTATTCATAGTGTGCATGCATCTTTGCGTATTACTGTTATAATTGTTGTCATGCTGCCCTTTTTATGCTGCTGTCGACGCCGGCCTCAGGTCCTAAGAATGAACGCATCTAACTTTTCCTTCCACATAAATGTCAAAATAACATTCGTGTCGACCAGGCTAGCTGCTCAGGGATTTAACCACCATTTATTGGCTAAAAAAAGGTCTGCTAGATGAAACCTCGTTTTTTAAACTACAATTGATGACTTTTAATTATAACTAGTAGGTTTAATAGAAGTTAAATCCAAAAATCAATTAAAAACGGAAAAGAAGGGACGAAGCCATCCATCTCTCAGTACCTTTCGTGTTCTACAAATGTCACATCATTCGTACTTGCGGCTGAGCTGAGCTCCAGTTGTCGTATACGGTACACCACTGCAAGTACCAGCTCAGTATAAATGTACAATACACCGATCCTTTCATTTTCAGTTCAGGGGCATGTACAGATTGTATACGATTGACAAGGCGTCACGGAAACTTGCAGCCACTGAAGCAAGGCAGCATGTGCACTGGAGATAGCAACCTGTGCTCTTGACTTTGCCTGTACAGTGCAAATTCCTAGTCTGGAGGATGCAAATGTCTTGGCTCCAGCTGGCAAGGGCAACAAGGTGACAAAACCACATTCATTCGCACACAGTGGCCAAGCCGAGTGCTACTGTGGATCGAGAACACAAATCTCATGGAAACAGTTAAGTCAGTGAAGTTGAGATCAGTATCTTATCTGGTAGAGATTCAGAGACAGAAGCAATAGATACTTTGAGCTTGATTGGGATTACAACTAGGAGGAAACAAACAATACACTAGAGAGTAGCTAGAGAAAATCACTTGGGGGTCAATCCGGGGTATACAGAAGCTAACAATCATAGGGATCCTAGACATGATGCACCAGCAGCAGCAGCTGCAGAATGATGATGCCTGAGACGGAGAAGTGATGATGAGCTGCTGCATGTTGCCGTTGCAGGAGCCTGAGCATGGAGCAGCAGCACCTCTCTAGTCGCTGCTCGACGACGACGTGTCAGACGCACAATCCCATGCAACCTCGTAGACCTGCACCCTGCGGTGGAAGCTGCGGTGGCAGCCGCAGGCCGCGCATTTGAGCGCGCCGACGGTGCCCTCCCGCCGGCGATGAACTCCGGCACCCGTCCACGGCGTAGCCGCCGGTGCTGGCCGCATGGTTGCGGCGGCACTCGCCGTACCGCACGCTGCAGCAGCTGAACCGCACGATCGGCTCGCACCTCCTCAGGACCACCAGCCTCTTCATCATGAGATGAGCTTTCTCTGCCTCTCTTTCCTCCCAGCTAGCTTGCTTTCAGCACAAAGCAACCCCTTTGCATCACACTGCATATTTATAGCCATCTTCCTTCCCTCCTTCCCATCCTCCACCTAATGCATTGTTTCTCATGGACAGAGTGGTAAGAAGCACAAACTTCACATGATCATTCACTCATGCCTGTGCATTAGCAGAAGACCTAATTGGGCTGGCTGAATTGATGGTCCAGCAAATTCCACCTCACACTAGCAGAGCAGAACAATTCTTGGGCCATTATGGCAACCATACATTGGATTGGAGTCCTCCCTTTCTGCCCTACCTCCTTCAGTGGCCTTTTTTCTCTGTATGTATTTTTTCTTCGCCTTTTCTTCCATTCATATAATTGGAGTGACCAGTTAAGGATACTTGAATCCTAAGAATCCCAAAAGAGTAGGTCCCTTTGATAGAAAGGATATCATCAGCATTGCATGCCAGCCTAGATATCTAAGAAGGCAGGGTGTTGATTGGCTTTGCTCAATTCTCTGGCGGGTTGCAGCCACGCAGGTACCTGTTCCTCGTCTCCCTTCCTGTGCAATAGATTTCCTTTACTGTTTCAGCATGTGAGATAATGTGTAGACACGAATTTATAAATAGATGTAGACTCCTAAACAACAATTCACTGGGTACGACAGAGAAAAGCTAAGACTAATCATATACATGAAAAGAAGGGATCACAATCATGCGATTGGCGGAAGTGAAAACATATCATAATCAAGCACATATCATAATTATTTTGTTCGTAAGGACTAGTGACTCGGTATAGAAGAATAGTGGTATACGATGACCTGAAACCAAAGAAGGATTAAACAGTGATGATACAATCTACTCGGTTCAATACCAAACATACCAGAAGCACTCGAACAGTCAGGGCAGAGCAAAATGCTATTACCTGTAGACTGTGGATGGTCCCTATTTGAGTGGGGTCCAAGGTCATCATGCCTTCAGCTTTCTTAGGTTCTGCATCTACTCCAAAAGCAGGGATTTCCAACATCTGGCAGAAAAAGAATACAAACATTCAATTTTAATGATACGGAATAATATTGCAAGGACAACAAGGGCGGCGTGCATATTTTAATATGTAGATGTTAAAAAATGCAAAACATATGCAGAAAGCACAACTTGACAAACAAAAGGATACCTAAGGTTCAACTAATACAGTCAGCGCTGCCAAAAACTGCAGGGACAAGTGGAGCCTATTTATCTTGTAGTACTCTTTCATTACAAAATTCAGGTCTTGAGATAACTGAGCATAAGACCAAGAGATAAAGCAATATCTTGGAGAAACATAAGAAATCATAGTTGCAATAATGTGTAGATTCAGAAATATTTGGAATTAGTAAACCCACAAGTAAATTCTGAGCTGAAATCTAGGAGATTATCGAATAAGCAAACAGAAATCATGTAAGGGAAGACCCAAGCTGACTGCCTTTTGCATTTGCATGCCAAGGACTAAGTTTAGGTTATTCATAAAGCAATCACATCGCCTTACTATACAATTGCAAAGAATTGAACACGAGATCACATGCAACAAGAAGACAAAAACATGTGCATTCTAGTGCAGAAGACTAGGTTCACCCTTTGAGAACTCAGGGCATTGCAACCTCATGTTGGAAATTCCATGATACTACATATTTTATATTGGGATAAGACCACACAGGATGAAATGAGATTAGAAAACGAAAACTTTTGGTCCCCTTCTTTTCAACTCATGGCTTATGACTCCTTCTGAACAAACAAACGGACAACTTCTTCGTCGTCTTTTTAAAGTGGCTTATCGGCATTCGGTTTATTCACACAAGTGCTCACCAAAAGCCATCGGCCGCAGCCGAAAAGAACCCACCCTTTGCCTTTAACCACCCAACTGCTGGAGAACATCAACATTAGACCTATCGTTTTCCTTGATACTAGATGCTACCAATATAAGATTGCTCTCATGGTGTCGTGCCTGTGTAATTGTGCTTCAATAAATATGTTTTGCTAGTTCAAATTTTACTTGTAGCTACCATGTCTCACTCGTTATATTACCATGAAAAGAAATTATATACATCTCAAAGATATGTCTCCCAATCAAGGACCTTGGTATTCTGTGGTAGAGACTAGACAGAATAGTGTGCAAGGGAGATACAAATCATACAATCAGCTAGCAACCAGCTGGAAATATTAAATGAATCACAGAAGCAGCATCAAATTCTCAATAAGCTGTAGTAGTGCGCTCATATATCACTGTTCAACTGCCTTAGGCTTTCTTTTTTTTCAGATCAACCTTTGAGCAAGTGAAGAAAGGATGTGGTGTGCCAACCATCAAGTTTATGGTCTTGTGTGACAAATGAAACGGCAGCTAAGTTGGTGATAAAGAAAACAGCCACATGCACTCAAAAGCAGAATGAATCGAATACCGATAAGCAGCTTTAAAAAGGTTGTTCCGATAAGCTATTTCGAAACAGTGACGGAAAAACTATCCCGTTTGTTTATTTGAGAGAAGCCATAAACAGAAAAAAAGAATGCCATTGATCTCAATGGGTTAGCTTATTAGAGTTACCTTGATAAGACAAGCAAACAACAAACCTAAAGATTCCATAGCTAGTTAATTTAAACTATTCAGGAAATAAATCAGTTTCAGGTAAAGCAAGTTGGTCTAACAACAAAAAATGTACAAAATAGAACATTTAACGCCACTGAAATGCAGCAACATGGACACTGATTTATTCAACTAAAACACCCAGTAACAGAAAAGGGCTAAAAATCAAACAAAAAGATAATTCTGGCATCATGAATCCTTGCCATCTGCCAACAAAAGTGCTTCAGCATTTTCCTTGTGTAAGCAAATGATCAAAACATACATGATAGAGCTAACTGATTGTACTGATGAAAGATAAAGTGTTATGTACCTCTCAAATTGAATGAGGGCTCCACATATCAACCCCATCCCTGTGATACCAGCATGCCAATTCTGAAGTTACTCCAATCACTCAAGTCATTTATGTGTTTCTTTAACTACATGCAAATAATATTACCCACACCTCACCTAGTGGTCTGGTCAAGGAATTCTTTGTTGGCAAGACCACAATGCAATTGAATGTCTCCACTTTGAGTTCTGCTGGATAGTCGATTGCCAGGCTCTGTGCAATGTGTGCTCGGGTACGTAGATGAATTCATCAACATGGGCAAAAGTGAAGCAATCAACAACGAACAGATATAGGCTGTGATTTATATTAGCGAACGCTGAACAACATAGAAGTAATTTGAAGTTCTAAGTTGGGCACTGATACGACCTTTGATGTTATAGGAAAAATAGGGATAGCATAATATTGGAGATTTGGTCTCTAAACAGGAAGGGCATAATTAAAGAAGCTACCATTTGTACAAATTTACCCCTACCCACCAACGACTAGCTTTGCTTTAAGACTTGTTAATTTTTATTTAATACTGAAACAAAACCCTTTGTGGTCTGAAAATAGTCACATGTTGCAATCTATTCTATGGCCACCTTGGAGAAGAATATCAGAAGTGTTGGAAACTGCCTATGGTGGTATATATATCTGAAAAACAAATCTGAAATGTCAACACATGGATGCTTGTAAAAGAATTGCTTCATGCAACGATATGTACCACCATACTATAATATGCCATATGATACCTAGGACTAGGAGTGCAAACTGTTATTAACCATACTATAATATTCAGTGATGCATACATTTCAATCAAACACAGAAATGCTGAAAGTTCAGGCACCATATTTTCGAAATCTGACCGAAACTGCAACATCTAAAGACAATACGTATAGCGGTGTAGCCGTGCGAATGCTAGGGCCACACCTCCTCGAACCAAGGAAGAAGCGTTCAGGGCTGAATCGCGCCGCCGGCGACGCCGTCGCCGGAGAGGAGGACCGGAGGGTCGGGGTGGGCTTTCTAGGGTTTTGGTGGAAGTGGTTTTGGGTTGGGACGGAATTGGAAGGCGGAGATGGCCTGAGAACTGAAGAGGAAAGGCCCAATTGTTTGAATTGGATGGGACGTGGGCCGTAGTGGTTTGCATGGCCTAGAAGTTATATATATATATTATTAGAAAAAGTCCATATAACATCTTTAATTTTGCTCAAAAATCCGTTCAACACTTTGAACTATGAAATCAGATATTTAACCTCCTAAACTTTATAATTCAATTCAAATAACATACTGATCTAATTTTAAATGGTGGTATTGATCGTATGGCATGATGAATAAGCAGTTTTTACTGATCTAATTTTAAATGGTGGTATTGATCGTATGGCATGATGAATAAGCAGTTTTACCACGTAGGATGATACACTGATCAAATTTAGGTGAATAACAGGTGGGGCACACAGGACCTTCTCTTCCGAATCGAAACAGAGAGGGAGGGAACTATAGGAGGTAGTTACCATAGAAGCTCGGTGGGGAAGAAGCCCTTGTGAGCTCCGTATGTTATTGACCTAACTTGGCCGGTGTGTCATTTATATGATAAAATCGCATACGTATCACGTCAGACGGGTAATACTACCATGTGAAACCGGGCCAGAATGTTATTTGAACTAGATTGTAAAGTTTGTAGTTCAAATATTTGGTTTTATAGTTTAAAGTGTTAGATAGACTTTTAAACAAAATTTAGGATATTATATGAATTTATTCCTATATTATTATGCATCGCAGTGTACTTTTTTCTTCTGCATCTCTTCTTAGTTCTCAGGTCTCTTTCTTCAGAGGGTATTTTGTTCTTACATCTCATTAATTACTCTACTTTTTCTCAAGAAAAATATCATATTATGTCAAAAGAATTTCAAACTTTCTCTGCCATTTTCCTCGCAAAAAAAAAAACACTTTCCCTACCAATCATTAAGAACTATCTCTACTGTGTTTAAAACAGTTTGATATATAATTGTTCAGGGAGGGCTGAAGTGCTCTCTGAACAAGTGGAAGGACGACTTTTGAAACAAAATGAGGGAATAATTTGCAGCTACCCAGTGGCCAGTACTTACATGTAAATTGCACAAATACATGTACATGTGTACGTCGACTAAAACCAAGTCGGATTGCTCTAAAACCGGGTTGGATTGCTCTGATTTTTGTTGAAATTTTTATATGGCTTTCAATATTTATTGTGATTATTATTTATTTAACTTAATATGTAATTGTTCATATTATTGATATATATAATTGAGAATAATTTGATGTGAAATTTAACTCGAGAAATTAATACTCGAGATGCTGATGACGGTTATACTGAAATATGATAGACATATTTATTGAGATTGAGTCTACTGAAAATTAATATGCATTTATATGTTTAATCTGGATATAACATAGGACGAAATAACTGAGTTTGTCTTGCTGGATCGGCACTAGTGGTGATCGTTTCAGCTTTTTTCAGCTTCAGTTTCTAGTTTCAGCTTTTTTTACTATTCACTACACTATCCACTAACTCAGTTACAGTAAAAAAAGCCAAAAACCATCGCTAAAATGATCACCACTAATCTTGTGAAGAATCTGATCATGACACGTGACTCACACATGTATGTTATGGACTAATATATTTTAGACTTATAAAACTAGCATGACTGGTTGTAGTTGGTGACATAGTTTGAGTCTTATGGAGTACTAAAAATAGGTGGATCATTTTGTATCACCTAAAAGTAGAGTCTATCAATAGATCTCTATCCACTAGTCTCATATGTAATTATGAGTGACGCTATAGAAAAAACAAAGAAATATAGATTAGACCTAAAAACCTCCGTATAATTAATTTAGAGTTTAAATAAATTCTAACATTGGTATCGCCTCACGCCTCACGCCCGGAGCTGCTTGCGAGCTGCTGGGCGAATTCGGGCGTGCAATCGAAGATGCAACATTAATATTTTTAAATTCTAGCCGCACGGGTATCGATGGCACTGAGGACGTCCACGTCTTCCTGAGGCATGGCAGCACACGCGCCGCGTGGAGATTCCTTCACGGCACAGTTCTCCTCTCCTCGATCACTGCACCACAGTCCCACTCCCACCTTGTACAAGGGAGGTGCCGCTTCTGCTTTTTTCCTTCACGCCGCATGGATCGAGCAACGCAACATCAATCACATTCATACGACGAGCCGCATGAATTGAGCTGATTAAGGCATCATTAATTAAGGAAGATTGGTCAAACCTATAGATTCATGAAGCACTTATTCTCGCAATGACAGCCAATAATGTTTTTCTGAACTACTTAAATCTTGCAAATTAGATAACTCAAATTTCATGATTTAAAAAGAAAATTCATGTTTTTGCTTTCTGTTGGAACATTGATTATGTTATAGACAAAAATAAACCGGAAGAGTCAGAAAAAATACCACTATTGAGGAACATGAAAATTACGTAGAAGAATCTCACCCTGCAGCCTCCTCACCGTGCATTCTCACAGTTTGAAGATACACAGAGAATCTAGATTTGTAGATTTGGGTCTTGACATGCACGGTCGCATGAGCCAATAGATGCATGCTGCACCCTGTGCCTGCACCCAGCCACACGGCAATCGATCATTGGAGAATGGAAGAAATCGGTCGCCATTGGCTGCCCTTTTTTTCATCTCACCCTGGTTCTATTACCTCGTGCCCTCGTCGATCAAAGGAGGCTTAGATCCACCTAATTTGTATGTATTTTATATAAAATTTCTCTCAATTCTTTTGATCTATTTCAAGAACAAGGGCTAACTTGTGAGTTGGGATTTTGATGTGATGATTTTGGTTTAGTTTTATCAAATTTTAGAGTTTTAATTTGAATTTTTGGAATACCAGTCTAGTTCATTCAAATTAGAAGCAAATTTTTAGTGACTTGTGATTGTGATCCATGTGCTCACATTGGACCAAGATTTGGATTTAACTTAGAGTGCTTGATTACAATGTTAAGTAAGTAAATTTCTACATGTATTTTTTTATATTGTTCTTGAACTGTTGAACATAGCACTATATAATTGAGTTTTCAAGTAAACGGTAAGAAAATTTATAGAACAATTTCTAAAAAGAAAGGTGTCAGATAATGCTACTAATGTTTGTAATCATTTTGATAGCTATTGTTTTTTTTTGTAATCGTACATTGCCATTGGTTATATTGAATTATTGATGCTAAAATTGCCTAACACGTTACTGTTTAGTATAGTGTTGCTTGAAATTTATATATATTATTATATATATAGTGAAGTGGTGAACCCAGATTATTTTTGTTCTAGTTCCGCCCCTGTTCACCGTCTTTTCAAAGAGGCATATCGAGATAGTCTTTTCGAAGTGGTTTATTTGCATTCGGTTTATTCACATAAATACTTATGCTAGGACCAAAATACATCAGCCGCAATGAAAAGAACTCACCCATATTCATCTCAAAGAGACCGGGAGAGGTGTACACAAGCAGACACATGTCGCACATCCAGTTTTTTGTGCTCTCCTCCATCTTTACAGCTAGGTAAAGAGTAAAGAGAGAGAGAGAGAGAGAGGAAAGAGCAGCTAGGCGAGGCAGCGTGCATGCAGCTGATGATCTCTACCTAGACTACCAATAAGTCCTCTCACATGTGCCGTGGTGGAGGCGTGCATTTATGCCTTTGTTTTCTTTTTTGCTGAGCATTCAATTCCCACACCCTCGAATTCTTCTGCCACTTTGTTTAGTATCGTGCATCTCCCTGTCCGTCTCTTGCATCTTTCCATACACCTAGCTCCTTTTCTTTGAACACCATGTTTCACGAAATCAATTTTTCTTCAGTAAATTACTACCAGTGTTCAACCATGTGTTCCTTCTCTATGCAACATTGCACCTACACTGAAATTCTTGAGGGAGAAATGTAAGATGGTGTGTACTCAAAGTCTTCATCAGGGAGAAATTAGTTAACTACACCCAGCATTCACATGCATGCGTGCCTCAAGCATCCATACAAGCAAAGTTTGCAAAGAACTCGATCAACTTTTGGCCATGAGTGCTGGAGATTAAGCAATTTCAGCAAGTACTTCAGATTAATCCCAGATTTAATTATAAGCAATAAAGTATAATTTCAGCAGTTATAATATAACAAGAGTATCAAACAGATGTATAAAACTATAGATGAACTACTTAAGTCATATGAACATTGAATTATATTGAATAGAATGAACATGTGAGCCTGAACAACTTGCATAATGCACAGATTGTGATTGAAAATTTTGCTCTCAGATGTCGGGCTGCACATACACTGAGCGCGGCCTCCTCGCCACTAGTGGTCTAGTCTGATCACAATTATGTGTGACAATTCCTAAGAGATAAGACAGGCTTTGAGCTCTACAATTACTTACCAAATGCTAACAACAACCCACAAATTACTTGAAGTAAATTACAGACAAAACTAATATTACTTGTTCATAAATAGATTGCTATAATAGAGAAGCACTGAAAACATGATAATGTAAATAATCAGACTTGAATAGACAACAAAATAGCTCATAGCCTAACTTATAACCATAAATTGTCACACTAATATCTCTATGACCAATATCCTCATTGAGCAATCATAAAGCCCACAAACTATCATGCAAGTCCCCTTGTGCTAGTGTTCTTAAGAATTTCAGAAATAAACAAACCGAGATTTAACTAGCACGGCACACTTAAGCACAATAGCTATATCGAAAGCAAAGAGAACTCACTAAACCGATGGTAATCCAAGCCACCGAGTAGGTTGTCAAGGCAAGGCATGTCAACGGAGACGTTGTCCCAAAAAACCAATCGTCACCGTTAAACCATTGTACAGACGGGGTGGTTCTGGAGATACAATTGCCTCCTTCACAATCTAGACACATCAAATCGCGAAGTCGAGATGCAGAGTGTCATCTCACAAAGTCAATAGGAAGTTTGTGATCTTGCCAAGCACACAAGTCACAACCAGATGGCACAGCCTGAAAATCGGAAGCAACCCGCACTCTGCACACAAGAGTATATAGGAGCACGGCAGATGATTTGTCTTCGAGCAGCAGGAATCAAGGTCACCAAGCCTGGCGAGCTTGCTGCTGCAAAACGGCCAAAATCCTCAAATCAACGACGAAAACCAAATTGCCGCTATAAGATGTTGGGTTTGGTGGTAAGCTCTTCATCCTGATTTAAAGGGGGAAGAACGGCCACGGTTAACAAACAAGGAAATGGTGGCGCTGCTGAAACGGCCACACCGCTTCTTGTGCAAGAGAGACCAGGGAGGCAAGGGGATCCGTTGATCCCCTCCGTGATCTGAGTTGGCTCACAAGGAGCCTTATCCCTTCTCCTTTCGGGTCTGTTTGATATGGCTGTGGCTTATGGCTTTTGATTGAAATTTTTGAATTTTAGCTGTTTGCGATAAAGATTACAGACAGAGAGATAATCGCTTGCGATTTTGGATTGTACAGATGTTGGGTTTTCAATGTGTACTATAATTAACTTGTAAACTCCGTTTTGAAAAAAAATACTCTGTTTAAAAGTTAGGTACTGTAGCAAAAGCCAAAAACCGCTTTTAAAAGTCGAAAAGAAACAGTCCCGAATCCGTCTCTTACAAATGGGCCTTTGTGATCTTAGTCGGCTCACAAGGAGCCTTATCCCTTCTCCTTCCGTCTCTTACAAATAGGCCCTACAAGGATTTTTCTTTTCCTTTTCTTTTAATTCATAAATTAAGCGAAATTTATCAAGCAGCCCAACAATAAGGTCTTGGTTTGCATGAGAGGGCTTTTTTTTTTTAAAAAAAGTTTCCATAGTTTTTACAGGTTTATTAGGGCGTGGTGCATGCAGGAAGGGTAGTACTGTCCTGGCTACCTGAGCATGCAGGAGAAAGGAAAAGGTCAATGGCGCCCTATGAAATCTACAAGCGAGAGCTTGTAGCATTGCCACTCCCGGTACGTTTCCAAGGCCTCATGACATTGCACTCTAGGTTTCTTGTTCTCTTCAATTGAACTTTCTCCATGGCTGCTTAGTGTGTGTGTGTATGTATGTATGCATATGCATATCTATTTGTCTATCTACCTTGTGAAGAGTCCCACTACCTCACACCCAGGGGCAGATCTATAGTAATTCATGCGTATTCAGTTGAATACCTAAATTTTTTTAGCAAAATATCCACTATATATAAAGTATAATATATATATACTAGTGATTGGATTAAATTCGTCCTATTCATGCCCAATTAGCCTAAATCGACCCCGACCCATTTCCCTCTCTAGCTCTCTCAGGCCCAAATAGGCGCACAGTGCTCACTCCTCTTAACCCATTTCCCTCTAGGCCAGTCACTACTTAGTGTCTCCTCTCCTCTCACAACCATCAGTCTCAACAAACTTAAAGTCTCCTCTCCATCAGGCGGCGTTGGAGGTAGGTGAGGAGCACTCGCCCATCTCGACGTCTTGCAATCGCAAGTCACAACTCGAGACCATCGCCAACCTCCTCTTCTAAGTATGCTCGTGGCGGACTCCTCTTCAGTCCTGCTCCTCTTTGTTCTTGTTGGATTCAGGGGTTTGGATCTGAATTTGGAAAGCTCCAAACTTGGCAATTATGCGATAGAATCTGAGCTCCTCTACTGTAAGTGCTGTGCCACGGTTAGATTGAGCAAGAGGAATTTGTAGTTATTTTGCTCAAATCTGCGAGAATTGGCCTTTGTAGAAGTTAAGCCAGAGCTTGAAAAGGTTACTTGTCCTAGTCTTATTCTAGTTAGTGTATTTTTCTTCTGTTTAGTAAGAGGAACTTTTAGCTATTAATTAATTGTTGTTGATTGAATGCAAATTGTTGTATGCTTTGGTGATTGTTAAGCTCCAATTTTGTCAAATTATATGTGTCACTTGTAATTTGTTGATTTCTAGTACATTTTTGTGGAATCGTGAGGAATGTACGTAGTACACAGATTTGCGGTTTTCTGTGGAATCAGGAAGCATGTATGATCCTCAGGTAGTGAGATTACATGCTTGTATACCGCTTATGTTATGAGCCTTCTGGTTTTCAAGTAATCCAGTTTTGTTTTGAGCTGTGCAAACTTTCTAGTCTAATGAAATTATTTACAAAATTTACTCCTATTTGTTTTAAGTTCTAAAAAGAACTGCTATTAATTCATTTTAAAAGCTAAATGGATTGCTGCTACTTCAATTTTTCTTTGATACGAACATCAAGAAACTAAATATATGTCTTCCTTTTGTATTTTATATTAGAACCAAATGCTGAAAATGGTTTGGACTTGGAGAAATATTCCTGGACTCAGCAGTTGCCAGAGGTTAATGTAACCATTCCCGTCCCCCAAGGGATAAAGAGTGGGTTCTTTTGGGCTATAGTTTATGGTTTAAATTTTTGATTTTTGGCTATTCACTAGAGGCAGTACATAGAGGAAAAATAATC
This sequence comes from Melocanna baccifera, assembly GCA_036346265.1. Classification (NCBI taxonomy): domain Eukaryota; kingdom Viridiplantae; phylum Streptophyta; class Magnoliopsida; order Poales; family Poaceae; genus Melocanna; species Melocanna baccifera. The sequence continues at coordinate 18,340,351 of CM070700.1, read as the reverse complement.
ACATACGATTTTGGCCAGTACAGCTGAACTCAGTATATTTTTTTACTACAATCTTCCTATTGACACCACCTTAAAAAACGTATAGTTTAAAAGTTAGTTACTATAGCCCATACAAGCATAAGCTAGTTGATAGTCCATTTGAACCCAACCAAAATCAAGGTTTGTCATCTGTGAGATGAAGAAGAACCATCTGAAGGTTGGACTGCAACGCCAGTCTCCTATAATTGATGAAAGTGACAATAATGAATTGTTTACTTTATCCTCTTCTTTTGGAATAATATTATTCTGCTGATACAAATTATATAGGTTGAAGACACGACGAGAATCTCCCTCATGGAGAGTAATACTTCTAATATGATGTTCTCATGGAGAATAAGGTACAATGCCTTGTGGTCTAACCTGATCTTTGCTAATCTGATCTTTGATATATGTTTGTTTTTGTAGATCTTTGAGCTTCAAAAAATGAAGAAGTCTGCAAATTTAAAATCTTTATGGGAGAGAGCTGAAAAGAGCAAAAAAAAAGGTTGGATCAGCAATGTATGTAACTGTCATTAATCTCTATAATTTGCTATTTAATTCATATCATTATGCTAGCTTTATGTCAACTATTTTATTGTAAGAAATAATTAATTTCTATAATTTCTGCATTTTTATTATATATATACACGTATCATTATATCGGTGTTTTAGAGGAAAGGTGTGTCGTGATATCGACGTATTCAAGCAACCTACTCTCGAAGTCCGAATACCCATTCTAAAAATTCTAGGCCCGCCACTATTCGCACCAGTGCAGCAACACCAACCAAATCGAATTCTTTTGGGGGGTATGCACATCGTCATCTCTTCTTAGGATATTTTAGGAGGAAACTTGAATAATCTTCAGTAATTCTTAGTCCATGCACTCGATCTGTTATTTAATTTTCAGTAATTCTTGGAAAGCAAAATTAAGCGTGAGTGCTAACTGTATGAATCAAGCTGAAATATCTATCTTGTGATGAGGAAATCTGTTCTTTTGGTAGTATATTTTTTAGCTCTAGTATTGTTGCCATAATTTGGTAGTATATTTTTTTTATGAAGAATGTGTCAACAAACTCTGGCTGTATTTTGTTAAATAACCTTTTGTTGAAAATATTTTAAAAATAATATCTATCGTATCTTGACAAATGAACTTTGCCACGCCATGGGTTATAAATCCAAACTTATTTTTAGGAAATGACTCTTTTGATCAAGTGGCAAAACAACACCGTCACGTCACCAACTATGGCGTGGCAAAGGAGGAACACCTAGATGCAATGGTGGTGGCTTGGCCAAAATGATTATTTTTAAAAATAAGTTAGATGATGTGTTTATTTAAATGTATTATTAAAAGGGTCAAACGAGTAAGCTCAAGTATTGTAATTATGCTACCCAAGTTACTCTCTCACCCGAGTATATATGTCAAATCATAATCATAGGTGGCGCTTCAAATCACGCATAAAGGAATATTTTAATGACACATCTTCCGAATTGTTGTTCAAGTACATATGGTGGAATATTTTGAGTTTTTGACCGTATTCATTGCTACTAAAGGTAGTGTTCATTTAAGTTTCTAGTTTAAAGTTTTTTGGGTACTATTTGATATTATTTAAGGTTTTTCACTGTATCTACTATAAATTTTTGAGCATAATTAAATTAAAGAAGTTACATCATCATGAATAGTACAAAGAAATAAAAGCATTGTAGTGTCAGATTCCATGACTGAGCCTTTCAGAGGTCACAAAGGGAAGAAAAATTAGGTCAGATGCCTTATTAGTGTTAATGGCAATAAAGATTTAGCTAAAATTGTAAGGTGACAATTTTCTTATAAATAATTAACTAGCATAATTTATATTGCCAAAAGGTACCTAAGAAAAAAATAAGTTAATTCTGAAAAGTTTAATAAAAATCCAGATATATTAAGCATATTAATGTACTACAGAAAAGATTGGCTACAGCATGCGATTTTCATGCATTAAATTGAATCAAATAAATGCATGACAGATTTATGTATAATTGAATCAAATATTAAAAAAGTAAGCATAAAAGATTACGATTTAAAAGGATACCCTCAACTCTTCTTCCACATGTTGCCCATGATATGTAAAAACTTCCAGCTTGGAACTTCAAGCTTTTATTCAAAATTGGAAACATCTTGCCAGATCTGGCTCAATCTTGTTTACTATTACTTTATCTAATGTCACAGATAAAGTAAAGTAATTTATTAATTATTAAATTTATTTTTATCCCCTAAAAAAGAATTATTTTTATCCAATTATCTTGATAAAATTGGATAATTTGTTCAAAAATTAAAGTATACAACAACGTTGTTTATTTCAAGCGTTTGATCTCGAGAGGACAGTTAGGATTATTAGAATTTAAACCCACTTAGAAATGGGTTGATCTCAAATTCTGGGGCATTTAGATCTTCTCTTACCCCTGCCTTCGTAGAACTGCATACGATCAATGGCTGATTAAACTTAAAACAAATAAATGCAAAAGAAATTAAATAGGCGGTCATATAAATTAAACATCTATAACATATATATATATATATATGTTATAGATGTTTAATATATTATATATATATGTTATATATATATATATATATATATATATATGTATGTATGTATGTATGTATGTATGTATGTATGTATGTAGAAAAATGATTTTATACTTCTGGGAGTACGTATTTTCACTTTTAATATATCTTTTTAATGGTATTATTACATCTCTCTATCTATTTGATCATACTTTAATAATGATTATAAAATACTCCAAAGTGAGTTTCATTAAAAATTTCATCATAGTCCATTTTGTTATAGTATAAATTGTATATGTACTTTTTTCCATACGAATAACCAATAGTAGAAACAATGTGCTTTACTTTCAAAAGGTACACTGTAGTAACATTATTTACGCGTTGTTAAAATTTGCATCCAAAAATTTGCAAATGCTGTTACAAAACAATTTTACACACTAATTCATACTTCATAGAACTCCACAAGTTGCTACATCAACATTTCTTACCACAGAAAATACAGACTGCAGTCACATCCATACATTACAATGTCAACAATTCTAGAGGAAACTACGAGCTACATCCATCGTTTCTTTTTTGTCTAGTAAATGTCTTGTTCAACTCAAGTTCTTGTTTCACATCGATTTCTTGCATAACATCACTGGTACAAATCACAACCCATCAAGTAAGATGCATAGCGATCTTTCCCACATGTAAGCCTGTCAAAGAACAAAGATGTAGTCCAGAAGTTAAAGGCTCACTCCAAAAACAATGCTCCAGATAGAGTATCATTAATATATGAGAATACGTAATAATTTGTCAATTGCATATAATTTCTCAACAATATATGAATATGTTGCAATAGACAATGCTCAACTAGATAGTCTTAATTTTCCACAAAATTCTCCCAAACAGAGGTTAGAACTATTGTCAATGACAAGCTTTAGCATTTATCAAGCAAAAGGGAAATGAACCAGCCAAGAAATGGTTTACTACTTGTAGCTGGATTAACCCATTTACTGGACAACAAAATTCCTGTTTGCATGGTGAATGGTGTATAGTCTAGCATCTAGACCATACTGGTGGCGCAGTGTTGGAGGGTGGTGGTGGGGCCATCGTGAATGTCCTTGCCGTCGGGCGCGGGGTTGGAGGGGGGCACCGGCATGGCGCAGTGGTGGAAGGTCGGAGGGGGGCGCCAGGGTGGGCCACTGTTGGAGGGGAGGCGGCGGTGTGACGCTGTGAGGAGCCTAGGTCGGAGGGAAGCGACAGCGCAAAGCAGAACATGTGGGGCAGGGGGAGGGGGTGGCAGTGGCGACGAGGGCTGGGCGGCACTCACTGGTGGAGGGGTTGGCGTAGAGTGGGATGGCGCGGAAGGGTGCGGCGATGAACCTTAGCGGGGAGGCTACGGGCGTAGATCATTGCAAGGCGTTGGGGGGCAGGGTGGTGGTTTTGCTTTAGCGCCCAGGGTGGAGAGAGCCGCGGGAGGCCGAGGAGGGCACCGCTGGGGAGGGAGCGGGGAGAGCCGTGGGAAAAGGGGTGGCGCCAGGGGATGGTGGAGGGGAGCGTCGGGGGCGATGGTGGAGGGGGGCTGGGGAAAAGGGGTGGCGCTGGGGGAGACTGACGTGAGGGGAGACAACGACGAGGACAATAGGTCGGAGCGCGACGACGATCAAACCCTAGACATGCAAGGTGAATGAGGCAGCCAAGGAAAAGGGTGGAGTTGTGGGAAAAATTGAGATGCATAGGCGGGTGTTTTGTGAAAAGCATAAGTTATTAAAGGTTTCCACCTACACAAATCTGAGCCGTCCGTGTGAGATTTGACAGCCCACGGTTGCGTTTACATATTGCCATTGAACAATATATTTGCACTACATACACACACACACACACATATATCTTCTAAAAGATGTACAGCTCTCTTTCTCCTTCCTTCATGATCCATTTAGGACTGGTCACCACAAGTCCACAACCCACCATTAGCAGCATAAACTTTTACATGATCAGTTCCGTTCCAAACCTTAGCATCAGAGAAACAACAACACAAAAAAATCTTACAAGAAAACAAGGATTAAACAAACTGGATTGATTGATGGACACCCAGCTCGATCTAAAATCACCGAGAGCTTGAAGCTTGTTAGGTTTCTGGTCGATCAACCACTCGGCAACCTTAATTTCTTAATTTTTGTTCTTGCTCTAGCCGCTTAAGCCCGGTTTGGAACGATGAAATTTCACAAGAATTTTACTGAATTTCACAGGAAACACTTTAATTTTACAGAATAGAAAAAATTCCTGCGTTCTAAATAAGGTATTAATTTCCGGTTGCACACGTACTTAGAAGAACTCACTGTGGTCCCTCAATGGCACCACGTCGTCCATGAGCCCCATCTCCCCATGCCCCATGCCGTCGTCGAGCAGCCAGCTCTCCAGCATCAAGAACGCCGGTGCGGCACTGACCATCTTGCTCGTCTCAGTCGAGCCCTCGGGCTTCTGCTCCACGGCCGCGGCCGCGCCGCCGCTGTAGTTCGCCGACGCGGATGCCGTGTCCTCCCCGGAGCACTGTGACTGCTGCTGCGTCGTCGCCGTCGACCCCGACGCCTCCGGCCCCTTGCCGCCGCCGCCGCCCCCAGGGCGCATCCACCCCTCCAGCAGCCGCGCGATGTTCTCCGCGCTCGACGCGTACGAGGGAGGCGTCGGCGCCTTCGCAGGCGGCAACGCGTCGAGCGAGAGCGCGTCGCGCAGCGCCTGCCGCGCCGTGTGGATGTCCGTCTGCAGCCGGCGCTCCCACTGCCCCTTGGGTACGGCAGCCTTCTCTCCGCCACCGGCACCGCCCGAGCCGCCGCCACCCTCCAAGACACCGTCATCCGCTCCCCCGCCGTCGCTTGCCTGCATCTTCTTGAGCTTCTTCTTGAGGTGCGTGTTCCAGTAGTTCTTGATGTCGTTGTCCGTCCTCTGCGGCAAGTACGACGCTATCGCCGCCCATCTACGCAACACATCAACAATGCAAAAGCTCAGTATCCATGAAAGAGATCAAGAAAGAAGCAAATTAAAGACGAAATGGAAATTATGGAATCGTCGCCGCACGTACCGGTTGCCGAGGAGCGCCTGGAGGTGGCCGATCAGCTTCTCCTCCTGGTCAGTGAAGTTGCCGCGCTTGATCCCCGGCCGGAGGTAGTTGGTCCACCGCAGCCGGCAGCTCTTGCTGCACCGCATCAGCCCTGCATGAAGGCATCCGCACAAAGGGTGGATCTTGCAAGCCAATTCCATGATTCTATCAACAAGGCATGCACACAAACGCATCGATCCGCACTAGCTACGTACCGGTGTTGGTCGGCACGGCGCGCCAGTTCCCGGGCCGTGCTCCTGGATGTAGGAGACGAGTATGAGGTCCTCCTCCGGCGTCCACGGCCCCTTCTTCACGTCCACCTTGTCGCAGCACGGCGGTCTCCCCACGCCGCCGCCGCCGCCACCGCCTCCACCTCCTCTCTCTTGCACTTCTTGCGCGAGCGGTGGTTGGTGCGAGCTCGAGATCGATAAAAGCATCTTCTTGGCTAGCTAGGCGCAGGTGCAGGAGGGGGTCCAATTAAGCAGATGAGGTACAAGGGGCGGGGGCGAGGTATATATAGGCGATGGCTAGCTTGGCCTTCGGCTTGGAGAGAGATCGACGAGGAAGAATAACTACTACCACGGGAAGCACTTTTCTACAGGTGATCTGATAGATTTCATGCTAAATTAATGGTAGATAAGGAGGGCTCCTCTACTGGATTTTCTTCCCATCCACTGCGATTTGACCTGAGTAGAATGCTGAGCTAATAAACTGTGACACAACATGTAGATATAAAATCAGATATAGATATGTACTACTAATCAAGGTTTAAAAAATCGATTTTGAACTTTAACCGGGAGAGGCCAGTATGATAAAAAATCAAAAAATTTCAGAGGATTTCGGGCCAAAATTTTCAACTCAAAATTTGAATATAAAAATCGGCCAAAAATCAGTTAAAAATATCAGCCAAACTTTTAAACAAATTTTGGCAAATTTTAATTCTAAATTTAACAAAATTCGTGCAAAACAGTTTTTTTGGAGCAGGTTCAAAATTTTACGAGGGGTCACCGATAAAACCAGTTTTCAACCAGTAATCAACCGATAAAAATTTCCCTGCTACTAATTAGGGCCCATCGTATTAGTTTTACCTTCTGGTTTTTGCTTAGAGAAGCCAAAACCAATACGAACACGCTAACTTTTATAAACTGATTCTATCAGCAACTACTATATGCCACGTTGTAACGCACTATGTATTTTATTATATCATAATTTTGTAAGTTACATGATAGTTCGAATATTATAGTGCTTTGCGTTGCACCATCGTTTACTCTCTTTCTTACATAGTATACTCAACAAAAAGCCATAAGCTAATATAAACATCCCAACTTCTATCAGCCACTACTATTCATCAGCTAAAACCAAAAACTCTCAGCAAAAGCCAATACGAATATGCCTTTACTACAAGCGAAAATGAAAATGGGGAGAAGGGCAGCCACACAAAGAGCAGCCAGCAACAAAATTTAATGTTGTTCTTTTTTCGGTTTATATTTTTCCCAGAACAAACTAATGGGACGAATTATCCACCGTCTTTTTGAAGAGGCTTATCGAAACAGCCTTTTTGAAATGGTTTATCGGCATTTTGGCATTCAGTTAATTCGTATAAACACTCATGTTACGACCAAAAGCTATTAATCAAAGGCATAAGGCATCGACCACAGCTAAATAGAACGCACCTTTAATGGGGTTTGGTACTTGCTAGTTTAGGATATCTTCTATTTTGGTTTCCTCTTAAATGGATTTAGTTACAATAGTAATTGAGTTTAGCAGGTTATAAATGGATTTTAAAATAATAGTAATTAATTTTGCATATATATCTGTTTTGCGAGCAAAGGCGGAGATTTTAAGTTTGATCGAATTGCTTAAGTTTGGTAGTACTCCATGAACTGTGCAAAGTTTTTGTAACTTAACCTGCACAGAAAACATGCAACAGACGGAAAGCACCACATATAGAAGTAATAATATAAGCGAGCTTATAAATAAAACTATGGACAGCTAATATTAGAGCTTGTTTATTTCTAGAATGTTTTATGGCTAGCGCAACGTACCCTTGGTATTATTTGAATGTGACCTTTATCACATGATTTCCTTTCAAACATAATAATGATTAAGAAATGCAATAACACTAGAGCATTAATTAATTGGCAAGTTAACTCATAACAACCAAGCTTACTTTCTTAATTAGTACGATGTTGACGACCCAAATATTGTTTACCACGTCTTTGTATGGGTCTACTTTTTTCAGTTTTTTAAAATAATTTTTATCTTTTACTATAGTACTTAACTTTTAAACAGAGTATTTTTTTTAAAGATGGAGTCTACAAATTAATTATAGTACACGTTAAAAGCCGAACATCTGTACCATCTAAAATCGCAAGCGAGTATCTCTCTGTAATCTATGTCGTAAACAGCTAAAATTCAAAAATTTCAACTAAAAACTATAAATTACAGCTAAAAAAACAGACCCATATTTTAGGTATAACTGCGATCATCAAATTGTCCTCTTGCAAACAACGACCACCTAATTTTTATGCGTAATAGGTACATGTAACAACTTTATTTTGCGTTTATCGTGTGGTCCATTCTTGGAATATATAATTGACTCCATGTTCATTTTTAGAAATTGGTTTATTTCTTACGGAAGCACCTCTTGGTGAGTGGTGAAATTGTGGGAGTACGACTCCACTCGTCAGTTTTCAAATCTTGACGTCTATACTTACGCAAATACGAGTACGACTTAGTAGTAAGTTTATAAAGTCGTGAATTTATCTTCAGCCTCCGTATTCTAGGGTAGCGTTCAGAATAGCGATGATTTATAGCTTTTTTTACTGTAGCTGACTGATCTTTTACTATAACTGAGTTGACTTATTTAGCATAATTAAATTTTAAAAAATTTAAAAATAAAAAACATATTAGTCCATCATAAACAATATAAAGAAATACGAAAAAAATAAAATAAAAAAATAGAAAAAAAATAAAATTGTGAACAGTAAAATAAAAACCATCGCTCATCGTTGATAGCTGGCTTCTTTTGAAGCTAAGCAGTAAGAGACGCTCTCATGTATGTACGCGTTGTGTGTGCACATATGTATTAGCTTGTATTGGGAAAAATAGATTTATTTATGTTTACTATATATAGGACTAGTACCAAAAAAGTTTAACAATATGTGAACAATATATATACGTGGTTTTTTTCGTGGCTGTGTAAGAATTCTCAAAAGAGGACAGCAGGGTGCATTGAAGGGATGGGGGCTCGCAAAAGTCAGCTTGATTGGAGAGAAGAGTGAACTGAGCCGCGTGCATTTATTTTCTGTGCCGGTCGTCACCTTTCCCACACCTTTTCCCTTCTGTTAAGCAGAAAGTTAAAAAAAGTTTATGCAACTTCAGATTTACAATCAAATTTCGAAAAATTAACTAATTAACCATCACAGCATACATATACTTGAAGGTTGAAACCGAGCTATCTAGCCTTCAATTAGCTAGAAAACCCAGCAGCCGGATGCCACACTTACCAACGGTTAATTAGGAACACGATGATGTCAGTGCAAACATTTTGTTTCCTATGCGTGACTCCAGTGGTTTCACGTGCACTGTAGGCCTCATCTGAGTATAATTAGTTGCATATAAATGCACGGTCGGTTTTAAACCTTATTGCCGCAATTTATTTATAATTAGGTTCTCAGCAAATGTTTCTTTTCATTAAGTAAACAGAACCGTAATGACTTTATATTTACGATCATATATAGTACAAAACAAGGGACATGCATATATATTTGGATGATGTACTTCTACCTACTTCTATTGTGCCATTGACTTCCTAGAAGAACGGAAAATCGTCCAGCTGCAGGTCGAGTTGAACAGTCCGATGGTGAGCTAATTAAAACATAAAGAAATAAGTCTATATAACACTTTAAATTTTGTGTAAAACTCCGTTCAGCATCTTAAGCTATAAAATTAAATATATGACTCTCCAAACTTTATAATCTGGTTCAAATGACACATTGACGCAGTTTCGCATAGTGGTATTATTTATGTGGTACGATGAGTGGGTGGTTTTGCTATGTATGATAACATGCTGGCTAAGTTGGGTCAATGATATGTGGGGCCTACAAAAGTTTCTCCTACACTAAGCTCTCAGCCGTGCTTCTATGACCACAGCTCCTTGTAGTTCTCTTCTCTCTATTTCGATTTGGGAGAGAAGGCTCTATGGGCTCCATCTATCATTCATCTAAACTTGACCAATATGTTATCCTATGTGGTAAAATCGTTCACTCATCATGCCACGTAGATAATAACACCATACAAAACCGGTTAGGGTGTCATTTAAACTGGATTGCAAAGTTCAGGAAGCAAGTGCCGGTTTCATAATTCAGGGTACTAGACGGGTTTTTGAGCAAACTTCGAGTTATTATATGGACTTTGGCCATTATGTCTTTTGTGCCGTTCTTCTAGTACAGTGGTTCTAGCTAGACTCACCATAAAAAAATTAGGGCATATTCATATTAGCTTTTGCTGATGATTTTTTTGCTACGGCTGATAAATGGTAGTGGCTGATGAATGATAATGACTGATGAATAGTAGTGGTTGATAGAAACAGTTGATAAATAATAGTGGCTGATGAATAGTAGCGACTGATAAATAGTAACGCATAATATAAAAAATAATACAATGAAAGGCACTATAACATTCAGACAACCATCGACTTACAGAATTGTAATATAATAAAATACAAAGTATGTTACAATATGTGAATACGAAAAATAGTGGTTGATAGAAGTGGTTTATAGAAGTTGGGACGTTCCTATTGGCTTAGCTAGACCTCATGGTTATATGCCATCTTGTCTAAGAGGCTGTGTTTGATGCTTTACTTTGCCATGTTTCTTAGCTCCACGGGTCATGTGCCACATACTCAACTTTATATGAGTTTTTTTTGGCACATTTGGTGTTTTTTGAACCCGTATTTACCAAAATAATAGTTGTTACATCAAATTAGCAAAAATGTCACTTCTGAAGAACGGTGGCTGTACGTCGCACGGCCACCATGCGTGAGGCAATTAGTTAGGGTCATTTGTGCTATTCTAATCGTAATTAGAGAGTTTGATTAGATGCATTGCTTTTGTAATTTTTAGATATAGCAAATGAGATTCACAAATTATAAAAATTTTATGTGAAGTCTCTAGACGTAGTGCACTTACTTTTGTAATTTTTAGAGCTCATTTTCTATATTAAAAAAATTCCTACATATAGTCTACTTAAATGAATTCTGCAATAAAATTCAGATTGGAAAAAATTACAAAAAATTATATAATAAAGAACGCTGCATCAAAAGACTCTAGATAAAATTTTATAGTTTTTAGAGCTTATTTGCTATATCTAAATATTTGTACAAGTAGTGCACCTAAACAAACTTTCTAATTGCAATTAGAATAGCGCTAATGACCCTAGCTAATTGCCTCACGCATAGTGGCCGTACGGCAGAGGCCTCTGCCACATGATGGCTATGCGGCCTTCGCGCTATCGCATGGTGGCCATGTGGCAGAGACCACGTGTTGCCCCCTGGGGCTACTGCATGGTGGCTGTGCGATAGAGGCCACGTGTCGCCCCCGGGGGCTACCGCACAACTACCGTGCATCAGAAATGTCATTTTTGCTAATTCGGTGTGACGAGTGCCATTCTTGTAAATATGGGTTCAAATAACACCAAATGTGCCAAAAACTAACTTTGTAGCACATTTAGGGACACTATTTTATTTGCCACATTTTTATGTCTTAAATAAAACATAAAAAAGTTTCTAGCCACTTTTACAAATAGCAAGGACCTTTTTTTAAACGAAAAGAATAGAAACTTTGCAAATCAATTCAGAGAAAGCAAGCACACAACACAAACTACCGGTTTTACTGGCCATGGTTAGGCGTACAAAGGGATGGAAAAAAACATGAGTTTTGAAAGACCGAATATGGCAACAGAGAGGATGAATGGTACTAACTCAGAATTTCCCTCCAAAGTATTTAAGATTTTATCCTCAGACACTTATAGAGGTATAGAACACAAAATCCTCAGCTAAACAACAAACCAACTAGCTCAAATCAATAAAACTTAGAACCTAAACCTTCCAAGGAGTCTGACTGACTTCCAAAAGGCGGTCTGACCAGCCCGAGCAATCTGATAGGCCTTCTAATAGTGGTCTGACCGGTTGCCACAGTAAAGTCAGGGTAATAAATAGTGTTTTAGCCTGATTTTAAAAACTAATGTCGATAGAACTTTTGATCCGAAGATTTAAATGATATAAAATTTTGCACGGATCTTCTCTAGGTTTTTGTAAACCCATTCCAATAAACTATCATAAAAATATGACCAAAGTTGGAACTTTTTTCGGTTTATTGAAAGGTTTCACCAAAACCGAGCCAAAACGTCAAATGGTGAATACAATTTGCTCGTGGGTAGGTGATGACCAAAAAGAGTATAGATGTATTCACACATGTCACTACAAGCTAGAACACTGAAGAACTCGACCCAAAAACCCATGAAATAAGAAATCACTCGAAGATACCAAAATCAAGCAAAAAATGGGTTTCTTCATGAGCTTGCTATCAAAGTGCCTAGATGATAGGAGATTAATTTTCAGAGATCATCTTCATCTCAATCACGTCCTTGACGTGGCAAGTTCAAGAAGAGGGAAGAGAAAGATCACACACCATGCACTCTAAACCCTAACCCTTAAACACGAAGGCACAAGAGAGATAGATTGGATGGTTAATCATATGTCTCTATTGTAACCCTATTTTATAGATGAGCTAGCCAGCCCCAACCATTCCTCAGTGGATACTATCCACTTAGTATAATGGGACAAACCCGTTAACCCCCACATACGGGTTTTACTCACACATGTTCGCTTATGCACGCTTTTCAAAGTGCATAAGCTCATATCTGCTAAATCCTTAGTCTTGATCCGTCTTGATCAAACTAGCTCCATCTTGACCTAAACCGCTCTCCAAAGTATCGCCGACGCACCTTGTGTTTTTATCCAAGGTTGTTTTCGGTATTTTGGCTAAACTACTAAAATACCCCTTGTTAATCTAGTGATCACCTTCCTTTACAAGCAATCGCCATACTTCCCACCGTAGGTGCACCATTAGTTTGCCACGCGTCACCAAGTCTCCCCCATCCTAATTCCATCGAACCATGGCTCACATGGACTGTCCAAGCCTCATGGTGCTATCCTGCCGTTCTAACTCGTCTTCAGCATTTCCTTCCTTCCTCGTGCCATGCTTGAGCTTACTATCTCACTCGACATCCTCGATAGTTCTAGACCTTAACTCCTCTATGAGCCTAGCATCGATCCTCACCATTGACTACGGTTGACTACAAGCGACCCTACATGTCCAAAGATAAGAAATCATTTTCGAGCACAAGTTATTCATAACTTAACCCACATTAGGCAAAACATACATCATATAACCTTAATACAATGACCCAAGTCACCCTAACTCAATCCATAAATCAAATGCCAAAATTCTCAACTTTTACCCAAAACTAATCCTACCAAAGTGCGATCGTTGCAAAATTAAATATTTACTCTAGAAATATTGCAATGGTTCATCACAACATTAAACATGACCTTCTCACATGGTCTTTCAATCTTCCCCTTTACGAACCCATTGGCAATACTAAAATATGCAAATATGAGATGATTTTAGATAAAGAAGATGATATTTTGCAAAGAGAGCTCCAAAAGGTCAAAAGAAGAATACGATGAACTAAAAATAACTATTTGAGATAGAAATGAATAGAAGCTACTGAAAATGATAATTTTTCACAAAAGCTTCAAATCCACCAAATGAATTGAAAAATCTTACTCTAAGTACATATGAAAGAACAATTCTTCTATTTGACCTTAGTTATAGTGAGAAGAGATCACAAGCTCTAACTTAGCAAAATTTTATACAAAAACTCTAAATCATGATCGAGATATGCATTTTCACTAATTTTTCTCTCCCTTTGACAATAGAGTCATTAAGACATATGAAAGAAAATAGTGCATGAATGAAATGAAGTGACTGCATTTTATTCATTTTTAGCATTAAGAGTCATAAAAATTATCCAAAGAGACTTTACATGTATATACCAAGCCATGTTATGTGAAATTGCTATCTGGAATATGGCAGACTATATATAGCAAAACTAAAACCAAATGAGCAATAATATAAAATTAAATGGATTTTTAACATATCAAGTCACTCAAGATTATAGTTTAGCCAAAGATATCTAAAAATGAGTCAAACCATGTCAATATTCTAAATAAAACCAATAAGCTCTAATTGAGTCAATTAAGAGTGCAACATGTTCAAGATTGAAATATTTTATTCAAGCAAAATATACTACTTGTAATTGAGAAAATTTAGCATATTTGACATCTTCTAAAATTTATTTTTAGTTTTAGTTGAGTTTCAACCATTTTTCACACACTTTATTTTCTTAGCCATGTGCTAGATCTCGACCCTTATGCGACCACCCCAAGCAAGAAGCTTAAGGAAGTGATCTTGGTTATTTAAAACTCCCCCTGAGTTCATGCCTAGTGCAATGACAAGCCATCTCATGAGAAAGAATTAGTAAGATCAGTTTTTTTTTGAATAAAAGAAGATCATTTTGCATTTTCTTGACTTAGTTCAAGAACAAATATCTAATACTAAGTCATGCTTCAATAAAGAACTACCATAGCTCAATCTAAAGCACAATTTAAGTTTAAAACTCAACTTAGCTTATTTGATATGACATGAATCATAAGAGGATCACTAGAGCAAAAATTGGTCATAAGATCTAATAAAACATAATTTAATTCAAGTTTTTTACATTTAATAGAGTTAGCATGGTAAAAAATAAACTATACATAGAATGAGATGGTAAATCTAGCAAGGTACCACAAGACATGGCAAGATGTAAAGCAAGATATCATGTCACACAAAGATAATAGCCAAAGCTCCATGTATTGATATTACAGTGCATATTGCTAAACTTAAAATGCAACGTGATGCAATAAGGATCCCAGCTCCCCCTCAGCAAGTGAGAGAAAATCAAAACATCTTGGTTCAAGTTGAGTTAAGTAGTTATGCTCAAGAAACTCTCAAATGAACTCCTCATGAACCAACGCAACAAGCAAGAGAGAAGAAGCTTAGTAAAAAGAAGAAATGACAGTCCTCGCTCTCATCCACCCCATATGACTGTAGGACTATCCACTAGTCATCTAAAATACAAGAGAGTAAACATGTTCTCTGTCTATCCAAGGGGGTCCAACCTTTGCTAGACCTAAAAGAAGTGAGTAAACTTAACCTAGTGAAAAGAGAAGCAACTGATAAGTAGCATCATAGAATTACAAGATGGGAGGAAGAAGTCTAAACAACTAGAATGAAAAATAATATATGCTAGAAGGACTAACCAAATGCACCCAATACACAAAGTGTAATATAATACAAATATACAAATAATACAGAAAATACATGATGCTCCCTCTCAGATTAAGCCATAAGGACATACTACTCCAAGCTCTCCCTGCAAGGTCATGAATCTCGAGCTATCTAAAGGCTTGGTGAAAATATCAGCTAACTGGTGGTCACACTTCACAAACTGAAGTACTATATCATACTTCTCCACATGGTCTCTAAGGAAATGATATCTGATATTTATGTGCCTAGTCCTAGAGTATTGCACTCGGTTCTTAGCAATATTAATGGTAGAAGTGTTATAATAGAAAAGTAAAACACTATCTATGGTTAACCCAAAGTTTTCTAAGGTCGAAACCATCCAAAGCACCTTACTACAGCAACTAGCAGTTGCAACATACTCGACCTCTACGGTGGACTGCGTAATACTAGACTGCTTACTAGAAGACCAAAAAATAAGAGAAGTGTCATTGAATTGGTAAGTACCAGAGGTGCTCTTCCTATCTATCCTACAGTTAGCAAAGTCTGTGTTAGAGTAGGCTCTAAGGTTAAGATAAGAAGGAGAAGAGTGCTAGATACCATAGTCTAATGTAGCTCAAAAGTACCTGAAAATGTGATTTATTGCCTGACGATGAAAGGCGCGAGGAGAAGGTTGAAATCAAGTGGACAGACACAAAGCAAAGTGTAGATCCGGCCTCAAAGTAGTGAGGTAAGAAGGGAGCCAATCATGCTGCGGTACTCCTTCTGATCTACAGACTTGCCATCCTCATCTGGATTGAGTGTAGTCGAGGTCGCCATCGGAGTTGACACCGACTTGCCATCACTCGTGTCAAAGCATCTCAGGAGATCTCAAGTATACTTGTCTTGATGTAAAAAGGTACCCTCCTAAGTCTGGTTAATTTGGAAACCGAGAAAGAAGCTCAACTCGTCTATCATACTCATTTCAAACTCTATGCTTATGACATTAGAAAACTGAAAAACAAGAGCATGAGAGGAGCCACCAAAAATAATATCATCCACATAAATCTGGACAAGCAGAAAGTTATTACCATACTTACGAATGAACAAGATCTTATCTACCTTACCCATCTCAAACCTATGACTCAAAAGATAGGACTTAAGCCTCTCATACTGAGCTCTAGGGTTTTCAGAACTTATTCACAGCTTGACCCATATTAGGCAAAACATACATCATACAACGTTAATGTAATGACCTAGGTTATCCCAACTCAATCCATGAATCAAATCCTAAAATTCTCAATTTCTACCTGTTGTGGTTACAGACCAAACAAAGAGAGAGTATGGTAGTGGGGAGTTAGGTAAACAATGCTGTCCTCCTCCTCCCTGGCTTGCGTCATGTACATTTATGTGTTCAGGGAGAGCGTCTTTATAGTTATTCCCTTACATCCAATACCTCCTACACAGGCACTCACGTCATTACACATTTATAACCCTCTAACAGACCGGTCGGGCTTAGGTGGGGGCCACCCCTACAACAGGAGCCTCTCATGGTGAAGGGCTTCACAGGCCGAAGCCATGTTGCCGAGCCTTTGGCCCCCTCTGTCCCTGCGGCCTGTGAGCTGTTTACATTGGAAACGCGGTCGCTGGTGCGTCTCCACTTCGTGGCGGAGATGCAGAGTTAGGCGAGATGCCGAAGCCATCCCTACATCGCACCGAGGGCGCGGAGGCAGGCAAGCTGCCGAAGTCATCTGCGCTTGACGCCTAGGACGGGCCGACTGCGTAGGCGGCCTCCGGCCTTGGAGCCCTCCCTTGTGGCGCTAGTTACCAGTGGAGTCTTGTTGCGGAACCGAAGGTGTTGTAAGTTTCAGGCGTGACGACGAGACTCCGCTGAGGAGGTGAGGACGAGGCGGTCTTCGCCTGGTCCGAGGTCGTCATGCACCGACCGCTCCGTGGGCCAGGGGGTGGCGTCTTAATGGTGGCGCGAATTATGCTGAGTACTGAAAAGCCAAGGGCGGGCTGGTGTGGCCGTACACGCTGCCCTGAGAGAGAGGTACATGTGGTGCGGTGTGGTTGGCGTGTCGTGGGCTGTCAGCGGTCGCATGACCGCAACCTGACGCCCCTTCCCGAGAGAGGCGGGACGTGTGGCGGGATGCAACCGGCGCGTCGTGCGCTGCTTGGTGGGCTACTACCGCGGGCCTCCGGTGTCTGCGGCTACCCTTCTCGATCGTGGGGAGTCGAACCGGTAGGCTCCTGCTGGTTGCGCTTCGAATTGTGGGGGATGTGGGGGGTCTTCATAAAGCATCCACGAGGTGGTGGAATTTCACCTGGTGGCTCGCAAGCCGGCGCGGGTTGACAAGCGGTCGGACGCCCTGAAGAACCGGAGAGGCCAGTGCTCCCGCGTCCTAGGGCAGAGTCGGGTTACAGAGAGGATGATCCAGGCTCTTGTCGAGGAGAGGAAGATAGAGGAAAAAGCAGGAGCTCGCCTGCTTGCCCGTGACGAGGTGGAGCCGCACCCTCAGGAGTCGGAGGCGATTGTCTTTGTCGCGTTCTCCGAGGCTGGGCTCCGTATGCCCTCGACGCTTTTCGTCGATGAGGTCCTGCGGGCTTATGAACTGGAGCTGGCGTAGCTGACCCCAAACGCGAAAGTTCACTTGGCTCTTTTTGTTTGGGCGGTCCGAACAGAAGGTGCCTGTCCCAGCGCGAACCTGTTCGCCCTTCTTCATGACGCGCGCTGTCAACCGAATAAGGTCGGAGGAGGGGCGGTGTCCAACTTCGGCAGTGTCAACTTCATTTTGAGGTCGAGCTGCGCGAAGCTTTTTCCCCGCGCCGGCGACGCGAGGAAAGTCGGGTTCTGGTTGGATGCGATGGTGATTCTACTATCGTGTGACGAGTAGTAGTGGCCTCGAGTGTCGAGGTCAGCCAATATGCTTCAACGGCCATCCGGGGGGTGAGGCCGCAGGGCAGCGACGAGGAACAAGCGCGGAGGCTTGTCGGAGTTGCCCTTCGGTTCAACATGCGCGACCTCACCGAAGAGTTTACAATGTGCGGGTTGTCTCCTCTCTCCGCGCGGTGGAAGTACGAGCGAGGTTGTGCCCAGGAAGACGGTGTCCGTCCTGCAGTTTCTTGCGTGCAGAAACCCTCCGGTCCTGGTATGTACTTCGGCCATGTGTTGCCTGCATACATGTGACTGCTTTGTTGAACAAAGCATCGTTTCGCGTGTAGTGCTCTCGATGAAGGAGACGGAGAGTGCCGTAGTCGCGTTCCTTGGGCCGTACACGCCGAAGGAGCACACGCTGTGCGAAGCCGCGATCACTTCTGCAAAGCTGGGGCGCATAAATCGGGTGTGCGAGGCCCTAGGCCTCCCCGTACCAGCACGCGTGGTGCCGGCACGAACTCTTACTCGTCACCGTGATGACGACGGCGAGGTGGGGACGCCTCCCAATCGGCGGAGAGGTCGGTCCAGCGCCGCTATATCCGCTTCGCCAGCCTTATCTCTGTAGGCAGCGTCGGATCAGAGGGCATGTCGGGCGCTGGGGCCGGGCACGCCGGTTCGGGGAGCGCACCGCCCCAAGCGAGGAGGGCTCAAGTGGTGATGAGGCGGACCTTGGTAGTGACACCGTCGGGGATGAGGCCTTGTCGCCTATACCGGCGCATTCGCCCGCCGGTTCGGGGGAGCACACTGCCTCCAGCGAGGAGGGCTTAGGCGGTGGTGAGGCTGGTGTCGGTAGCGATGTCCTTGAGGACGAGGCCTTGTCGCCTGTACCGGCAATCGAAAACCTACCGTCTACGCCGCCATCAGCCGTAGTGGCCGGTGAGGACCTGCCGCCTGCCCCAGTCTGTATGGCCACTGAGACGACCGAGGACACATCGCGCGTCCCCGAGGGTGAAGCAGCCCAGATCCAATCGCGCGCGCCCGCAAGAAGACGGTTCAATGTAGCAGGCGTGGTCACCGGCGACCTGAGGTCCGGTGGGGAAGCTGTTCTGACCGAGGCTCTTCCTCGATCGACCTGATGGAAGCGAGTGCAGACGATTTGAAGGTCGCATACCAGGTCAGCCAGCCAGCACCTCCCTCTATTGTTTCTTCTAGTATTTGATTATGTAACTACGATGATTATGTTCCTATTTTGTGACATTTAGGGCTGCCCAGGAGCTTACAGTGAGGCAGCCGCCAAGAAGGCCTACTTGAGCTATTTTGTGGGGTTAGAGCTGCTCGATTTGTAATGTAAATAAAAAGTAAATAGAATGTTCTCTGCTATGTTTTCTTATGATATTATAATGGTGGATTGTAATATTGTGATATTGTAATAGTGGATTGTAATATTGTGATGTTGTAAAGGTGGATTGTAATAGAAATAAAATATTCTCTGCAATGTTTGATATCGTATTTGCTTGTTTTCGAAAGGCATAGCTAATATTTCTTGAGACTAACTGAAAAATAGAAAAAAAATAGATATAGAATGAACTATCATAGATGGTTTTGTAGTATAAACCATCTGTGATTCACTATCACAGACGGTTCTAAACAAAAACCGTCTGTGATACTCACACATCATAGACGGTTCTAATTTAGAACTGTCTGTGATAGTGTTTTTCACAGACGGTTCTAGTTACAAACCATCTGTACTGTATTTATCACAGACGGCTCATAAATCGTCTATGGTAACATTCGATTATCACTGACCCATAAATTCAGACGGTTCAGAAAACCGTCTATGATGACGTTTTTGTACCAAATTATAGTGATTTAGAGCTATGGTTTAAAATTTGTGCAAGTTTATCTCTCTAATTGTTGTGTTGATTTTGTCGAGAGGTCAAACCGCCCATGTAAGAGAGGCCAGGCTGCACCTACGTGGTCAGATCGCTCTTTGCACTATGATCAGACCATCCTAGCATTTTCAAACTTGTTTAACTTGGTTTTTCTTGGAGTTTTCCTTATAGGTGCTTAGTCTCCAATCTCTATAGCTTCGTATAGCTATTATAATGAAGATCTTTGATTTCAGTTTGGAAAAAGACTTTCGAAAGGTGTTTGATAGTATTGGCTCCTATTCACCCCTTAGTTGTTGTTCTCGGTTGTACGGTATTAGCTATGGATCAGCAAGTATGTAATTAAGGTTTTGATACGGGGATGGGTCTCGATCTTCTCAGTGAGGAACCGTGGATAGTTGATGCGAAGTAGATGATGTCGCTAGCTGAACACTCGTGCCCATGTACGAACCCTCAACTCTTCGGAATACGCCCAAAACACACCGGATAATTGTTCGCCGCGAGACCACAAACGATGAACGCCAAGTCACCAATTCCCAATGGAACGACGGCTTGACCCTGAATAGCAGAACAAACAATGGATCGCCTAATTCTCTCTCAAAGTCCTCGCATGAACTTTGGTGTTGAAAGAACAAGCAATAGCTATGTTTCAATCTGATACATAAAATTGGTCCTCCTCCTAAGGCTGCCAATACATGGCTTATATAGTCTCTTGGGATATCCATAGAGTCCCCAAACCTAGTACAACTCAACCCTATATGGTTTTAGATACAAACTCATAAAAAAGAAAACTAGATTTTACAGCTATCATATTGTTTTGGTCATAACTTTTGATCCGTGATGAATTTGATGCTGGGGCTAGATCCATTGGGTAGCCCTTGAAATTATCTTTCCAACGAGTACAAGAACGCCCGAATCGGACTCCGTTTGTGAAAGTTATGACCTTTTTAGTACTGTCTGACAGGCTGTTCCGAACCGAGTCCGAATTGAATTCTGAGTTGAATCCGAGTTGGAATTGGATTGAGTACGTGGGGAGTCTGAGTTGGGCTTCAAAATAATGTCCAAAACTTGTGCTTTAAGTTCTTGGACTCCGTCCTTATACTCTCCCGCCATATGGGCTTTCTTTCCCCCTTCCACATGGGCTCCAACCAGCCACATGCGCTTCGTTCTTGTTGGCTCCATCCGCGTGGGCTTTGTTTCTTTATATCTTTGGCACCTAATATGGTTATCCGTTTTCTTTTGCGTCTCCATTATTTTTCCATTGACAAATCTAAGAATACACCATGTAATAACATGAGGTAGTATTTCATCTTTATGAATGATAATATTAAGTATAGTTTGAAATGAGTTCATCTGGTCATATTTCATGCGGCTCAATAATTCTTTCCAGTTGAATAAGATATTTAACGGAAAAGTATAAGACACATGTATATCCGTATCAGGTTTGATATTGCACACCTATCTCCTCCTGAAAATGAGTTAAACAAGCATTTTCCCCCTCAATTAAACTAGCCAAAATTCTTGCCTATTGTCCGATTGGTAAATCTCGCCAACCTTACATTTGATAATGATAATACATATGATAGATTAACGTTCTCCACGTTTTTTAGCTACATATAAACAAACTTACAAGGCCAGCAATGCAGGGACAGTTACCTAGTACCTAGTACTCCCCCTGTTTCTTTTTATAACACGTATTTTGCTTGGGCACGGAGATTAAGGATCACATGAAACGAATGAAGTGGTAGAAGGAAATGTTCATAGTGTCTATGGTGTTAATGTCTTGGGAACAAGAGGGAGGATGGTTGTGTGTGTGCTTACTCATAAATGTTGAAAAGAGAGTGAAGATTAAGGGGTGTTTAGAATAGCGGTGGTTTATGATTTTTTTACTATAACTGGTTTATTTTTTTACTGTAGCTAAATTGGCATAATTAATTTAAAAAAATGTAAAAATAGAACAAATATGTTAGACTATCACGAACAATATAAAGGAATATAGGGAAAAAAGAAAAAAACAAAAAAATGGACAGTGCAAAAAAAAAAAGCGGTCGCAGAAACCGAACGTTATCGTGACGCGGTTATGAGCGGCACCTAATGAAGGCAAAAGAGAGAAAATGATATTAAAACTGTATGCACGTCTTATGTTTGAAACAAGATAGCAAACATCATATGTCTTATATTTTGAAACATTGGAGGAAGTATATATCTTAAAAAAGAGCTTAGCTGATATATATATATAGGGAAAATACTTTCTACACTCGGGTGTAATTACACCCACATCTAATATACTATGTAAACGAACTTGAAATACTCCTTTATCATTTTGAATATACTCGTATACTAATTATAAGATATTTTAATGTGAACCACATGAAAAAATTACAAGGAAATCCATAGTTTTTAGCGTATTTTGTAAATACCTTCATATACGCACATAAAAAGGAGTATGTCAAAAAAAACTACATACTACTTCTGAAAAATTATTCATACCACCTAGATGATCTTAAATACTTATATACTATACGTACATACCTTCCATTACGTGAGATACTTCCTACGGTATGAGATACGGCATAGGGTGTAATTACACCCGGGTGTAGAAAAGACATAACTTTTCTTATAACCGATGATAACTTTCTGAGGAGTAAAACTGCACGTATAATAGCGCTACTATGTGTATACACCAAGAGTAGAAAAGAGGCTTCATGTATAGAAAGAGAGCACGCGAGCTAGTAGTATTACACACGTATTAGTGATTAGACTGCTTCAGCAATGTTTATAGCTTGCGTAGCAATTCTCTTTTAACCAAAAGAATGCCGCGTTTTTCAAAGAGATCGAAGGGGCTCTCAATCACGTGCGGTCACACGTGATTGAGAGCTCTGTCCCAGCTATGGAGGTCTGGATCGTGTGTTGCTATACGTATTAATACCGACAGAAGAGAGAAGGTGACAAAGTATAGGAAACTCATGCTCAAATTTTAATTCTCATTTGACTTTCCGATCGATCAATAGCTAGCTAGCACCATTTATTGGCCCGAAAAGGACGAAAATATTACATATTTTTTGTTTTATTAATTATATTTGTTATTTTTTCCAGGAATACTTATATTTGACGTTGTTGTCATATCCATCGATCGGCTGTGATTTTTTTTTTATTTTCTCCCTTGATGTTGTACTAATAGTGTCTCTGTTTTACATTTATAATGGCATGCGACTCTCGTTTTCTTTTGTTTTTTTTGGTTACGTGAAGTTGTGTCTTCATTTAATTTCAGCTCGAGCAAAATGAATTAACCAAGTTGGGAAAGGCAACCGGTAGTTGGCAGAAAATAACTTAGTCAAAATAATTAATCCTTTCACAGTCCAGCGACAGTTGAGAAGTTCATGGTTTAGGTCTGAAAAAAAAGTAACTTGATTTCATGATTGAAAAGGGTTTGTCACTTTAATCATATATATTATGATTTGATGTGGGTCAGCTTAGGTCGCTTGTAGTAGCGACATGCATGCCGTCCGATCAAACAATAATGAATGATCAAGTATCTGCCAACAATTTGTTTTTGAATAGTACTTTCGGACTGAGAGGTGGATCACCTCGGGGTAAAATAATGATATTGATTTGAGTGTTGAGCGGCTAATTAAAGTCGTCGTGACAGCTCGTGCGCTAGCTCTAGCTAGGATTGATCAAGAAATTAAGCAACGAGTAAATAATTTACAAGTCTCAATCAGTAGAGGTTTAGAAAGAAACATCAAATTTTACAGATACACCCCTAGGTTTGAGTCGTATTAGTCGAGACAATGTCGAAAGAGAATCCCAATAATTCTACAAGTAATGGGAACCGAGCAAGGTGCAGCACCGCTTGAACTAGTTAATAATGGGCTCTTTCTTTCATTTTCTTGAAGTGCAATTTCATACTACAGCTATCGTCACTTTGTTTCACACATGATCGATTCCTAAGCGCATTGAGTTTACTTAAACCTAGCTAGCTTGTTAACGAACAACTACCCAGTACGACTAGTTGTATGCGTCCAGTGAATTGAATGTAGCGATCGAGTGTCAAACTATGTGAGCTGATTCAGGTGTAGAGAGATGGAAATCGAACAATTCTCTTCAGTTCATTAGTTTGACAACGAATGCATAACGAGGTTGTTGCACGTAAGAGCTCCATCTAGTGAGACTATTAATTGTGATCTGAACCAGCTAGTTCATCATCCTAATTAGGAGTAGACCTGTACGAAATTAATGAGCTTGATAGCCCAGTTGTAGAATTGTCCACATGTTGTTAAGTTTATTTAGAGGCCGTCGATTGGGCTTTTTAAGTTAGCCATCACAGGCAATGCAAACAAATATGGAAAAAAAGAATCAGAAAAAAAGTCAAAAAATCAGAAAAAGATAAAATTTAGAAATAGTAAAAAATAAGTTGAAACTAAAAAGTTTAAACCGAAATGAGTGGTGCCTTAAACTAGAGGATTAATACTGACACATGGTTGCCTTTAGGACGACAAATTTTGTTGCATTTGGTAAGATCCAGATGCGTTATATACTATATATGTAGTTTTCTTATAACCGTTTGCACGAGAACCATTCGGTCTCAGTTCATATGCATCACGCTACAGTGCTTTCGTCATTCGATTCGATCAGGAGACTTTTGTTACTACTATCCCGGTTGGATTTACTGGTAGTTTTAGCTCTATGCATATACGGACTTAATTTACCTCTAAGCACATGAAAATAAGCTAGGATGCCGTTGATTATTGCCTTATTTTCTGACATATATAGGTTGCTCTTGTTAATTATGTGTGCATGCATCTGATGGAAAATGTTGCCGAATTATGTGTGTGTGCATCTGATGGAAAATGTTGCCTAGAAAAACCAAAACGACAGTATTTACATATCAAAACTAACAAGCTAGTAGCATTTATTTTTGACAGAGAATACCAAAATCTTTTGAATGACAATTTCTAACTCTAAGGCTGCGCTTAAGTTAGCTTTTTTTCAGCGATGCGATGAGCTTCTGCGGTTGAAACACTGTAGCGCTACTGTAGCAGTACTGTAGCTTTTTGTTTTTATTTGATTTTTTTGTTTTTTGGTTTTTTGAGTTTTGTTTTTTTCTCGTATTCCTTTGCATTATCCGCTCTAGATTAGTATGTCTTTTTTATTTTTACATTTTTTTAGATTTAATTATGCCTAATAAACCAACTTAGCTACAGTAAAAAATAAACCAGCTACGGTAAAATTTTAATAAAAATCAAAAATCATCGCTATTCCAAATACCCTAAAAGCTTTCGGCTAACAGCATTTTTTCGAGGCAGTGATCAGCAATCAGTATGATTGATATATATATTGAAGAGAGAGAGAGAGAATTGCTCATATGAAAGATGGAGTCCATAAATAATTAACTACTACTTTAAAAAATTAATGGGCCTAGTAAAGGCCCATAGGCCCACTTGGACACGTGGTAAGAAGGTGTGAAGTATACCGTGGGGGGTACGTATCTATCGCCTGCTGTCGTGTAGGCGTCATGTACAGTACTGGCAGCCTTAATTTATTTAGTTTTTATTTCTTCCTTTCTTTGGGAAAATCGTGTACAACCAATCTGACTTTTTATAACAGCATCTCTGCGTGTGATACCTGTGAACACACCGCTCTTCGTTCTCGTCTCGACCGGATTGCGCAAATTCCATTAGTGGTCAAACCACCTGTATCCATTTTTTTTCTTTAGATTCGAATACAAAACAAACAAACATCGGACATAAATACGAATAGAATAAATATCTAACATAAATTTGGATCGGATTCAAATTGCTTTCAAAGATTCATCGAGCTACAAGACTGATACAAGAAAATTTATTTTTTCGCTTTTTGTATTGTTTTTTTCTCATATTCCTTTGCAATCATTACCGTAACTCTTCCATTTATAATATGGCATCGAATTATTTTAATATTTTTAATTAATAAATAGCTAACTATAATACGTAATTACATATTAAATATTGACAGTGATAAATTAATCTTCGATGTCAACAAGGATGCAGTGCTGAAATTGAAGGCGGCCAAAAGAAGAATCATTTGAGAACTCCTGGGACTTACACATAGATCTGAAGAGACCACAATGCTTTAAAAGAAAATGCAAGAAAAACACTTGTTGCTGCATACCTGCTCGACTCCTCTAGTTACAGACGTTGGGGATCGGTCCGGATACTATTTTGATATCCGAATGCGTTTAGTACTGTACGTACTGTACCGAATGTGCAACTTTAATAGGCAACCATTTGGATCTGGCTCCGATTTCCCTTTCGCATTCGGATATTTACTACCCAAAAAAATCCGGATTTGGTATATGGATTCTGGACGAATCTGTATCCATTTTTACCATTCGAATTTTGAAAAGCTCTTACCTTGTAAACCTAACTTGATCTCTTTTTATTATTAAACACTAGCCGAATACCCATGTTTTGCTAGGGTAAAAAATTATATTACCTTAGCACATTGAGTTGATATTGTCGGGATCAACCAGTCCAACCCACGCGCTTGGCCGCATCGTGCCTCCACACCTTTGACTCTGGCACGCACCCAGTAGATCTCTATTATTTTTTTGTTAGAGAATTTTTAGCGTAGTGGAATTTGTTATCTTTAGTAGATTGTTTTTCTGTTTTTTCTTTGAGATTTTTAGGGACGCACAAATGAGAATTAGAATGGGCAGATAACTGTCTCCATCAACTATTCTTTTTGAAATCAAACATCCCCATTGTTTTAACAGACAAGAGAAACACATGTAAATTCCCGACAAGTGATGTTGTCAGCATAGAAGAACCTCGACAATGTTCATACATATAGGCCATATTCTTTTCAGCTTATGGCTTTCCTCAGATAAGTAAACGGAACGACTTCTCTGTTGTCATTTCAAAATAGCTTATCGGAAGGACCTTTTAGGGGCTATTCAGAATGGCGTTGGCTTATGAGTTTTTTTACTGTAGTTGGCTTATTTTTTTTACTGTAGCTAAGTTGGTTTATTTGGTATAATTAAATTTAAAAAAATAAAAATAGAACAGAGAGAGAAGAAAGATAGAGAGGTGAAGAGAGATTTACGAGATTTGCTAGTTGGGAAAGTGTAGATTTGGTGGAGACCTTCAAGAAGAGGTATGTTTTATTTGCATGCGCATAATCGGTTATGTTTTATTTGCATGCGCATAATACCCATAATATGTCATTAGTGTTTCTTTAGCGTAGCGGTGGTTTGGTAGTATGGAATATACTAGGTAAGCATGTTTAGTTGACGTATATATTTAGTTCATGCGGATAATATTTTATAATTAGCCATGTTAATGGCATGTTAGTAGCGATAATGATGACATTTTTGTAATTAGCCATTTTGAAGAAATGTGCACTGTTATTTTTAGTATTTTCAGTGTCTTTGCACTTTAGAAAATATGTATGTACATGTGTATATGTGTGTGTGTGTATTGATGTGGTGAGATTAAAAACTATTGAAATTGATGATAAGATTGCAGTAATGTGCACTATTATTTTTAGTATTTATGTGTGTGTGTATATGTATATATGTGTGTATCTATACACATGTATATATGCACATGTCCATAGGCATAATTGATAGCTCAGTTATGTAGATGTGAATGATCATTTTTTATGTTTAGTTGTATTTAGTATTGTCAGATTTAAGTGAATTTTGTCTACATTGGTGGTAGGCACGTGATGTCGGATGTGGAACATTTGTTTGCATTCTATGGGGAGGGCATCGTACGGGAAGGGTCGTATGGGATGAACATATCGAATTGTGAATAGACCATGATCTGGACTCTAGATTTGAAGGGATTTGCATGAGCTCAAGAAGTGCATACTGAGTACATTTGATAAGAAAACAGGCAGGAAGAAGCTTGTCATCGAGGCGGTGACTGCCACAGCAGTTAGAGCTTCGGGGAGTGTTTCTGGGAGCTAAGAAGATGGTTGGCAACTTCGTGTGGGGATAGTATATAGAGATTGCAAGCAATTCTGATGCGATGATATATGAGAGAACAATGATGTATGTATAGTTTGTGAAGATGGGGGACTGTCGAGTAGGGTTGAGGCCGGTGGGAGTGGTAGGTGGGAGCACCATTGTTGGTTGGTGGTGGCATTATGGAATGTATTGTTTGTAGGGATATTGGTGAAGTGGAACCTACTGCTAGTGCACATGGTGGTGGCACGGTGGAACCTGGTGCCGGTTGGGATGATAGATGGCTAAGGAGATGTGCTCAGAATTTTGAGCCAATCAAATGTGCAAGGAGATGGTGGACAGCGTGTATTAACTACCATGAATATTTGGGTGGCCTATCGGATAGAATGCAATCTGATGATAAGGAGGATGTCGACACATTTAGCAATGTAGACGAGGATGGTGTATACGCTGATGGGGCGGTGCATCCTGTGGTATTGTGTGCACAGACATTGAGTATATCTCCTCCAGGTTGGATATTGTTGCATTGGTCTCTCTTGTTCTACTGCACAAAGATGGGTCCGAATGGTTGTTCGATGAAGACATTCTGATGGAAGGGAAACACTTCCCCAACAAGGGTGTTGTGCAGCAAGCCATTGCCAAATATGTTATGAACATAAGCCACATGTATCGGGTGTACAAGTTGAACCCTAACACGTATGTGGTGAAGTGTGTGAACAGTTCTTGTCCCGGGAAGGTCTGTGCGCAGAGATACGAGGTGGTGTAATGGATTTCCCGATAACGGTGATGAATGATCACACTTGTAAACTTGTGGAGCTGCTATAGAAGAACAAGAATGTGACATCATCATACTTTGCTAGCCTAACCAATCACCTCTTAATTGTAGACGTACGATAGCTATATGGCCCACCAGTATGGCATGGATTACACTGCATTGGGCTACGCTGGACCGGACTAACTCGACCAAAGATACCCTACTGAGAGAGTACCCTAGAGGTTCATTGTCTGCACAACATGTGGCACCAATATATACAATTATGAATTCTCTTGTTGTTTCATTATTACTCTTTCTGCAACTAACCGAACAATATGAATGTGTAGGTCTCGAGGGATGAGTTCCAAGAGTGTTTGTCGGGCACACGACACTGATATATCTTCTTAGAACCAGAGTTTGTGTTGCGATTGTACCTTTCATCAACCTAACAAAATGTGTTCCTTTTCACAAGATGCCAGCACTTTTGTGGAGTACTGGGTATAGTACATATTCAATACTCAAGAGATTGGGCCCAGTCGGTTGCTTGCTGCCCTAGTTCCCACTTGTCCGTTGTAATATGACTTACGCGATGTACGACGCACCCCGACAGGTTGATTTTCTTTGAGAACCAGGTTCACTGCATGAGGAAGTGGCCAACAAATCGGCCTTGACCCCATACCACGTGGGATTTCAACACTTTACATCGAGCATGCTGACATGTTGTTACCATGCATCGTGTATGTGTAGACTATGTACTGCGAGCGACACCTGTGTTTGTGCTGCACATGTTGAACCTAATTATGTAATCATTTATACTTTCTTCTCGGTAGACTACTATGTTGCAGAATGTAGTGATGTGTGTCGAGTCATTGTTAGTAGTTGTTGGTGAATTTAGATTTGTAAGGCTAGCATGTCGTTGTTTCAATAAAATAATGGTTTACACTATAACTTTTCATATATTTTAACTTAAGTTGAGTCTTGATGTTGCGCTTGTATGTTCTTTTATGTATCTTTTAATGTAACTATTGCATGCAAACTAACACGTTCTTTTTTTGTACCTTTTGTACTGCAAAAAATGATCTCTTCTATAAGCACTCGGCGACTGGTGGAGGCCGGAGACCTACACGTTTTACTTTTGTGCTGACAACGCGAAGAAGGAGTAATGGTAACTGTATGCATAATGATAAGGTGAGTCCATAACCTTTTCATTTAGAAATGACAACATCATGTGGCCTCTCTTTTTTATGATGAAGTGACAACACTACGACTAGCCCTTTTCTAGAGCGAGGTGACAACACACTACAACCTTGTCAGTCCAACCGAAATGACTGCACCTTGGCCCCCACACAACATACATGCATCAAGTCTGTCGCCCACATTCAAGAGACCCTATAAAATTGTCCCACACAAGGAACTCACATATCTCTATTATACTCCTACAACCAAAATATGGCAAACAGGGTTGGAAGCTCAAGGCGTGGAAGGCGACGATGGACACAGGCTGGATTTTGAGACCGTGACCCTTACCTTGAAGATATGAGTAACTACGATCCCCTGAACCCCGACCCCCCAAGGCCCAATCTACGCTCAAAATCAAAGAGTCCTACACACCTAAAAATCCCCTCACAACTACTCACATATTTTCGAGCCTTGGCCACAATGCAAGCACAAACTTGATGTGGTGGTATAGATTTCTGATTACAACACATACCCAGGACGTCGATTCTTTCGCTGTCCTCTGTTCATGGTAAGTAGTTCATTCCCTGCCTATACTTGCACGTATGCATCACTAATAATCACCTCGTCTTGCTTGCAGATCATAGATTGTAAGTTCACTGAGTGGGTGGGTCAATCATATCTGATACCTGCCTAATTTACATCTACACTCTCTAAATCTGCCTACAAGAGTTGTAGAAGGAGCTTCAAACCAAGAGGACCAGCAGCAACGAGCTCCACAGGCAGATGATTAGGGAGAGGAACAACAAGGATGTGGTCCACCTCAGCAACAACTACCACCTGTATTGCTATTGTGCAATCTAACCTGCAATTGCACCTGCCACTAACACAACAACCAACCACATTCACACCGCCTTAATGACCGCCATTACATGTGAGTGCTATACAATGTTGCATTTTCACCTTCGAGGCATTCCCCCTCAAACCCAATTAGAACTATGTCCATCAATGTTATTTCTGTTCAGCAAGGTCGACACGGATCTTAGATATAGTTCGGATTGATGGGTCATGTAGGTTATGTTCGTGTGTAAAGTTTATTGAAATTTGACAACCAACGATATTTTTTAGAGTGAAATGATGACACGCATCAGCTTTTCTCAGTGAATTGACAGCACGCGCCATCATTTCTCAATGGGTTCACAACACGCGGTAGCCTTTCTTAGTGAGTTAGTAACATGCACTAGCTTTTCTCATTGAATTGACAACACGCATAAGTTTTTCTCATTGAATTGATAGCACACGCCAGCTATTCTCAATGAGTTGACAACACGCACTAGTTTTCCTAAGTGAAATGACAACACGCTTTAGCTTATCTTAAGTTGACAGCACGCGTTAGCTTCTATAAGTGAATTAACAACACTTACCAGCTTTCGTTAGTGAATTGGCAATGACGTGACCTTTCTAGTGCCCACAACATCCGCTCTCATGGACGTGAGTGCACTCCTATTTCACAAAATTTAATACCAAACACTACGCACTGACCGCCTATAAAAAGGGGACCAACTCCACGAGCAGAACCAACACTCCACTCAAGTTGAACTCAAAAATAGGGGAAGAGGGGGAGCGAGAAGAGAGGAGAGGTAGAGGGTGTCACTCCACCGGGGGTGAGGTTAGGGATATTGAATTACAGAGAGATGCTTCGGAAGAGAAAATAGGTTGACAAGAAGAAGGGATCCTACCTTGATAATTCTTATAAGGATGCACCTATGCAACCAAAGTTTTCACGCTCGTAGTGCGATTACGGCAATCTGACATAGATTATTCAGTCAACACATCCAGCCAATACCATCCGAGTGCACTACATGTGCGACGATAGCTGCGTAAGTAAATGTCACATATCGATAAATTGCATTGCATGTTTCATTTCACATATCACTAACCTTCTCTGTGCATGATGGTAGGCGACGGAGCATTGCTACTTTTTCAATGAATCAATGACCCAGAAAGGTACGATAAGGCATTCATCGAGCAAAAATACACACTCAACTACCCAATGGCATCCAAGAACTTCACCCGTTGGAAACTTTACACTCTGAAGGGCAAGGGCAAGGAAAAGTTCACCCGTTGGAAACGAGAAGGGATGAGAGGGGAAGGAAAGACGCCGATGGCCACTAATGCCCTACTGAATGGGTGGCCTATTTCAGACTGGGTCAAACCTGTACATGTCCTGAAAATAGAGTACTAAGCAGTCATCACGAAGGCCAAAACCCGTAGGAGAGACAAGGAAAAGGAACCGATAGACCCAAATGGATAGGACATATGATCGCAAACCTGACTTCTTTTCTATCCATAGTGTTTTCGATTCCAAAAGACGCATATGTATCCTAGCTATAATTTGGGTTAATGGTTCGTGCATATTACTATTTGTATTGTAGGAGCAGTGAGATAAACATATGCACCTAACTAAACCCTGTGCGTCATGTAGTTCGCACATTCATTATGAAATGTTATGTTGGGTTCAAAATACTAAATTACTTAATGCAACTTGAGGCGCACTAGTCAAATTCAAACATTAATAGTTAGCTATTATTTTAAAACTACTAAAAATACAAGAATTTTTTGTGAATCATATATTTTCTCATTACTACAATATTTTAGTAATGTATTATTAAAAAAAGGCTCAACGGACCAACCTGTCGCGCCAGATACTACTATCATTCTCACTGACTTGTGTCCCCACCATCCCGCCGAGCTCGCTGACGTGCTTTCCTACCGTCGTGCCGAGCTCCTGCGACGTGATAAGATGGTGGGGCCCACTGCCTGCCACACCTGTTCGTTCGCTACCGAGCTAGGGCAGCACGCACGTGCTCCTGGCACTGCTTCCGAGGTTATAGAGGAGTCTAAATTTACCAAAATAAACCGTATACCCGGAGGTTAAAGTTGAAAAAAAAATTGCTATAGTATTAGATATGCACGAGTTCTTTTTGTCACGGCTATACGTGTGATGAAGCTGGAATCAGAGCCATGCCTTGCCTTTTTCGTTCGGTTTGGAATGATAGGACCGATCTGGAGAAGGAATCGGAAGAATTTCCTTGAAGGGCTATAGGCAAAAGGAATAATCTTTCGTTCGGTTTCTGTAAAATTCTTGTGTTCTAAAAAGTCCCTTAAAGCCTGTGTTGCCTATTTGCCAGCCAGATGGGTCAAGTTCTGGTCCAATATGATTTCGATTTTCTTGTCTGTTCCCATATAGCGGTTTTTAAGTTTTCTTTCCCAGTCTAATAGGAAACTGTAGAACTGAAAATTTACAAACTTGTTCACTGCGTTATTTCTTGTGTGTAAAGAGGAAGACCGCCATTGCTGATCCTTCACCAGCTTGCCTGAAACTCTCATTGTGGTATTTCTTGCCTGAAACTCTCTCATTGTGGTATTTTTCTCTTGTGCAGGAGAGAGAATACAATGCTGATCCTTCACCAACTTGATTCCCCAATCCCTACCAGAAAACACTAGTGCTGCCATCTGGATCGGAGCTCCTGCAATTCAACCACCCCACGCAATCTTAAACAACCAGAAAGAAAGAAAGAAAGAAATGCCATCGCCGCACGCACACGCGAGTAGGCATATCCTACCAATCCATTCAGGCAAATCGAAAGGTCCTATCTCGCAGCATTTAAACCGAGGGTGATGTGGTGGTGCCTACCACTCCACTGTCCAGTGCCCACTCCCATGGATTCTCTAGAATCCCCAGCGCGTTGTTATGCTGACAGATCAACAGCAGCGCACTGAAAGTCCACCACTGAACTGGGACATTCAGGGTGATAGGAATAATGATGGTTTTGATTTTCTAAAAACATCAGAAATGATCGATTTTTATCAGGTGAGTGACATGTTAGGCATAATTAAATTTTAAAAAATGTAAAAATAAAAACGGCTCACTAGTCTAGTGCGGACAATGCAAAGAAATATGAGAAAAAAAAACGGAACGCAAAAAAACAAAAAAAAATTTCACTACGTGACAAAAGTGCTACAGTGATTCCGTCGCTGCTACAGTGTTTTAATCGCTAAACAGTGAAAAAATCTCCGTTCTGATCGCAGTCTTCTTTGGACTAAGACTTATAATTTATAGTTGTGATTTTTAAATTCTAATATATTCATGAGAGACAGTATGTAAAGAAAAAATAGTTATATGTGATTTTAGTCGATATAACTGAACTCGATACAGTTTATATTATAATTTTTCTGTAGATCCCGTCTGTAAAAGTAGAAACCAAAATATAACTATAAACCCAAAAAAAACTAGGCCTTGCCACTTAGGGGGTGATCGGAATAGCGATGGTTTTTGGCTTTTAGCTGAAAAAACACTGTAGCTAACTGAAAAAACACTGTATCTGAGTTAGTGAATAGTGTAGTGAATAATAAAAAAAAACTGAAGTTAGAAACTAAAATCGAAAAAAATCCAAACATCGCCCCTTTAAACTTCCATTTCCCTCCCTTGAATGCCTTTTCCTCTCACCCCTGCAAGCTCACAGCGAGTGGCACAGCGAGTTACTACATGGCACGTGCTCCACGTGGGTGCCACATGGGCACGTCAACGGTGACGTCGCGGACCGTACCGCTTCGCCGTTGCTTTCAACTGTGGCCAGGGCCCCGGCCCCGGCCACCACCACCATTAGCTGCCCGAACCCGGCGAGGATGAGTGCGCTGCACAGCGAGGTAAGGTTGCGTGCCCGGAGTCGCAGCTGGCTTGTGAGGCTTCACTAAATGCAGCGTTGATAGCCGCGGCACGGCCAGTCACTGGCAGCATGCTCCAATTATTGATCAGAATCTGTACGTACAAATGTACCAGCTTCTAGCAGCACAAGAGCCAGCACCTTTCAGCTGCAAGCATTGATTCCCCGGTGAAAGAGCTCAACGACGCGTCACCTTGGTGAAATTTACAGGTGAGAGGAAAGAAAACGAGAAAAGTTTGGGAGCATTTGGAATAGCGATGGTTTATGATTTTTGATTGAAATTTTATTGTAACTGATTGATTTTTTACTATAACTGAGTTGTCTTATTGGGCATAATTAAATTTTAAAAACTGTAAAAATAAAAGCGGTATGCTAATCTATCATGAATAATGCAAAGGAATACGGGAAAAAACAATACACAAAAATTCAAAAAAACAAAAAAAATGACAAAATAGTGCACAGTGCATTCCATTGCCGAACAGTGTTTCTATCGCCAGAAGCCAACGCCGAACTCGATCTGAGCGGGGCATTTACCCTCTAGAGACCAATGTCGAGCCTGTTTGAAGCCGTTTTTAGAAGCTATTTTTGGTTTTTGATATAGTAACTAACTTTTAAATTAAGTATTTTTTAAAACGGGATCTATAAGTTAATTGCAGTATACATTAAAAGCCCAATATCTGTTCCATCCAAAATCACAAGCGAGTATCTCTTTTCGTAATCTCTATCGCAAATAGCTAAAATTTAAAAATTTCAGCCAAAAATCATAAGTTACAGCAAAGAAAAACAGGCCCGTCATCAATGGGAAGAAGCCAGGGGCTGGACTGAAAAGGGTTGGAAGAACTGCCGCCTCCATGTGCAATGAATGAATGCCACCAGATCAAGGGTTAGGCCTTGATGCTATCAGACCGGAACATGTAGGATTACGATTAGGCTACACTACGGAAACCAAAAAGTTATGTAAGAGATCATATATTATTACTACTAGATACGTAGTGCAGAGAAAAAAAAGTTAAAACAGCCCGGTTCAATGTAGTACATGTCGATATAGTGAAAGTAGTCAATCGTCTAACATCTTTGAAAAGCGATCCTCAGAAGCTGATCGTCCTCTAGTAGTACTTGATCTCCATAAGCCGATTATCTTCTCTAATCATCTTGACCAGCACCATAGTCACATTAGTGCCTTTAACAAAGTATATACATTCAGGGATAGAACATCGTGTATTGGTGTATTAGCATTAATGTGCACAATAGGGCATTTGAAAGGTGGTAGCTAGATTTCAATGGGTGGTACAATCTCTCTTTCTTCCCATAACACAATGTACCCCTTTCTATAAAGATTTTGACCGGATCCTTATACAATATAAGTAGATATCATACCCAGCTCAAAAGTGTATCATTCGGACTCTTATTGTTTCAACCTGTGAAGTATGTGATTCTGTAGGTTCATGTATACATAGTTGTAACGCGAAAACACCTTTTCAATCACTAGTCGGCAGCGATCCATAGTACGATATATCAATCCCCAAATATACACAAATATCAAACCGACAAACCTTTATATAATATGATCTACAACAAGGGTCATTCATGATCAATTCATAACTCCTTACGACCAGTTTGTATCTAGTTACGACCAATCTGTATCCCCATACGACTAGTTCATAGATCAATTTGTGATGTCCAATCAGCTCACGACTAGTCAATATATCCACATGACTAGTTCATATATGGTTGGATTAAACGACCTAATTGCTTATTCTCCTTTCGCCTCACGATACCTAAACAAACTCCAAGTGAGAAACATATCATCTATAGACTATTTCATCTTTTTTCGATCTAATGGTGGATAACTTCATGCGATTGACTCCTCGCTCACTTGTGGTATGACCATGCACTTCTTTTATCCGACCACATCGGATGGCTCAAAGATCTCTCTCCTATTATGTTGAAGAGAAAAATCTCATATCTGACTAGTCACATTCCTCCGTATATTTCATAGCATACATGAAAGTTATTTTTATAACTACCCAGTTATGAAGTAACGTTTAGTAACCCTTAAGTGCACCATTACACATGTAAAAAACTACGATGATCTCAAATACAAGGATTATACATCATTATTGCTTAAGACCAACTGATAATATATAAAAGCATAACAATTTCAACAATATCTTAAGTGAGTCAATCCAACACCATTTTCTCTAACATATGTCTATATTATTGATTTTATATCCACATATCTATGATCCTTTAAATATAATTATCAATCAATACATATGCTGCTTTATAAATTATAATTGTTTCACATAATGATATAAGATCAAGAATAATTTAGAATAATTTTAAAATATAAATAAAAAGTTTAACGAACAAGTCATATACTTATTAATCAATACAAAAGATATTTATTTAAATAATAAAATAACATATTATTTAAATAACTATAAATATAAAAGTAATATAATTATCTCTATGATTATCTCAAAGTATACCAACAAGGAACCACAATGCGCGCCTGATCGTGAACTGCAATTATTGGTCAGGGCAGTATTTGCTTTACATAGACCACTGGCAAAATGATCCACGTGGGACTTTGACTCCGGCATAGTTGTCGCACATGCACTTTCATCTTCTCGCTGAGAATGATTCCTGCAGAAATTTGTAGAGTTCCTCTGCAACTGCTAAGGGGTATTCTTCCTGCGGCAGAAGAGCACCTGGAACCTCCACAAATTTGGCCACGCCTTTAGCGCCCTTGAGAGCCTCCATCTCGGCCTTTGACCTCTTTGGAGCATTTGCCGTCGACACAATCAAAACTGGGACATCTCCGTCCAACTTAGCAAACAACTGCAGGAATTCTTCCCTTGATTGGACAGGATCAAGAAGGCCTGTCAGGAAAGCAGCAGGGACAAACCGTGCACCTTTTCTTTTGGTTAGCTCGTAGCGGCTCTCGACAATATCTAGCGTCACATTCTCAGGGTTGGCATAGACGTGGGACTTGTACTGAGACTGGATGGACTTCTCGTTGCTCACCAGAACATTGTACATCATCCAGCCAATAGCTGGGGCCCTTAGCGTTCCTCGTAGAAGCCCATACCTAGTAATAATAGTAGAAAAAAATGATTCAGCGTGAAGTGCGTGATTATCTTAAGAATTAACAGGCTGAGATGTCTGTAAAATGCCTAATGGGAACCAGCATGACAGAATTAACTACATCAGCACTTGATATGTACCATTTAACACGATTCAAAATACTGCTTTTGCTCTAGCAAACCTCCATCACAAGTTTCGCCAATTAGTCATACATATATATCAACATAAGTTAAATAAATGATACTAATACAGATGAAAAAGAATGAAAAGAAGTGTTGTAACGCCGAATTGGTTATCTCCTTATTCAGATTAAGAAATAAAAGATTCCTCAAAAAAAGATTAAACCATAAAACCAATTTGGAAAATGTGCCTACAAAACCATGCTACTGGCACTTTCCCTATGCAACGACATACTGAAGTCCATAAATGACAACCAAGGCCAAATATTGCTAATTGTCACTGCATAAAGGCACATTTGTTCGTACACACCCACATTTTCTCAATTGCACCCAGGCCCCAGCCTGTCCTGGTATTACAAACTGTATATGAACAAAATCATTTGTGTACATAGCAGCACTGCATTAACAAACTACCTACCAAATGCACTGTTCATTGAATGAGATACTCCAATAAGAACATGTGATACAGTTACAAATGACGACATGAACACTACTGAACAAATGTCACTGTGAGGTATGCAAAACAAACTTCAATCAGTAGATGGAAAGTTAGGATCAGTATAATCATGTTCAAAAGGGAATATTTCTCCAATAGTACTGTTGCATCGAATGATTGTCAGGATCATCTTATTGTCTTCACTTCATGACCTAGAGGATTCTGTGTATACTCCATGTCTATCACACCACGTGTCTAGCACATTTTTGTATAGTTATGCATAATTGCATATGCACCCTTGACAATTGACATACATCACGAAAAAAGTATTATGAGGAAAAGGGCAGGGAATCTATGCTAGTATGCTATAGGCATGAGGCATGTACATAGCGTGTGTACTGACTGCATAGGCAAGGAGGAATGGAAAGTGCAAACTGTTGTTGAAAACCAAGCAATGAGGTTAAGTGCATTGGTGCTAGTATTATCTTAAAAGTTCTCTTAGCAAATAGCACAGGCCACAAGTGGATCTTTCAAAGCATTCTCTGACAAATAATGCAATATCAAAAGAAGTTCATATGCTCAGTTTTTTTACCTTGTTTCCATATCAGAACCTCGGCCAAAAACAATGGGAAGGGGTCCAGCCCAAGTAGGTGCAACAGCTGCGACAGCAGATGGTCTGATAAGGCCCTTCCCAGCTGCACGGACTGCTATTGTTGCTGCATGACCACCTCCAACTACTACCAATTCACCATCTGATCATGGTATAGACAGTACAACCACATTGTCAATTAAATAATGAAGTTGAAGAAAAAGGGTGATTTCAAAAGTATTAACCAAATGCTTGCAGTTTCTAGCTACTGAACTAATGAAAATCATAGTGACAAACACTGTCCATGTGGCAAACATCAACCAACTGGAATTTGTTTTCAGGATTCTGGTATGCTCCACTCAGTAACATTGATAAGAGATCATTTCCAATGTGAAATTAACTGTTCTGCCGACACTGTTACTATACCTATTAACATACCATGATCAGAGTTCAGGAGCCCCATTAGATGCCAGTTTACAGCTGCCAACCAGCTTTCACTAACCAGCCAAGAGGAATATTTCCAGGAAACATGTTTTCTAGAGTATTTTTAGTTGGCTAACCTTGGCTATGCATTATCTTGTGCATAAGCATAGCATTTTCTGGTTGAAGCGCTGAAACACACATCTTTTTTCGGAACAGTGATTGCAATAAGCATATGCAGGTAAAGTAGGCATCTACAATCTAAAAGGTAGAAGAATGAAGTGGAATATTCATTAAACAAATATGCTTAACCAAAGTAGAGTGTATAAATCAGGTATGGATTGTAGCGGAAATGCTTGCAGTGCATTGAAAGAGTAAAATCTGATTTACCTGCATTTGTCACAGGACTATTTGGTGAATTCATTAGCTGAACCAGAAAATCCTCCATCACATCAGCATTGTAGTTCAGTGATGGCCTGTCTGAATAACCCAGGCCAGGCCAATCAACAATAGTAGCGCGGTAGCCAAGTTCTCCTTTTCGTGCCACAATATCTTTGGCAACCATCCTCCATTCCTCCACGGTGCTAACATCAGAAATCGTAGGAATCATAAGGATGTTCTTCACATTCTCAGCAGTCTCCTGTTCATGCTCTTCATAATAAACACGTACTGGTCTATCCTCAAATGTCCACTGCCACTTCCCAGTCTGGAAACACATATAAATAATGTTATAGCACAGAGAGGCAGAATAAAATTGTTCATAACTTTGTATAACCATGTGAACACATCTCATTCTTAGAAGTCCAATTTTAGGATATTTGCCAC
Organism: Melocanna baccifera; assembly: GCA_036346265.1. Lineage (NCBI taxonomy): Eukaryota > Viridiplantae > Streptophyta > Magnoliopsida > Poales > Poaceae > Melocanna > Melocanna baccifera. The sequence goes on along the minus strand of CM070700.1, from coordinate 18,300,409 downwards.
GACAGTGATCAATATGCACTAAGGACGTTAACCTCAATAGGCTAACGCATCGACACATGATTATACTAGTGGAATCTTTTGCGATAGTTTCACAGCTCTTCAAAAACCTAAACTTCTGAAAGAGGGCTTTGCTTGTTGGATCATGTTGAGCTTCCATGTTTAAGGCTTCCAACTTTTCTGATTGAGTTATCACATGACAAGGCTTCAACAATAATCACGATAATAGCATGCCTTAAATCATTCAGGCTTTTGGAGATTTAGTTTAGGTTAATAGTCAGAATCTAAGAAGCATCATATGGCCCAAAAGCGCCGTATGCGTACACGATACATATGCAATACAGCGATATTGCACGATACGGTATCGACAAGTATCGCTGTATCGACGAAATATGCGTATGGAAAAAATGTATTTAATCACGATACAGCCCGATACGTGCTGGCCCAAAACATTTGGAATCGAAGCCCATGAAAGCAGCCCGCACAATAACTCAGCTGATATCGGTAGGCGGCGGCTCGCGCGAGCTAGTATCCCGAGTCTCGACCTCGCGCGATGAAACCCTAGAGCATCTCCGGCGATTGGTGAGGAGCGGCCGGCAATCCCCGGTGACAGCGAGTGGAGGATGGTGGCTTCCCCTCATACCCCAAGGGCGCGGCCAAGAGGAAGGAGATGGAAGAGCTCCTTGCCGAGGATGCCTCCCCCAGCCCCTACGCACTGGTGGCAGTGGCCAAGGCCAAGAAGGCAGACGCAGCGCAACACCCCATGCTCAAGACCAGCGGCGTCAACAGCCCTGAGGTTAGTGCGTCATTGGATTGCTTCTTCATCGCCTTGGCTTCTTCCAACTAATCGTACATGGCTGGCTGACATGCTCGGCCGCAAGAGCACGTCCAGCTTGAGCAAGCTCAAGGAGAGGCTCCTAAGGAGGAGGATGCTGGAGCACAAGCACCTCACCATCGACTTCTTGGCGTGCCTCTTCTTAAGAGAGGCCGGTGATTCTCCCAATAGTGGCGGTGGCAAGATATCGTCTTGGAAGAAGCTGTCGTCGCCTGCTGAGAAGAACAGCCAAAATAAGAGCATAGAGGCAAAGGAGGACAAGATCACCCCAACGAAGAAGAAGGCAATAACCAGGAACAAGATCACTGTGGATGAGACTATAATTGACGATGCCATCAGCAGAATTCTTTTCAGAAGTAGCTGTCTCTCTCATTTCAAACAACTAAATTCTTCTGTTTTGATCAAAGTGGATTGTTGACATTGCATCGATGAAATTGGCAGGAGCACTGACACCAGCATCAGGATGGTTACCACAGTCACCATTGTTGACACCAAGAACTAGCCACGCAGAATCACAACTGACTAAACACAAGGCGTTCGTGGAACTAGCGAATTTTCAGCAGGTTTGCACATCCATCTTTAATTTTGTTGGAATGATACTTGTTCGGTTCACCCATTCTTTTCAGAGTGTTAGTTGACACGATTTTCTTTTGAGGTTATGATAAACTATTCTTTTGACATTATCAAGACTTGTAATTTACTACCTACTAGCAGATTGAAAGTTTACTGACTACTGCTAGAGGCATTGGGAGCATAAAAAACTCTTGAGTACAACTCATTGGAGGACTTGTGTACAATTAATATTTCAGTTTTCCTCACAGTTTACATGCACTAGGAAAATGCACTGACATGATGAAATCTGGTTTCAGAAAAACAAAACATGGAAACATGTGATCAAAGCCTATGAATGAACAAGGTGAAGGAGTCTGCAATCTGGGGTACACACAGGGCCTGTTCAAGGCATGCACATCATGGGGCAGGGGGCAGAGTGTTAACAGGCAGAGTGCAGAATGCAAATGACATGGAGAGAGGAGTAAGTGAGGAAGGAAACAAACAGAGCAGGATGGCACATTTGCTTGCTTCCCTATATCTCTTTTTCCCCTGTAAAGTAAATTCCCTCTATCTCATTCTCTCCTCACTGTGACCATAGGAGCAATAGGCCAACAACTTCCCTCTGTCTTCGAGATCATGCACACTATATACATAAACTCGGTCATACACACCAAGTAATAAAATTAACATTCCAAAACCACTGCACTAGCAGCCTAGTAGGTAGAACCAAAGATAGGACCATATAACACCGATTGTCAAAAGAACTTAGAAAGATCAAAGTAGATGTGTCAGACCTTTAACTAGCGCTCTGAAACTAAATAATTAAGGAATCACTACTAGACAAGCGGATGAAGGGGGGTACGAGGGAGAAGGGATCAACGGATAGAAAGAGATATGATTTTGAGAGGAAGGAGAGAAAAATAGAGAGCAGGCTTACAGGACCCTGAATAATGTAAAACCAAAAAGGGTTAACAGATTACAAAACATGGTACATAAAACCTCAAGTGCATGGGCAAACCACCACAGTATTAAAAATAATACTTCCATATCATGTATCAAGTCATACTAGGCCCCTATTTTGCTTTACATTATAAGTAAATCCGCCTTTTTAATCTACAACATTCTACCGATCCAATAGTCTTCACTCAATTGCATCATACACACAGTCAACATTTTCACTTGTTTGAAACATTTTAAACAAGTTTAAACTGGTCATTTTTACCACAATTAAATTTTTGTGATAGGTGCCACAGTGACTTATAGTAGCAGTTGGAGGAATTACAATTAAGAATTTTAGGTTTTTAGTCAAAAAAAAGAGGAATCATGTGTTATAGGATGTAAAATGTTGTGCTTTATTCTTTTGATGAAATAAGCAGGTCTGAGGTATCTGATCATTGATCATTATAGTCTCCTTCCTCATCCCTCTTTGTAACTGAAAGTTCAAGGATTTGCTACATGTGCAGTAGAATAGAAGACAGATTAAAACTCAACTCAAACTCAGGTATGCTGCATATGATGTATGTTAACAAGAGTGTTTTAAATTGAACTCGAAATCTAGCTAAAGCAGTGTATCGCACCAAACTTATATTCTGGCCCTTCAGGGTTACAGCGAAGTTTTTCAAGAATTTTAATTTTTTGCACCAAAATGAGAATTTCTCCACTACGGCACTACCTGCAAATCTACATAGTTGAGCAAACAAAAACTGTGCAAGACTAAATGACTAATGGAACCTTTTTTTTGAACTAACGACTAATAGAGCATGGAAGGTAAACATTGTGTTCATTGAATTGGCTATAGCAACTGGAGGATCGTAACCTCTCCTACCCAACAATTCGAGATCTACAACCGCATCGAAGCAGTTCGAACATTTCAATCGCGTTATGACTCACAGCTTACCGACGGACTCTTCAACCACCCAATTCAAGGATCTCGTGAGCTCAGTCCGGCAGGAAGCCGCGCCAATGCACAATACATGAGTAATCACTAAGTGCCAGGCGATCTCACCTTGGAGGGCGGCGGCGCGGGCTTGGGGACGGGAGGGGAGGCGATGGAACGGACGGCGAAGCGCCTCGCCCGCCGGAGCGGAGCCACGCGGTCGGCGACCGCGACGGCGGGGGCGAGGAAGGCGGTGGCCGCCACCGCCGGGGAGGGACGCATGGGGAGTGGGAGGGTCGGGATTTGGAGGGAGGAGGAGGCGAGCGCGAGACGGCGAGAGGAGAGGAAGCAGACGACGTGTGCTGCCGTGGACTCGGGACCCGACGACTAGGAGCCTCGCCGTCGTTTTGTTACGTCCGTTTCTCTCATCTATTGTAGATTCCAGATTTTTTGGGGTTTTCCCCAATTTTACTTGGTTTCGATTTCTTTAGTCCGCTTTTTCAGCGGGAAATGCAAATGTGCACACATATTCATTTGCACCTACCATCTTTGGACCTCTTCTTTATAGCTTTTAAAGCTATTTTTTATTTTTCTTTATTAATTAGCTTTTTAAACAAAATATTTTTAAAATAGAATATATAAATTAATTATAGTACATGCTATAGCAACTTTGGTTACTATGTGCTCTTTTTTACAAACAGTCTAAAAATCATAAGTCAAAACTACAAAGCAAAGCTAAAAGGAACATACCCTTTACCCTCCGTCCCCTTCTTGAGACTCGTGCCAAAAAAACTAGATGAATTCTAGAAATCCCTAATAATTTCAACAACTATTTACATTCCAACTCTTTTTTATTCTCTCCGTCTAAGTTTATACGGCATATTTTTTTAATAATCTTATCCATAAATATAGAGTGTATTTCATATTATAATGTAAAATTGATGTAAGGTTTCCTTCGTACCCCTAATAAATAGCTCGTTTTACTTTATGTTCTCTAAATGCATATATTAAATCTAGTGTTTAGAGTTAGAGATAATAATTAGGGGTAGTCAAGTTATTTCTAATATCTTTTTTGTCTATGTATCTAGAAAAAAATACGTCTTATAAATTTGGACAGAGAGTATTAGCTGGTGTATTCAATTTTGTGATGCACCCCGTGGAAATCTTAGCTCTCATTAAGCGTGCGTTCGTTGAAAATAAAGTTGTTAACATATTTTGAAGCTTTGTTTAGGTCTTACGTGGCATAGCAACTTACGAGATTGCAAAGGAGTGGCAGAGACATAATAATATAGGAGGTAGAGCAAGTGTGGCTTGCGACCAAACGTATATTTTGGGGTTAAAGAGCGCAAAAAAAAAAATTGTAGCAACAAAGGAAAACTTCTTCCTCAACCCACTATTTGTCGCCAGCTCTGTCCCTACATAAAGGTCCTGCTTAGTGATGGATGTAGGATTTTTTTACACCTTAGACTAAATTTTAACAGGCTAACAGCATAAAAACAAATGTGAATTTATACTAACATCACAGTATAATAGAAATACGCCACAAATACAAATTTAGCTTAATACTTCAACACAAAACATAATAAGAAAAACATGACAAAATATAAATAATGTAGCATAGTAAAGATATAATTTGAGTACCTAAATAACGAATACTTGCTCCCATCCTACCTCGCCATTTCTTCATCAATACTAGGATAAGAACCAGATCTTACGAAAATATCATATGAGAGTAAATCAAGTATAGTTAATATAGTTTAGGATTACTAAGCTCGGGATCAGTAACTATATCATCTAGATTGAGTTCAACTACTTCAATATGATGGTTATTTTACTCCATGTTACTGGCTCCAAATCAAACTGTTTATGAAAGAGATTGTGTTCGTGTTAGAAAATAAGATGACAATATCTTGATCCTCTTCATTTTGTATACCTAATTCCTAAATAGAAAATGCAAAACACATGGCATTCAATACACATTCAAAATTCAGATTGGCATTCAATATTTTCAATGTTGTTTATCTGTAATATGATAATTAGCCTTGATTTAGCATCAATTCATACAACTATATAAGTGACGTCACAACTATAAACTTTGTAGCAGCCTCAATCGATTACGGAATGGGGATGTCACAATTCATAAAACTATAGCCTAGCTTCAATCGAAAAATTTTGCACTACTGAAATTTTTGGGTCCCGATTATAGCCTAGCTAGCCAGAGGTCTAGATCCACCTCAGGTCCTGCTTTAAATAATTTCAGCTTATGGTTTTTTTTTGGTTTCGACTTATTTAAGTTAGAAACTATTTAGAATATTCCGCTTCTAATTTCAGCTTGTTTTTCTTTTTTTTCTTATTATTTTTGCATTATCTGTGACAATATAACGATTTTTTTAAAAAAATAATTTTTTAATTTTTAACTGACTGGCTTTAGAAAAGACTAATAGTCATTACAATATAATTTCAACTAAGAATCAACCGTCAAAGCTAAAAGCTTAAGCTCTTTTCAAGCTGCCCCCAGAGTTTTGTGCCCTGGAAATCTGGAATTGCCGACACTGGCATTTTGCTTCTGTTTTTCGTCAGCTATACAATCACGTGGACGCTCCACGGTTCACATCGACGACACGGAGCAAACAATAACCCGTACAAACCAAGTGAAAAACACGGCATACGAAACTTCGTTTGGGCTCGTACTGGCCCGTAATCAATCGCTCTCTTTCAGGCTGATCCCGATAGCCATCAGCCCAACAAAAGGCAGCAAAATCTATCGCACGGAAGAAAGGCCTTCAAGTTCAATCAGCACACTTAGGCAAGCGCAACGGCCCATAAGGCCCAAACGTTCCATTCATTTCCGTCCTCCTTTTCTCATCTAAGGAATGTTCCAAATAGTTTATCGCTTTTGACTTTTAGAAATCAGTTTTTAAATAAAATGATTTTTAAGGTAGCTGATGGTTTTGTAAAAGTCATTTTAAACAAAATAATTTCTTGGTATTTCTTGCTCCTTGGATCTCTCTTAGACAAAACCAAAAGGCACGGCACTTCTGAACGAATCACGCGGAACGGGTCGCGCAACCGCTCGCGCGACCGGAAGAGAACCAAAAAAGAAAAAAAAAAGCATGGGAGCGAACGCAACGGAAGACGCGCGCGCGCGCAGGCTTTCCGCCGGGCCTTCGACGTCGGCGCGCCCAGCTCGCCCGTGGGATTCACGTCACGGACCGAGTCCTTCCTCCGCTTTTTGGCCGAACCTTTCCCGTACGCTGGCTTGTGCCGCTCCTGCTGGTCTGTTTAGACGTCAGACCAACCGGTGCCCTTGGCCCCTTTGATTAGCATCTAAGTCAGGGAGTGCGCTAAAGATAATCCTCCTGCCTGTCGCTCCGGCGACGCTCTTTGCTCCCTGTACCTAGGTTACAGTTTAGACCTCACTGTTTTAACTTTTTTTAACTTCAGCTTCTAGTTTTAGCTTTTTTTTCACTATTTAGTAATTCGTCTCTTTCTGGATTTTTTAGATTTATTAGGCTTTTTTACATTTTTCTTTTTTTCGTGTTCCTTTGCATTATCTGTGATGGGCTAACATATTTTTTCTATTTTTATATTTTTTTAAATTTAATTATACCTAAAAGGTTAAATCAGCTACAGTAAAAAATCCAACTATAATAAAATTTTAATCAAAAATCAGAAACCATCGATAAAACGATCACCCTCTTAGTGCTTCCATACGTACTTTCCAAAAGTTTATGCTCTTGAAAACCTCGTGCTCACCATCCAAATCTGATATCGTCTGAGCCAACAGCAACTAGGGCCGCTGAAATCTAGGTTCCTCTTTCGTTTTGCCTGGCCTCCCTCTCTGAGCTGAACGTGGTTGAGTGTCAGGTACGTGGGGACAGACGCTGCCACTGCACTCTTCTTAGGTACTGCTCGGAATAGTGATGGGTCATAATTTTTTTATTATAATTAAATTAATTTATTTAGTATAATTAAATTTAAAAAATAAAATAAAAAGCATATTAATCTATTAAGGATAATGCAAAAGAATACGAGAAGAAAAAAACACAAAAATGCAAAAAACCAAAAAGAAAACAGTAAAAAAACTAAACGCGACAGCCGAACACCACCGTGGAGCTGAAATGAGTGCTCCCTTAATCAACATGGGCGACACATGGCACCAAAAAGAAGATTGTAGGAGGTTGGACTAGCCGTGCACCATCCAAATATTTTAATTCCTTCGTGAAATCGCATCTGAGCTATTAAAATCATTATACGAATCCTAGCCTAATTAAGTGGGCTGAAAATATTTTCTGGGGCCGGCAAGAATGGACAGCTCTGAATCTGTGGCTATAATATGCGTATGATGATGCAGAAATGATTAATGGCTCCTGGAATCTTTTGCTTGTATTGATCAATCTTTTTTTAGCAGCAGAGTTAGTAGGTACATTTAGTGTTGATGTAGGCAGTGGAACAATTCCAATTTATAATTGTGAATTTTCGGAGAACAAGAGTAGTACGACTCTTCAATGTATGGTATTTTTGGGCTGAGAGTAGTTGAAGGAGTTGACTTCCCATCAAGCTTAATTCGGCAAAAAAAAAGATAGTTGAATTGATTTTTTTATAGACCAATTGAATAGAATTTTATGCACAATGTCAAAAGTGTATACTGTTGAGAACCGTGAACGTTTCTACCGGTTTTACTTCGGCAGGAATTGGGAATTTTCAGCAGTCTGAAACTAATAAAAAACTTCTCGTCAGTGGCTAAGCTTGAAACTATTCCGTCTAGTTTATTTTTCTCCCCTGAACATCATGTCGTCTATTTTCTAGTGGACTCCTGAATGTTTTTCACTACTTCTTTTGCCTATTTCTTTTTCTTACTGATTGAATTTTTCTTGTTTCGTCCCCGTCTGGCTGTGCTTTCAGCAGTCTCTATCTAATCCCATATGGCGAGAATTTGTCGGTTTTTGCTCCATGACAGCGAGCCCTTTTTTCCTACCACTGAAAACGAGTTTTTACTGTTCTTGCCAGCATTTCAAGGGAAGATCCCGCTCGTTTCGGTTTCAATTTCTGACTTCTAGTTAACTATTCGTTAATTTCATCTTTTTCTAATTTTTTAGATTTTTTAAGTTTTTTTATCTTTTCTTTTTTTCGTATTCCTTTGCATTGGCCATGAGGGGATAACCTATTTTTCTATTTTAAATTTAATTTACATTAAAAAACTATTAATAGTTATAATGCAAAATAAACCAACTACAGAAAAAAAATCATAAGAAAAAAAAGCTAAGTTGAGCACCCCAAACAGCTATTTCCAAGCAGAGAACAAAGCTGAATCATGAACGACGCCTAACGTAGAACTTCCTATGCTTATTCGTCCCTAGAATGCAGACAAAAGCCAGTCGAGATCAAGAACAGATGAGTTACTGAAATAGAGTGAAACGCACATAAAGGCTTTGATTCACACAAATGGATCCACTCAGGCGATGACCCATCGAACAGGTAAAGCGTTAATGAAACTGCCAAATCAACCCCTTGTGTCACTCATTCCTCTGGAATTCGACATTCCAAACTGCCAAGAACCGGTTGGCTTTCATGGACGAAAAGATAAAATTCGAAGGTGACTTGGAGGCCACCTCCACTAGTTTTCTTGTAGCCGCCATCTAAACGCCTCATCATGGTTTGGGTTTAACCCAAGCAACCTCTCGTGAAAGGTGAGATTTTTCTTTCGCCCATGGAGGTGTCAAGAACATCGTTTTCTCAACAAGGACAAATTGATGTGTATCAATTGGTGCAAAAATATCCCATCTTGGAACGATAGGCTAAGGGAAAAACCGGTCTCTCCTTGTCATTCACTGGTTCTCGAAGACTCCAAGTGACAAACAGACAGTACAATTCAATGCGTAAGTTGAAGACTCGAAGTGTCGTATGGACAGTACAATTCAACGCACAAGTTTCTCCATGTATAGAATTATGTTGAGAATGTTCATAATTTATATGTATTGAATAACTAACAATTGTGTTAAGTTAAAGTTTAAATTTATGAGAGTTTACAAGTTTTCGGTTTTGTCAATGCTTAGCGGTGTGACCGGCCAAATGGGCGGTGTGACCGGCCACCAATTGTCGATCAGACCAGCTTTCTGCACTTTTGAATTTTGAGTGTTTTGATTCTTCTCATTTTAATCCAAAATCTTTAAGCACAGTAGTACCGGGTCTAAGGTGCAGTATGACCAACTTGGTCGTACCAGCTTCTAGTAGGCGGTACTTATCTCCAGAGAGGTGTTTTTGGGTGTACAACCCACACGGTTAGACCGACCATAGGGGTGGTCCGACCAGGGCCAACGGTCTGATTGGTCGCTCAACGGCGGTCAGACCAATTTTGTCTAAAGGACTCGAGAGGTTCTGGATATTTGTCGAAAATAGGTACAGGTTAAGTTTTGGAGTCCTATGTCATTACATTCATGGTGCATGATGCATATTTGGATTAACTTGGGTCAAGTTACAAAAAGCTTGCATCTAGAAATGATTTCTTGGTTTTTAATGTGTAGAAAGTTTAGAGGCAACTATAGTCGATGGCATCGACCTAGACTAGGCTCGGGATGAGTTGGGATATAGTCAAGAAAGTCGGGTGAGATCGTTAAGTTCAAGTAAAGCATAGGGAATACTATGGATGTTGAAGAAAATATTCAAGTAACGGTTCATCAAATAGTGCGATCAGTGTAAGTGGGCGTGGTTGGAGAAACCGATATAGAGAAACTTGACTATGTATGAACCATTGGTGAACCTACATGTTGTAGGCATGGAATTGCTTGCAAAGGAGGAGATGACTATGGACTAAGCTTGAAGAAAATATGAGGTCTACGGTCAAAGTGGGGTGTTTTAGCAAGGAAGTCAAAATACCAAGAACAACAATGGGACAAAACCGTGGTGTTTGGAGGGCGTTATGAGAGCAATTTAGATCAAGAAGACACTAAGGAGGTCAAGTGAATGAGAAGCTTACTCCTTAACGGGATCAAGGTGCATATATTAGTGTTGTGGAGTGTTGAGTAAAGGGATAACTGGCCCAACCAACATCTATTTGAGATCGGTGGGTACCAGGTGAGGGTGAGAAACCACCCTGAGTCACCGGTGAAAAATAGTTGGGTGGAGAATTAATAAGTAACATAGAAAAACATTTTGTACTTGAACTTGACACCGTATTAAAGGAAATACAAGATACGTAGTTTCAAAAAGGCTTAGAGTAGCTATGGGTATAATAGCATAAGCCTATGCAATGCAAAATAAAATCATAAATTTGTGCCTGTATCTTGAATTGGAGGCTACGAAGACCACTAGTGGTTTTTCTTCTCACCGATTGACTAGTATCATTATTATAAATTAAAAATTTACAACTTAATTTGATAAACTAGTTTCAAGAAAAGAGATGAACTAGAAATTATGATAAAGAGAAAGAAATGTGTCATATAGTGCATTTTTACTATTAATGCTTATTGAGTATATTAGTACTCACATTTGCTACTACTTTCCTTTGTTAGACCCTCGTCCGACTAGGGAATACCCTGAGTGGGACACGGGATACATAGGCATCGATGCGGCCATGTGGGACGAGGGCAATCACGCCGAAAACCAGGGTAAGATGAACACCCTATATAGTAGTTGGGATGAGTAGATGGCCGACATAGTCGAGTCATCGAGAGATAGGGTATAATTATCTACATCTCCTTTGTATCTAGATAATTGCAATTATGGCCATAGCCCTACGTGGTTAACTCTTGTAATAAAGCACGGTATTTAATTATAGTTCTGCTGCATAACTCTGATAAAACTTATTATTCTCTAATTCATTAGGATTAGAAAATAATAATCAATTGTCCGGTGTTATGTTCCGAGAAGAGGCGTCTCGGTGTTGTTGGTTATACTGGTTTCGGACGTGCACCATCATCTTCTTTGTGTTGTTTGGCTGTTGGTCTGTTTCTGTTCACTAGATTTGATTGGCATCATGTGGTGATTAGCCTTTTCTCTTTCTTGTGATAAAAGGCGCGATTTGAGGTATCGCATCTCTTTCATGCGTGCCCGGTGATCTTAAAAGGGCTCAGGTCTGTCCGAGGGATTGATTTGTGTAGTTGAAGGTTGCGGCGTGATTTACTATTTCGACTGGGGAATCTATTGATGTTTGCGGTGTGATTTACTGTTTCAATTTGTTTATTTGAGAAACAACCGAAGATAATGGCTGGATTTTTTTAGGCTTCACGTTTAGTTTTTGGCTTTTGCTATCTTTAAATGGTACATCTTTTTAAGACAGAGTATACAACGTAGTAATACTATATTAACTTCAACTATATCAGCCAAAATTGTATGTGATTGTCTCTCTCTTCGTACTTTCTCTTATGAACAGTCAAAATTTAAAAATTATAAACTAAAAATCATAAATCACAACCTAAAATAACAGAGATGTAACGGATGCTAACGCAGTTCTCTCTCTTAATACAAATGACTTGGGAGCTTTTGCGAAAAAAATTTCAAGGCTACCATGCTAACTTCCTACATAAGCCATCCAATCAATATGAGAGCGCATTGTTTTCTCTGATTTTGGGAAGCTAATAGTTCTAGCGTCCCTAAGATACAAGCAGGGATGGAGCCCCTATAAATCAAAATGAATGTACTCATTTCATTCTCATGTACCCTTTAAAAAAAATTGGCTCTCGAAAACAGTTTTGTAAATATAACTTCTCTATGGATTTACTGAACTCGACAGATACTCATCAAGCTAGGGAAGCTCGGCAGACGATCTATTGAGCTACAGAGCTCAATAGATCGTCTGCCGAGCTTCCCTAGCTTGATGAGTATCTGTCGAGTTCAGTAAATCCATAGAGAAGTTAGCAACACCTACCGAGCTCTCCAGACTTGGAAGATTGCCATTGTGCGGCAGGTTTGATAATTGAAGTAATTAGTGATGGCTAATTGAAGTGCTAATTAATGGAGGCCGAATTTGGCATACGCCGTGCAGGGGCGGCTCGGCAGGTGTCTATCGTGCTCAATAGGTCCACAGAGAATGGTAGATTTGTAAAAATAGACATTTAAGGCTAAATTAAAAAAAATTGTTACAGTACTATTTTTGTGAATAGTTCCGCATTTGAGCCTAAGGTCATTACTGTGAGACAAGAATCTCAACTACAAGGAAAGCAAATCATACATACTAATAAAATGTTGGTGCTGCCCAAGGGATTACAGTGTTTTTATGGTTCGAAACACTCAGATTATTCTCTCATGTATACAATATTTTTTTGCCTATATTTGTAATATTTTTCGTCTATATATGCAATATTTTTCTATGTATGTAATATTTTTCCTATCTATGCAACATTTTATAACCAAGAAATATTGCATACATTAAACAAAATATTACATACATGGACAAAAAATGTTACAAATATAAGTAAAAAAATGTTACATACATAAGAAAAAGAATATGAGTACCCAAGTAAAAAAATACTCAAGTGTTGTTTAGTAATTTCCTAAAATATTAATGGAAGGTGCTAAACGGCCAATGCTACTATACTACTAGGCTCCGCTAGAAAGGCAACCAACGATGCCATACTAAAAAACCCAAAAAAAAAAAGTCCTACTCTTATTTTAGCAATACTCCGTTAGCATTGGAAAGACCAAGCTGTAGAAAAACCAGTTTCTTCCATATACTAACTAATTTATCCTGCATCTGGCACCTGAGTTGGACTCCATTAAGATTAAAAAAATCTAATCAATGGCTGCCGAATATGTGCAAGTACTACCATATCTCTATGCTTTGCTTATCCAGCCTGGTTCTTTTTCCCCGTGCGCACATTTGGTAGCGCATCAGCACCATCGATCGAGTCGATCTCTCCCCGTGCAGAGCTAACAAAGCATCGCGCAAGGAAAGAATAATGCAAGTAACCAAGCGTTACGAAAGGAAAATGTACGTATCTCATATCGAAGAAGAAGAAGAAGAAGAAAAAGCAGGAAAGAAAGGAAACGTACGTGCCGGAGTTGGACGGCACCGGCTTGGACGCGGTGGGTCGGGTCAGAGGTTGTTATTTGGCCGAGTCAGCCTCCACCTAACCCCCCGCGCGACACCTGGTCGCACGCGACGCGGACTCCCCGCCCGCTGAATCGCGCGAAGCTGTTTCAGGCGCAGGGAAGAACCTGACCCGTCGCCGGCCCGGGCTTCGCGCCTTTCGGCCGGCTGGTCTGCGATAGAGTTGGGGTGGGTGTACGTTTCCTCCGTGGTTCGGCTCGGCGCGCGCGTGTCACGTCGAGTTTAGGCGCGACCTGAGAAAGGGCGCTCGCTCGCACCCGTTCGTTCCTGTAGCCGCTACGCGGTTTTCTATTGAAGCCCAAGCCTCATCGCTGCCACGTCCGAATCAGTCGCCCTCGTCGAACTGTTTGCATGTAGTGTCGGATGATTAACCTCGTCGAACTGTTTGCATGTAGTGTCGGAATAATTAGCACTTTAGTGATTAAATAATTATGCAAATAAATTATGACTATAAGAATAATATAAATACTAAATATGAGTAAAACATAAGATGGATCATAAATATATATCTCTCATGAGCATGAACTAGCAAGATAAGTATTATGAACAATGAAATATATATATCATATTGGCAATTAAAGAAAACTATAGACTACTAGATGTTACTGAAGCGAAACGACGATGCAGAAGCAGATCAATGCAGAGAACGGCGAGCAACTGCTCGAGTCGTTTTCTAAAATCTTATTTGCCCTCTCTCGTACGAGATCGCAAGGACGATGGCTTTAGAGATCTGCTCCCCCCACGACCGGTGCACGCCGGTGAAGAGACGAAGCAGCTAATAGCAGCGTAGAGGCAAAGGAACTCAAAACGCACTCAGATCCAGATGCAAAAGAATAAGCAGAGTTTACCTCTTATAGACTCTAGAAGGAAACCTCAATTGCATTTTTCAGAAATAGAAGGTGCATTAATCGTAATTAATGTCGCATGATTAGAGCATTTTTAAACGTCTCCTGCCATTTAAATGTCTCCTTCTATTCGACACAAGTGCATGGCAAAAACAAAATTACAAAAAAACTACGTCTGGACCCACACCCAAACCCTAGATAGTCACACTATTCACACGCACGTCGCGCGGCCACAAAGCCTGTCGTGGCTTGGCCTAGCCTGGCACGGCTTTGGCAAGGCAAAGTGAGTGAGCGCATGTGTAGTCCTTCTTTCTCTTACTTTACCAAGGTTAGACATGCTCCACCTTGCTAGCAATGTGGTATTAAAATATCCCACATGCCACCATGCATGAGTAAGCCTTTAGGATTTTTCAGAAATTATTAATAAAAAGAATAGGCCAAGGACTATTATTCCAACAATCCCCTAGCAGATTCAGAGGCTCACAATTGCCTGTTGTTCTAAAGCACTGTTAATATACCAGTTTTTTGGTAGAGACCTGTTAGAGTTAAACATTCACAACTACACAATGGACTAGGCCTTGAATTAGCAGTTTTGCATGAATGATTTTTGCTTTAAGCCTTGAATGATACTAGGTTGCCAATAGGTTACCCCTCAGGTGGAACGTATAAGTCATATTATGGTGTCTCTTCATGAGTTTTTTTTAGAGAGTACCTACTTCTCACAGACTATGACTATCAATCAGGCTCACATAAGTGTATTCTTTCAAGAATACTCTATAGTACAACATCTTTGCTACTTAAAGCCACATAACACATTAAGACAAAATTATCCTACCATACAGAATTGAGAGCACGACATCATGAGTGGACGGTTATAGAATGTACTCTATTAGTTAACCAAACAGTTTGTTTTTTCCAGGTCTTACTTCACGGGATCTCTGATCACATAAGTTGGGTTACCACTGTGGTGTAACTCACATAGGTCTTATTCCCATCTCCTTTGATGCATGATCTATCACATTCGTGATAAACCTTTTGTAAAGAGATCTACCAAATTCTTAGCTATTGGGATATAATCCAAAGTTATTACTCCAGAGTTTCTCAATTTTCTAACATATTTCAAATATCTTTTTATGTGCCGGAGGACTTCATGTTATCCTTTGCACTATTCACTTTAACAAGAACCGTTTGATTATCACAGTACATCAGGATAGCCAGAATCAGTTTTTCAACCATTGGTAAGTCCATCTAGAGTTCATATAGCCATTCTACTTCAACAGTGGCTGTGTCCAATGCCACAAGTTTTGCTTTCATGATCATCAAAATGGTTTGTTTACAAGACCTCCATGAGGCAGCAGCACCGCCTAGAGTAAAAATATATTCACTTGTAGCCTTAATCTCATCAGTATCAGATATACAATTGGAATCACTATACCCTTCGAGTACGCCAGGGTACTCGTATAGTGGTCAATCTAACAATGAGTGAATAAGTATCTGTTGTAGGTGTAAAAAACCAAACGCGTGAGAGGGGATAGACATCAGCTGTGCAATGGGTCGGCATCCATGAGAGTGAGGGACACAAAGATTTGTATAGGTTCAAGGGTCCAAGAGGACCGCCCTATTCCTATCAATGGCCTTTGTGGGGTTTCGAAAGTTCCTCCTAGAGGCTCTCCAGTTTGAATGGTTCTTTATATTCCTTATGAGTTTGAGTTATAAATGAGAGATACATACGGTATTTATAGGCTCTATGGTCCATATAAATGATAGAAATACCCCTTGGGAGGATAGCTACCCTATGAGTGCAAATGAGTGGTACAATGGTCTTGTGTGAGTGTCATCGCCTTTCTTGACCTGTAGGCAAGTATTTTTGTAGAGTGGGTGTCATCCATAAAGGGGGGAATTATTCCCCTAACACTAGCCCCCTGCCCTTCGGCACTAGAGGAAGCGCCCAGCAGGGCAGCATTAGATTGTCATACTTGTCGTGCTGATATTGTCCATCAGTTGAGGTTCTTGGCTTGTCCGATTTCACAGCATCTAGACCATAATAGAAATCGTTGAGCCAGCTCAAGGTGAGTGCGTCTAAATCCATCAGGGACTTTTCTTGTTCTTTTTTTTGTTCACTTCAAATTTGCACTCGGTAGTACACTATGAGGCCCAGATGTAGCATTTGGCCCAACTGAGATCTAGTCGGTCCAATTGAGATTTAGTTGATCCACTTGAGAAATCTGGCTTGATTGAGGCCATTGTCAAAGGGGGCTAGCCTGCCAGCCTGATTCCATGCCTCCTCAAGGGGAATAGAGAGATACCTTAGGTGGGCACTCTCATCACTTGTAGCTGCTGGCTATAGAGCCTATGCTTTGAAGCTGTGGCAAGCCCTCGAGCTCAATTGAAATCCTTTGGGATTCAAAATTGCATTAAGGATTCTGACTAAAAAGTCAATTGGGCTCCTCAAAATGTTGGACTGACCCTCCACTTTTTCAATGTTGGAGCCCTATGAAGTGGCTGGCCTAATGAAGCCATTTTGTCTTTTTAGGCCAACTAGCCAGCTCGATCATGTGCCTAAAAGGGGGGTAGCCTTGGCATCCACTAGCTTCAAGAAATAAACCAGTGGAACCACAAGTCCTTTGTCCCATTTATCCGGTCGGCCCACATGGCGAGAGGGCATAAATGAGGGGATGGGGTTGCCCTAGCCATCCGCACCCCTTGCTCCTTTGCTCTTTGCCCCCATCCCAGAGAAAGAGAGAGAGAGAGAGGAAACTTGGACTAGCTGGAGTTGGCCCTAGTCTTGGAGAGCTAAATGCGTGTGCCTTCGATTCCTTTCTAGCTGGAGGGCGCCGGTGAGGCTAGCGTTTCTCGAAGGCGGTTCAATGATGACCTTAGGAGAGGTGAGTCCACATTACCGGCTTCCCGGTCTCCCATTTCCCCTTCTTCCTTGTTCTTGTTTGTCGTAAATGGCACGATGCATGGGCGTCGAGGGGAAGCTGCCTAGGAATGGGCCGGAGTCTGCTCAAATGTCGACTGAATGTCGTCGGGGCACTAGGCTGAAGACCTCTAGGGCACCAACCGGAGGTTTCCATGTAGCCGATGTGTAAACCTTGCCAAGGTGTTGGACCTGGAGACCATCGCTAGGGAGCTGGTGTCGGCAACCATCATCATAACTCAACCGTTGCCGAGGACTTGCCAGGGCATGACACGTCTGGAGGTATAGGTTGCCGGGGTGCATCAAAGGTCAGCTAGGGCGCTGGGCGTTGAGGTGCTGGAACATGCCGACCAGTGGACTCGTCGTCAAAGCGCGGAAGGCCTGACTGCAGGGCACATGAAGCCCTTTGCTAGGGCGGCGGGGCATGTCCTGCTAGGGTGGTTTTTGATGTCATGTATGAGTTTTTAATGCTGGTGCTAGTTTTTGATGTCTTATGTATGAATTGTTGAATGCCGGTGCTGGTTTTTTATGTCTTATGTATGAATTGTTGAATGCTGGGGTGCTTTGGTATTTTTGCCAAGGCGTTTTGTTGAATTGCATGAGGGATTTTGCCAGGGCACTGGGCAGTAGTGTAGGGGCACTGAGGGGCCTACCAGGGCATTGGAGAGCGTTTGCTAGGGCACATGTGAGCGTTTTGCTTCAGCTTTTTTGCTAGGGTGCTTTCCCCTTTTGCTAGGGCGCTATGGCTCTTTTGCTAGGGTGTTTCCCCCTTTTGCTAGGGCACTATGTTGCTTTGGCTAGGGCTTCGGGTGATGGACACCAAGATCAAAAGTGCCAGGGCATTTGGTGGTTGGCCATTAGGGCACCAGGGACTTAGCCCGAGCATTGGAGAGTTCCAACCGTGCAGCAATTTGCAGCTTGGGTTATTAGCTGTTGAGTCTAAGAATGATGCCATGAGTTTAGGCTGGTTATTCAATCCTGCTTGCAAGTTCTTGTTTGGATTAGTTCTGCCCAAGGAACCCAATAGCTGGCTCATAGGTTGGAGTGCTCATGTGCAGGGCACCAAGCAAGGCATGCACGCGGGGCACTGAGCTAGGGCGGTCATGTAGGGCGTCGCATCGAGACACGGGTGCCAGGCACCGAGTCAGGAGGCAGGGGTAGGGCATGCACATGGGGCGTAGGGCCAGGGCGCGCACGCCGGGCGCTAAGTCATGGCTCGGGCATGGGGTGCCTACACCAATATTGCAGGTGTAAAAAAACTAAACACGTGAGAGGGGGTGGATGTTGGTCGTGCTACGGGTTAGCGTCCACGAGAGCGAGGGACACAAAGATTTATAAGGTTTAAGGGTCCGAGATGACCGCTCTACCCTTGTCGGTGACCTTGGGGGGGGGGGTTTGAGGGTTCCTCTGGAGGCACACCAGTTTGAATGGTTCTTTGTATTCTTTATGAGCGTGAGTTATAAATGAGGGATACATGGGGTATTTATAGGCTCTAGGGCCCGTACAAATGATGAAAATATCCTTGAGGGGATAGCTACCCTATGAGTGCAAATGAGGGTACAATCGTCATGTTTAAGTGTAATAACTTGTTTTGACCTATAGGTAGATGTTTTCTGTAGAGTGGGTCCCATCGGTATAGGGGGAATTATTCCTCCAATAGTATCAAAGAAATCTTCACATTCGTTTTGAGTATAACTCTTGGCCACAGGTCATGCCTTATACTTTTCAGTAGTACAATCAGGCTTAAGCTTTTTCTTGAACACCCACTTACATCCAACTGGCTTGCAACCATATAGACGATCAGTGATTTCCCAAGTTCCAATAGCGAGAATGAAATCCATTTCGCTACGGACTGCATCCTTCTAGTACTCTGCATCAAGAGATGCATATGCCTCTTAAATAGATTTGGGAACATCATCCACAAGGTACATAGTAAAATCATCTCCAAAAGATTTTTCAATCCTTTCTCTTTTGCTCCTTCTAGGAGTAACATTATCATCATTCTCAAGGATTTGTTTATGTATGTGTTCAGAATGCTCAATAGGAATTATGGGTTTAGGAGTTAAATCATTTGCTTTGCTAGCAGAGTTATGCATGTCCTTCATATGGAATATATTTTCAAAGAATGTAGCACCTCGAGACTCTATTATTGTATCGACATGTATGTCAGATACATCATATTTAACTACTAGAAACCTATAGGTAGTACTGTAATGAGCATATCCTAGAAAGACACAATCCATAGTTTTAGGTTCAAGTTTGCACTTTTTAATTATTGGTATATTGACTTTTACCAAGCACCCCAAGTGCGCAAGTAGGATAGTAATTGTTTTCTCCCTTTCTATCCTTCATACAGAGTAATCTCACTGTTCTTAGTGGAAACTTTATTTAGGACATGATTTAAGCTCAATACAGTCTCCCCCCACCATGCCTTAGATAAACTTGTAGTGTCTAACATAGCATTAACCAAGATGCTCAGCGTGTGGTTCTTTCTTTCAGCAATCTCATTAGATTGAGACAAATAGAGAGGCGTCCTTTCATGTATAATTCCATGCTCTATATAGAATTGGAAGAACTCATTTGAGAAATACTCTCCACCACGATCATACCTAAATATTTTGATTTTTCTTTCTAATTAATTCTCAACTTCAGCCTTATAAGTTTTAAAATAATCTAAAGCCTCATCTTTTGTTTTCAATAGATACACATAACAATATCTAGTAGCATCATCAATTAAAGTTATGAAATATCTTTTTCCCTCCTTTCATCAACACACCATTCATTTCACAGAAATTTGAATGTATGAGTTTTAAAAATGCCAAATTTCTTTCCTCCACACCATTATGAGGTTTATGAGGTTGCTTTGCTTGTACACAAATGTGGCATTTGGAACTTTTGACTATGAAAAATTTGGAATTAAATTTAGACTGGTTAGCTGAGACATGCAACCAAAATTTATGTGACACAAATGTGAGTGCCAAATGTTGGCCTCATCCTTATTAATTGGATTACAAATATGGTTCACAATCTTATTACAAAAATCTAAAAGGAAAAACCAGAGCAAGCTTTTGCAATAATAGCCTTTTGCAATAAAAAGTCCAAATTTAGAAATGACTACTTTATTTAACTCAAAAACCAACTTATGTTCATCTCTACAGAGAAAGGAGCTGCTGATGAGATTCTTATTTATTGAGGGGACATGACGCACATTCTTCAGCTACACAATCTTTTCCAAAGTAAACTTTAGATCTACTGTGCCAATACCAAGAACAAAAGCACGCAAACCATTCCCCATCAAGACAGAGGAAGCCCATGCGATCTGATAAGAAGAAAACAAGGATACATCAGCACATATGCCAATATTAGCCCTCGTGTCAATCCACCAGTCGGTAGAATGACAGACTGAAAGAATAGTAGGTAAATTACCATACCCAGAAGTCCCTACCCGGTATCACCAATAGTCACATTCACAGACTTGGTCTGACCATGCTCATTCTTTCTACCTGTAAGGTCAGGACATTTGTTGGCCCAGTTGGCCATCCTTATTGCAAACATAGTAGACATCTTTTTCCTTCCTTGCCTTCTTATTCTTCTTAAAGTTGGTGGTCTGTATGACCTTGGCCTTTCTCATGAAGTTTCTGTTAGCGGGGTGTTGTACAACATTGGCGCTAGAATGTCTCTTGCCCACCTTAGGATGCACATATTTCGCCTGAGCTTTCTCTTCAACATCAAGAGACATAATCAAATCCTCAACGAAAATATTTTGTCTCTTATGTTTCAAAGTGATCAAGATGCTGTAGGAAGATGGCTAAGGCTAACGGAGTGGTCACAAGCCAGAAAGATAAGAAACCAAAGCGGGAGCTATCGATGGTGGATATGACAGGCAACAACAAGGAATTGGGACTAAGCTCAAGAGGAGCTGAGCTCCATGTGGTCGGGTACATTTGAGTGTTGTCATGATGCGAGGAAAGGTATGTGGCGTGCTAACTGACTTGGACCCGTTTGCAAGTGAGGACGGTTCGGTGGGATTCGGACGTATAAGTGGCTTGGTGTCATGTCATTGGGACCACATAGATTTGAAGATGAAGCCACGTAGAGTAAAAGATGAAGCATGAAGCTACCTTAAAGCGAAGGAAGTGCAAAGCTTCTTGGAAGATGGTAAAGGGACATTTTGGTAAATTATCAACTATCAGAAATGTGGTAGCATGTGAAACCGCGGCGGTGGCCCAAGTGATTTAGGTCATAGATATGTTGAAAATACTAAGTGCATGAAGTGTTAATTCACTATGGGGTTAATGTCATATGCACTTTGAGAAGTGTGTGTATGTGAGTATAAAACCCGATATTATGTTGGGTTAACGGGTTACCCTATGTAAGAATGGATGAAACTCAATTAGAGGTACTAGTTAAGATCCCGTGTGAGCATAAGTATATAAGGAGGGAGACGTTTGGCTTAGGGCTATGGTTTGAGGGAACTAGTGCTAAGTCTTAGAGAGGAGTTAGAATTCTTGGAGATAACCTTTGTGTGATGAGTTGTGGCTCTTAGTATTGAGATCGTTGTCATCATTAAGCTTGTGAAGTGGTTAGAGAGTGGTTTTAAACATTCATCTTCACTTATCAATAGATATCAAAATTCGTCCAAATCTTTCTCCTCCTTGCTCAAGTATTGAAATCTTGATTTGGCTAGCTTTTGGTGTTTTCACTTTCTCCTTTTGATCTTTCTTGGTGTCAAAGGCATGTAAGTGGTGGTGATATTTTTTCGAGATCATATCCCATCTATCTAGGCATGTTCTATGGAAAGTTCTTGAGTTTGCCCAATTTTAGGTTTATTTGAAACCCTTAGTTATATATTTTGATCTAGGGTGTTTGTTGTGATTCTTGCCGTCATCTTGCTTGCTAGGATGTGTGGAATTAATCTAAGATTATCTTGACCATCTTAACCTATGAGAAAGTATTTGGCTCCAATTTTGATTTTGGTCTGATTTTGATGTAAACTTCCTTGTTTTAAATAAAAGTCGTTTGGTCTTCTTGGTCTTTGCTTCAAATAGGTTTCTGACATTCTTGTGAATGTTTGTATGAAGGTTTATAAGATTTGGATCTGTGATTTTTGAATCAGCTCTTTTAGAGGTTTGATACCAAGCTTTCTATGCTCTTGCCCGAGCTTCGGTCAAACCAGGCTATGGCACCGTTTAGATCGGTCTAACAGTCCAACTGGCCATGATCTGTGGTCAGACCGCTACCTTCTTACAATTAGACCACCAGTAAGGTTTTGGGCTTGGTTTTCGTAGAATTGGCTTATAAGCTTCATATGCTTATCTTATGTTGTATGTTTCAAAGCCATAGCCAACCCGAGTATTTGATTTGGGATAAAAACAAAAGAGTGAACTTCTATCACCCCTCTAGTCGCAGCCTTCCATCGTAGACTCCCTTTGCTGCTGGTTGCGCCTTCTTCTTGTTGCTCTGCTGCTATGTTGGCTTGGAAGGTGAGCTAGCCGGGCAGCGGCGTCTGGTCGATTGTGCGTCATCCATGGATGTCACGGAAGGTGCGCGCGCCGCCGCCGCGGATGGTTCCTCCGGCGGGTTTGTGCACTCCGTGGTGGGGTACTTCTCCTCGCCCCTCTTCTTCTGGCTACTCACCGTCGCGCTCGTCGCCGCCATCCACCTCGCGTCCGGCTATATCTCCCCCTCCTCCTCCACCTCAAGGTAAGAACGGCGGCAAGGAAAGAAAATTGCCGTGGGTTATGGATTCTGATTGTGATGGTTATGGGACGCGATGGACTGATGGTTTTGTGGTGTGTTTTTTTGGTCTCGGTAGGAGCGAGGATACGGAGGCGGAGAAGAAGGCGCGTCGCGGTGGCTTCACCGGCGAGGAGAGGGAAGAGGAGGCAGACAGGAACGATGATAGAATTCTGGAGATGATTCGCAGTTTCAGTTTCATGCATGCGAGCGAGGAGGGTTTCGTGGAGGGTATGGCCACGTACGACCGTGTTGTCGACGGCAGGGCGCCCGAGCCGGTGACGCCGGCCGAGCCGTCGCCGGCGCCGTCGAGTCTCAGCTTCAGGTTTCAGCATCAGATACCAGAAATTCCGCGAGAGACGGCGGTGGTTTTGAGGGAAATACCAGTGCAAGAAAAGGAAGAACAAGAACAGGAGGAACAGAAAGAATCGTCACTTCCATTGGAATCGGTGGCCAAGCAAGAGCATACGGATGAAGCAGAGGAGGTACTCGAGGCAGAGGAGGGCAGAGAGGTCGTGGAGGCAGCGCCAAAGATCGTCGCAACCACGCACAACTACCGGTTCCTGACGGAGCGAGACTTCCGGGGATTCGTCAAGGAGCCGGAGTCCATGACTGTGCGCGTCCAGGAGTCCTTCGTGCCGCCGCCGCCACCGGCGCAGCCTGAGGAGCGAAGAGTGGTCGACGTGGCCTCCCGCGGCGGCGGCTTCCTCACGGCGAACGACTTCCGGCCGGCGACCGAACCCGGCGTTTGCGAGAACGTCGCGTCGTCGCCGGGGAAGAGGACGCCGTCACAGAGGCAGAAGCCGGAGAGCTCCCCGTTCGACGCATCCAAGGGCAGCGCCGTGAGCGGGAGGACGAGCTTCGCGTCCGAGTTCTCCGTCTTCGGCGACTCCGACTCGGAGTCGAGCGCCAGCGACGGGTACTCGGTGAAGGAGCTCGTCGTCGAATCCGACAGCGACTGGTTCCTCTCGGAGAAGGACTTCCCGGCGGCCACGCACGACGCTAGCAGCCTCAGGAGTTACAAGGCGAAGGTGCTCAAGGCCATTGAAGCCCTGGAGGAGGCTGCCAAGCTGGAGCGGTCTTTCCAAGACTCGGCGACCACGGTGTCGCCTGGCTCGGTCGACCAGGCTTCGCCGGACAGCATCCGCGACGGCTCTGTCAAGTACCCCGAAGACATGTGGTCTCGGAGCCCTTCGCCGGATGCCGAATACAAAGAGGACGAGGAGAAGGAAACCAGAGAAGCCGAAGAGGCTGAGGAGAGGAACATGGAGGAGGAGGGGGAGGGCAGCGTCGACGACGAGCTCTGCTCGGGAAGCAAGAAGATGGCAGTAGCACCGGTGTACGACGCTGATTCTGCTGCTGAGAACAGCTTGGAGCATTCAGAGAAGGAAACCGTCACTACAAATGATCTTTCAGATGAAGCTGTTTCTGAAGTTAAGAGGAGTCCAGAGGCAGTCTCTGAGAGAGAATTGGCCGTTTCATCTCATCAAATTGCTGTTCTTGATTCTAAGAGGAGCCCGGAGCCATCAGAGAGGGACTATGTCGGTACGAATGATAATTCATTTGTGCTTGGTTCTGTTGATAGGAAAGAAATTGCCGGTACAACTGATCAATCAGACGCAATAGTTTCTGATGACAAGAGAAGCCCAGAGCATTCGGAGAGAGAATTTATCGGCGCAAATGGTCAGTCTCATGAACTTATACCTGATGTTTGGAAACAAATTGTCGGTAAAAATGATCAACCAGATGAAGTGGCTTGTGATGATAAGAGAAGCCTTGAGCCATCAGAGAAACAATTTGTCGGCACAAATGATCATTCAGATGAACTTACGTCTGATGATAGGAAAGCGATCGTCAGTACAAATGATCAGTCATATGCAACAGTCTCAGATGATAGGGGCATCCCAGAGCCTTCAGAGCAAGAATTCAGTACAAATGATCATCCATGTGAAGTAATCATTGACGGCAAGGACATTTCAGAGCCTACAGAAGAAGAGCATGCTAGTGCAAATGATCATTCAGACAATGTCCTCAAAATGTCCACTTTTCAGTTACCGGAAAGGCAAAGGTGTTGGACGAGGCGGTGGAGGATCAGGAAGACAAGTGGAAGGATTTGACAGAAGAGGAGGAGGACGAGTTGGAGTCATTGTGGGAGCATCAGGACCTGATAGAGCAGCTCAAGCTGGAGCTGAAGAAGGTGCGATCGATCGGTCTGCCGACGATCCTCGAGGAATCAGAGACACCAAAGGCGCCAATGGAGGACCTCAAGCCATGGAGGATCGACGCCAAGTTCCTGCGCGAGGACCCGATGGACGAGCTGAACAAGTTCTACAAGGGTTACAGGGAGAGGATGAGGAAGTTTGATATACTGTGCTACCAGAAGATGTATGCAATAGGTATGCCTAATTTCACTATACAAGTTTACCTTGAGTCATCTCCGATTCCAGTTTTTTTAGCTCTTAAGTACAACTGCTTAGCTAATCTTGAATCAGCATTTAATAAAAAAAATTTCTTGAATTGGCTATTCAACTCAGGGAAGAATCAAGAACTGCATTTCTTTAGGATAGTTAAAGGACTACTGAAAAAAAAAGTTCTTCAATTGGCTGTTCAACTCAGGGAATAATCAAGAACTGCGTTTCTTTATGATAGTTAAAGGACTACTGAAATGCTATTCACATTGCCTGCAACTTTTGTAACAATCAAGCACTGCATCTAGCTTTTTAAAGCTGATTAAAGACTGATAC
Source organism: Melocanna baccifera (assembly GCA_036346265.1). Classification (NCBI taxonomy): domain Eukaryota; kingdom Viridiplantae; phylum Streptophyta; class Magnoliopsida; order Poales; family Poaceae; genus Melocanna; species Melocanna baccifera. The sequence goes on along the minus strand of CM070700.1, from coordinate 18,274,856 downwards.
AGCTGTATCTTGCTTTACCTAGCAAATTTTTTTCAACTCACCATGCGCCAGGAATTGGATTAGGTCCTCCTTTTTGCTTGTTTGAAGCTTCTTTAGGTACTAATATGGTGATGTACTGAATTTGACTGCAGATTTTCTCCAGCTCAGAGGGCCTCAACAATCCACGAACTCTCTGAAGACCTTGTCGCCGACGGTGACATCCATCCTGTCACACAATTTCCGGTCATCTCGCAGGAGATCTCCTGAGGACCCATCGGAGCGGTTTCTCAAGGAGCTTCGGTACGACTTGGAGACGGTTTACGTTGGGCAGATGTGCCTGTCATGGGAGTTCCTCCGGTGGCAGTACGAGCAAGCCCGTGACCTGCCGGAATCCGACCCATACCACAGCCATCAGTACAACCAGGTGGCTGGAGAGTTCCAACAGTTTCTGGTTGTGGTGCAGAGGTTCGTAGAGGACGAGTCCTTCAAGGGCCCTAGGCTGCCAAACTACATCAATAACAGATGCGTGCTTCGCAATCTCTTGCAAGTACCTGTAATAAAAGGTATCAGAATTCAGATTTGAACAATCAGTTAGTTCATCTTAAAGCTGAATTATGCCTGAACGGATTGATTCCAATGTGAATTTTGGATCGCAGAGGACAGCCTGAAGGATAGGATGGAGGATCAGCGCAAGGGGAACTATGTCATAACCAGCGAGGAGCTGGAGGACGTCATGGCGGAGGCGATGCACATTTTGTGGGAGTTCATCAAGGCTGACAAAGTTGAGACGACGTCAGTTCTGAAGGGCTTGTCAAACACTCACGTCGAGCTCCAGGACCCTTCAGACCATGATCTTATGATGCACATCCATGCTACGCTACAGAAGGTAAGTTTACACAGCATCGGCAAAAGAGGTGATTTGCTACAGTGCAAGTAATGGTACTAGTTGCATGACACTCAATTCTGAAATGTGTGCAGAAAGAGAAGAGGTTGAAGGATCTCCTGAGGACCGGGAACTGCATCGTAAAGAAGTTCAAGAAGCCCAAAGAGGACAGATCAAACCAGAACCTCTTCTTCTCGCAGGTCGACATGCGTCTCGTGGCACGGGTGCTGAGGATGCCAAGGATCACCAGCGATCAGCTGCAGTGGTGCAAGGCAAAGCTGGACAAGATCATAAAGGTAGATAGGAAAATCCACAGGGAACCCTCATTTTTGTTGTTTCCCTGTTGAGAGTACATATATATATTTCTTTGATTCCTTTTTCTTCATAAAGCATCTTCAGCATGTAATCCACGTCTTGTAGGGTTTTTTTTTTAACCTTTTAGTAATTCAGTTCTTTACAGAGGTCAGTAATTATAATTGTAACTTGATAAACAGGTCATAAACCACAAAGTCCATGCTATGATACTTACATTACCTAGCTAGAAATTACATTGTAAAATAATAACTTCCTCCAGAGTGAAGAAAACATCTATCAGAATGTACAGATTGCCACTTCTGAAACGAACTGTTCCTCGCTTTGTCGCTACATGCAGAACACCAGGCAAGCTAGCCACTTGGATATCACAATTGCTGAGTTTTCAGCACAATTGTGTGCACAGAAGGAAGCAATAAGGACCGTGCACAAGCAAGCATTGGCTGAATGCAAGCTCAGTTTGGCTGGATTGGGCTGCTGGTCCACTGCACTGAACCACAATTATTAACTACATTGTCACTTCTGACCTCTGCATGGACAGTTGTTGTGCCCTTTTGCTCGCCACATGAGGCATCTAATGGCGGCCTTACTGATCCTAACAACCCAAGTACTAACTGCAAACACTGCACGCTGCAACCAGAAACAAAGCATTTCATAACTCACAGCTGATGAGATGCAGCAGCAGCCGAGTAGATCATAGTAGTACTACCACTAGCAAGCAGCAACCAAATACAGGTAGGCAGCATTCAGTGTGGCGGCACGGAGCGCGGCAATGATGGGACCGAGTGGGATCAATGGAGGCCACCAAGATCGATCCCCTAACGGCAGCAGCCCTACATGCAGCTTGGCCTTGGCTGCTTGCGGAGCGTAGGGGTGGGTGGCGCCGCCGCGCCGGGGCCCGGTCCCCATCATCAGCAGCAGATGTGAGGCGCCACCAGTGGCAGATGCAACAAGATGCAACAGCTGTGCTGCGCTGAAACCTCCGCAACGGCATTGGCATGCGAGTTAGATCTCAACGGTGCCGGTAGCTGTGTACCTGTTTGTCGGCTTTAGCGCGAGGCGTCAGCGCGATGAAGAGTGAAACTGGTGGCGCGAGAACGGGGAAGATTAACAGAGACAAAACACAGGGCGGCTCACGAGTTAGCTCAAGCGATCCACATCCAACGGTGCTTCCAGAATGCTAATTGCTCACGAACATCAGCGAAAAACTGCGTCATACTGACGTGATGGCTGCATGAAAACTGAGGGACAGATCGCATCAAAGCTGAAAGACAGTTTCAATTTTGAGACATTACGGAATTCCACATTGCGCTTTTTTTTTTTTGGCTAAACTGCATCATTCCATCCAGCCAATCCTACTCCTACATGTAATGTGTTGATTGCAGTCTAGCAATGCCATTTGCCTCCTGTCCAGCTTCAACATCAGGTGGGTTTTTTACTGGTAGTCTATTCATATTAGTTTTTACTGATGGCTTTTAGCTTTAGCTTATGAATAGTAACAGTTTGTAGAGAGTCGTACGAAAAGAGAGAAACTCGTCTACGATTTTGGTAGATATAAAATGAAATCACTACAGGGTGTACTACAATCGGCTAGTAGATCATACCTTAAAAAGATATCCCATTTGAAACTTAGGTACTGTAAAAAAGTATCTTTTAAAAGCCAATATGAATAGGACGCTCCGCCAGCGCTTGTGATACGGATCCGTCTGATCTTCTCGACATAGGATCAAGATACTCACGCACTCTCTTGAATCCAGTGGTCCTCTATTACCAATACAAGAATGGACACTTTTTAATTCGTAAAATTATACATGTTGGATTTAACGATTACTAAACAAAGTTTTATCGCGCTTCCAATTTTCAGCGAAAAGATTAAACGATCTTGATTAGCAAAACTCTCTTAATTTTCCATGACGGATCGGCCATCAAGAGAACAAGAACAAACTCAATTCAATCTATTATCTGGAAATATTCGTGATCACCTTTACGAAAAGAACTTGCGCCCTATATATGGCGTCCCAACCGACTGAACTGGAATCGGCTCCGGATCCAAAGATTGCTCCAGCCTTGGCCGAAACCTACCCAGCTAACACAACGTGATTTGAACTCTTGACTTTTGGTTTTTGACTTTTTTTTCACTGTAGTTGACTTTTTTTACTGTAGTTGAGTTAGTGGATAATGTAGTGAATAGTGAAAAAAAAGCTGAAGTTAAAAGCTGAAACTATTAAGGGCATCTTCAATGGTTCTAGCTAAGTACTATCTATAAAGATTCCACATCATCTATAGAGTACACACTAAAAGCTAGTATTTCAAAAGACTATATATAAGGATAGCTATTTGATGTTTACATGCACACACAGTTATTTATAGAGTCTGCCTTGTTTTGCGTTATAGACTAGAGACGAAATAGTAGCTAGCTGTTTGTGTTTTGCATACTCTCTTTCCTCCACATAGGATATATGCTGATGTGTACATGCAAATAGCCAGCTGACTCAGCACCATGAAGATACTCTTAGAAGCCGAAATGAGCACCCCTAAAAACGAAATGGACTCAATAGCTATCTAGAGTACATGGCTGACTTGATGGCGCTTAGCCAACTTGACGGCATGGCTTGTGGGCTTTTTTCCTTGCGTCTTCAATTCAGTCCGCATGCATGCATGGCCGTTGGTCCTGACCGCCTGCGTCATGCAGAGTGAGAACTGATGCAGGCCTCTTTACCATGTCTGTCAAGAGAGGTGTTTTGGTCCACGCGACGAGATTTAATACGGTTCAATAATAATTCTTTTTAGTAAAATAATATATTTAATTAAAGAACATTACATATGTCTGTATCAATATCAGCTTATGCGAACGAACTGAATACCGATAAACTGCTTCAAAAAAGCTTCCCTGATAAGTCACTTTAAAAAAATGACAAAGAAATAACTCTATTTATTTATTTGAGAGAAATCAAGAAACTATGAGCTGAAAAAACTATACCATTAACTGTTAAATGGGCTTGAGTTACTAAAGTAACTACAAGGGCGGCCCAAACGTCCCAACTAGATCGAGGCCGTCGTACACAGGCCCAGTACTGCATTAAGCCAATCCTAGCCGTCCGCGCTAGGTCAAGGCCCCGCTAGGCAGCCATTTATATCCGTATCCGCCGCCACGCCTTCGCTCCCTTCTCCCCACACCCTTTTCCCCCAGGCGGTTTATCCACCGGCGACTGCGTGGCGGCGTCGACGGCGGCGTGATGGTGCAGCGCCTGACCTACCGGAAGCGGCACAGCTATGCCACCAAGTCCAACCAGACGCGGGTCGTCAAGACCCCAGGTCCGGATCCCCCCTTTCTGCTATCTTCTTTTTTTCTCCACATTTTTTGGTGGTTCTTGATCTGTTTCAGGCAAGATTTTCTCTTAGTTGATCGGTTTGTGGCTTGTGATTGTAGGTGGTAAGCTCGTGTACCAGTACACCAAGAAGAGGGCGAGCGGGCCCAAGTGCCCCGTGACCGGGAAAAAGATCCAGGGAGTGAGTGGGTGCTTAGCTTATCTTCTGTGATATAGTTCTTGATTTTTTTTAAATTTTGTGGTTGATGATATGGTTCATTTGATGGTTCAATTGGTATGGTGGTGGGGGTAGGATTTTGGGGTTAGTGGATGAATCTATGTGCTAAATGTTGTTGAATTAGTGATTGGTGTCAATCTTACTTTCATGTAGTGTTGCTTTATGATGTTTATCATGTTGGAGCGTCTTTTAGAACACAAAATTTGATGGAATTTTTGTGGAGTGTGCAATTAGTAGATGGCGAGTTGAGCTTAGCACGCAATTAGTATGGTTATCAGTTCCTATGCTGCTGTTGTTGTCAGCAGGCATTTGGGATATGACCACTGCATTTTCCACATTAGTTTGATCATAGTTTCTATTTTCCTGGTTTAATGGTGATTGTTTGTCTCTTGTAGTGATATATAGACTTGAAATTTTTCCATATTTATTCTGCAATTACTTCATTGCTCATATGTATTGAGTGCATGCTAATTATATTTCCGCTCATGTGTTACAACTTCCGAGTTTAGTTTACTGTTATAAATTCAGATTGGATCTTTATCGATCAGATTCTTTCAAATGTGCCCATGGGGATTGATATTTAACTAGTGAGATGTTTATAGGTGTCTAGTAGTTGTAAATTGTTTCATGCGAGCTTCATGTTAACTGCTGTCAGCATATTTTGTTGGCATAGCCAATTCCTATTTCATGTTGCTACGAGTAGAAATTGTCCTGTCAATTGTATTGGACTAGATGTGGTTTGCATTTTGCAGTAGTCCAAAACTGTGCTGTGCTCGAGAAAATGCATATCTTTCTCATTTTGTTGTAACAATTAAAGAAAATGTACTGCAACAGTAAAACAAATTTTGTTCTTGCTGTAAGAATTGGAAAGTTCTATTACTCATCTGGTGAACATTCTTTTTAAAAATGGTAGTTATTGTGTTTTTGTTATGAATGTTTTCTGCACTGAGAGACAGTTCTATTACTCATCTGGTGAACAATCTTTTTGAAAATGGTTGTTATTTTGGGTTTGTTGTGAATGTTTTCTGCACTGTGAACCCTTTGTTTTGACTTCATTGTAGTTTTGGATGCTTGCTTTGGTTTAGGAAAAACTTTCTTGTTAACAAATTTACCTTATTATTCTGCTGTATGCCTAAAATATTTCGACTTAATGACGCATGGCACGATAACTTCAATTTCCAGATTCCCCACCTCAGGCCTGCTGAGTACAAAAGATCCAGGTTGTCTAGGAACCGCAGGACTGTGAACCGTCCCTATGGTGGAGTGCTCTCTGGAACTGCTGTTAGAGAAAGGTCTGCAAATAGTTTTAAATATCTTCTGATGTGATTACCCCAAACCTTTCATGTATGTAAAATCTCATGTGATCCATAATGCCTTGCAGGATCATCCGTGCTTTTTTGGTTGAAGAGCAGAAGATTGTGAAGAAAGTCTTGAAAATACAGAAGACGAAAGACAAGACGGCTTCAAAGTGACGTTGAAAATACAGAAGACGAAAAACTGTTTGAAATGGAAGCGAGATTGTGTTCTGTAAACAAGGAAAGATATTTTTGTCGATGGTGATGATCAATGGTTTAGATTGCTGTTGAATTTAGAGTACTTGAAATCCTTCTACCATTGTGACGTCAAAGATTGCGAGACATTGATCCACCAGTTGCTTTGTTCACTTGTGAACCGCAAATTGAATTAGCATAAATTGGTTTGAGCTAGCGTTTGGTTTGCAACCTGTTGCAATGTGGAAGTCCTCTTTATCGCGCCTTTGATCTGTTTCTGTTGGCAGGCCGTGAGCCTACAAGTTACATGATGATTAGAACTGTTGGATAAACAAATGTGAAATCACAAGGTCCGTTTTGGAGGAAAGAAAACACATACACCCGCTTAATGAAAGAAAACTGATGTGAAATCATGTAGGTTTTCCACGAAATTAATCCAAACTAAAAAAACTAAGATACGTTTATCAGGTTACTATTGTGGAGGATTGACTATTACGAAGGTTAAGAAACGCTTCAATTGTGTTTGAACTTCTCACGAAAAATAAGCAGATGAAATTGTAAATTAAAAACGCTTCCACTTTTCTATTGGAAAATTAAACATTAACATTAGACGGACGAAATTGGACGCGGTGTTCTCTTTCTGACGGAAACATCATGATACTGCAGTAGTAATTACTTTGTAGCAATGACTTACAAAAAACTATTTTGTCAAGAATGGGATTCGAACCCATGCCCTTTCGGACCAGTACCTGAAACTGGCGCCTTAGACCAACTCGGCCATCTTGACGTGGTGCTTATGACTTGCAAAACAAATATTCTGTTGACAATGCGAGTTTGCCTTGAAATTCGGCAAATTCGAAGCCTAGGACCTAAACTAGGCATAAAATGGGATGTTTTGACAGCTATAAGATCATACTAATTTCCCTGTAAAAGATCGAAGACATGTATAAAAGGTATTAACAAGAGTTAGTATTATCTTACACAAAGCTAAAGACCTGTTCCCGTGTTTTTGCACATGCTGATAATTCTAACTATCAAGTCCAATTTAAGAGCCTGTATTTGATGATTTCAATTATTCAGTCCAACTTAAGTCTGTGTTAACTGTTTTCATGTGAAACTCCTGAGCTCTACTTCCACGTATAACAAAAAATTTTCCATATTCCAAGCAGTCCTTGATAGCTAAGGCACCAACTTCTCACAGAAGCTGTACGAGAATACATGGTCCTATTCTTTTAAACTGTGATTTATAATTATATTTATTAATTTAATAAATAATAATTACTAAAAGAAGTAAGAGTCAAAAACCAGTTGAAAAGAAAAAAACGGGGCAACTATTTTGGATCTGAAGCTAATCCCTCCATCCTAATCAGCCGTTTCCCACAAATTGCTACAATGTAGCCGACCGCACGACCCCTGCCTTTTCGAAACGGAGTTCATCGGCACGTCAATGGCGCGCGCTTAAATACGTCCCCCCTACAACTACAATTCCATTCCCACACCATCTCCACTTCCATCGGCTCCGTCTCCATTCCTTCCCTCCTCGACCCCCCTCACTCCGGCCATCTCCGCCCACCTCCACGCCCTCTCCGCCGGCCTCACCTCTTCGTCCGCCTCCGCCGGGCGCGCCGGTGCCCCCCACCCGCTCGACGGAATGCCGCTCCCGGACCGCCTCGCGCGGCTCCCCGCCGAGCTCGCCGGCTTCGCCCGCGCGCGCGCCGCGGGGCACTCGCCCAGCCAGTTCTCCTACGGCAACGCGCTTGCCGCCGCCGCCAACGCCGCGGCCGGGCGCGTTGCTTTCGCCGAGCAGGTCTACTGCGCCGCCTGGAAGGACGGGCTCTCGGGCAACGCCTACGTCTGCAGTGGCATGGTCGACCTTCTCGCCAAGAGCGGCCGCCTCGGGGACGCTCTCAAGGCTTTCGCGGACGGCGACCATGGGAGCACGGTCTGCTGGAACGCGGCTATCTCCGGGGCGGTGCGGAACGGCGAGGATGGGATCGCCATCGAGATGTTCGGTGATATGGTGTGGGGGTCCTGTGATCCAAACTCGTTCACCTACTCTGGGGCTCTTAGCGCGTGTGCGGCGGGCGCGGAGCTGTGCGTTGGGAGGGCGGTGCATGGGCTGGTGCTTCGGCGTGATCCTGAGTATGATGTGTTTGTTGGGACATCGATTGTTAATATGTATGCGAAATGCGGTGATATGGGCGCTGCCATGAGGGAGTTCTGGAGGATGCCGATCCGAAATGTTGTTTCCTGGACCACCGCGATCGCTGGTTTCGTGCAGGAGGAGGAGCCAGTAAGTGCGATGTTGCTGCTCAGGGAGATGGTGCGGAGCGGCGTGGCAATTAACAAATACACTGCTACGAGCATCTTGTTTGCTTGCTCCCAGATGTCTACAATGCGAGAGGCTAGCCAGATGCATGGCATGATCATGAAGACAGAGCTGTACTTGGATTATGTTGTCAAGGAGGCTTTGGTTAGCACATATGCAAGTATCGGGGCTATTCAGATGTCAGAGAAGGTGTTTGAAGAAGTCGGCATAGTAAGCAACGGAAGTATCTGGTCGGCTTTCATATCTGGGGTTAGTAACCAGAACCTACTGAGATCAATTCAGATGTTAAGAAGGATGTTTCGTCAAGGTCTAAGACCAAATGACAAATGCTATGCTTCTATTTTCAGTTCTGTCTATTCAATTGATTTTGGCAGACAACTGCATTCCTTGGTCATAAAAGACGGGTTAGTTCATGGTGTTCTTGTGGGCAGTGCACTCTCCACCATGTACTCTAGGTGTGATGATGTGGAAGATAGCTACAAGGTCTTTGAAGAGATGCAGGAACGGGATGAAGTCTCATGGACAGCATTGATTGCTGGTTTTGCAACACATGGTCAATCGGTTGAGGCATTTCGATTGTTCAGGAATATGATTCTTGATGGTTTTAAGCCTGACCATGTGTCATTATCTGCCATTCTTTCAGCTTGTAATAGACCAGAGTGCTTGCTCAAAGGGAAGGAAGTTCATGGACATGCCCTTCGTGTCTACAGAGAAACCAAATCCATTAGCCATTGTTTTGTTTCCATGTATTCCAAATGTCAAAAAGTACAAGCAGCTAGACAACTTTTTGATGCAACTCCATGCAAAGATCAGGTCATGTTTTCTTCGATGATATCTGGTTATGCTACAAATGATTGTAGTGAGGAGGCAATCTCACTATTTCAGCTTATGGTGGCAACTGGTTTTCAGGTAGATAGGTTTATATGCTCATCTATTCTTAGCCTATGTGCTGACATAGGAAGACCATTCTATGGTAAACTATTACATGGGTATGCAATTAAAGCAGGCATACTGTCTGATCTATCAGTAAGCAGTTCACTTGTGAAGGTGTACTCCAAAAGTGGTAACATGGATGATTCTCGTAAAATTTTTGATGAAACAAGTGTCCCAGATTTAGTTATTTGGACAGCTATAATTGATGGATATGCTCAGCATGGAAGTGGTGAGGATGCTTTGGAGATGTTTGATTTGATGATTAGGCATGGAGTAAAACCAGATAATGTTGTCCTAGTCAGTGTTTTATCTGCTTGCAGCCGTAATGGTTTGGTTGAACAAGGCTTTAACTATTTTAATTCTATGAGAACTGTGTATGGGGTTGAGCCAGTGTTACATCACTACTGTTGTATGGTTGATTTACTTGGTCGATCTGGGAGGCTTGCTGAGGCAAAAAGTTTCATTGACAGTATGCCTATGAAGGCTGACTTGATGGTATGGAGCACACTGCTTGCTGCTTGCAGAGTTCATGATGATGCTGTACTTGGACGATTTATAGAAACTAAGATTCGTGAAGAAAATTATGATTCAGGATCTTTTGCAAGTTTGTCAAACATTCTTGCAAATTCTGGAGACTGGGAGGAAGTAGTGAGAATCAGAAAATCGATGAAAGGTGTTAAGAAAGAGCCTGGATGGAGTATGGTGTAAGAATTGAAATGCTTCAAGAGATATATACATAAAAAAAATTGGAATGCAGCAGCACAATAATTAGAAACATGTGTTTCATGAAGTGTGCTGCCACGTGATCAACTATATAGATCATAGTACTTGACCGAAGATTTGTATTCTGATCAAGACATATTGCAGAGTATGTAAATGCTTAAAACTTCCTATTTTTGAGAGATTTCTTAATTGAATCTCTGAGCTAGTTTTTCATTAGTAAATGCACGACTATCTCAACTGACTCGAAATGATGACATATCATCTTAGGGAAATTGGAAAAGAAAGAGCACCAGTTGGTTATATGTAAGCAATGAACAAGATGCCATTGATATTAAATGAACTCTCGAGTCTTCCATACTTTTTACTCGACTTTGCACTGGTAATTGTACTGAATCTTTTAGGCATCTTAACAAACTGATCAATGATGTTTGTTCCTTTCCACTGATGGTAGAACAGAGCTTTCTAGGCTCCTTGCTGTACTTTTATTATTCGCTTTATGATGGTTGCATACTTGACATATGGGGCACAGCCCTAATTCTCAGTGAAGAACTCAATATACATAACCAAGCTATTCTTCTCTCTGTTGGCTTGTCTGTTAACATGGGTATAGTTCACATGATATAAACCTAACTGAAAATGTATAATGGCCAGTCTTTTGCTTACAGAAATGCTAACAGATGAAGATAGCTCTTGGTGCTATATATCTAACTACGGAATATTTTTCCGTAGAGCAGCTTTTGGACATCTCTGTGGGAGGTGGGGGGCACAGGAGAGACTCGCATGGCATGTTGCATGTCCAATCATCTGAAGAATCTACCCCAAATCAAATGGGAGTTTTATTTTTCGTGGAATTCCACACTCATTGCCCTTACTGTATCCATTACCAGGTTTTCTTGTATATGGATCTTCATCCCTATTTCCAATGCCTCCATGCATGGTTCAGGCTGTCCAAACTCTATTTGGCGAGGCTTCATTCATGCTATTGATTATTCCAGGGGATGTGCTGAGAAGCATTGCTGTGACATCCAACGACTTCTGCAGAGATTGTGTTTCGAATGGCAAGATGATCGGACCGCTATGGATGTCTTTGTCTGATGGATGAGTTAAAGATGGACTGCAGTTGAAGTTTATGACTTTACATGAAGAGCTATCTTGTGAACTGTTTAGCTTCTGCTGTCGCCGCCCCTGCAAGCACTGTTGGCTATTGAACCGATTAGCAGGTTTTGTAACTTCTGCTGAGCAAGAGGAGCTTTCCAGAGCAAAATGTGAAGCTTGTATGGACTGCAAAGCAGATAACAGATCTGGCTCTGTTGTTGCAGTTGATTGAGGACCCCAAGAGTGAGATAGTGCTCTTTGTGCAATAGAACTAGGCTTTTTAAATATCCTACAAATAGCCCAGGCATCCTGTTCGATAAAGAAAAGCATCAGAATAATACTATATATCTGGATTTTTTAATTATAGTGCTATAAGTAAATACTCTGAATAAAATGCTTTCATTGGCTGGAATGTATTTGTATATTGGCATTTTAGTAAGTGATGGATCAGTGAGTGAAGGAAGCTTGAACTCATGCATCATCCAATCAGTCTTGATCCCTTTTGCCGCTCTCCCTTTATAGAAGACAGAGACTTTTTCAGGCCTATGCACTTGGTTCCCTCAGGAGAGTAAATGGGCCTATCTGTTCCTGTTGCTTTCCAGAATCCAGCTCCTGTGACTATTTGGTCTAGAACTATTCCGATACTTCCGGTCCCTTGGGCAGTAGAAATACCATTCTTTCTCCCCAGAACTTGCAAGCTCTATCCAAGAGCAAGATAATAAATAATGAGTAAATTGTACTTTGCACCATATAGATAATAAATAACTTACTTGAGAAAAAAGGTCATAGATCAGTGGTAATTAAAAGCAAAGCTTTTTGATTATTATTTCATTCAACCAGAAATAGACTTAGTCAAGAAGGTAATTTCGCTTGAATTGTAAAGATATATTGGTTCTCCTTGAACATTTACATCTAAGAATTCCAAGTGACATTGCTCCTCAGATGATCGAAACAAGTTTCGACCATCAGGAGGGGCAAAAAGTTTAGGAGCAGCAACCTTTGCTCAAGACTTATGACCAGAGATGGTCGTAGGAGACCTCATCCTTAGACTAGAAGAGGTCGAAGAGAAGTGGCGTCAATCAGCCAGAAGGTCACGGAGGAGATGTAAAATTAGATCTCCTTTGTTAGAGTAACATGTAATAAAGAACTTGTAAAGACAAGTTAATCTTCCTTTTTCTACAAATTATCTTATCCAATAGTTAGTAACTCGTAAGACAATAAAGAAATAAAAGAAGCTAAAATTTAGAGTAGGAATTGAAGTTAATAACTTTATCCGAGCCTCGGACTATTTACTTAGTTTATGTAAATAAACTAAGCAAATAGTGTGAGATGGGGTTTGTTGAGAACAGAGTAGAGTTTATCTGACTATCATTATCGATTCCGATTGTCATTCTAGTGGCAAAAGTGTGAGATGGGGTTTGTGGAGAACATAGTAGTTTATCTGACTATCATTATGGATTTCGATTGTCATATTCTAGCAGCAAAAGTTAAAAACGAGTCGATACTATAAAGTTCCTTCTAATCAGCATGACCAAATGTAGAAAGGAAAGGCTTCAACTAGGTAACATTACTTTTCTTCGATTAGATTAATCAAATCGAATGCATAAACGGTAATAGGACAAACACTCAAGGTTTCTTCTTTGTAATCCGTTCAACTTTTCTCAGTTAACTGAATTGTTTTGTGTTGGTAGCAAGAGTTGGAAATAGTATGACGCTAGAAAGTTCTTTCTAGTGGGCAGGACCATATGTAGAGAGGAAAGATTTCGACTAGGTGATGTATCCTTCTCCGATCAGGTTGAACAAATTGAATTCACCAAAAGTAGTCGAACAAACAAAAAGAAAGCCCTACTCACAATAAAGATTGAATAAAAACTAAATAATTTATTGAAAGAGTAGAAATATTATATATAGAATTTACGCAATTGGTCAATATTCCAAGAGCTTTAGAGGATTTGGCCGTCTTCCATGGCAAGTCGTACCGAGCCTGATCATGTAACTTTGACCACTATGTACGAACTTTTCCACTTAAGAGAAAACTTGTTCCGATTAGACTGGGTTTGAATTTTCTTCAACACCAAGTCATCTACAGCAAGGCTGTGAGGTTGGACCTTACAATCGTGATATTTACGCATGGATTGTTGATAGGCTGCCAAACGGATTAAGGCTTGATTCCTCTTCTCTTCGAGTAGGTTAATGTCATCTGCTCGAAGTTGCTTTTGGTTGGAGTCGTTGAAGTTCTTTACCCTTATCAACCGAATATTTAGTTTCGAGAAAACATGGATTCAGCCCCAAAAATTAGGAAAAATATTGTTTCACTTGTCGCCTAGAGTTGTGCGAATTTCCCATAATACCGAGGGTAATTCTTGTACCCAAGCCCCTGAGCGTTGTACAAGCTGGTCAAAGACCTGAGTTTTAATCCTTTGCATTATTTGGCCATTCGCTCTTTCAACTACCCCATTGCTTTAGGGATGGGCTACTGAGGTATAACACAATTTTGTACCCAATTCTTTGCAAAATTCTTAGAATTTTGCACTCAAAATTGCTTACTATTATCTGTAATTATTCGATTTGAGACTCCAAATCGAGTAATCACACTTCTCATCATGAACCTTTTAGCGGCTTCTGTTGTTATCTTAGTCATAGGTTTGGTCTTAATTCATTTTGTGAACATATCAATAGCTACAAAAAGGAATTCGAAGCCCCTTGGTGCTTTTGGGAACGGTCCTAGGATGTCTAGACCCCAGATCGCAAAAGGAAGATAAAGGTATAGTCTGAAGAGCTTGAGCCGGTTGGTGTATTTGGCTTCTATAAAATTGTCATTGTACATATTTCTTAACCAGCTCTTTAACATCGCTGAGGGTTGTTAGCTAATAAAAATCTTGTTGAAAGGCTTTTTGATCAACGTTCTGCAAGAAGTGTGTGCTCCACAGATGCCCCTGTGTAGTCATGAAGGAGTTGTAATCCTTCTTTCTGTGATATGCATCACATGAGAACCTCTTGAGTACTTCATTTATAAAGTACCCTATCGACCAAAGTATACATTTTGGCCTTGTAGGATAAATTATTTGCTTCGAGATCGTTGTTGGATACTGTACCCTTCTAAAGATACTTGTAGATGGGTCCCATCCAAGTATCCTCGTACTCTAGAGAGGCTACCTCATTAGGTTTCTAGTGTTTCAATCAGAGATGGCTTTTGGAGTTGTTCCAAGAAGACTCCTGTTGGTACTTACAATTGAGAAAAAGATATTCGAGCCAACTAGACAGCGAGAAAATTATCCTTTCGAGAGTTATATTGTATCTCAAAACCGAAAAAATACTTCTTAAGCTTTCTGAGTTCTAACAAATACTGAGACATGGTCAAGTTAGAGCATTGATACTCTTTTTTGACTGATTCACTACTAGTTGAGAGTCTCCTCTCACGAGTAGTTGATGAATCCTGAGCACTTTCGTTGCTCGTATGCCAACCAACAAACCTTTGTATTCGACTATGTTATTAGTGGCTGAAAAGTCTAATTGAATAACATACTTTAATGTCTCTCCCGTAGAAGATTCTAGAACCACCCTAGCCCCGAGCCATTTAGCGCAAATAACCCATCAAAGTACATCATCTACTAGTCATAGAAATTGTATTGGGGACCCGCTCTATATTGGGGATCCTAAGCAGGTTTAGGATTTGTCTATTCGGTCATAAAGTCTGCCAAGATCTGATATTTAATAGTTGTTCGAGACATGAAATGGAGGTTGAACTCCCCAAGTTCGATCGACCATTTTGCCATGCATTCTGCTGCTTTCCTGTTCTGGAGGACCTCTCTTAAGAGAAACTCAAATGGTACAACAATTTTGTGCGCCTCAAAGTGATGCCTCAATTTCCTCGAAGACATAAGAAGGGCATATAAAAGTTTTTAAACCTAATGGTAGCACTCCTTAAGCCTGTGTAAAACTTCGCTTACGTAGTAAACTATTTGTTTGACGTTCTCACGTTCTGCAACCAGCACTGCACTTATTGCCTGTGGCATGGCAGCTAGATATATTAAGAGTGTCTCTTTGGTTTTGGAGAAACCAGAACAGGCACACTTGTAAGATACCTCTTGACATCCTCGAAGGCGTCGTTAGCCTTCTTTGTCTACTTGAAACCCTCATACTTCCTTAGAAGTTTAAAGAAAGAAAGTCATAATTCTCCTTGTCGTGCAATGAAACAACTTAAAATCGCCATACACCCTATGAGTTTTTGGAATTCTTTCTTAGTGGTCGGATGGCGCATTTGCTCAATGGCCTTTATGTTTTCAGGATTTGCCTCAATACCTCTTGTAGAAATAAGAAATCCGAGCAATTTTTCTAAAGAAACTCCGAACACACACTTCTCCGAATTGAGTTTCAAATGGTGTTTTTTGAGGTTGTCGAATGTTTCTTGTAGGTCTAAATTATGATCAAGTCATTTGATATTCTTTATGACTAGATCATCAACATAGACTTTCAAATTTTGGCCTAGTTGAAGTGAAAAAGTCAATTGTATCAAACGTTAAAAAGTAGGACCAGCATTTTTCAAACCACATGGCATTTTAATATAGCAAAATATTCTAAATGGCATAATAAACGCGGTCTTTTCTTCATCTTCTAGAGATAAACTAATCTAATGACAACCAGAGTATGCATATAGAAAACTTAATACTTCACAACCAGCAATAGAATTGACTAATTGATCGATATGAGGGAGAGTGAAATCATCTTTTGGACAAGCTTTATTTAGATCGGTATAGTCTATACAGATATACCACTTACCATTAGACTTTCTGACCAATACATGGTTAGCTAACCACTGAGTGATTAACTTCTCTTATAAAACCTACTTTCAGTAGCTTGTCCACCAATTCAGATCTAATAGCTTTCCTTGATCAGGTGCAAATCTCCATAACTTTTATTTTACGGGCTTCTTGTCATGCCGTAGAGCTAGCCTATACTTGATCACCTCCCTAGGGACCTTGGGCTTATCGGATGGTTGCTACATGAAGACATCTGCGTTTGCCTAGAGAAAGATAGTAAGGGCCTCTTTCCATGCAGGGTTGGAAGTAACCCCGATGCGAACGGTCTTCGTAGGCTTATCTGGATTCAGAGGAACTTCTTTGACTTGCTCGTTCGGCTTCGATGCAGTTTTAGGCTTCGAGTACTTGGTCGAAGGTTGTGCCTTACTTGCTTCTCAAGCCGGTAAATGGCCTATCATCTCGAGCGACTTGCGGTCGCATATAAGTGCCATCTTTTTATCACAACGGACTATTATTACTCTTTTGGGACCTGGCATCTTAAGATATTGATATGCATAGTGAGCAACTATTAAGAAACGTGCCAGAGTTGGTCATCTGAGTATGGCATTATATGTCATATCAAAATCGACCACATCAAAAGAGATTTTCTATCCTGAAGTTGCCTGGATGTAACAGGAAGAAAAACTTGACCAATTGGCTTGGCTGAAGATACTGGTACGATCCCATAGAATGAGTATCATGCATACTTTATTATGATCCGAGAAACTTGTGTCTCGTCTAGAGCACTTACAAACAAAATATTTAAAGAACTACCACCATCAATGAACACTTGATTTACTTGACAGTTATTGATGGTGGGCTCGACCACAATCAAAAATCGGCTTGGTCGAGTTGAAGAGACCAAACAATCACTTTTCTTGAAGGAGATGGTGATTTTCAATCACTTAGGAAAATTATTGACAAAGGGAGAGCCAATAGAGTTTACCTCTCATTTGATAGCTTTATACTATTGTTTTGACTCATATACCAAAGATCCTCCATAAATGTGCTCAATGGTGTGCTTTGGATCCTGGAATGGGATCTCCTCATCATTGTTTGACTGCTTCTGACCACTCGTTTGTGCTAACTCTTCAAGTGCAGAGTGGTCCTTTGTCGGAGTAGTAGTCCTCATGTTTTCGTTGGAAAACTTGGTAATTCCGAAGGTCATGTCCTTCCTTTTATGGAGAGGGCACCACCTAGACTTGTTGTCCTTCCGCACGGGAATTTTGCACTTGCCCTGATCAGAGTACTGTTTGGGATCCATGGTTCCTTATCGCCCATAGCCAAGACCTCCTTAGAACTTCCAGCTTGAAGCTTCTGACCTTTTGCCTTATTCTTGGATTTCATAACCTTCTTCTTCCTTTTACTACCTTTGACTACTTTGGTACTTCGATCGGCTTGGTAGATGGTTTTGCTCCACTCGACTGCTTCAACAGCAGTCGCATAACGATCAGTCATCTCGAAGAGCTCAACGATAGTACTTGGAGGATTTGAAGTGATATCTTCTATGAACCTTCTATTGCGGACTCCCTACTTAAATGCTCTACTAACAAAAGGGTCAAAACTTCGGTATGGAGTTAAGAACCTGTCTAAAATGTTTGATGAATTGACGTAAAGTCTCGTTGTTGCCTTGTCTCATCCTGTGCAGGTTGTCTTCCTTCCTAGGGCGATTGTATGTGCCCTGAAAATTGGCTAACAGAAAGTCGTAGAGGTGTTGCCATGAATGGATCAACTCTAGTGATTGATTTAGCAACCACGATCGAGCAAATCCCTCGAGCACAGTTGGAAGGTAATTTGCCATGGCATACTCTCCTTCTCCTACTACTCGAACCGCAGTCGTGTAAATTTGAAGAAATTATGATGCGGATACGCACGTGTCTTATACTATATCAAGTTAATGTTGTTATTCATAAGGATAGAATACTACATCAAGTTATCACATGGTGTATTCTCAGGTTTGTCAAATGGAAGATATTGGAACTAATAGGGAGGAGTTGGAGGATCGAGACCAAAGCAATGGAGAGGCACAAGGAAGAGAATAACCATATTAGGTGCCAAAGACATGAAGTAACAAATCATATGCGGATGGAGCCAACAAGAACAAAGCCCATGTGGGTATTTGTTATTGTAGTCACTTGCTATTGTAGTTACTACCAAATGTAAGTTTCTTTTTTTGTCTCAATTCACTTCGGAAAGATAAGAATTTTATTTAGGAGAGAAAATAGTGAGATTTTGCAAACTCCACATATCGCATATATGTTGTGGTATTTGTGCGTTCATTGTACCACTAATCATGACAAGTGGGGATGATAATATGGGAGAGGAGCATATCCCGACGAGTCGTTTTCAATTTCAATCTTTAAGGAAAACTTTGCACAAGGAGTTCGCCGCCACTTCTGCCACCTTGAAAGAGCAACTCAAAACGGAGATCAACAATTTCATACAAGATATGTGCATTGAAATGAACCAACAAATGAATGTGCTACGTGCAAATATTGTGAACGACATTATATATACACTTCACCACAACAATAAGAAGATAGTTTCATTCCTTTCTATAGAAGTGAAGATCTAGAGGAGTATCTTGAGTGGGAATGGTAATAGATAAAGCGTTCATATTTCAAAAGCTTCCAAAACCCAAGAGATTATACGTGCCACTAGAGAATTTAAAGATTATGCTTATAGTTGGTGGCAACAACGATTTGGAAAAGAATTCATTAAATCTTGGCCATATTTGAAGGCACTCATAAGAAGAGAATTCGTGCCATCTTATTATGCGAGGAATGCTTTGCCATTTGGAGAGTATCGCACAAGGGAGTAACACTATTCAAGAATATTATTTTGAGCTACAAGATGTATTACGTCGGGCCAGTGTCACTAGTGAACCACAAGAGAAAACATACTTCAAAAGATTATTGAATTCTATGATCGCCGCTACACCTCAACATAAATATTTTGGTAGTGTGAAAGATCCTATGCATTATGTTATTGAAGAGATAAAGAGATTTATGGAGAGACGTACACCACAGTTTCCTTCGTGTCCAAATCTTAGTTCTTCTGCTCCTAGTAGTGTGACACATGAGAAGATGACCGAACATAGGACTTTTCCTTCGGTAAAAAAGACATATAGTGATATTTCAAATCTACATATAACTCTTGAGATACATCGCAACTCATGTGAGATTGAGAGCCACATAGCCAAATTGAATGAGTGATAAAAAGAGTGAGCTGTGTGATTTCACCATATGTGAGGTTTAGAGCATCTAAATTGAGAGTGTGAGAGAGACACCAAAAGAAAATAGAGAAGTAGCAGATAGACAATGTGAGGATGAATCTGAAACTAACACATTTATATCTACTTCTAGTGTTGTTGCTTGCAGGTTGACATTAAAGATGAAGAATTGAACGTTCAACAACCGGTACATTTGAAGGCAAAAGAGGAGGAGGTAACCACGGAGGGGATGGAGTGCTTGCTGCCTCGTGGATACATACTAATAATTTTAAACCCCAACACCTACATCATTTGAGGAGGACGACAAAGATAACAATATTGGTCCTAAACTTAATTGTGAAAAGATGAGTAATTGTGAGAACTCATACGATCAACCGAAAAATCCATGTTTTGAAATTTCTTTGCTCAATTTACATAATTTGGAATTAATTATTTATAAGAAAGTTCTCACTAGAATATCTTCTAATGATTCTTTATGCTATATCATGTTTGATGATTCTAAAGAGCTATCTGATGTGATTGATAATATTGCTGAAATTTCAAATTCAAAATCACTAGTTAGTACTTTTGCCAACACGTATAAGTTCAATTTGATTGGAGACTATGGTGTAGATAACAAATTTTATGTTCACAGAATTGTCATTACATGTGATAAGCTTGTTGAATTAAAATTTCATATTATGGATAAACAATCTTTTGTGCCATGTCATGATCACAATGAGATGAATTTCAAGAATAGTACACGTTGTTTAGAAAAATTTCATAAATCTACTTGTAAGATCTTTGATGTACAATCATGTAAAAATAATAAGAGTAGCGCAATTGAAGCATGGAAAGCACTCAAAATTTTCTTCCCCATATCTGAACAATTAAATCTGATTTTACTTATTAATGAACTGTCTATGACCTTACAAAGTCGATGACGACTTTCTTTTTAGGAGGAGAATAATATGACAAATAATATTGCAATGCATATATCTTTTGATCGTTTCTATATTCATCGGTTTGTGCAAAATAATGAGAATGCCACAATAATTGACTCTTACATATGCCATGCATATGTGTTGTTCTTTTCGTTTATAACACCTTCAGAAATTCATGATAAGATAAGCTGAAGAAGTGTTGACGACAAATATATATACCATGCATACACGTTGTATTCTTTGTTTAGTACAATTTTGAGCTATCAAAAGTCAAGGACGGCTTTTCTAGAAGAAGGGGGGATGATGCGGATACACACGTGTCTTGTACTTTTCAGTTAAATATATTATTCAACTAGAAAGAATTATTGAGCCGCATAAAATATGGCCAGGTGAAGTCATTCCAAACTAAAATTAATGTTGTTATTCATAAGGATGGAATACTATATCAAGTTATCGTATGGTGCATTCTCAGGTTTGTCAAATAGAAGATCTTGGAACTGAGAGGGAGGAGCTGGAGGTCGAGACCAAAGCAATGGAGAGGTACAAGGAAGAGAATAACCACATTATGTGTCAAAGACATGAAGGAACAAAGCATATACGGATGGAGCCAATAAGAACAAAGCCTATGTGGCTGGATGGAGCACACAAGAGAAAGACCCATGTGAATGAGGAAAAGAAAGCTCATGTGGTGGGAGAGCAAAAGGGGAGCCCAAGAACTTAACGTACAATTTTTGGACAAGATTTTCAAGTCCAATTTGAACTTTCCACGTGCTCAACCCAATTCAAACTCGGATTCAACTCAGAATTCAATTCGGATTCAGTTCGAGACAGCCCAATAGGTAGTTACTAAAAAGATCACAACTTTCACAAACGAAGTCCGATTTAGGTGTTCTTATACTCATTGGAAAGCTTATTTCAAGGGCTATGCAATGGATAAGGCTTCACCATCAAATTTGTCATGAATCATCTACTATGATCAAAAGAATATGATGGGTCTAAAATCTAGTTTCCTTTTTATGAGAGTTCGTATCTAAAATTATATAGAGTTGAGTTGTACTCGGTTTGAGGACCATATGGACATCCCAAGGGGCTATATTAGCCTTGTATTGACAATCTTTAGGGCTCAGACCACCTTTGAGAATAAATCTACTATTGTTCGTGCTTGAGTTTCGTAAGGAATTAAAGAGTTTCTTCAATCAAGATCATTCAGCCTTTCCGTTGGGAATTGGGTGCATGATAGATATTCGCTTGGTAGTCGGTGAAATCGACGCGAGTGTGATTTAGTAGATTAAAGTGTGTTCATCCCTTGCACTAGCATTGAAGGATCACTACGATTCATCAAGACTCCCGCGAGTATCCAATCCTACGTCGAGAAGATCGGACGACCTCGTATCAAATTGAATGGGATTTTGAGACCCATGGAACTTCTCCATGTTTACCGATCGAAGTTCGCAGTGGCCAGCGAATTGCTCGAAGATCAGGTGTGAACGCTCGACATCCGATAACAAGGTTGTTATGCCTCCTTTGTGAAAAAGGATGATTGACATCTCCAGGCGATCATACCCGATGATGCCCGGTAGTCGATGGACCCGACCTGTAGGTCTCGTCCATACAAGGATAATACTCCTCGTATTCCATCTGCCGCTATAGATTTCTTGCTCAAAGTGGTGATCGACCACCTCCATCGAAAGCTTGCCGATTCTTGGGATGCTTGAAGAACTCTCCTTCGACCAGGAGAGTGACGTGACCTGTCGTCATGTCGATTTCCACAAGATGAGTTATTGGAATGACTAGTGCTTGTCCTAGTTGCACCTATTCGACTCCTAGATCTCTCAAAGACTCGACTACATAGAAAGACACAGGATTTTATATAGGTTCGGCCCTTCTTTGGAGAGAATAATAACCCTAATCATGTGTGGCTATATTGATTGCTCATATTACAATAGAGGGAGAGTAATGTTTGATGTCTTGCGCTCTGTTGTCACTATCTCGATTGTCCTCTTCCTCCTTCCTTTCGGACTTTAGCCTTTAAATAGCGTACAAAAAGGTGGCGATTGATCCATATCAAGAGGCGTTCCACATTTTAGACAATAACTGCTTGGCAGAGGTTATTATCAGTGACACGATTCTTCGTCGCCAGGTGGTTGGAGGAAGTGGTTATGGGTGGTTATTCTAGAGAACTACATGTGCTAACTGCTTTGTCAAATAAACCCGCAATGTAATAGGTTGTCGTAGACAAATTGGTCGAAATCAAGCTAGTCGTAGAAGAGTGTACGACCACAGAGTGGTCGTAGAACAACTTACGACTATGTCATACTCGTAGAAAGTTTTACGATCATGAAGCAGATGTGAAAATGCTCTCGACCATAGAGTGGTCATAAAAAGGCTCACGACCATTGAGTGGTCATGGAAAGGCTTACGACCACATGGTTAGGTCTTTCCCTTATAAATATAAGAAGTATACTTAAAAAGTAGAATGATGTAATAATACTATTTACAGATAAAGAGTAAATTAAGGATTATTATATCCTCGTCAACATTCATAGCAAAAAGTATAAAGTCAAACACAGGAGGTCCTAATACATTAGTTTAGTGTTAAACAATGTAAATATCATTAAAGAATACAACTTTTATGTTCAAAAATTCATATTTGAATTTAAACAAATATCACTGGTAAATTATTTCTCGGTACCTACCGGTATATCCGGTTACCACCAGTAACTGGTGGGATTTCTATCCCTGGTTATAACCATGCATGGGTCATGGGTGACAGTGTGACCTTTCCAATGTCTTGGAAGACAAAATTTTGGCCGTGTGGACAAAAACCCATCAAAAGAACCTCAGGAAATTTCCCATCCCTCCCCAATTACAGGCAGGGGATTAATAACCCAATTAGTTCCATACTTTGGAATAACAAACGTGATCTCGTTTGGACCACTTCTTGTCCATCAATGTTGCCTGTATTGACAGGATCTGTTCTTGCCAAATGGAGCTATTACACGGTTGATTTCTTCTTTAAATCGTGGACCCAAATTGGGAGATGGTTTGGGTCAATCCCTTCAAACACAAGGCTTGTCCATCAATGTTGCCTGTATTGACAGGATCTGTTCTTGCCAAATGGAGCTATTACACGGTTGATTTCTTCTTTAAATCGTGGAGTATATGAGTATTTTTGCAGCTTTTGTGAACAACTTGCTAAGAATGGAGAAAACACTAACAAATGCGTGTTTAGGACTCCGTGTAATCTACATTATGGTACCCTTGTTTCTTCCAAACCTTGTATTCTTTGACACAAAAAGAAGTCGGTGCTTGAAAATTTGGGACGATCGAGTCAACTGGGCGATAAATTATACAGCAAACTTGCAGCTAAAGTTATTACCTGGACAAAAAAAACTGGAAGGCACTGGATCTACTGTTCTCGAGAAAGACCACAAAAATATCATTCATACAAATATTCCTTCTCTAATTATCTTAAGATCATATAAGAAATAGATAGTCACACAAAAAATCATCTCACTCGTACGAACTTGGATAAATTATTAATGGTGTGAAAGTGCAAAAATGCGACTTATTTCGTGCGATAACAACTCTGCTCCTGGATCACATTCACATTTATAAAGCAGGTTAAATGTGAGTCGTGAGAGCTGCTTCGGATGCATAATAAGTTCATGGATGAGAGTAGTTTTTTTTTAAGAAATGAAAAGCAACTCGAACTTTTTTTTTGGCACATTCTGACATTCCTTTTCTTGCAACAAGAACTTACCTTTTGAGCGATCATGTGATGCCAGCAAAACATACAAAAGAAACATGTCCTACCAATGAAAATGCCCCCAAGGTTGCATCGGAGAATTTACTTGGAACATTTTCATATATCCCCACCATTTCTTTGTCCATGCACACTTACAGAATTTACATTACACTGCTTCCAAATCTTACAGGCCCTCATGGCTGTTACAGCGACGAAAATGGACTGGCCCAGAAAGCAACATCTAACATCCAGATAGTATAACTGTTGAAGAATAAGGGTGATCGTTTTAGCGATTGTTTCTGACTTTTGGTTGAAATTTCACTGTAGCTGGTTTTTTTTACTGTAGCTGATTTGACTTTTTGGGCATAATTAAATTTTAAAAATGTAAAAATAGAAAAAATATATTAGCTCACCACGGATAATGCAAAGGAACACGGGGAAAAAAGAAAATTTTAAAAAAGTCCAAAAAATCTAAACAAATTTAGAAAGAGACGAATCACTGAATAGTGAAAAAAAACTGAAGCTAGAAGCTGAAGCTGAAAAAAAGCTGAAATGAGTGGGGTAAATTGCCCATCTTTCCTCATCAGTTTAAGCTTTTAGGTGAACTGATTAGTGCATGTAACTCAATAATATTGAAATCATTAACATCAATTTTTTCCTTGAACGAAGTTACCAGACAAGACAGCAAGCCAGACTGCAGGGCAATAATATAGCAAAGACTGCAAGCCAGACGCGAATCTTGGTGTGTATTCACGTTCCCTCCATTCACACAGAACATCCAAAGGGAAAAGAAAGGAAAAACCTAGTGAGAATGGGATATGAAGAAAAGGTAGAGTCCAGTTGGTACAAGTTTACTAAATGCACCTAGCAGTGTATGAACTGCCCACTAGCAGGGAAAATCCATTGAGCCAACCTGAAAGCTAATTACACAGACAAGAAAGTACAATGTATTTGTTATAGCAATAATTGTTTTGGTGGTAACAACAAATTTAGGTAACGCTCAGTTTGATATTGGTTTATGACTCTTTTCTCTATAGCTGGTTTATTTTTTTACTATAATTAAGTTAGCTTATTTGGTATAATTAAATTTAAAAAATTAAAAAATAGAAGAAAAAAACATGTTAGCCCATCATAAATAATGTAAAGGAATATAAGGAAAAAAGAAAAGGCAAAAAAGCCTAAAATATCTAAAAAATCCAGAAAAAAATGAAATTATTGAATAGTGAAAAAAAACAGAAGCTAAAAATAAAAACTGACTTTAAACCGTTTTGAACGGTGTGCCCTACTGCAATTTGCGTGTAGCTGCCATTCAGTTACAGATTTACCACCTTATTCGAATAATCATGTTTTGACTAAACGATCCTTTTCAAGTGATATATAAATAAACTCAGAGCTTAACTCTTCATATACTGCATAGTTTTTTAAGCCTATAGTCACAGATGCACTTATTCATTAATTCTAGCAGTAGCAATTCGAAATGTCATATATTGCCAGGCCTATTCTGCACAGTGCAATATTTTGTGATTTATGGTCTCGGACCAAAATTTTTCTAGATAGAGCTCAGAGCTGGTGGTTTTATGACACTTATAGGACAATCAGGTATGCCACTCGTACCTTCCCTATATCCCCATTTGATTATATTGAACTAACAGTTTAAATTGGTTGAATACATGAAAGTGTTACTTTTATTTTCAGACTACACTGATGGATATTTTCCTTAAGATAAATTTAGGGATCACTTGTCAGGTTCTGAAAATGCTATAGATGACATTGAAATTGAGTCATGATTGGTTAGATTGAAGATGATAAATACGAACAAAGGGAACATGCTATATAGGTGTGTTCTTTTTTGCTATAGTTTATAGTTACGGTTGATAATTTTTAGTCCTAAAACGAGCGCTTGTACGAATGAACCAAATACTGATAAGCCGTTTCAAAAAGACTTTTCCGATCAAGGTTCCAAAACCCGTACCGGCCTAAATCCGGTGGGGCGTACTCGTGAATCGGAAAAACTGTGGAAAACCAATCAAATTTCAAGTTTTAAAATTTGAATTTGAAACTGCTAATCAGAAAAACTAGCCAGTTACCGCCAAAAAAAATTGGAGAAACCGCTAAAAAACCAGAAAACACAAAAAAAAAATTGAATTTAGGATGTTTCGAAACATATTTAGCTCATACAATAGGTAATCTAGTACAAAAGAAGCCTAAACCAACCTAAGAGTGCATTACACAGTCACAGAAGACTCACAAATATAAATGCACTTGGGAAAAAACCCAACCGGTTTTTTATTTCCTGGTACCCACTGGGAAATCCGGTTACCGAACGGTAACCGCCGGTTTTCCGAACCCTAGTCCCGATAAGCCGCTTCAAAACAGTGGCAAAGAAACCGTCCCGTTATTTGTTCGAGGGAAGTCATAAACTATAAGCTATAAGCCAAAAAGAATGTGCCCTATTATCTATTTATCTTATGGAACGTTTTCCAGCTGACAAGGTCACAATAGTACAAAGGGAACAACATATGCAGTCTTGTTTTGGCAGGACATCTTATCTTGCAGGTTGCAGTGTTAGATAATCTTTTCTAGTTCATGGAGAATGAATCACAGTGGAAGAAGTTTCTGATCATATGTTTTTGTTTTAACTATAAGCATATGTTAAATTGCTAACTAGAGTCCTCGACAACTCAACTCTCAGCAAGCTATACAAATATGAACGCATGGTACAAACATGAACGCATGGCACAAAACAGTATATCTGTCTACAGTGCATGCATTAATGTCTTCAGGACATGCTTATTACATGAAGAGTTTAAAAGAGAAATGATATCTCATAAAATTTCTAAATATGCAATCACCAATTATACTGAGGAATTAGTAAGAAGACATCTTTTACTGATAATCAACACTATTACTTGTTACCGTAAATGAGGTTAGTAGAAACCGTAGTTCATATCATAAAAGGAAGACCTGTTCTTGGACATGTATATAATAGAATATAAGATGCACAATTACATATATAAAGAACATCGGAAAAGGCAATTAAGTAGTCTTAATAAATTGAATGCAGATATTCTGCTCATTATTTAAAGGAAAAGCATATATGCTTCTGTACAAGCATTCTGATAACACACGATTATGCTATACACCTATACAGTGCATGTGCTACCCAGATAACCATAATCAATGGTTGGAACTTGGGAGTTTGGAACTTCTGTTTGGCACAGCCTTAAATTAGACCATCATAGTAAAAGTAAATGCTGTTATTTTTCCTGGCAATTTATTTTCAGAGTTACAGAGAAACATAAATTTGCCTATACATGGAGAGTACATACTGAACACTGAACAGTATAATAAAGGAGAGCCCATTATTCTTTTCAGGTGTTTTTCTGGTAATATTATAAAGCATATGCACAAAGCCACAGATTGATAGGTTGAAGCCTTCAAGATGCCCCCAAGAGCTCCTTGATATCATACCCTTGCAGCTGAAGCAATAGAAAATCACATGTCAGTTACATCTTAGTACTTACTGTTAAGGATATAAGGGTATTTGTTTCTTTTTCTAGTTTTTAGGGTTTAGTTATGTCCCTTAAGTCTTGTACTATATACTACCCATTGGATTGTGTAATACATGTACGATTCATCTATTCATCCATAGCTTGCTATTACTGTTTAGGATTTTGAGTCTTTTTGTTTGAATCTTCCGTTATGTCAATCTAAGTCCATAGTATCTCTTTCACCGGCTTTTGGCTTTTTCGACTCTAACTTGTAAACTATGCAAGAGTCCATACATTTACATTAAAAGCCCAACATCTGTATCATAAAAATATAGGAATTTCCGTAATCTCTTTTACATGCTAAAATTCAAAAATTTTAGCCAAAAACATAAGTCACAAATGCATATCACATGACAGCAGTCGCCACTCTTCTCTCTGAACCGCGTGTAGATTGTAGAAGTCATTATGATGCCACCGCTTCTCTCTGAGCCGCCGCCCCAAGCTTCTAAGGCCGTCACATTTCTTCTGCACTGCGTTTTTATTGCGCTTCTTGTGCACTACGCCGCCACCGTCTTAGGTTTTGATCTGCTTTATAGGCTGCAAATATGCTTTTATGGGATGTCGTATAATCTCAGATGGAGTTTTTTAGCTTCAACATAATTTTCAAGAACCGCACACTACGACGACGTCAAGACTTGAACTTTAGATTTTCTCTGTTTTAGTGTTAATATTTTCTAATGCAATACTATTACATACGCTTTACATTTGAGAGGGGAGGTGTTAAAGGATATAAGGGTATTTGTGTCTTTTCTTAGTTTTTATGATTTAGTTATATCCCTTGAATTTTATACTATATTACCCATTAGGCTATGCAATATATATGCGATTCATCCATTCATCAATAGATCTAACACTCACATCACATATGCCAGAGCACACCATAAAAAAGAACCAAATATATAGATATATAGGGAACAGGCGGCAATTAGCTGCCCCAGATCATGTGCAATACTCTGCGTGTTAGCCAACTCATAATTCCTAGCATTTTCATCAAGGAATTTACTGACACAGATGATAAGACGTACCTGAAGAAAGGTTAGCAGTAATATTACTCCTGAGTTCCAAAATGCGTGTATTATAAAAGGAGTAAGAAGATTGCGGGTTTGAGCATATGAAAACCCTAATGCAACACCTGCAGACCAATCAACAAGGTTGCGGAATAATGATCACATTCTGAAAATTTGTATCAACATAATGGTAATACTGATAATTTGTCCCAAAGGAAAACACTAGTGATCATAAATGCCAATGGTTGTGGTTGTGTTTGGTTGTGGTCCTCAGATCTAACCATATTGAGGTGTTGCATGCTGTACCTGTCTGTTCTTTATTTTATTGCAATTTGCAGCTGTGGCTGTCACATCTGTGCAGCCAGTTTTGACTTCTTTCTTCATAAGAAAGGCCACAAGTATGCCATACCACATAACCACACTTGATGTAACAAGCAAAAGGTGCAGCATGCCACACTTCAATATGGCCAAGTTTGTCAGCAACCAAATACGTTCATGAACTATTGGCAAAAATGGAATTCACATGTTTTCTGTCTTAGTTCTATATCTGCATAGAAAATTACCTAGTATAAATAGCTGTGGGAATTCTCCAGGTGTCAGATGAGCAAGGGCAAATACAGCAGCACTGACAAGCACACAGACTGGAGTAGGAAACCTGTACCAAAAGCAAACTGATCAACACCTCAACATGCAAAACTGCAAGTTGTAGCATGCTAAGGAAGTTGATAGAAGAAAAGACACTATAATATATGGATATTTGGTGGATGCAAATAAAAAAAGGAGACCAGGGGAGACATCCCCCTGGTTTGCCTTCTAGTTTTGGTGAGGGCTCGAACCCGGACCAGCTAAGTGAGACGTCCTCACTCTAGCCAGGCTTCCTGGGAGAGCTTCTCTAAGGTGGATGCAAATAATATACGGATTTTTACCACTTAGTCAGGGACACCATTAGAAATCCTCGAAACACAGTCTCCTCCAAAAGTGGTGCTAGAACTCCAGTAATGCCCACCAAAAAGGCAGTGCTACCAGTAGATACAACATTTGAAAACAAAAATCAAGTACTGATTGCCTGGTCTATAAGCAGCAGCAATTAAAACACAAAAGCTAGATAGATGATACCTGAGACTTGATGAGCCTATTAGTGGCAGTAAAAGGACTAGTGAGTCAGTCTGAGGAGAAAAGAGAGATTCCAGAAATAAATCACTAGTCATGAAATAGTATCCAGAAAAACGGCTAACTAGTTGTAGAACAGGAAGGTATACAATAACTGTCAACCTACATAAGTAAATATGATCTGTTCTGAATGTTTCTGTATCTTATCAATGGATCATGCTTTCGTTGCAAACCAAAGATAAAAACATAGTTGCCTTGTGAAAAATGTATCTTTCTGACTTGTCCATCATCTGAGTACTGACTCCAAAGCATAGGACAGTCTCAGAGTTAACATTGATTAGTTATATACATATTGAGCTAGCATTGCATGAGTAAACAGTGATTACATGAGAGGTAGGCTCATGTGAGCTTAAGACATCTCAAAAGCTTGGCCAATAATATAAAATGGTTTCTTAGGAAGAAACCTTTGCATTTGGCATATACTAAGCAGTCCAATATGCAAAAACAAAATACTTGATTCACTGCAGTATTTTTTCCCCTGAATAAATTGGATTAAAATTGAAGGTGAATGGAATCAGAAGAATGAAAGGTGACAAATAAAGTGTGAAAAGTAACAAATCAATAGATGGTTGTGCACAAGAAAAGTCTCTCTGCTAAAGCATATAACATGCCCAACCTCTCTTTCTGGAGGTTCACCATTCAGAAAGGTCATTGCAGCTCCAGCTAAAGCAATAGAAATGATTGCACCAAAGAGGCCAATTCCAGCCCACAGAAGCCAGCCATTTTGCAGCTTGAATGGTTCTTTAATATCTGAAAGTTCAACAACATTACAGCATCATCGTATTTCCTTCCTATCAGAAAATTTTAAAAGAAACTATTTGCCATGACTTTTGAAAGCAGCACCCGTGAAAAAGTAAGTCTTAGACTCATAATTACAAGGTAATTCCAGTTCCACCAAATACCCCGCAACACTTCTCACAGTTGAGAAAATTTCTTTCCGAAAAAGAATGTGTTATGTACTCTTTGCACAAGATCAAATTTATTAAAACTAAAAGCAAACATAATAACAAGATCATGGCCTGACCATAACGGAATATATCATCTGGGAATGGTCGGAAGGTATTGGTGATGCCAAATATAACACCAAGCACAATTGCTGTCACGCTACTGCATAAGACAATAAAAAGGGAAAAAATAAATATTTTGGCAATTGGTAACATCCGTTCTTTGGAGGATACAGATAATAACCAAAGCAATTGAATAAGAATAGGAACTTGGATCCATACAGTTGTCCAAGAAAGAGTATTTCTGCCTTCTCATCTATAGTTGCCTCCACAGCTTTAAACCCTACGTATGCCAAAACTGATTGCTCAACCAATCCTGTCAGAACAAAGCTGTCTAAAGAACACTCAGAATACTTTCTTCAGCCGAGCCATGTAAAGTAATTCACATGCTAAACATACTGTAAATAACAAGGGGAGCATATCTAGTGCTAAAGCAATGTAAATGTCAGAGCCAATTCGAATCAAGGAGGATGTAACCCCCACCTTATTTAATTCATTTAATCAATCTTTCACAAAACATAGATTATTTTTTATAAGGTGGGGTTACATACGGATCGATGGCTCTGTAGAAGTTTTAGTAAACCTTTAGCACAAGAGTTTAACTATAGTAGAACATTATGGACCTATCAATTAGAACTACTGCAACAACTAATTACGATTAACAACAGAAAACCTTTCGATTCTTCATGTCATATTTAGCAGTTAGCACCAACACCATGCGTGAAATTGCAATAAACATCAACTAGCATAGGTATACAAGATACTTCTTTGAAAATGCTCAGATAAGAGTACCTTACTCCACAGCCCAGCATGGTGAGCACAACGGTTTGCCACTCCCATGGCACATCCCACCGGCGAAGGATGGGCCACTCATCCGAATTCTGCTTATAACTAAATTATGTCACAAAGTCCTCAGCAAGATAGCATCATGAAAGAAAAGGAATGCCTATAGTCCAACTAAACTTCAGAAATGTTTTCATGATAATATATAATCAACCGCACACTTTTTTTTGGTGAGGAAACTGCACACATTTGATATTTCACCTATGCATCTGTTACATTTTTGCGTAAATTTCACAAAACCCCAGGTTTTATGGTAAAAATAATACAAAACCCCATGTTTTGTAAATTTTTTCAAGAAACCACATGTTCTTAGGCTAAAGGCTACAAGAAACCCTAGGTTTGATCTTTCACCAAGAACTTGTGGTTCCTTGAAAAATTTTGCAAAACATGAGGTTTTACATTCCCAAAACTAGGATTTTGTGAAATTTACTTTTTTTTCTCAATGCATTCAATTTTTTTAACATCTTTTTGTGTTTTTTTACCATTTTTTGTGTTCTTTCAAGAAGCACTAAACAACAATATACACTTATACAGAAGCACCACCACTACTACTGATCGGTAGGATAGCAAGAAAGGGATGAAGCAGCGGCGCATCACCTTCGAAGGCGGGGGCGGCTTGTTGTTGGCATTGTAGGAGCGGCACGCGAAGCCTCCGCCCCTCCTCCACTGGCCGGTCTCCGGCGGCCGCAGCAACCACTGCTGAGCTGCTCCTGCTGCTGCAGCTGCTACGATGTTAGTTCTTGGCGAGGGGAATGGCTTCCTGTGCTTGGAGAGGATGAGGGCTCTGCACGGGAGTGGCCGGACGAGGAGAAGAGAGAACGGCGGCGACGACGACGAAGCCATCAGAACGACGATGCTTCGTCTTTCCTCTCTACTCACTGGAAGAAGAGCCTCGAGGGACGGGATAAGGTGGGGACCTATTTGTAAATTTAAAATCTAGGGAATAAAACAACTAAAAATGGGCCAAATGGCAGACTTTTTCGTCATTACCATATAGCTCAGGGTTTAAAACTGCAAAGTTACACCCATTCGTCTCCAGTCCTAAGACCTCCACGCCTGTGGCGACGTCGGCGGCAGCGATGGCGACGTCGGCGAGCACGTCCGGCGAGTGGCTGACGGGTGCCCTGCAGGAGCTGCGGGGGCGGATGGGGAGCGCCCTGGAGCTCGACGCCGACCTCATCTCGGGCCTCGTCTCCTTCTGCGAGCTCGCGCCTCCACCCGACGCCGCCGACTACCTCGCGGTCCGTACCCCACCACCCACCCCTTCGTCTCCGGAACGATACGTACTGCACACGATTCCTCTCGCGTCGCGCTTTGCCTTCTGATCGGA
Organism: Melocanna baccifera; assembly: GCA_036346265.1. Taxonomy (NCBI): domain Eukaryota; kingdom Viridiplantae; phylum Streptophyta; class Magnoliopsida; order Poales; family Poaceae; genus Melocanna; species Melocanna baccifera. The sequence continues at coordinate 18,241,959 of CM070700.1, read as the reverse complement.
GCTTGTTTTGTGTGTTTGTTTGGTGCGTTGCGGCGGCCTGATCTGTGTCAGTTTTGGTGACTTCCCGGATGAGGGTTTGTGCGATTTGAGTTCGGTGACGTTAGGATTGGTATCAGGTTGTAGAGCTGAGGAGAATTGCTCGTTTTGAGAATCTGATCGTCAGTGCGTTGTAATTGTTGGTGCGAAGTTTGCTGCGTTGTGCCGTTACCAAATTGCTGTTTTTGGTTTAGGGTTTCTGTGGGTTTAATTGCATGGAGATGATAAATTGATGAATGGTTGAAGCGTCTCAGGTTAGAACTAGCACCATGACACTGGGAGTTGTTAACCACTTGTTGTTTGTGACGAGTAGAAAGCTTGGTGTTCTGATCGATTGTATCACCATGAATGAGATTTTATAACTTGATACATCGTTTTAAGCACGATTTTGCAATGAGCATTTTGTCAAGTCTGTTGCTTAAGATGTATCTGCATGTTCGCTGCAACTTAGAGATTGGGCTGTTGAGTTGAGCTGTAGTTCTATACATTGATTGCTAATTTGTTATCCATGTTTTTATGCAAATGTAAGTGTCCAGGGCGTAATGAGATGTTAGATATGGTTCTGCCACTCAATGTGAATTTGGGTCGATGGATGTGCAGGATCTATATCATTGGTGCAATCTGTTTGCTTTAAGGCACAATAGAATGTTAGATTAAGAATTCTACTGCAGTATTGCATTTTTACCTTGCCTTGTCATTTCAATGCAAAATTACACTCTGCTTTTCTCTTGTCTGATTTATGCATGTATATTATTCTCTGAATATCAAGGTTTCTGCATGTGTTGCAGTGTATGATGATAATGCTTCTTTCTAGTGAACATGTCGCCTTGACTTGTAACCCTAGGTTTGGTTGTGTGACTTTACATAGTGCTTGCTGTGCATCTTGAATAAAGTTGAAAGGGTGATCTGGACACATTAAGCCCAAATACCCATGAACTAATGTGTGCCCTTAACATCTGTTTTTTCCTTTAATTTAATTTTATCAATTGGGAATTGTGCATTATAAAGGAATTCTAGTTGCATTACTTTTCAATTTTCTTTTGGGAGTTGTATGTGTTTCATACTGCTCCTTTCTGAGTGACAACACTAGTTATCTTGTTTATATTATGCACCAATGCATGTGGAAACTGCTGTTAGTTTAGTTGACATAAACATTGATCATGGCATGCGCTGCTTAATGGTGCAGAACATTATTGGAGTAGAAGTTGCTCAGGACCTTATTCAGGAGTACTTGCAGAGGAGGGGTTGCATTGATCCCTCAAAAGGAGCTGAAAGCTTGCAGCCATCTAACCTTCAGACATATGTGAAGCCATCTGCTGATGCAGCAACTACCCAAACAAAGAAACAAACACGTACACAAAAAGATGCAGCATCTTCTTCTAGTCAGAGTTCCAAGAGTCAAGCAGAGATCGCTGAACCCCTAGTTGCCTCCAAGAGAGGTCCAAAAAAGAAAGGAGTAAAGGTCATCTCCCTTGCTGAGGCGGCGAAGGGTTCTATTGTCTTCAAGAAGGGGAAACCTTGTTCATGCCAAGCACGGCAGCACAATCTTGTTAGCAACTGCTTATCATGTGGCAAAATTGTGTGTGAACAAGAGGGTGAGGGATCTTGTAGTTTCTGTGGTGCACTTGTCTTAAGGGAAGGTAGTACATATGCTGGCTTAAGTGATGTCGGAGTACCTCTTTCAGAGGCAGAAGCTGCAGCTGAAGCGTATGCAAAGAGGCTTGTTGACTATGACAGAAACTCTGCAGCAAGGACTAAAGTTTATGATGACCAAAGTGACTATTATGAAATGGAAGGAAATAGTTGGCTTTCTTCAAAGGTAAACTACATTTGATGCCTTCTATTTCATAGTTCCATGTCATTCCTTATGGCTCATTTCTGCTCACATTTTAACACCTTTCTATTCGGTGATCTTCACTGTGTTAAATCTTAACAATTATGGGCGCTCATACTTACTGTTTGTTGTCATCTATATGTGCACGCTATGCCTGATCCTAACATTAGACAATGATAAGAAGTTACTGTGCAATTATTTTGAGATACTGACAAAGCAGTTGTTCCAATTAAACAATATGCACGAATGTTAAATGTAGTTCTCTGTTTTTCTAACATCAGGAGAAGTCAGACCTAAAGAAGCAGCACCAGGAAGCTGAGGACGCAACTGAAAAACAGAAAGGGAAAGTGATTGTCACATTTGACTTGGTGGGCCGTAAGGTAATAGCTCGTAGTTCCTGCTGGACAGCATCAGCGTCCTGCAAAACATTAGGACGCAGACATATAATTTAGCGAGTGTCTTCCTGCAGGTAATTTTGAATAAGGATGAAGCCACTGAGTTGGAATCTGAGCACCGGATCTTGAGGCCGCCTGAAGAGAAGGACCAGAGCCACCGCATACAGCCCAACCCCACGATCAGAGAGCAGCCGGTGTTCATCGAAACAGGACCAGTGAAGCCAAAAACCGACAGAGTAAAACAGAGCAAGAGACTCGCCAAGAATGGCCTGTGCCTGGAAGTAACTGGAAGGCTGCAGCACGACGACAAGGACCTCCAGAGCTTTCTGGGCGGCAAGATGGAGGAGGGTGATCATCTGGCGTACAGCTCTTTCGGTCAAGTTCGCCAAGGGGATGACTACCAGTGCTCCCTTGATTTTGATTGAGCTCTACCTTTCGATCGATGATGGTTGCTGGCCGGGTGCCTTGACATCGTAGCAAAGACGTAACCCATTTTTCATACGGGTTGGATGGCTTGGTTGAGTTTACACCAAGAGGAGGTAAGACAGCAGAGATGCTATGACCCCAAATCGAAATATTCTGCGAGGATACTTTGGACCTAATTTTGTGCAGCTGTAAAAAGATTGCACCTTCGATGCTGCCTCACGGTTTGTTTGCTCCGATGATGGCGAGTGTGGTGGTATGCTACGTAAGCTTCACTTCCACAGTGTGCAACTGCAACATGCTAGAATGATAAAGAATGGCGGAGCGCTTCGTCCTCCTGCCCCCAACAGGTAGCGCGATCGGCTGCCCGCCGGCCGACGTGACGGGCGGGTGGGTGCTCGCGCGCCGCGCGGCCGTGTGGAGATGCGCATTGCTCAGCCTAAACAGCGGGAGGGGGAGGCCGGCCGAACCCGACGCGAGTCGCGAGGATGCTGCAAGCCGCGTGCGCGTTCGTCGCTCACGCGCGGCACGGCATAGGTGGAGCGGGCAAAAACGGCAACGGCCCACGGCGCTCGTGCCAGCGTTGGTTCCCCCAGAAGCCAGCTGAATCGCCTTCCCTTCCCTTCGCAAGGGAGGCTGGACGCGGGAGGGACCTGCCTGCGTGCGTGCGATTCGATTCCTCAGTCAGCGTATCTCGCATCACGTCTAGAGTTGGTTATCAACCGTCGTTGCTGGAGCTGCCCCAACCTCCTGGGTTTTGCGCGCTCTGTGTCCTTACCAAATCTTCTGTGTTATCGGACACGGCCGATAATTTTTATTATGACCGATCGATTGTAGTTAAAAATAAATAGGAGTAGCTTTTAGAAGGATAAGATGAGTGGTATGAAAAGACATGGATCCTAATTCTTTAGAGGTGTTCGTATTAACTATGACTGATAGTTTTCAGTTATGACTGATAGATTTTAGATAAAAATAAATAATAGTAGCTTTTAAAAGAATAGGACAGATGGCATAAAAGTTAGGGAGATATACATGTACGATACATCAATAACTTGTTGTCTTATGCTCGGAGTGAGACAAGAGCGAAAGAAGTGAAAAAAATAACTTTAAAAAATAAGATGTTTATATTAACTTTTAATTTCTTCAAACAGAACCGAGAAACAAAAAGCAATACAATCACCCCTTTGTCATTTGTCAGCAAGTTGGACACGCTCCCTCCAATCCAAGGGGGCCCAAAGATGGATAGATCGTAGATTCTCTCCTATACTGCTATACGTATCACATTGTCGGACGATGAGACGAATCTTTGGGCAATTCACTATTTTATTGAACGTAAAGGTCAATTCACTATTACTAGCATGCTCTTTTACGTGTCACCCTCGCAAATCGAGTCCATGTCCCGTAGAATGACATGCACGCTTTGTAATACCTTGCAGTTCATGCCATGGGAGCACTACTATTCGTGTTACTCCATATGGTTATCTCAAACCACTGTTTCTGCCATACCAAGCGTACATATTTTGGTTCACTTGTAAACCCAACAGCATGCGTGTAGATACTAGAGACGAAACAGCAGCCTGAAGTGCCCTTTTTCTGTCAACAGTTAGGGATGCACAGCATCCAAATAGCTTTGTAACTTTATATACACCACGTTACTCCCTGGCCAGCCAGCAAAACGTAGTAGCGAAATCCGAAGCACAAACTGGGAGGAATGTCATGCATATTTACACTCGATACACTGATATTGAAGAAAGAAAATTTATCTGGTTCTGCACTGGCGGCAACCATAAATCCTTTGGTAACTGCGCAAACGAGCAATCCAAGCCGCTGCAGCCAGGCCAGGCACTCCTCGACAGCTATCTTCAAGGCTGTGGTTCGTGCTGAGGTGTAGCGGGCGAATCTGGTGCAATGGTAAAATGAACTCCCCTTCCTTGCCCAGACTGAAGAATGAATGCCACCTCTGTTGCTGCTAAAGCAGCTGCCTCCTGGATATGCATTCATACAAACATCGAACAGGTTAATGATTACAAAAGGCTTAAAGGCAAAATTCGATCCAGCATTTTTTTCTTGAAACTTATACTGTCTGAAAGATCCACTGCAAAACGCAAAAAGCTCCATTAATGAAAGCAGTTCAAAATTTTCCCTCTTAAGATAAATTTTTACCCAAGCAGTAAGCAGATTCAAAAATAGTTGAATGCAAATATAATGTGTGCGCACACTGAAATTTTTTGACCATGTTTTGGAGATTCATTACTAAGAAATCAAAAGCATAACTAGGTTTATGACCTCACTTGTCAAGGTAAGAAAGACATAAAGAAATGATTCGGAAACTCAAAATTCAAACAACTCATAAACTACCAAAGTAGGTCTACTCGAATTCAAATCTTTCAGGAACATGGCAATGCAGCAATTATAAGGTGTTCCCAACAAATGTAAAAGATAGAAGAAAAGAAATATGCATATATCGGCAATGACATACTGACCTGTCGCTGTCTGCGGCGCTGCAAGATACTAATTGCCCAAGCCATTGTATAGAATGGTAGCAGAAAACCAGCAGCCCGCAGTAGAAAAAGCTGTCAGTTAATGAACCGTCAATATCAAGTACTAATGACAATGTACAACGAGATGGTGCCAAGTTGCCAACAGTATATTAAAGAACATTCTTTCACTTACAGAAAACATTGCCGAAGTATCATCATCGTCTTCATCAGTTAGAGTCAATGCATGCCTCAACAATAAGAGAGCCATTAACTGAACATAGAAAAAAGTAAATAAGTAAGCAAGCCCTTCTGTTACAAGCTCAATCAATAGAAATACATCTGTCCTGTAGGAACTCACAACAAGAGCGGCAGAGCGACAAAAGGCAGTGGTGCTGGCATTCGTCGCAGAATAATCATCATATTCAGCTTCCATAATGTGGTTCTGTGCGACTGCAAGGATCCTAGGATCACGCAAGTCAAATGAGGTACCAGTAATGGTCCAGCCACCGCTGTACACCCCAATGAAAGGAAGTAGCAAATTTGATGACAAAATTATAAACAAGACATCAGAAATACAAACAAAAACAAATTAAGAAATTGAAGACAGTAATCATTCATGTACTGAATAAAACAAAAGCTCGATGTCTTGCCTTATATCAATGGTAGTTTCATCGGGATGGAGTCTGGGAGGAGCAGTGTACCCATGTTCATACGGCTGCAGTAAGATAATTTTCAACAGTAATTCAGCATTGTGACTAGGGGAAAAGACGTGATAAATTGTTTAAACATAAATTCACCTCATGGCAGATTTCACATGTTATATCTCCTTTTTCATTGCACCATCGCTGTACACAAGTGCGATGAGCATACTGCACGACAAAAACTAAAAATATGTGAAAACATTATCATGCGCAATGCCTAGGGAACACAATTTCAAAAATTGTAGTTTCGGAAACAAATCAGACAAGCATGACGGCAATAATCAACTTGAAGTTCTATTTAGCTAGAATGTAAGAACCGGTGTGGGCACAGATGGAACAGGCAGAGCTTGACTCCAACTTTCACATGCTTGAATATAATGCAAATACCCCAATTTATGGGAGGTGATTCACAAAGAATAGACAATTAGTGCTCAGTAGAGCAAATCACATTCAGTGTTTTAGATATACAAGCTGCAGGTTACTTGAAATTCAGATACTTGCTAGTTAAGGAGTTACAGTTGTTACACTATGAAGAATGGAGTCTAATCCTACTTAGCACTGGTCCGGACACAACAAGCAACGACAACAGGAAATTTACATTCTGTACTTTCTCATATATTTTTACAGATTTGCAAGTCTTAAGATGCTAAGTCATGTTATTCAAAGTGAATATTTTCTTCTAGAGATTTCCCTTCCTTGGCTATGTAGCAACAAAATTTTAGCGTCTTCACACTTTCCAAACATCACAAATTTCGTTAAGGATGTGCAATCCTTGTTGCATCGTTATATTATAAAATAGCACCTAGATTGCCACAACTTCCCAGGTAAGAGTCTTGAGTCTCCATCACATTAGAGCAACACTCAATTTCAATTCAGTTTTATAAAACTGTGACATAATCAATCTAGGACGGATTCATAAATTGCCTGTTGTCCATCTTAAGTGGTCCATGCACAACATGAACGGATAGACAAGAAAATAAGGTCCTAAGCACCCCCCCCCCCTAAAACCATGTGGCAGCGGTTAACAAAACTAAAAATCTACATCCTATAATTAAAATACAATTATATTTGTTATATAATTCTAATATCTATATATAATTAATCTGCACCATTATAATCTGACCCCATCAAAATAAATGGTGGAGATCCTTCTCTTTTTCTTTCGATAAATATGATAATTTTTAGGATTTTTCTTTTGTATGATTATTGTGAGATTTTCTTACTCTCAAAACGAAGAAGATGCCTTGAATATCACCAGTTGTTTTTATTTATATAGATTTTTTTTTTCGAACACGCAGGAGAGCTGTGTATCATTATATTAAGAAGAAAGAGAGTCAAACAGACTTAAACAGACCCTAAAGGGCCGGGAACAGGAAAACAAATTACAACCCACTCACAACACCAAACTAGGACCAAATACGCCTAAGACCTTTGGCTCCGGCCATACCCCGCATTTTTGCCTCATCGGTAATGTCCTGCACTAAAGCACTAGAATTAGGAGAGGCCTCCTCAAAAACACATCTATTCCTATGCTTCCAAATCCGCCAAACCACCAACAACACTAGAGAATTAAAACCCTTTTTGTGCTGTTTGTCCAGTTGCTGCAAAACTTGGCGCCACCAAGCAACTAAACTAGAATCGTGAGGCCCAGAGCATGGTGTTGCATGCCAACATGCGACAAAACTATGAACCACACTATTCTTGAAAACACACAAGTGGTGAGCAGATGCTGGATATCTTCCTCCTCTTGATCACAAAGTGGGCATTTTTCGGAATGGTCTAGACCACGACGAGCCAGCGGTCGGCGGTCCAACATCGATTGAGAGAGGCCAACCAAGCGAAGAACTTGCAAGGAGGGGGCCCACGATTTCCATATTTCTTTCCAAGGCTCAAACTCAACAACCCCCCCCCCCCAAAGAAACGTCTATAGGCAGATTTGGTAGAGAATTCACCCGACGATGATGGGCCCAAACATGCTGATCCTCCACTCCAGGGGTAAGATTCACCTGAGCCAGTAGATCCCACAACTGAAAGTATTCCAGTAGCGCCTCTGTTGGCAGACCACCACCAGTATCACAGTTCTGCATTTTGCAATTCTTCGCTTCACATACTTACACAGGGATGGCGCAAGATCAGGCAAAGATTTTCCATGCAACCATTTGTCACACCAAAAGAGGGTTCTGGACCCATCGCCTATAGATGAGATGACTGAGACGTTGAACAAAGCAACCGAATTGGGATGCAAATGGATATCATAGCCAGCCCATGGACGGTCAGACTGTGTCTTCTTGAGCCATAGCCATCTCATCCTCAAGGCCCATCCAAGCACTTCCAAATCAAGGATTCCCAATCCACCAAGATCAAAAGGCCTCTTTACTCGCTCCCAAGCAACAAGGCAATGTCCACCATTCACTTCCTTGCGACCTTTCCAAAGGAAAGCTCTTCGAATCTTGTCTATGGATTTGATGACCCATTTGGAGAATTCCAAAGCAAAGAGCTGATAAATAGGTATTGCTGTGAGAACTGCGCGAACAAGAGTGACCCTCCCAGCCGGATGCATCATGACTGTTTTCCATGCAGGTAGCTTGTTTGTTATCTTATCAATGATTGTGTAGAAATCAGCATTGGAAAGCTTTTTGATAGACAACGGAAGCCCAAGGTACTTACAAGGGAACTCTTGTACTTTGCAGGGGATGGAAGTTTGTTATATAGATACGAATATGCCGAAAGAGAACTATAGCATGAAGGATATACAGTACAATATAACTGTGCAGTGAACCAAGTACAGTTCTGACATAGGTAAAACAACAGTTTGTTGCAGAACAAATTGCTATCTGGCTAAGTTGCAGAACAGTGAGATAACTGAAGCATCATCGGAATTCTGTTGTGTGCTTATATGAGAACTCTACTTATATTATCAATACAGATTGCAATTGGTCGAGCACTGTTTTCCGTTTTCTTTGGAAAAAATTTTTTTTGGGGGGGGGGGGGGGGCACATCAAGAACAATAATAATCAAACAACCACATATCACCGTAAATACAAAATGGACATACAGATAAACCCTATGACACAAGTTTATCTTTTCTAATCACATGCACTGTCATGTCAACCAATCGAACCTGAACTAACGGTTGCAACAAAAACTTCAAACAATCAAAACTAAGAGTTGATGGAATAATGTGAACCTTTAGACTGCCAGTGCAAGCACATGGGCTCTCCAGATTTTTTATATTGTCTTCTTCCTGGCAAATGCGACACTCCACCATCTGTAGAAGCGGTTCATCTTCAGGAACTCTTTCTCCAACTGCCAAAAAGGTATGTGCTGTATAGGATGGCAGTGCAGTGGCTTCTTCCCCCAACAAGGAGTTCTTGGCAGCCCCAGTGACATCAACAGGTTCAGGCGCCATTAGGCGATCAACATTGAGCATTAGATGATCCTTCATTATTGCAAATTACTAAAACTAATAACCTTGCCAGCAAAGAATTCTTTTAGAAATCCTATTAGATCTTCTCAGAGTTCATAATCTAGTTGCTAGATCAAGTGTACCATCCTGCTGAAAACAAAGCAATAGGGCTCAATTTATGACATGATTATTTAGAAAAACCTACAATAGAACAGTTACGAATCATCTGAAAAACCTACAGTATAAAAGTATGAAGCAGCTGAAGAAACTTGCCTATTTTCACAAAATGAGGCAACAGAGTCCTTGGTAAATGATATAAGATGCACCAATGATTCGAGCTCCACCTTTCTGCACGGAAGTTATGCTATCAGCAAATGTGGCAGTATAACAGGAACTATTGATAGCTTATAAGTCAGAACTCACAATTACGTAATCAACAATTTTATAAATAATGTTGTATATAGTAGTGTTCATCCCAACATTTTGAAGCATTAAGCTTGCTTCCACAAAGAATGCCAAACTAAAATCCTGACAGTACCCTCAAGATTGCCTCATAGATGAATCATAACTTCATAAGCACTGCAAACTAATAGTAAAATCATGGATACTACCCAAAAGACAAAAAAAAAAGCATTTTCCTCCTCCCAAATTCTAATCACAGAACCATTAGACCATAAAGCATTCCTAACACACTAAATCAATAGGAAAAAATATACAAATGTAACATAAGGAACGCATCTGTCCCCAAAAATCAGCTCGAAACCTAGCAACTTATGGGTCAAACCTAAGGAGAAATACTTTTTCAATACGAATGTTACAGGGGAGAAATTCCATCACAGATTAAGATCACATTACCCAAAAAAAGGTTGCTTTCCCCCCTCTGGATTCATGAAATTGAGGATGCGTCGACGGTTAAACCATCATCCTCAATTTTGTCAAACCAGAGGGGACAAAGCGATGGATGAAAACAAATAAAAGAAAATTACAAAATTTCCGCCAATACTCGTCGCTCCCAAGGAAATATTACCTAAAATATTCCTCAATTTCAACTACATCGAGCAGAGCGCATTCCAACAAAAAATTACCCCCCAAGGCACGCATGAGCACGCCCACCCGGATCCAAATCCCACACAGTGGAGCGATCAACGCGCCCGAGAAACCGATGAAATTAATTTCCTCGCAAGCTTCGCCCTTTCGCCCACGAATGGCGCCTCAACCACCTCCCCGAAGCACGGATTCGAACAGCCCACAACGCCCAAACCGAAACGAAACGCACCGAATACCTCCAATCGCGCAGCCCCAGCACCACGAATCGATCAAATCACATCAAATCCACCAAAGCTTCCCCCAAAATTCCCCTCTCCCCGACGAAATGCCGCAGCCCAAGGGAGGAGCGGCGTGCTACCGATTCCGCACAAATCAACGGCCCTCGAAGAATATTTACGACCAAGTCTCGCCTCCCCCCCACACCCAAATCCCAACACCACGCCGCGACGAACAAACCGATGGAAAAAAAAATCGATCAAAAATTTTGGGGGAAATGGATGCGGTGCAGGGGAGGAGGAAATTTTATTACCAGAGGCAGAACTCAAAGTGCGACTCCGGCCTCGTCGATCGTCGATCTTGCCCCGTGGGTGCCGCTAAATATATGCCAACACGGGATGAGGCTGCAGGTGGGGCCCAGGGCGGGTGGGTCGCCTTCCACCGCGCGGCGATCCAGCTGGAAACGAGGGATGAGGGGATTCCGTGGGGCCCACTTGCCAGCGAGGGTATTAGTGGCAAGAACGAGTGAACGACCCAGAAAACTTGTTGCTGCTCTTACAGTTTACAAGTGTAGTAACGCTTGGTTTGGGTGGTTACAGGGCAAAATTGCAGTGAGAGCTCTAGACAGCACATTCAACACAAGCAGACGCATCATCAACGAAAACAATGCACGCACTATACTCACTTGTCAGCATCAATACGAGAAATTCTCTCTAGGTTTACATCGTCTCATGTTGAGACTCAATTCATGGAGAACCCTACGAGCTCCATGATACTCAGGGCAAGAATCGTCCTCGTCCCTATGAATCGGTACACCCGCCCTCCAAACTCGACACAGCTCTCCTCTGCCATCTTCTCCATTCCCCCTTCCCTCATCATCCTTCTCGTCTTTGCCGCCTCATCCCACGACCCCAATGTCGAAGTAGATGCCCACGACCATCACGTAGTTCCCGCTTCTCCGAGACTCCAGCTCCAGCAATCTCTCCTGCACCTTGTTGACGATGTCGGTGTAGTCCTCAGAGCTGTGCAGCTGGTAGGCGCTCAACAATGCCCTCCAGACATTGTCAAAGAACATAGAATATGCTAAGTCCTTAATCTTAATTCAACTTGATCTTCTTAGCTTCTCCTTGAACTAAACCGCTCTCCTAGGTGTCGCTTAATCGTCGTGGTTTTCTTCCGATGTAGTTTTTGGTATTTTAGTTAAACTATCAAAATACCCTATCTTAACACGGTATTCATCTTCTATTGTAAGTAATCGCCATGATTACCACATGTAGATGCACCACTGGCTTACCATGCATCGGTAAGTCTCTCCCGTTACCGCATATAGATGCACCACTGGTTGCCATGATTATCACATGGTTAAGCCACCATACCATACCACACCTCACTTAAACTGATCAAGTCACATAATGCAATTCGCTGCTCGAACTATCCTTCAATATTTTTGCCTTTTTCCATGTTATATTTGAGCTCAACCTCACCTGGCATCATTAGCCCTGATTCTTGCTGTTAATCAAGGTTGACTCTAAGTGATCCTTCACATCTAAAGACAAATAAGTAGTTTTCAAGCACAAGTTTTTCACACCTTGACTCATATTAGATTTAACATGACTCATGCAATCTATATCCACTGACCATACGGTCCTTCAGAACCAATCGAAAATTAACTCAAAATCATCTCAAGATTCTGAACCAAAGTCTTGCTTGAGACAAAATGGCACTGAAATGAAAAATGAACTCTGTGGGTCTTTCCTGAATTACTTTTTCACTTTTTAAAACAGATAGATCAGGTTTTTTCCTTATAAAAAGATAGATTATCAGGTTATTATCCATTGGAGCACAGGAGGATCTATGGGATCGGGTTAAGATTGTCCGTAAGTCAATGCGGCCTATCTTCAGATTTGAGAACATCGCAATATGCATGTATAGTGAACCGGCTGAACATCGCAGATTTCAGAACCTTAACATCGCAGATTTCAGAACCTTAGTCCTATATTCTAATGTGCAATGTACTACTCCAGGACTCGTTATCTCCAATCGAGTAATATATCGAGCAAATTCGACACAGAACTGAATCTAATCTTTCGCAAGTTCCCATGTTTCTTTACCACAACATCTAACCCAGTATAGTTTACATGGGGAAAACAGCACTAATGTCAGACTGAACTGAATCCCAAATGCAATCCCAATTCGCGTAGGGCAAACACGTTGAGGCTGCAAGATCTGTACGCTCATTGAAACTCGAACCCAATCCAGAATTCGACCTAAGATCATGCCACTGATTTTGGTAAATTTAATCTTGCTGATTTTGCTAACTCGTACATCATGCTGATGATTTCGCAAACGAATGGTCTCCTATTGAAGTCAACTTTTCAATATAAATGACTCAATTAAAGATGAATCATACAATGATAGGAACTTTTGGAAGCTCAAGCACAGTACATCTCACTGTAACTAAACAGCCATCTGTATTCATCACCAGCCACATCCCATACATCATGTCTGGTTGCAGTTCGTGACATGATAACTACTAGCTAGCTTTCTAGGACACACATCCAACATGCCGCGTTAAGATTTGTGCGAGCATCACACAAGGGAGCACTAGGCTGCATGGTTGAACCACCGATGAGTGATGACTGATCGAAGTGATCGCAGCTCAGCTCCAGCCCGGTGGCTTGTGGTGGTTGTTCGGACCCGAGGGTGCGTAGTCCTGCGTCTGCATAACCATCCTCGCATTGATCGCCGCTTCGTCCTCCTCTGGGATGAATCTCTCCAAGTCCACCTGAATGATCACGCATGAAAATGGTCACTTCTTCGAGAACGCAAAATATAGAAGTAAATCATCTCGAGGAGAAACGTAACAAAGTAGATCGAAACTCTAATGCTCCGTTTGCAACATGGGGATCCTATAGAATTACGCAAAACTCTCGTATTCCTACAAACTTCTGCTTGCGTTGCAAACATGCCAAAAAGCTTTCTTTCCTCCCCCCAAGGACCAATATTATCTGTATGAAAATTTTGTTACCATACTAGCACAAAATCTTGTTGAATGGTGCGGGTAGTCACGCAGGATGTCTGTCAGTTTCTATGAGCTCGTGAGAAGTGTCAGGTAATCGTTGTATTTTTTTCCTCTTGGTAAGACTGAACAGTGAGCACGCACGCACGCAAGCGTAGGCATATGAAAAACCAGTACATCAGCGAAGACGATAAAAGATCGAAATATTTGCCTCTGAAGCAGTGCTCCCTCCAGCCGACGGCATCTCACCAGCCTCTTGCAAGGCCAGCCTCTGCACTCCTGCACTCCACAGGGGATTCATTCATGGCCAGGTCAGATCTTATTACATCTTAGAACAACAAATGGCAGTAATCAAATCAGGCAGTGAGAGATGCGAGCTTTACTGGAGAGAGGCACAGCATTGGAGGGAATCAAGAAGTAGAATGCGAACAAGGTGATAACCAGGTAGAGCGGTGCTGATGCTCTCTCCATCTCACACTGATCTCTTAATTGAGCAGTACTATCTCAGGTCTCAACTTCTCTCAGTAGAATGGAATCTGATCTGTTGGCTTCAAGTGCCTCTTGGCCCTGTCCTTGGTCATGCCCTGCACCCCTTTTTATTGCACATGCCATGCAACCTAGATCATTCGTTTATGGAATCAAAGTCAAAAAGGCAAGGGGATTCACAAAGTCTAATCGGTGGCATTGACACTAGCCCAACCTTTTGGCTGCCTTTCTTCCCCCTCCACTAGATGTTGAAGTGCTCCTATTAGTCCATATCTCATCGATCATCTTTATTGCGATTGGCAATTCCTTGCCATTTGTTGAATGAGGAGAGGTCGTGTTTTTCTGTTAAAAGAAGACTAGCTAGTAGTACAAGTAAGGCAATATGTGTGACTACTAACATGGACCTTCTGTACTTCCAAACGTAGTGGCTTGTTTGAGAAGGTTTTGCTACTGTCCTTGATCCAAACTGAATACAACTCGAGGGAAAAAATCATTTGTACAAACGCTTTTCCTCGATGGAAGAAAGACGGGGCCCTGTAGGAGTATTTTTCTCCGTTGGACGGAATGTTTGGGGGTGAATTTCAAGGTATGCCACATGCGTTCAAATCTTTTTTGTTTGTTTGAATAACCTACATATCAAACGTCGAATTTGTACAAAATTCTCAGATCTAGATCTAGCCATCTGTTTCAGATTACGACAGTACTTGTAACTTAACGGCGGTCCCTGTCAGAACAAATGGGACGGCTTTCTGATGAACTATACACACAGTATTATGCATATGTACCACGCTCAGCTGCAAGAAAAAGCTGGTGTTCGGCTGTGGCTTTCTTTTTACTGTTTATATTTTTGTTTTTTAATTTTATGTTTTTTGTGTTTTCTTTTTTCTCGTATTCCTTTACATTGTTTGTGATGGACTAACATGTTTTTTCTATTTTTAAATTTTTTAAATTTAATTATACCAAATAAGTCAACTCAACTACAATAAAAAATCAATCAACTATAGTAAAAAAAGTTATAAGTCTTCGTTATTCCGTAGTGCACGGCAATGCCAGGATATTTTCATCCGGAGATGCATGGATCATCCGTAGTGGGGCATGCACAAGGATGTCAATCAGTGGCTGGAATTTCTTGCTTAGCGGCAGTGGAGACGTTTTGGAACGACCTATGGAAAGTGGAGGATCCTCTTGGTTCATTTCAGCAAAGTCCATAAAGCTTTCGTTGGTGCGTTGGTAAGTGTGGTTGGTGTCCAGGATGGGTGCAAAATGTGGTGCTGGGAAAAGCTGGTCTCTCTTTTATATTTGCTATAGCCTATAGGGACAACACATGCATGCATTTCGGCTGACCAATGGTGAGGTTTTTGGGAGTAGTAGAGTTGTTCTCTTATGAAGCGCTCATTCTAGCTTCCAAAAGTCGCGATGAGCGTTTATTTTACTGTGGCAGTAACTAGCAGCATTTTCGTCTTTATTTAATTTTTTTTTGGTATTTTTGTATTTTGTTTTTTTCCTGTATTCCTTTTGCATCGTCCGCTCTAGATTAGTGTACCGTTTTTATTTTTACATTTTTTAGATTTAATTATCCCAATAAGCCAACTTAGCTACAGTAAAAAAATTAGCTAGTTACAGTAGAATTTCAGCAAAAATCAAAAGTCATCACTATTCTGAACGTTACCTAAAATTGAGTGTGTGTGAGATGTTTGGAGAACGGTTAGTTCATAGAATTAAGAATTAATGGAGTTGGATGGTTGGTGTCAGTTCATGAAGTTTTCTAGTATATATTCCACGTGCTTTGTGCCAAAGTCGTAGTCAAGCTTATATATATATATGACCACCTTCACTAATGATGGCAATTTTTTGTTTAACTCATGATGGCAAAATTTTGTTCAACGCACTGATTTAAACCTGAAATCTCAAAGAGTTGTGCAATACTCCATATATTATCTCCTCATCTTTTTTCAGAATTTGTGTGTTGACTTTGCTGCGTAAACAAGAATGATACGCATGTTCGCACCTTAATCGTGGTTTGTGTAGTACTAGATTCTCCACGTATTAAAGTGTAGAAAGATGCAGAAAAACTGAAAAAGAAAAGGTGGAGTGCATTTTTTTCGCCTGTCGCCTAGTGGAGTAGTGGCAAAAGACATGCACGCCAATGTCCACGCAGTATGCACAGTTCTCAACATGTGATAGAACTCAAAAGTCTCAACCCGGATCATCACTAGTTCACTACAAAGTACAAACTGCTATTCCGTGTTGCTTCACGGATCACAATTACACCCTAACCCTGCTTGCCGGCGTATTGGATTTGGCTTTGGATT
This sequence comes from Melocanna baccifera, assembly GCA_036346265.1. Lineage (NCBI taxonomy): Eukaryota > Viridiplantae > Streptophyta > Magnoliopsida > Poales > Poaceae > Melocanna > Melocanna baccifera. The sequence goes on along the minus strand of CM070700.1, from coordinate 18,225,604 downwards.
TCTGCTTAAATAAGTTAGAAGTGAATATAAATATTCAGCTTTTAAAGTGATATTTTTACTTCTGTTGATTTAGTCTCGCTCTAAGGATAAAATAAGAGGTTATGAACGTATAACGCACTTTCTTTTTTTACTCTTGTCTTGCATACGTATCTCTTCGTCAATTTTCTCACCGCTCGTTTTATTTTTCTAAAAACTAGTTCTTTCAATTATTATTATTTATTTTTAGCTAAAATCTATCAACTATAACCAAAAACAATCAATATTAACATGCCTTTACGTCGCTAGTGCTCGAGCGTTTTGAAGATGCGGCTTGTAAGATACGGGCCGGGTCGACTGTCGTGTTAAGGGGGTGATCGGAATAGCGATGACTTTTGGCTTTTGGCTGAAAAAACACTGTAGCTAAGTTAGTGGATAGTGTAGTGAATAGTGAAAAAGTGTTAGAAGTTTAAAAACCAAACGATCAGGGCCTTAGTTGATTTCTAGCGAAGTTGGGCTTTAGGGATTGCACTACTTTTGAGGTTTTGTTATTCTCAGTTTCTCGCTCGCCATCCCGGAAAACGTCTCTCCGACCCGGGAAAAATCTCGAGCTCCGTTTGGAACACATGAATAATTTAGCTAGAAAATATAAATTATTGTTTATATAATTTCTGAGTTGCCCACAGAGCTTCTCCGATCCGGAAAAAAATTTTGAGCTCCGTTTGGAACACAGGAATTAATTTAGCTAGAAAATATAAATTATTGTTTATATAATTTCTGAGTTCGCCACAGAGCTTTATCGGATCCGCGAGTTTGGGATCCACACGCAACGCGTCCCTTAATTTGTTGTTTACAGCGGGAGCGCTTCTTGCTGCTGAAATACGAGCGCGTCCTAAAATTCCAGACACCCAACTGCGGTCTGCCTTAGCTAGAGAAGCCTAGCAGTAGGAGTTGATCTCTCTCTCCTCACAAGGAGGTGTGGACCCCAGTTGGCAGTGGCAGTGATGCAGCGGCACATTAAATGGGTGATCGTTTTAGCGATGGCTTCTGACTTTTGGCTGAAATTTCACTGTAACTGACTTTTTTTTTACTGTAGTTGATTTAGCTTTTTGGGCATAATTAAATTTTAAAAAAAATATAAAAATAGAAAAAATATGTTAGCCCATCACGGACAATGCAAAGGAACACGGGAAAAAAGAAAAATGCAAAAAAGCTTAAAAAATCTAAAAAATTCAGAAAAAGACAAATTACTAGATAGTGAAAAAAACTGAAACTGAAAAAAAAGCTGAAACGAGCGGGGCCTTAAGCTCGTTGGACCGCAAGAATGAAAGAAAAAAATACAGGAATAGGTAAAACATAGCGATAGAATAGAAACACATGCAAAACATGGGGTTAGGAAATACATGAAAATTACAATAATAGTTGCTTGGATGGGACATAGGAAAAACACAGGAATCTCTAGGAAGAGGTGTGAATGGATTCTTTTTTCCTTCAAAATTTCTATAAAACCAAAGGAATATGAAACCAATGCTATATTTTTCCTATAGCCCATTCCTAGTTCAAAAAGTGAATAGTGAAAATTTCTATAGGATTTAGATCCTATATATTTTCCTTTAAAAATCCTACGGTCCAAAATACCTAAATTAGTTGGATGCCCGACCTGTGTACGCAATTAGGGATGGTAACAAGGCAGGGGATTGCAGGGACAACCCCATGCCCCACCCTAACCCCCACTAACCTCCCCTCTCCTCCCGCACCATGAAGGCTAACGGGAGGAGACCTGTGTTAAGAAATCAATGTAGAATAGATGAATGGTAACACAATCCAGGTAATCAATCACATGACACACAATAAATAAATCACAGGAGACACCAAGAGAGAACACCAAAGTAGACTTTATTAATTCTCAGATATCTAATTACATGGTATAATGGCCTCTCTATTTATAGTCTAAGCCTACTAGAGGTAATTCTAGTATTTGCCCACATCGAACTTTCTAGATTTTGTAATACTCCCTCTTGGACGAATATCACAATATGTATATGCCTCATTAAAAACTCCACTCAAAAATACAGTGGGAAAAAAGGGATAGAGAAAAGAGTACATCGCATCCGTTCCTTATGACGCACTTGTTGCCTCATTAAAAACCTTTATGTGAGAAAAAAGTTAGAAAAACCTCACAAAGGGACCATGTAAGTCTTCTGACCTTACATCAGAGCTATGGTTCAGGAATTTACTCATCCTAAACTTTGTAACTCTCTAATCCGTCTCATCCCTATGCATCGAACATACTTCTGGAAGCTAGAGGCTGGGAGAGATTTTGTGAATAAATCTGCCGAATTATCAAAAGACTTAGCTTTAGCATCTTTCCTATTCGTTCTTCTGGAGCTTGTGAGGATAAAAGAATTTAGAAGAAATATGCTTCGTGATATTACTCGTAATATAGCTCATTTGCATCTATACCATATAAACTGCATTATCTTCATAGATAATGGTGAGGGTCATCAACGATGTTTGTGCCACATAACTTCTAGTTGTGGCTAATTATTCACCTGAGCCAAGCACATTCTGGTGAGGCTTCATACCACGATATGATATGGCTAGTTAAAAACTCCTTCCAAAAATCCATTGAAAAAAAAGAAATAAAGAAAAGAGTATATAGCACATATTAAATTATATTGCAGTTGTTGACTTATTAAAACCCTTCAAGTAAAAAACCTAATGAAAAAACTTACTAAGCGAAAAAGAGTGCAACGCTTATCTTTATGATTTTGTAAACTATCATCTTAAGGATATATTATGATTTTCAAGACTTTCATCATGTCCATCAATTAGACTTATATCGATAGGTGGTAAAACCTTTAAGGTCATGATCATCAAGTCAATACCTTCTAGGTTTGACTAAAGTCAGGATTTTCTTAATCTCATGCATAACTATAAATGTTTAGCATATACTCCCTAGAAGTTCACTTTCGGTGAAGTCTTATTGTTTCACTGCATTTAATACATTTTAATAAATGAATGCAGGCTAGTATATTTATCCTGATTAGGATATAGGGGTAATCAATCATAATGCCACATTTCTTCAAGATATAACTTATCAAAACCTTTCAGGATCTTAATATTTAGCAACTATCTCTGAGTAGTACCATATGACCAAAAGTTTGTTCCGTAGAACTAAAAGTATGGTCATACCACCACAGAATCAATATAACCACTTTTAATTTTGGCACTTAGAGGATTAATAAATTTTGCCATTTAACACCAATATATATATGATACCTTTACGGTAATAAAGGATATTACCACTCCATTAACTTCTGGTAGGAGATGCACTTCTCATGTACTTATATGATGCACTTCTAGTGCTTAGTTTCCTTATTTCATTTTCTCAGATCTTGGATGGGTCCTTATCGATTTTTAGGAATCGCATAATCGTTGGTGTATTTTCGATCAAATGGTGAATTAATTTCTCTTCAGGAAAATGTTCTTTCTTCTAGGAGATATTCTATTCTGGAAGATACACTTTCTTCAAGTAAGAGTTTATCAGGTATGAGTTTTATTTATATATATATGCATGTTATAATTTACTTTCTTGTTGAAACACCGAGTCCTTCAGGAATCAAGCTTCGGACTCCTTCAGGGATCCTATTAAGGATTTTCAGAATCCGGTAACTACATATCTTATTCATGTCATTTGCTAGAGTTATTATATAATTGAATATTATTTCATTCATAATAGAAGAATATTGATCTCTACAGAATCCTCGAACCAACGCTTTCACCACCTCATTATTTCATAATGAATAATCAAGTTTGAACGAATAGGTTCCAAGACTTTTATCTGCGATTATGGTTCGGCCTAAATTGCTTTCTCTCATTTTTGATCCAATATGAACACTTCAGGTGCTCGGCCATAGACTTTGGTTCCGGATTTATATTCTCATATAAAAAGTTTTAGCAATTTTAGAGGCAAACTGATTGTCAACAACTTTTCTCCAAATATCTTAATAATTGAGTGTCTTTCAGTGTGAACCAAAACTTCATCACTTCCCAAAATGAAAGCTTATTGGTTGTTTTGTGTTCCCTAGTATTGTAATATGCATGCGCCTTATTACTAGGGTTTTCATCTTCAGGATGAGCCTCTTCATAACATACTTCACCTTCAGTGTGAGTTCTCTTCTAGAGTATTCAAAGAGTATTTAATGATTATTTTGACTTATGTCACTAGACCTTATATACACAGGTGTCCCTGTAGACTTTAGATCATTGACTAATAAGTTAATTTCGTAAAGATGGATATACTATTCAACCCAAAGTATTTTAAACTTAGCAACATATTTATTTCAAGTAAATATTGTATGACTCCTCCATGCAATGGAAAGGAAATCTAGTAGTCTTCCCTCTTCTGGCATATAGGAGTATTAGCTAAACTTAAATTTAACTTGGTTAGTGTATGAACCATATATTAAAGATCTTTCTTTAGAAAAATATCACGGCATTCATAGATTTTGGGCATTTATCTCCCTTGTTGCCAATATTTGATCTTGCTTAATAGCATACTTCAATAATCCCTTTAGTATGGATATGTGATAGATGGAATTTTAGATCCAATCTTATCCTAGCTTCTGGTGGTGACCCAAAATAGTGCGTGCTATGGTGGTGATATTATATAAAAAATAATTGGTTCTTGTAATACACATTAATCCTTGATTGGGAGATACTTTTCTTAATGTAGTAAGCTAGAAATTTATTAATGTAGTGGCATGAAAACTGCACATCTCTACTACTGGTAGATTATTCCAAACATTTGATGGGTTATTAATCAACGATAGTAGAAATATTCTAGTTTCTTATATATTGCCCAATGTTACGATCCAATTATTTGTACTTCTGACTTAAAATTTGGATCACACAAACTTCAGATTTTGTATTAATGTAACATGTTATGACCTGATCAAGAGTATTATGTTTTGACAGCATAAAATACATCTTCAAGATGCTTTCAAGACCATAAATATAACACTGTCACATAAAACACGACCATCGATTAATCTGCATGAAATATAATATGTTTTACTAGAGCATAATTCTAGCTTAACCACCCAGATAGAACAATTATTCATCAAGAAATATATATATGACTAATTGGGAGGTAATTTATATGCCTGTTATTATTTGTGATGCCAAATAAGTATGATGGATTTAGATCATTCAGGATCATTAAAATCCAATAGGTTATCCAATATTTTGAGAGTTATTTTGCTTCAGGCAAATAGCAATAGCTTCTAGGGTTGTGCACTTTTCACTGGATCGAAAAACCAAACCGAACCGATCAACTTGGTTTGACCGATTTTCGGTATTCGAGTACGGTTATCAAATTTTGGGGTTTTTCTATGTTCGATTTTTTTCGGGAAAAACCGGTTGAAAACCGAAGAAACCAAAAATACCGAACACAGTATGCTGTCGGTGGGTTTCGAACCCATGATCACATGTCGAAAGCTCCCATGCCGTCTATACCAACTGAGTTATGTTATCTATTTCAACTCAATGTATATATTACATATGTACATAAAAGCTCTGATTTTATATACTTCAAGTTATAGCTCACTTCAAATAGAGCAAGACTAAGACAGATGTTTCTGATGGGCAGAGCACATCATTAATTATTATGCATTATTACTTTACGCCTATGTCATCGAATCTCCATACTCCATTGGAGTGTTTGTAAAATTCTAATTCTATTGCCAGTAGTATATGTATTATCGTCTACTCGTTTCACTAGTCACTATATCGTTAGCAATTTACACTAATTTTGGTAAATATGAAATTTACTAATACCGCGCCGAAATAAATTGGGATTTACCAAAACCGAACCATACTTCTAAAAATATCGTATATAACCGAACTACTAACACCGTATTTACCATATATATACCAAACTAATTAAACCGAAAAAACCAATTGCACAACCCTTATAGCTTCTATTGACATATGTGCAGTAGCTTCATGCTATTATGTAATTCCTATGTATGTGGTCGCATACCAACGACAAACATATTACTAGGGGCAAATTGATTACCCTTCGAGGGTTGCAATAATTTTCATTTGCTAACAGTGTGGATAACAGATTCAATTTTCTCTCAAATTTATAGCTTCAAACTTATCTGCTTTTGGATTTGACCTAGAATATGCCACTATACTTGTCATTACTCTTATACCTCAGAGGTTCCAATATTTTACATATACTCGAAATTCTTCCCCCTTTTCACGTCAACCATAAAATTTCAAGTGAGAGCGCCTGTTTCTAGCATTTGCTTTGAAGTAACCTAGAGTTTTAGCAATAAATTACTATTATAGTACTTCAAGAGTAAAATTCTATTGGCGTGAAATCATCATACACTTTGTAGTATGGAAGATGAGGGGGTTGTATATAGACTTCAAGTTTTTGGGGTTCATAGCGTTTTCTAGTCGAGATAATATTTCTGGGATTTAACATTTGAATATATTCGTTGTGTCTTCAAAAAGGACACTTTTCCTATTGCCATATGGGTAATAATGAACTGAGGCATATCATTCCTTTCGAATGTTAGGTATAATATTTTCATAATTTATTCTATGCATGACTAATTATTTTATTTCAGGTAAGATATGCTACTGGCAATGTGTTCTATGAAGCACCTGTTCAGCATGGGTAAGACTTTAATAGAACAATTTTGATCAAATATATTTATGGCATCTAGACAAAATTATCTATTGCACAATTTAAGCTTAAAGCAAAGGGCCTGTTCTTTACGGCTTCCAAAAGCCGCTTTTAGCTTTTGTTACAGTAACTAACTTTTAAACGGAGTATTTTTTTAAGATGGGGTCTACAAGTTAATTGTAGTACACGTTAAAAAACTAATATCTGTACCATCAAAAATCGTAAGCGAGTATCTCTCTTTCTCAATCTCTGCAAAACCAAAAAGCCATCACCGCACTAAAAGCCATCACCGCATGACCAAAAAGAACAGGCCCAAAAGATAAGAATTGTTCTTCGTGAGCAAGGTCAAACTCGGTAGGAATTGTAACCATCTAGAAAATAAATCATGTAGGAAGAAAATCTGTCTACTGCACTTAATTGCAAGTCTGATGAAATTAAGGGTTAAATTTTATAGCTATTTTCATATTCTCAGAAAACTTTTAGTTTACTGAAAAATCTAGGGACTAATAAAGCTTAACAATCTAGAAAACAAATCATATAGGAAGAAAATCAATCTACTAGACTTAATTGTAATTCTGACGAACCTCGGGGTCAAAATTTAAAGCTATTTTCACATTCTCAGAAAACTTCTTAGTTTACTGAAAAATCTAGGGACTAAAATGCAATTTTTTTCTTGCCAGCCCTTTTCTTCCTTTTTTTTCTTTTTCGATTCTAATGGGTCTCTTTCGGCCCATTCCAGCTCGGCAGTCCATAGCTAGTGGCTAGGGTAAAAAGAACCCTAGCCACCCCGACTCTCCCATTGTGGCAACGGTGCATGAAACATGATAGGCGGAGTAGCAGTGGTGGTGCGAGGGCGGCAGCTGCATGCGGAGGCATCGGCATCAAGCAACCTCCTCGGGAGGCTAGAGCAAAACAACGGCGGTCCAACTGTGTGACGCCGGTGCACACTGCATCGGGCGGAGGTGCGGAGTGGCTACTAGCGACGGTGGGCTTCCTCGAGTGCTGAGGCTCGAGGCGACGGTGGATAGTGGGCAGAGCCGAATGGCGTCCGGCCATGGCTGTCGCGTTGGCAACGTTAGGCGCGGATACGACAATGGAGCGACCTCGAGCGCTGTTGCGGATGCGGCGAGGGCGGTGCTTGAGTTTGCAACCTCGGGCCATAGCCGAGCGATGGTTGGTGGTGCGATGGCTTCTCGCCTACTCGTTCTTCGAGATGGCGAATAGCGGCTCCGCCGATCCAATCAGCGACTTAGGCGGCTGCCGCTTCGGGCGATAGCGTCCTGCGGGAGGCCGATGAGGTTGGTGGCCATGTCTGCGATCAGATGTGGGTAGTCGACACCGGCATGGGGATGTTAAAGCGGCGGAGGCCAAGGTGAGCGTCTTCAGGCGACAGGCGGCTTCGAGCCGAGCGGGCGGAGGGCGGTCAGGACCTTCGGGTTTCCCGGTGGCAGGCCGACGCGTCTTCAAGCGCGTGGTGGTTGACAATCATGTAGCGATTGGAATCGGGTGATGACCATGCGGCGACCGATGATGGAAGCAATTTTTCTTTACAATGGTTTTGGATTCTAATCTGGGATGGATTTTGATCTAGATACTAGATGGATAATCTGCTATATTCTTGATCTAAAAACATAAATTACAGATCAATCTACTGCTAGAGACAATCACCACAAGATTGATCTAAACATGGCATTGCTAAAATAATATAAAATCAATCTAGATTGAATTTATGAGATTGCAATGTGTAATAGATTGATTCGTGATTCGTGTATCTTTCACCTTGGAGAGCGATTCGTGCTGATAACGTATTAAGAAATCGATGTAGAATAGATGAACGGCAATACAATCCACACAATCAATCATATAAACACAATAGATCAATCATAGGAGACACCAAAAGAGAGAACACCAAAGTAGTTTGTATTAATTCTCAGATATCTAATTATATGGTACAATGACTTCTTTATTTATAATTTGAGCTCCACTAGGAACAATTCTTTTGTAGATTTGTAACAACCTTATCATGTAGGGATTGAAAAATAGTTTATATGGATATTTTAAAATATTATACGGCTACATTTTCCCAGTTTGTCCTCACTCCCAGGTCCCAGCTCCCAACGAGGAAATTCCCTCCGGATCCCCGTCCCCGCCAGAGGACATGCCATCCCACGGACTCTGGCGCCTTCGAAGCCGCCGAAAGCCTCATTTAAAGCCCACGGAACCACCATCTTCTTCCTTCACGATCCTATCTCCCTCCTCTCTCAATTCACCTCTCTCCCTCATACACAAGCCAAGAACCTTGCCATCACTTCGATTCTGGCCGCAATGGCCAACCCGAGGTTCCTCGCCCTCCTCCTCGTCACGGCTCTCCTCGCCCTCTCCATCTCGCGAGGTAAGTGTTTGCATTGCAAGATCGATGCCATCATCTCGTCCTCTACTCATGCCAGTAAAGATTATGAATTTGACGTCTGTGTGCGATGGATGGATGTAGGAGTGGTGGTGGAAGGGAGGAAGGTGCAGGTGATGAGGGCGGGGCGGCACTACGCGCGGTGGCGCTCGCCCCTCCACGGCGCCCACCTGCAGGAGCAGCAGGACGCGGCCGCGGCCAGGATGGTGTCGACGGTGACGGACTACTCGGAGCCCAAGCCCAACACCAACCCCCACAGCGGCGTCATCCCCCCGCCGGACCCCACCTGGCCGCCGGCGCACTGATCGATCTCCATACCTACTATCGGCTACGCATTCACACACACATACATACATGCATGTAGATATGGCGTATGGGCGTACTACTATACGTATGTACTGCAGTATACTACTCGTGTATGCTCGATTGAGTTCAGGTGTTCTTGTGTTCGATGAGTCTGCAACGTCGATAGCTAATTCGATATATTCTGATCACATTTGATAATTCGTTTGGAGAATTCTATCTAGTATACGTACCTAGCCCGTGTGCCCTTCGTACGTGCTTGTGTTGAGTTTTGGTTGATCTGTCCTGCATGCCGCCCCGTTAATTGTACATCCGATCCATGTGTTTTGCAATAAAATCGTCAACAAGTTTGGGGAGAACCAACATAACTACGTTCTTTTTTGTTCGACTTCTTTCGATCCATCTGTACTACCAACGCATGTGGCTATATTTCACTGTATATACTGCTGCGGTTTGAGCATATGGATCAAGAATTTCTTGTCGATTGAACTGCGTCATTTGCTTCATGATACAGGCCAGTTTCATTAAAGGACAGGATTAAATCACAGGGAAAACGCTATGTACCAATCATCATGGTTTGGTACCAGCTAAACTGGACCGAGGTGGCAATTATCCCTTCGATTATCAAGTGAATCATTTCTCTTTTCTCCGAGCAATTGGTTAGGCCACCCTTGCGACCTGCAGCACGGCATAAGTCTTCAGTCTCCGGATATAAAAAATCAAAAACCTAAACCAATACACTATGATGTGTTCGGACAAGTTTGGTATTATAGGTTGGCTGCATGATGTGATGGAGAGCCTACATAGTACTACACTACTACTGCTACTGCACATGATGTTTGATTTGTGGCCTAAATGATGTCGACAACTTGTCAAAGATTCCTTAATTACTAGTTTCTTCATGTTTTCATTTGCACCGTTGCATTCGTTGGTTCAGTTTGGTCGATCGCACAATGTCATCGGCCCTTTTCTCACTATAATTAAGTACTAGTTTGGTCGATTGCACCGTTGTATCTATGAAATGCTTGCAACTGGATGCCACACCATTGCTTTCCCAGCACAACACCGGAGCACGAGCATCATCTGGGTCAACTCATCGGGCTGCACGTTATGAACTGTCTTAGTTCTTGAGTTCTCTGCGCCAACTTTTTTAAACGAATCTTCACCAACTTTTGGCCAGTTTATGTCTTGGCTAATCTTCTTTCAGAAAGCTTCATCGATCCTCGCTAATTAAGCATGCATGAACTGTTGCAGCTAATTAACTCCGGCTCCAAGGAAGCTGTGAGTGACCTGCCACCGGCAAGCAAAGCAAGCTCGTGATCGCCTTTGCGTCGCTCGCTCATGCATTACATCCATCCAATGAGTTGCTACAACATTTTCTCCATGTACAGGGAGCTTTGATCATGATACCACTGCAGAAAAGATTATCATAGACGGTTCAAAACATCATCATAGACGGTTTCGTAAACCGTCTAAATTTATGGGTTAGTAATAATATAAGATTATCATAAACGGTTTTAAATCATCTGTGATGTTCATTTCTATTCTTAATTCTATTTCTGTTTATTGGTTAGCCTCAAAAAATGTTAGTCATGCCCTCTGAAATAAGTAGATCAATACAGTATACATCTAATTTATATCTATTCATTTTAGAAACAAAAACATCCATTTCACAAATCAATTAACTGAAATAAAATAAATTATCTATTAACAAATACATATATATGTACAATTAAGATCAATCTACATTGTGGAACTTCCTATCTGATTTTATGACTTTATACATCAAGAAGTACGCACACTCGACTTAAATTTTTGCGAGATCAGTCTGTTCCAACGCAGTTATAACGATGGACACAATCTGTCGGTAAGAATATCAATGTCATGCATACATATATAACTTGATAAGTATAAAATAATTATTGCAAGATTGACAAACCTGAGGATCATTGATCTTCGAGGAATCAAACAATAGTTGCATATGGCGGCAAATATAGAATCCACATGTGTTACCCGGCAGCTACTAGTGGCACTGCAAAAATATAATTTGCTAATTCGAGAGGCATTACTACGAAGTATTATATAGGATTAATGTGTACTAGCGAATACCGAAAATCTAGATCGTGTTGCAGGGCGCTAATCCCTCCTTTGGATTTTTGTACCTCTAAAATGTATATGACGAATGACCTATGTAATTCCAAAAGGTTAGCCTTAGTCATTAGATAGAAAGAAAAGACTACAATAAAGTTATCTATGGAGGAAATGTGTTTATCTGTCAACTTTGAAGTTGGTTTTATTCTTCTTTAGGGAATTAAGGTATATTATCTATTCTATTTTGGTATAATTATAATTAGAATCCAGTGTAACCTACACAGGTATGTCGTCATGGTCATTAAACCTAATTTCGTGTTGCTTATAAAGTACAAATCAATAAGTATAGCTACTAGTGTAACAGTTACCCTTGGTTGTTGGGCATAAGTATAAATTCTTTGTTGCGGTGAGCCACCAATGCCATCATAATGTAATTTTCGACGAATGATACATCTTCCTCGATGGTATCTATAGCGACCAAGCGTGGGTCAAGAAAATCAATCGGTGATTTCGATAATCTAGCTTTTAGTCATCATGATCGAACTATATACTGAATCAAACATTTCGATTGAATTGCTGTAACAACTCACACTGCTACAAAAAGTCTAATACTAGACGCCACATCACGGACGAATTTTATCATAAACCATCTGTGATATTACATTTTTATAGATGGTTTTTAGCGCTAGCAACAACACAGACGATCTCTAAACTAAAACCATATGTGATAGTATTTAATACTGACGGTTTTACGAAACCATCTGCAATGTAGTGTCTAGTATTAGACTTTTTATAGTAATGTGAGTTGTTACAGCAATTCAATCGAAATGTTTGATTCAGTATGTAGTTCGATTAAGAAGTACCAACCGTGGCTATTTGCAACTGAAAGCTATACCGCCGAATTAACCATACGATGGATTGACGCAACTAGTCCGTCGGACGGACGTCACATGCACGCCTAGTCGGATCCAACAAAAGGTTGGCATGCTTTGGAGTAAGCCAGCATATATAGCTTTTCTGTGATCGACTTGCATGCATCGCCAGACAAAAGAGAGACGAGAAAGTAACTTTTTTAAAAAAGTCAACTGCCTCATCTAAAAGAGGTAGCAGTAGTCGATGAGAAGTTAGGGTTGCCTTCCTTGCATGTTTGGTACATGTGCATAGCCATCGGGGAGCTTGCGCTTAAACTATGGCGCTGATGCTGGTGAGTCCACCAAAGGTGGACCCCAGGTGTTGCAACTTGCAACCAATCGGTCAAAACTTTGGCTATGCAGGACCGATGTTGACTATTTGATATATTCACTACGGTCAAAACTTTGGTAAGCATTAGTTAGGTTCTTTTAGGGCATCTCCAATGGTGTTGAGTCAGCTAGCTATTTGCATGTACACATCAGCATATATCTTATGTAGAGGAAAGAGAGTATGTAAAACACAAACAGCTAGCTACTATTTCGTCTCTAGTCTATAACGTAAAATGAGGCAACATCTATAAATGACTGTGTGTGCATGTAAGCATCAAATAGCTATCCTTATAGATAGTCCTTTAGAATGCTAACTTTTAGTGTGTACTCTATAGATGATGTGGAATATTTATAGATAGTACATAACTAGGACCATTGGAGATGCCCTTAGTCCATCTGTTCTGTAATACAAGTTCATAACTCACCACAGATCAAAGAATTATAAAATTAAGTGAAGATAAATACTAAATGGACCATACTAAGTTCATCGAGGCCAATGTATTAATGAAACCATTCTCACTCATGCTAGCCCATGGAGATCGCATGCATGCTTGCACTTTTTGAAGTCTTGGAGGCTTTGGTCGCACTTCGTTTTAACCCACCACCTTGCAAACATGTCATCACACTGCATGCATGTATTCTTGTAAACAACAAAACTATCTCAATGGGCAAACGTACGTTATGAGGGGGTAAAAACAGAAAAAAAATTACAATAAATTGTCATCATTTTTTTACGCTGGATTTATATTGCGGATAACATGAACCTATGTATATTGCAGGACAGGAAGGGTATTTTCGTGTAATCTTACGTTGGCGTGTGCCATACATGTATAATATTTTTTCTTGAACCATGCGTGCATGTGTCATTTGGTACGAGCCACTAAACACACCCTAAAGCTTAGCCTTGTACTCCGGGCCGTGTATTGTCATGTACCGTTGACATCCATCGCATGCAGATCCGCAGTTCGGTAATCTTGGCGTTGGCGTCGCAAGTCGCAACGAAACAAGGACTAGCGTTGGCGAGGTCGATCGCGCGACGACTCCTGTGTTCGGTATGGATGTTTGTCTTCTTCCTTTATTCCTTAATTAATTTCTATCCATGGTTCGGAAAACTGCGTGCGCACTTTGTCAGGTAGGAATTAGGGCAGTCCCAATGCTTGAAACTATGACTAGTTTCTAGTCTTCTAAGACACTATGATACAAACTACAACTCTAATCCATAGTTTCTTCGTGTGGGACCAGATTGAATTATGACCAATCATTTTCATTCTCTTCCTACACATGCATTGGCTGTTTCTTCTAAGACACTATGATAAGAAACTAGGTTCTATAGCATCTTTTGTGTTTCTTGCTTTGGACCTCGTGAAGAAATAGCTATCATGAAGAAACCATTTCCTTATCTCTCCTCTTTAACTACTATGCCATGTCATCAAAATGCTTATGTGGCAAGCTTAATTAATGTAAGAAACTACAGCATTGGGACTGCCCTAAGGAGATCGAAAGACGTACGCCTCGGCGTCAGGATCGGTCTCGTGTGCCACGTGGCCGTGTCGATCGATTCGACCGAGAGAGGCCTGAGGATAAATAGTGTCCTTAGAAGATGGGTCTTGCGGTTTTGTCCGTCCGTGTTCATGTGATATCATGTCAGTATCCGATCGATCCGGAGATGTGCAGGTAAGATGACCATGGTCAGATTCTGGATAACTGGGCTGTTCTAAAGTGCTATAGTTTTTAGTTTTTGTTTTTTTATCTTTTTAATGATTTTTAATTTTTAACTGAAATGATACTGTAATGATTGTTATCTTTTTTAAAGGTATTTAATTAAAAAATAAAAATAAAAACATAGTTATATCTTATCGATGATCGGATTGACGATCTTATAAAATAATATGAAAAATAGCTAAAAACCTTGAGAGAGAATATGGATGCTCTTTATTGCTATAAACTGATTACATGGTGCCTTTAACAAGGTGCAAGAGTAACCTTAATTACACTGAATGGGATTGATTATATGGATCGAATTCGTGATCAAATGTCTGAGATTGAATTTTTTTCTCCTCCGGTCTTCTCTCATCCAGCTTTAAATACCAATGAAGAGACGCTAGCTATCCACGGGAAAATGCCTTATAGAACCAATACGTTTGGTCGGGAAGGTAGTTGTTATCAGAAAGAGAAGGCATCGTATCTTCGGTTATTGTCAGTGGGAGACGAACGTGGGCAACAACTGCAGGGCAATTGTTGTCAGAGACCTAGAGCCGAAACGTCATGGTCTATTTGGAGTGAATAAGGCACGTATTTTATCCACCACACGGAAGGAATATCTTAGAATCGGATTCAGATACCAGTTCATAGTCTTCACGAGTGGACATATGGTCAAGCAACACGTACAATGTATGGGTACTCGGGGAGTCATATTTAGGGTTTAAGAACACAGGGTCCTTCAGTCTTAAATAAATATTAAAGCCAAATTTGAAAAATTATTCAATTCTTGTCATATCTTCACAGATAATACAGAGAAAAATAAAAAAAGAAAGCCATGTTAAAAGGTTAACGTATTTTAAACTACTTTCGGTTTCAGGGAATGAGAAGTCATTATTTGGAACGAAGCCGTCGGCTGGTTCCTGCGCCTTTCTGTCTCTTTGTTTTTCTAGCAGAGGAGTACTAATTGACCACTTGTGCGGTTGTGCCTTTTATACTCTACGATCTGAAAGGGCAAGAGGCGGCCTTCGTTTGGTTTATGCCCCTCTTTTCCTGATGTATCCAGTTGCTGGTTCGATCGGCAGCGCGCCGCCTTTCGTCACTGAAGATTTTATCTGGCTAACTCGCTTGCTTAATTCTGTCCGTTTAATGATACGTTCATGTTTAGACCTCGATCACTAGGAACGCGAAAAGCTCGTAGGAATTTCAGAAGAACTACTACACGATCAACTGTTTTAAAAATTTTCAGAAGTCGTTTTAAAAATACTATTTTGATAAACTGTTTTAAAAAGATAATAGAAATATCGTTCTATTTATTTATTTAAAAATTATAAGCTATAAAGGACCTTCTCTCGAACAAATCCCATGTTTTCGCTTCTGCTTCAGAGAGTTGAGAGGCTGGCTCTTTGCTGAAAGGAAAGCGATGTAGTTTTTCCCTCGGGGCGTGGCCTGGTCGGGGAGTGGATTGGGCTTGTCAGGATGACAAGAAGCGCTCACAATTGGGCTGACCCGCCCGAATTCGGCTATGGCCGAAACCTTTTCGGCCTCAAGGTCTATGGCCCACGACCCATCCCCCAATTAAGCAGATAAAAGCCCTGCCTAGAGGGTCAGCTTAATGAGAACTGAATGTTGGCTAGTAGCTGAGCAATCCACCTGTCGGCGTTCAATCAATCAGATCGACTCAGTACGTCTCAAGTGTGTAGCTATGTCTTACTGAATAAATCCAAAATTTATCTAGCCATCTCTACTTTAAATTAACATATGTTTCAATATAACGTATATATATATGTATATAATGTGAATGTGATGTGTGTAAGTATGTATCCTCCATTGTAATCTAAAAAATGGTCAGCTTAATTTGTAAATATGGGGTCCTTGACTGCTTGTGCTGCATGGTCCTCCCGGTCAACTCACGATTTGAGTCAGCATGAGTTGTTGGGTCAATTTATGTTCAACAAAACAAGATTATAAAAAAACTAAACTATTAAACTGACCCAGCAACTATATATGGATCAGTTGAATATGCACGCATTGCTGGCTGCGTCAAATTCCCAGACATTCAGCAGTTGGTCCTTTCTGGGGCTATCTAACATTCTAAGTCATTTTTAATTAAGAAAGTCACGGAGCACTTAATTTTGTACTGATTTACGGAGTAATAACGATTAGTATTTTATTACAACAATAGAAGCCAGAGCTGACAGGTCGCAGGGGTTGGTTGTTGATCAAGTCGTCACGGAGAAACGAGTCATGACGCGCTCATGCATAATTTACTCTTTCTAATATTATTACTAATGCTTTGATCTTCTTCTCCAAAGAGAATATATTTGTGTTCATAGAGTTTTCTTCCAACACGTGGTAAAACTATCTATCTGGAGATAAAGAAGCTGCAAGTTAATCACTTGGAAACTTCTTGCTTTGGAGAGGCAAAACTTAACCGCAAGAAAAGGCTTCGTCCGCATTGGAATCTATTCTCTTCCTTTCCGTTTGGCAACATTTGTCTTCATTTTAATTCGCCAAATCTATTGCGCGCCTAGATGCGCGATTGCCTTAACGCGCGTCGGTTCACAGCCACCCGACGTTGTCACCAAGAAACGATTACTCGTGGCAGTCTTAACGTGTGTTTTAGTAGAGAAAGAGAACAAGCCATAGATTACATACGGGATCTAGATGATTAGTGAGGTTGGGTTTTCATTGGTGCCAGATCACAGAGTGTTGCACTGCTCCTTGGGACAACTAGAATAATTTTTTTTACCGTGGCACTGCTCCTTGAACTTAGGTGATAATTTTTAAAAAACTATAATATAACTTAGTGTTCAAATGATGGTAATTTCTAAACTTTTCTTAAATTCATAAATTGATGGCAATTTCAAACTTATGTTAGTGATTTGTTAAGTTATTGGTGGTAACTTAGGGTCTAATGGATGGTAATTAAGTTATATGACTTTCATCTGGTAATTTATTAAAAAACTAGATGATAACTTTATTTGTCAGTAGTAGTTTTGAATTTCTTGAGTAACATGACATAATTTATTGGTAAAGTTATGAATAGACGATCAAATATTTTTAAGATTATTTTATAAAAAAGTAAGTGCTCTATGAGACTAAAAGAGCACATAAGTGCTCTTTAGTCAATCCCTTTTTAATTTCTCCTCTCTTGGAGAGCAAGCAATAACAGTAGCAATATAATACCCTTTTATCAGTTCCTGCTTCGCAAGACAAACAAATAAATAACGCGCGCAAATACAACGCATATGACTGAGTCGAATGAAAATTTTGCATCACATGTGCGAACTGTTTAGTACAAACGAAAAGGCACAATATTTCGTCTCAAGAGAAGGCACGGTATTTTAGGGAAACAAAACTGGCTTTGTTCGTCTTAATTTTTAAAAGCTGATTTTCTATAGCAAATAATTTTTCTACAGTAACTAATTTTTAAACAAATTATTTTTAAAAATAGAATCTACTAGTTAATTGTAGTATATGCTACAGTAACTTTATTTATATTAGCTAAAATCAAACACAAGTCAAGTGTCTCTTGTTCTATAAATTTCTCTAGAGTTGTTTATATTTATAAACCAAAATCAAAAACTAATATGAATGTACCCTAATAAAGTAGCTTGTTGAACGGTTCGTGCAATGAGTTAATGGAGTACTCTGATCACCCAAAACCCGTCTTTGCATCATGCATGTTTTCCAATGGCTGCACACAGTTAGCGCGCTTTCAGATCCATATTTGCTTGCACACAGTTAGCAACTCCGTCACTTGCAAGCATCTCTTGCATCGAAGACGCTCTCCGGCAGCACTCCATGATCAACCAGACGATCCATATCCCTCCTACAGCAATCAACATTTTTCCAATGGCTGCTAGCATGTAGAGTGGAGCCTGCACTAGCTTTAAGAAAATCTATAGGCGAAAGTGACGCGAGGAACTCCGGCACGGGGCGCACGGCCCATTCTGACCGGCCGACCACAAACTCCGGTCAACCGCTAGACCACCACCCTTCCTTCACGTCCGTCCGCCGTACCACCAGGTCGGTCCACCGCCGTATCAGCTCAAACCAAACCCCAACAAACGGGAATCAGAACTCGGAAAAGTGCGGGGCGAAAGAGAACGGAGGAGCGGCGTACGCACCAGACGAAGGGCTGTTTGTTTTAACTTCTGACAGCTACAGTTACTTTTAGAATCTGCAGTTCCCTAAATAATCTAGATTTTTATCTAAATTCTAAGTAGCCAGAAACTACAGAATCCAGAAAATGAACTAGTAGCTAGAAGCTGGAGTTATCCAGCTTCTCCAGATTCTGACTAACTAGATACTCATCAGCTACTTCTCAAAATCTACAGCTGAAATAAACAGGTCCGAAAAGTCGAAAACGAAAGGATGGCTGCGTCTGCGTGGAATTCCGAGCCCCTACTCCCGACGAGACGGACGGGCGCCGGTAAGCACCACACGGCGCATCGATCGACCGGTCAAGTCGCCTTTTTTTTTGTGTGTGTGCCTGTGTGGTGCGGCGTTTTTTTTCTCCCCCGTATTCCACGTCGCGAAGCTCCCGCGAAACACGCCGAAAAACACCCGCGCGCACGACCGTTCCCCCGCTTTCCGACGACTCCGCGACCGCTCGGCCCAGCGTTTCCACGGCTCCCTCCTTCCGCGAACCCTCCTCTCCTCGCCCCCACTTTCTTCCAACCCCGCCCGACCGCCGCTTCCGTTCCAAACTCCACGCACGACAACGCAAGCGCGCCGGTTCCTCTCACCTTCGCTCGCGCGCCTTCTCGCGCAGCTATATATTGTACGGGCAAGCCTTCAAACCAAGTAGCAACCAAACGCAAGTCTTTTTGTTTGGGGGGTGAAAGCCAGCATCCAAACGCAAGTCGCAGCAGACACGGGCAAGAAATCCCACGTCCACAAGGCAAGGCAGGAAGCACAGAGCAGAGGAGAAATCAAGAAGCGGAGAGAAGCAATGGACATGGTCTCGCCGTCGGCCCCGAGCTCCTACCACAACCTCTCCCTGGCGCAGGCCGTGGTGACCCTCTCCATCAACGTCATCATCGTCTGGCTCTCCGCCGTCATCAAGTCCTCCTCCTCCGCCCGCCGCCGCTCGGTCGCCCCCGCGACGCCGGCGCCGGCAACTGGCGCTGAAGGCACCGGCGCGGTCGGCCTGGACGTGGTTCTTGGCGTGATGGGCGCGGGCGGCGCCGCGTCGGTGGGGTTCGAGGAGGCGGCGGCGCTGTTCGAGGAGGACGAGGCCAGCGTAGAGGAGGCCGCGGCGGCGTTCCGCGTCTTCGACCGCGACGGCGACGGGTTCATCGACGCCGGCGAGCTCGGGAGCGTGCTCAGGTCGCTCGGGTTCGCCGCCGGCGTCGCCGCCGCGGACTGCCAGCGCATGATCGACGCCTACGACGAGGACAAGGACGGCAGGATCGACTTCCAGGAGTTCCTCAACTTCATGGAGAGGAGCAGCTGAGCAGCTCCTGAAGCGGCCTGGGTCCGTGGATCGGATGATTCGGTCGAATTCTTTGTTTGTTCATTCTATTTTGTGTTTTTCTTGGCTGGAATGGAGCCGAATGATTCATACATGTGTATATTAAAAAATTGCTATGTTAAAGTATGATCCGAATTTGGATCTTAGTCTAAGCCAGACACGTTCGCCTAACATGCTCAGTATTTTTTAGAGAATTATTGCTCGGCGTTTAAGAAGTAGGATATGAACATACAGGTATGTGTTTGGGCAACGGCGGAGAGACTGGAGGGCAGCGTAGCCCCATAGGTGGTGGTTGGGGGCGGTTGTGCCCACGAGATTAGAGTGGCGGTGGTGTCAGCGCGCTGGAGCAGCTAGGGGTCGCATAGAGCTGGGAGTTAGTTCGTGATTATCCGTGCCAGCTTAAGGCCAGTCACGCCTAAGCACGGCATAAACACATCACGTAATGGACCGTGTTGGCACGGCACGAATGGTGGGTTAGGAAGCCGGCCCGGTCCGGTGAGCACGGTCGGCACGAGGGCACGGCCGGCACGCCAGCGCCAATGGCTGCCTCGGCCTCCCGCCTCCCGTCGCCATACCATGGATTCTTCAATCCCCAAAAGCCATCATAGAGCAGAGAGGGAGGGAGGGAGTAGAGGACTAGAGGGGAAGGAGTATATCAGATCACTGTCGTGCACCACTAGCAACGTCAGCTCCACCAGCGCCCCAAGGACTCCCTGTAGAGGAAGCACGGCAGCGGCGATGGGTAGTCGGCGTGGAAGGGGGCGAAGGCGGTCTCATCGTCATCGAGCACTAGGCCGATGTGGTTCTAGAGGCCCTCGGAGAAGCCGTGGCCCTGGTGGTTGACGACGGTGGTAGATAAGCCGCTGGGGACTTAGCGTTGGGTGAAGATACGGAGCCCCTACGGGTTGACGAAGGGGGAAGAGGGAGGCGGCTGGGGGAGGAGGGGTTGCCAGGAGGGGTGGGGGAGGAGTAGGGCTGTGCGTTCGGTTTTTTCGGTTCGGTATATACGGTATGTACGGTAAATACGGTGTTCGTAGTTCGGTAATATACAGTTTTTTAGAAGTACGGTTCGGTATCGGCAAATCCCATTTTTTTCGGTGCGGTATCGGTAATTACCATATATTACCATAGTTGACGCGATTTGCAAACGATATAAGGCGAAGCGATAAAGAAAAGAGGTTGAAGCAGAAACATAAAAGGGGAGGCATATATTATAGGGAGGTGGAAGCAAAGAAAAACAGTGGGAGAACAGAGGAGGATGCAAAGCAAGGGCCAAGGGAAAAACAAAGGGCTGCCTCTCATTATGGAAAGAAAGACACGCTTCATGCGTCATACTCATACCTACCATATAAGGGGGCCATGTGGGGAAGGACGGACAGAGGATAAGACTATATGTGTCATCTCATTCTCACTTTCTCAGGCTCTCAGCACATTGGATCCGGATGGAGTGATGGACCGATGGACGGATGCTCTCGCGCTACTCGCAGTCTCGCTGGTCGCTGCCTGGGCGTTGGGCCTTTGGGCCATTGGGCCGAACGGGGAATGGAATTGGCTGGAGGAACGGTGAATGGATGGCGCTCCGAGACGCGCAGGCGCAACCGCGCAGCTAGCCCCTACCAAATAAACAGTACAAGTTCGGTTTTTTTGGTTTTTAGCCGGTTTTTCTCGAAAAAACCGAATACAAAAAACCCCCAAAATTTGATAACCGAACCGAATACCGAAAACCGGTCAAACCGAGTTGACCGGTTCAGTTCGGTTTTTTCGGTTCGGTTGATAAATGCACAGCCCTAGGGAGGAGGGATCGTTGGGAGTCAAGGGAGGAGAAGGCACTAGGGAGGCTAGGAGAGGAGGGGCCGGGGGAGGAGGAGGCGGCCTGGGGAGGTGGGGGAGGAGGGAAGGGACCGGTCGACCGGGAAGGAGGAGGCGGTCGAGGTATAAACCACTCGTGAACTAACTATTCACGAATTGAACCACCAGTGAATTAACTATTCACTTTTCAAAATTAACCAAACTAAGTTTTATGAAATAACTACCATTCGTGTGAAATCACCAAGCGTTGTTCATGACCGGGGACATGGTTATTCAAATAATTTTATACTTTGCAGAGATCGCACAATATTATCCACATGATGTGATTATCCTCATGTTAAATAAAATCACAACTCAATTTTGCTCGGTACGGTTTCGCCGTCGAGTAGGTTAACCATCTAGTCGATAATTGCCCCCCTCTTTACACCTCATGAAAATTAAAATATCACAAATTAATCAGTCAGGTCTATCCCATACTAGACATGTGTTTGCAGTAAAGTTCAGATCAATGGTGCATAAAGTTAATTCCTTAGACTTTACCTAGGCGAGATATCTATATCCCTTAAAGTGAATCTACACTTCCTCCATTATTGCACGATCACTTTGCCTAAGTAAAAACTAATTTTGTATAACTAATACCAATAACACACCAATATCATAACACAAAAATTTTATAATTGTGGCTCGAACCATGATTCAATATCCCATTAAAGTTAAATTAATTATTTAACCACATGTGATGATAAACCTAATGAGACTATAAGCATAACTAAGTATATTAATCATACAACCCATGTGATATTTAGTATTATATCACTAAATAATGTCCTATTCTACGATGACAATGGTAACATATATATGTGTGTGGTGTGTATGGAATATGATGTCTGCCTTGTACCCTGTGAAAACTCGCGAGCTCCAATCAGTAAGAGAGGGGAGAGTCATACAAACCGGCCCAATATGAGAATACATATATGCACACAGAAAGAGGCCCACTACAATTTTCTAAATAAACAAGCAAGCCCACATCCTAAAACCCTAGGATGTCCCACGGCCGCTATATATACGCTCGCCATGGAACTCCAGAACACTCGCCCACCCTCTACCGATCGCCGCCGCGCCAATCCCCTTCCTCGCCGCGCTTATTGCCGCCGTTTCTCGATTTCTCCTCTGTTTCTCCCCACTTCTTTTGATAATTCGTTCGTTGTTCGCTGCAATTTGCAAGCTTCTCTTCTGTTTTTCTCGTTTGTTGGGTGTTCTTGGCAGTTCGGATCTAGGATGGGAATCCATGGGAGCAGGTGATGAGAGCAAGACAGGGACATCAGCACCCTCTCTTGGGAATGATCGACTAAAGTCTTAATGGGAATCTCTCTGATGCTTTTGATCTCCTAAGCCAAATTTCTTGATGTTTTTTCTCTGTTTTTTGGTTTCTGTTCTTGATGGGTTCGCGGACTGCACTGGGATTTGATTGGCTGCCGGTGATGCATAACCAATGCACGTTCTTGGCAGTTCGGATCTAGGATGGGAATCCATGGGAGCAGGTGATGAGAGCAAGACAGGGACATCAGCACCCTCTCTTGGGAATGATCGACTAAAGTCTTAATGGGAATCTCTATGATGCTTTTGATCTCCTAAGCCAAATTTCTTGATGTTTTTTCTCTGTTTTTTGGTTTCTGTTCTTGATGGGTTCGCGGACTGCACTGGGATTTGATTGGCTGCCGGTGATGCATAACCAATGCACGTATTATCGGATTGTTCCGTGACGATCTAACAAATATTGTCACTACCACTGAGGCAGTTTCAGAGTTTCGATCTGGTTCATAGTTATCGGTTGAATTTGATAAGATTTTTGTTTGGCTTTTTTTTCACTTGAATGATCTGTGGATTGGAGCAATTGCCGATGATGGTGTTAAATATACTTTGAGCGTTTCGCCCTGAAATAAAACCTATATTCTGAGGCATTTGCATCCGATGCACCGTTAGCACCAATCGAAATTTTCTTGTGGAAATCGCGTCGATGTTCTTGTCTTAGGAAGTAGGAGCAGCACGGAACCAATGTACTTTGCTCCCAATCAAATCATCACGCTTTTTTTGGGAGCTATAGGCAGAGCTCAGATCATAAGAGCATTGAGATAGTCTGGCAACTTACATGAACGGAGAACATAATGATCACCTTAAATGCGAAACCAAACTCCAGTAATTGGCATCTATTGGAATATGTAAAATCAGTCCAAAGAAGATAGCAGAAGAAACTGTGCTCCAAACTGCTGCCTCAAAATGCTGAACTGAATCAAAATGTATTGGCATTTATTGGATATGTAAAATCAGTCTATTTTTCCAGATTCGTGTTGTATGAAATGCCGTAGAGATCACATCCAAGTGTTTGAAGCACGAATTGATGTAAAAGCTTGCAGCAAATAAGCTGAAGGAATGTTACTGGAACAGTGATAAAGTTATTTAGGTTGTGCATAGTTCGGCTTATAGCTTGCAGCAAACTCTTCTACTTGCGTCCTAGGATCGGTGCCATAAAAAAGTATATTATTAAATTTATTATTAAAATACTTTCATAACATTATAATTTTATTAGTATATTTTACTATAAAAAGTGATGATTAAAAATCAAGTAAAAAAAACGGAGGAGTAATTGCCTTTGGGGAAACCCAAACCATAGTGCTTAGCACGGGTGTCACATAGAAATTGTTTTTATATCCCACATTGAAAATCCTCCTTATTGGAATACATATATGATTAGATACTCTTGCCCAAGATCTTTCGTATTTCTTTTGTTTAGATGAAATTCCTAACTAAAAAGAAATTATATATATATATATATATATATATATATATATATATATATATATATATATACACACACACTATTATAAAAGAAGAAGTTGGTGGTTGGTCCGTCCTCCTTTTGATCTGTCTTCCTCTTATATCTCTTTTCAACCGCTTGATCTGAACAATAAAATCTTAACCGCCCCTCTCCTCTCTCTCTCTCTCTCGCAATCTAACTGCCCCCTCCTCTCCACTTCCTCTTTCAGTTAATCTCCCACCCCTTCCTTCCGACGCCTCTTCCATTAGTTTCGTTGCTCCCAAAAGCAAACCGCCGACGACAAGCGATTACATCCTCTCACTCCTCCTCCGCCATCTCCTTCTCCTCCTCCGTGCTGCGTGCTCGCCGCCGCCGCCGCCCCTCCCACCCCGCGCCGCCTCCTCCCCCTCCCATCCCGCGCCGTCGTCTCCTCCCTCCACCCTCGGGTCCGCCACCGCCTCCTCCCCACCCCGCCGCCGCCTCCTCCTCCCACCCCGTGCCGCCGCCTCCTCCCTCCCACCGCGCGCCGCCGCCTCCCCTCCCTCCCACCCCGCGACGCCACCGCCTCCTCCCCCCCCTCCCGCTCCGCGCCGCCTCTGTCCCGACCCGCCGCCGCCGCCTCCTCCCCCTCCCCACCCCGCGTTGCTGCCGCCTCCTCCTCCCTCCCGATCCCTGCGCCGCTCGTGGTCCAGAAACCTCCTTGCCTATTGCCCCACCTCCAACCTCTCCTTCCCCGCCCACGCCCACGCCTCCGCCTTCGCCCCCAGGGGATTGAGAGCAATTCACTAGGCTCTCCATCTGGACGACACAGAGAGGCGACGTTCTTCGCGTGGTGCGAGGCGACCGCGGTACTCTGGCGCGTGCTCTGTGGGGATGCCTCCAGGCGCATCGTGGCATCCATCAAGTCCCTCGTCTACTCCCTCTTTGTCTGCAACAAGCACGCCACCTTCGCCCTCGTCTGCCAGACCCTCAAGTATAAGCCCCCAACTCCCACCCACTACCTCCTTGTGCACTCGCGTGCAAGGTGTTCGATGGAATGCCCCTGTTGAGTTGTGTAGCTGCATTTTCGTAGGGTATCCAGTCCACTGCATTGCAATACCATCGTGCAAATGCATTGTTGCATTTTCATGAGGGTATTCAATGTATCCGCTGGAGCCTCTATGGAGATATGCTGCTAAATGTTTGCACTGTTGCTCTTTGCAATGCTCGTCATGACGCAATTTTCTTGGTTTCCATCATTGGTGTGGTTATTTGGAGTGAGCAGTTGCAATCGTAGGATTTTGGGAAGCTGAAGCTACACTGTAGTTATAGATTTAGTTACTGGTTATGTGCTTCATCATGTCTTACATAGGTTGTGACCTTCTGTCACACAATGAAATATGATTTTTTTCCATGTTGAAGACACTTCCACTGACTGGTACGTACTTCTTTTTGTCCAAGACATTGTCTATCGAAAGTAAGATTTAATATTCTAATGTTGCCAAAATTGTTGCCTGTAGTTGGGATTGTTCATGTTTCTTTTTAACCAAACCATTAACCATAAAACTCAAGCTTGCAAAGTGTGACATAATGTTACTCAGTAAACTCTGGTAACAAAATAGCAAATGGTTAAAGAACCTAATAGATTTGATAGCAATGGTGACGATACTATTTAAGTAATCCAATGTTTACCAGGTAATTTTCACAGACCATGTTCTTTTTCAGAGGACAACCTAAAAAAGAAATAACTTTTGTCTTGCATACAACCAATTTGTTGGCATTTTTTCCTTCATGGTTCAAGGTATTAATCACAGAAGGCACATTCAGGGTCATCATGGAGTGTTACTTAGTTTACTACTAATCTTAGATTGCTACCCAGACTACTAATAATTAGTGCAAGGATGAATATGCAATATGTGTGATATCTTCTTAGGCAAAATTGTGGAGTCCGCATTGAGATCCTTTTGCCTTAGTTTTTGTGGCATGGCATGCTTTATTTGAGTGGCAATGAACAAAGCGGCTCCTAAATGCAAGATGCGTTGTCATATGTAAATACTAAATTTTCTTTTTCTCTGTGTAGTTTGTGTGATTTAGTGTGGATTATGGTCTAGCATGTTAGGTAGCGGATAAGACTAAAATAGATTCCATTTATTTGTTGCAGTGGGCTATGCTACAAGGAGTAGTTTGATCGCAAAATATGTTTTGTCTCTTCGTAATAGTTCCACTCCATGGTTAGTACTACTGAGTCTACAAGACATTAAAGAACATAAAACTGTTTACATAATTCTGCTCTCCTTTAAATTTCAATGGTTGTTTGTGCTTATTACTTTGAACAATTGGAAGCAAGAAAAATGCACCTGTGACCACATTTACTTGGGGAACATAATAGTTTCTTTGGATGTGCTTGGTGTATCTCATAGCTCTCCTTGGAGGTTATGCAAAAAGGAGCTACGTTAATCGCTTGAGCGCAATGGTTAGTTTGTCATACTTTGGTATGGTAGCTTTCTTTCTTTGCGTTTGCTTATATCTCGTAACGCTATGGAGCATCCTTTTGTGTAGTCAAAATAACCTCAAGATGCTCCTGCCCCATTTCATGTAAGCAATTGAAGTAACATTAGCCTACTTTGCACCTTTTCTTCCTTGCTTGTTTTAGATTGTTCAAACAAGTGGGGAGGTTAATCCGTGAGGGTATGAAACCTTTCATCCATTTTCATTTTGCTTGATGTAGTCAGTAAAAGTCAGTTCTATCTTATTTTGTTCTCAACTTCTATTTCTTACAAAGCATTTAGTTTTATTGGAAAGGTTTGATTGAGAAAAGCGATGATCTACACCTGCTAGAAGTTAATTCTTGCATTTCGCGTGCTATGTTCATAATTTCGTGTCACCCTTGTGATGTGCGCATCGCAGACCTACATGTTCAAGTACGACACCGTGCACGCGGTGGAAGCACAGTGACCTCAAGATCAAGGACTCCAAGACGCTCCTCTTGGCGAGAAGTCGGTCACCGTCTTTGGCATCAAGTAGTCCGATATGATCGCTTCTTTGCAAGACATGTGTCAAGCTTGTGTGTGCTCGTCTTTGTGAAACTAATGTTTGATCTTCTGCAATTCAAAAGGAACCCCGAGAAGATCCCATGGCCGAGGTGGTTCTGAGTATGTCGTGGAGTCCACTGGTGTCTTCACTGACAAGGAGAAGGCTGCTGCTCACTTGAAGGTATAATTGTTACCTTCTAACCCAACCCAATTTCAGCAGGCATCCATTTTCTGTTCTTACAAGCATGCTATATTCTCGTTAAATTATGTGCTTTTCTAGGGATTTCATGCAAGGAAGGGAAAACTCCTTTGGTTTATTAGAGTGATGGTTTATTAAAGTGATGGCCCATGCTTAAGTATTTATAATTACAAAATTCTCTATTTTGTACTCTACCTTTCATAGATTCTGATACTTCCAAGAAAGGGGATGACAAAACTGTTGCTTTGTTTATAGGTCTCAGTATATGAGTCCAGTGAATATATTTTTGGCCCTCAGACCTACACAGGATTGATTTAATAGAGTTTCTGGTTAATGATAAGTCAAGTTCTTAGTTAAATGTTCATAATTATGTAGCATATTGATTTAATAGGCTGAATTCACTAATATGATACTTGATTTATTTACGAGTATGAACATGTATATTTTGTTTGATACATGATGACGTGCATCACTTTTATTTGGTTTTCCGTTGCAACGCACGGGCATTGTACTAGTGTGTGTGTGTGTATAAATGAACTATATAGACGATATAGAATGAACAATACAGTATGTACTCTCCCCCGAAGACTAGAAAGCCCTTGGTCAACCGGAATATACCGAGCTCGTAAACTTCAGATCTTCCCCAGCTGTGCTGGTGGCGGATGGTGATGACTTGAGAGGGGGAGGGCAGGGGGGCCTGGCACCCCCCAATCTTCTACTAAGCCCAGTCATATGCGGGTTAATTGCCATTCCAAGGTTGACATTCCAAGTGTAGTTGTATCCACCAAACCAGATTAGGCAGTTGTAATAGTTGTAAAGACCTAAAGTTTTGGCAGAGATAAATAATAGATGGTGATGCATAGTAGCAGGGATTTCTTTCTTGTTTGGATCATTCTTTAAAGAAATGGTGGCGTTATTGAGCAAACAAATCGCTGATGAGGGCAAGAAAAGCTATAGTCGCCGGATGGATCAGTACGAATGTAGAGATGCTTTAGGTTGTAATGACATTTCTGTCCAAAACCTTTTTGGTTGCCTCCATGGTAATGCATGCTATCAACTGGATTGCATCTGTATGCATGTTACACTAGAATTGATTTTTGTGGGTGAATTATGCTTGTCCTATTGGTTTTCCTGGTTTGAGTGCATTTTGCTCACTCTTTCTGTGTGTGTGGATCTATTCTGTAAACAAACAAAGAAACAGTGGCATTATTGAACAAACAAATTGTTGATGAAAGCAAGAAAGCTATAGATAGATCCTCCTTGTTGGATGGGTGAATGCAGGCATGCATGTTTAGGTTGTAATGGTATCTCTTTTTGCCTGAATGTCCATGTCCATCGCAGTAAATTTGCACAGGCAACCCCATGTTATTCATCGAGTGACCAAACTCACGGTATATGTGATGCACTATCTAATCTGATCTTGTTTTATTTCTATATTTAGGTGGTTGACATTCCAAGGTTGTCCCTCTAGAGGCCATGATAAATCTCCTGGTTTCTTAAACAGGGGTAATTTTCTTGAAATGCTTAAGCTTTTGGTTTCGTAGAACAAGAAGGTTAAAGAGGTTATGTTAAAAAATAAAACACAAATATTCTGCTGGTAATGATGATATTATTAAGGTCTATGATCTTGCTGGTAGTCGTAGAGTTAAGTTTAAGTTAATAGAGATGTAATTTTTTCTTTGCATTGTAATTTGCAAAACATATTACTCTGATATATGACTATTGGATTGGTAAATCCGGTATGGTTCATTGGTTCTACTCTATTTGTTTTCCATGTTGCCCCCCTCATATCTAATTCCTGGCTCCGCCCCTGCTTAAGGAAGACGGTTGGCCGTCTCTCCATGGTTGGCCTCGGTTGATCCGCGGTATTTTGGTCTTTCTAGAGGTACCTACTAACCACAGCGGCAAATACAAAAACAAGAATATACGTATTGCAGTGGCACTGGAGAAATTTGCTGTTTTTGCAATTATAGTAGATTCAGAAAAATGATGTTTTGTATTGGCAAATACAATTTTTTTACATTTTAGAACATGCCTTTTTCCTGCTACTATATCCTTTATATGTTGTTGGAGTTAACCATAATTGCATCTGATTTAGTCGTAACATTTATTTGTAGTCGTATTGTGCGTTAAGACGATGGATACGTGCGTTAAGAAAGTTAGTGTGTGCGTCAATAAAAATCTATGAATAGCTCGGATGTGGGATGGCATGTCGTAAAGAGCAAGATGTAGCGTGTAAGTCGGGTCAGTTACTTTGTTTTTTAGTATAAATATCAACGAAGAAAACGTTGCAAGTAGAGTGAAGGTGCAGCACTCAAAACATACGTGTTTGTTTTATCAGTGGATTCACGAGTGTTTTTGGAGATTCCCGAGTGCTTCGACTTTAGTAGTTAGCTACGTTCATTCGTGGTTGTAGGTCACTCTGAGCACGTTCATTCGTGGTTGTAGGTCACTCTGAACACATTCATTCATGGTCGTAGCTCACTCTGAGTATGTTCCTTTGTGATCGTAGCTCACTTCGAGTATGTTCTTTCTTGGTCGTAGCTCACTCTGAATACGTTTCTTTGTGGTCGTGGCTCACTACAAGTATGTTCCTTCGTAATTGTAACTCGTTTTGAGTACAAGTGTCTTCCTGATCGGAAGAAGTTACGACCATCTCTGCACCCAGTTGGACTTCCACTTTGTCTACGTGGAGTTGTAAGTGGAGTCCGGCCATGCAACCCACGAGAACACTGCCAGCCATGCGATGGCGTTCGTCATCAGCTGCGGGAGCTCCAGGTTGTAGGCCCAGACCACCTCACCCATGAAGCGCGTGGAGGGATGATGGAGACCAGTGTTGAAGTAGGCGGCGAAGACCAAAGTCTCGCCATTCCTTAGCCGGGCAATCGCCTCCTTTACGTCTGGCCATCGAACGAGCTATCGATCGGAGACCTTGCTGTCCCGCACAAGCAGTCCAGGAGCTCATCTATCACAGACTTACTCTGATCGCCTCCAATGCTTACTGGTTGCGGCCGGATTGGGCTACATGTCCTCACCAAAAACATCATCGCGAGCACTGTCACCATCACCATCACCCGCACCGGTGTTCGCGCGGCCAATGCACTAGCTTCCTTGGGTCATGCCTGCAATGGCAGGGCGAGCACGTGCAAAGGTTCCAGATGGCTAAGCACTAGACAAAAACAAGGGCACAAGCTGAGGCCCTAGAAATAACGTATTTGTCTTTACTAGTAAAGACCCTAAAAAGTATTTATGTAAATACACTCTTCCATGATTATAAATATGATCCTTATGATACCATAGGGAGTAGGAGAGGAAGAGTAAGAAAAGAACTTTGAGTCTAGATTGAGCATTACCCACACGTTATATCTCGCTTCTGCTTTAGTCTTAGTCTTAAGTTTTGGATACCTCTCTCGAGTTTTTCAAAGCTTCTATGTGGTATCTCATGAGTTTTTTGAAGCTTCTGTGTCTACTATTTGGTACAACCACAATGTAAACAAAATTAGTTAAAACTTCAATCTGATTTGCCAAAAAGAGTAGTTTTTTTTTTCACAACTACTTCCCCACCGCAGATTTAGTTGTTTCGTGCCGCACGACACAGCATGACAACCGCAGACTGGCCCTTCGTCGTAGACAGGTGGGGCATGGGTTTGAGCTTATCTTGAAGCTCCCTAGCCGCGAAGACCGAGCTGCGAGCAGGGTCAAGCAAGACCTACTATGCAGGATTAATTACCTGTTGTGGGCAGGCTAAATTTTGCTCGCACATTGTGGCGTCAGCAGCAACAGTGCATCGAATCGGAAGTCTTTGGTCTGTTTCAAATAGTTCCTAATTTTTAGCATTTAGAAGTTAATTTTTAAAAGAAGTAACTTCTTAAGATAGTTTCTATAAATTATTTATAGGAATCATTATATGAGCTATTTTAAATAAAATAGCTTCTTAACGTAAATGTTATTTACTCTCTCAATCGCTCTCGTAATTAGCCAAAAGACAAAAAATCTTAACTAAAAATTAAAAACCACAGTACTTTTGAACATAACCATGGTCTCGCATTTAAGTGTCTAATACTAGCAGTGCATATTGTCCATGAAAAAGGGAGCAGTGCTTGAATTCAGTGCGTGCAGCCGCAGCCCAGAGATGTTCCGCTGAGTTCTTGTCAACTAATAATTTATGAATTCCTTCAAATAAAAAGGTGGGATGGTTTCTCCATTGATATTTGAAAATAGCTTTTCGGAATATTCTTTTTAAAGTGACTTATCGACATTCGATTTATTCATATAAGCTTTTATGTTAAAGTAAAAAATTATAAGTTACAGCAATAAACTATAAGTCATGATCAGAAAAACCGATCCTTCGGCTCAGTTCAGAAAGAGACCGGAGGGGAAGAAAACTGACTCACGCATGTAGCATGATCTCTGTACAGGTCCTACGCCTGCGTCTAGTTTTGACTCGACAATGGGCAATGCCCTGATCCCGCTAGGCTTACTGGGGAACAGTACGAGCTTGCATTACTGAGCCTAGAGACAGCCCCCGGTCAACAGCTTTCCACTGTTCAGACTTCAGTTAGTGATCTCTGTGCAATCCACTGTTCTCACTTCAGTTAATGATCTACCCTCTTTTTGTATTTTTTTAAACTTTTGAAAACTTTTAGACCGATTTCTATAGCATTCAGACATTTTTACATAATAATATTTAATAATATTACGTATATAGATATGTTCTAATTCCCTCGAGTAAAGGATAGGGAGAACTTGAGCAAACGAAGGTCACTATTGTATGACCAAAAGGAAGTGTAGGGCCATCTATAGGTGATGGAGCTGCATGTTCTGGTCGGCTATAGAGACCTGACTTTCCCCATAGTAGGGATGGTAATTGTGTCCGTTTACTCATGTGCCCATGGATAAATGTCCTAATAAAGCTGAGCATGGGATGTATTCTTTGCCCACAGGCATAAAAATAGGAGGGAACCCTCTGCCCGTTGGGTAAACGGGCATGAGCATGGGTTATCTCTACCCGTACCTGTCTCGCCTGTTTACCCGTGACCTGACAGGTGGCTTAGCCCAACACTACCACTTTAGTCTGAAACCCTAGTCTCCCCAAGTGATTCCCACTTCCCAGGCCCCGGCCTCCAGCCGCCACCAACACATTACACGCGAAGTAGGACTACTAGACTCAAGATACAGATTCCCAGTCGCCCTAGTGCATCCTCCTCCCGGTCGGCTACCGCCCCTCGGCCCCCACCTAGCCACCTGCCACCCCTTACCCCCCACCCAGCCGCTCCTCCCCCCAACCACCACCCCTCAGCCCCACCCAACCGCCTGCCACCCCTCGGCCCCCACTTGGCCACCTGCCTCCCCTCGGCCCCCATCCGACCGCTCCTCCTCCCGACCACCACCCCTCCTACCCGGCCTCCTCCTCTACGCCATCCTCCCGCCGGGCGCCCAACCTCCTCCTCAACGCCTGGCCAAGAACTGTGACTGCCTCCAAACCTCCAAGGTCCATTGTCCCTCCTTTGCTAATGCTTTCAAATTTTCTTCTTCTATATGCTTTCAAATTTTCTTCTTCTGTATGAGTTGTTCAGCCATTGGTCTATGTATTTCTTTTATCATATTTCTATATGAAGCCAGCATATATCTATTTGATATTTTGGTGTAACTAGACAATTAGCAATATGGCTTGAGTATGCTAATGGCATGTCATGTTCTTTAGCTTATATGGATGGACATTATTGGATATTGCTTGGCTAGCTTCGGGATTTATGTGATATTGTGGTGCTATGTAGTTTTGGATTTAATTGCTTTCTTTGCTGATGTAATAGCTATTCCTTGGAATTTCATTATAGTCAATCATGGTTCGTCCATAACAATCACACAACTAATACTTCTGTAGTAGATGGCATGCCATATTGAATTTTTCCTACTTTTGTATTTAACAATGGGGAATCAACACAGTAATCTGCGCAAATGATAGCTAAGTTTGAACCATTGTTTTTTGATGCCCCTCTATCAAATATGATGTCAGGTACATGGGCATGCCCACGGGCGATGGGCATAGGCAAGGTTCTTTGCCCATTGTCTTCTGCGGGCATGCCCGTGGGGGCTAAATAGGGGTCGTGGGCATAGGTATTGGTGAGCATTACCCGTGCCCACTACGCCTGATTGCCATCCCTACCCATAGTGCTAGCATATTTATTGGCTTATTGCTTGTCCCATGTCGTATGTCTATCCATGAGTCCAAGACCATCAAGCGGATGGCTGGTCCAAACGCCAAGAAAAGCTTCCTTGGCCTATATAAGAAGTTGCAGAATCATGTTGGCAACGTGGATGGTTGATTTATGTTGAATAATTAGCAATTGTGTGGAGTTAAAATTTGAATTTGTGAAAATTTGTAAGTTTTCAGATTTGCTGTTAGACTAGAATAGTTTGACCTGCCGTGTGGGCAATCTGACTACATGTTGGTTGTGACTGGATTTTGAGGCCAGCTAGACTACCGACGCGGTGCGACTGATTTTTAGTTGGCAGCTTGTTTTTCAAAGGTGCTCGCTTGTGTGCACGAGAGAAAATGTGAGAGGTCCAATC
Organism: Melocanna baccifera; assembly: GCA_036346265.1. Lineage (NCBI taxonomy): Eukaryota > Viridiplantae > Streptophyta > Magnoliopsida > Poales > Poaceae > Melocanna > Melocanna baccifera. Next base: position 18,191,296 of record CM070700.1, on the reverse strand, counting down.
AGCCAATGGGTGGCGGTCCGACCAGGGTAGGCCGAGTGGTCAATCCTGCATGGTTGCCGTGGTTTGACTAGCTCCCCTATTACTAGGATTTGACAGGATTAACCGGAGCGATCCGACTAGCCGCTCAATGACGGTCAGACCTGTTTAGCCTAAAATTATCCCAGAGTTTTGGGTATGTTGAGTTTTGGAGTCCTAAGTCATTGTATTAATAGTACATGAAGCATGTTTGGACTAATGTAGGTCGAGTTATGAAGAATTTATGTTCATAAATGATTTCTTAGTCTTTTATGTGCTGAAAGCTTGGAGGCAACCACGGTTGACGACGTAGACTAAGACTAGGCTTGGACTGAGGTACGGTCAAGGAAGTTAGGCGGGACAGTTGAGCCCAAGCAAGGTACAGTGAAGATAAGGGATGTTGAAGGGAATGTTCTGGCAATGGTTCATCGAATAATGTGGTCGGTACAAGTGAAACGTGGTTGGGAGGAATTGACATGGAGAGATTTGCCGATGCGTGAGTTATTGGTGGACTTACACATTGCAGGCATGGTAATTATTTGCAAGGAGAAAATGACCATGGACTAGGCTCGGGGAAAAGGTGAGGTCCATAATCAAAGCAAGAGTGTTTTGGCAAAGAAGCTAAAATACCAAAAATGGCAATGAGACCAAAACCGTGGTGCTTGGAGGGTTTTGGGGCAGCGGTTTAGGTCAAGAAGACTTTGAGGAGGCTAATGGATGGGAAGCTTGCTCCTTAGAGGGTTTGCACTTATACACTTTGGTAAGTATGTATAAATCATGTGTGAGTGTAAAACCCAGTGTATGTGAGATTAACGTGTTTCCCTGGTTGTGCTAATGGATAGTATCTATTAAGGTTGGATGTGGGCTCGTTGCTCCATCTATATGAGTAGGACAAGTTGGAGGCGTGAACAAACTAACCATCCATTCATTAGGTTTTGTGAGAGAGACTTTATTGTGGTGAAAACTTTGGGTGAGTACTCTTGTGAGAGAGTTCTGTCCTCTATAGTTGAGTAGCTATAAAATCTTCATCTATAAGTTTCAATAGATTAAACTTGTTCATCCTACATAGTGTGTTTTTACTCTTGTTGATTTTGCACTTGGTATTTTGCCCTCTCTCCTTCCCTCTTGATCTTGCTAGGTTCAAAAGATATGTAAGTGATAGCGATGCATCATGATAATTATATTCTATCCATCTAGGAATCAGCTATAACAAGATCTTGAAGATTGCATATTTTGGTTCGATTTGGAGCTCATTTAGTGATATCTTGTTCTTATGATTTTGGCCTTGAATCTTTGGATACTCTTGCTTGCTATGACATGTGGGACTTATCTTGGTTATCTTCAATCTACGAGCAAGTGATATCTCAAGTTTTTTTAGTTTTGCTCAGTTTTGATGCAACCTTACTTGTCTTGAGGAAAGGCTGAAACTTTAGCTAATATCATTGTGATCCTTGGATGGATTAGGTTTCTGATATCCTTAGCAAGGTGTGTGCAAAATTTTAAATAATTTGGAGATGTATTTTAGAGATTGAACCATTTTTTGTTTTGGTTTAAGCTGATTTCTAGTTCTAAGATCATGGATGCTGTCCGACTGCCCCCAGGCCTACGATCAGATCAGCCATCTTCGACGATTAGAGAGTACTAATCTTGCAAACTTCGATATCACCTTGTGTGATAACTCTTCGGATGAAGTGATATCTAACTTCAATGCGCTTTGTTTTCTCATAGAACATTTGATATTTTATAAGACAAATAACACTATGACTGTCACAAGAATTGTTAGTGTAAGATGTACTTCTACAAAGCTCAACGTAAAGACCTCTTAGCTAAACGACTTCTTTACATGTTTCTGAAATAGCTATGTACTCGGTTTCAGTGGCCGAGAGAGCAAGAGTAACTTGTAAACTGACTTTCCAACTCACGGCACAACCTCTGACCGTGAAAACATAACTAGTAAGATATCATCGCTTATCTAGATCTCCTGCAAAGTCTGAATCAATATATCCGACTAACCTATCGCTAGTCTGTCCAAAATGCAAACAAGCATCAGAAGTACCCCTTAAATGCCAAAAGATTTACTGAACAACTCTTCAGTGGTCTTTGCCAGGATTGGCCATATATCTACTGACAACACTTTAACCCATAAAGATACTTCTTTAACTAGCAAGCAAAACACTCCTTTTCTGGAACCACAAAATCTTCCAACTGCTCCATATAGATATCTTCTTCCAATTCCCCATGTGAGAACATGGTCTTGACATCCAATTGCTCAAGTTCAAAATCATACATAGCCATAATGCTAAGTAGAGTATAAACGGAACTATGCTTTACTACAAGGAAAAAATATCTGTGAAATCAATACCTGGGATTAGCTATATTCCTTTGTAACGAGCACCGCCTTATACTTGACCTGATCAGTCGGTGATGTGCCTTCTTAAAAATCCATTTGTAGCGTATGAGTTTCTTTTCAATCAGGAGCTCGACCAGCTCCTAAGTGGAGTTGTTCTCGAGAGATTTCATCTCCTCATGCATGACACCTATCCACTTCTGTTACTCATCTGAATAGATGGCTTCTAAATAGGTTGAAGGCTCATCAGTCCCTTCAATGCATTCTGCTATGTTTAAGCAGTAAGCCATAAAATCAGCTTCTTCAATTAACCTCCTTGGAGGCTAAATAGTCCTCCTTACCAAATCAGTTGTAATGGATTGTTGGTTCTAACCCATTTCTGTTGGATAACTACTGATCAGAGCTTGAACAAAGACTTCTTGTGAATTTTCTGTCGGCATCTAGTGAGAATCCTATATCAATAATATGCTCTACCTACACGTTAGTTTTCTGTTGCTTCTCAAGAGCAGTATTGGTTGTATTATCTTTTATCAGAGTAGACTCATCAAATGTAACATTTCTACTCATGACCATTTTTCTAGTTTCAGGATTCCACAATTTATAACATTTCACACCAAATTTATAGCTTAAGAAAATGCACATAATATTTCTTGGCTCCAATTTCCCATTATTGACATGGACATAAGCAGGACAACCAACAATCCTCAAATTTGAGTAGTCAGCAGGAGAACTTGACCACTTCTCAATTGGTATTTTTTCATCTATGGCAGAGTTAGATGATCGTTTAATCAAATGACATGTAGTGAAAGCGGCATCTCCCCAAAAACGATTTGATAGACCTTATGTAGACAACATACAACACACATTTTTTATGATAATTCTATTCATATACTCGGCCACACCATTCTGATATGGTATACCTGAAATATTATAGTGCTTTGCGATACCTTCCAATCGGTACAATGCTTTAAATTCTCCCAAGCAAAATTCCAAGCTTTTTTCTTAACGTACTTGTTGGTTTGTTTCACTATCATAATCTTTCACCCTTTGAATGTCTTGAACACATCTGATTTATACTGGATGAAGTATGATCAAATTCTTCTCGAGTAGCCATCAATGTGGTCAGCATATAGTTTGTGCCTCCAAGAGATGGAACTTGGGATTCTATCCATAAATCGGAGTGAATATAACCCAATACGCCTTTTGAAGAATGAGTAGCAGTGTTGAAATTTATCCTCCTTTGCTTGCCAAAGACACAATGTTCACAGAACTTCAATTGGTCGATATCTTGACCATCAAGTAAACTTCTTTTGCACAACACCTTCATGCTAATTTCACTCATGTGTCCTAGACACATGTGCCACATATTAGCCCGATCAATATCAAGCAATCTGGTTGAAGAAACTATAGTGGTCCTTACTAGAGTAGTGCCTTGAAGATAATATAAATTTGATACCTTCATATCATCTTTTATCACAACAAGAGCACCTTTAGAGACCTTCAGGACTTCACCTCCACCGAAAATGTGTACGCTCTATCATCAAAAGTACTAAATGAGATAAGACTCCTTTTCAAACTTGGAATATGTTGAACTTCTGATAGGGTTCTAATGGTATCATCAAACATCTTAATTTAGACAAAAACTAATACTTGCAACCTTGCATAGAGTATTATCTTTTATCAACACTGATCCACTCGAGGTCGCTTCATAGTTAACGAATCAATCAAGGTTCGGACTTATGTGAAAAGTATAGGCTAAATCAAGAATCCACTCATCATTGTGTTTAGAATCACCGGCAAAGTCAATAAGGACATCTCCTTCAGAACCTTCTTTAGTAATAATGGTTGCTTTAGCTTCTTCATCTTATTGATCTTTCTTGGAACTGATATTCCTTTTCTCCTTGTTCTAGAGTTTCCAGCACTCAGATATGTCGTGGCCATGTTCTGCAATAATGGCAAAACTTCTTGTTCTTTGACTTTGAATGACCTCAAAATTTACTCTTGCTCCTAAAATATCTTGTCGGAGATCTCTCAGTTTGTCCTCTATGAATAGACAAACCTTTTGCATGCAAACTCGAGCTTTCGCTCGACACCATAAATTTTAGCTTCTCTTTTACATGCAGAGGATCATAATCCTCCTTGAGGATGAGAGTAGCCCGACTATAAAGAATTGTATCTCTGAACGTAGAGAATGAACCAGGCAATGAGCAAAGTGGAATAAGATAAATCTTCATCTTCATATTCGACCTCCATTGCTTCAAGATCGATGATGGTATCTTTAAAAATGGTCAAGTGGTTCAACACAGATCCATCTTCTACCAATCTAAGTGAGAAGAGTTTCTGCTCACAAGCATCATGCTGGTCAGATCCTTTGTAATGCAGATTGGTTCCAACTTTAGCCATAGTACAACAGCGGTGGTCTCCTTTGTGACCTTCTCGAGAATATGGTTAGATAGATGAAGATGAATCAGAGAGAGAGAGAGAGAGAGCTTTACGATATCGTCTTTGCTTCTCCTCGGCAAATCATGAAGTGGACATCTTATGGATTCCCAATAACGCATCATCCAAATCGAGTTGTGCTAGAATAACTCGTATCTTGATCTACAATAGGAAAATCTTATGTCTCGGTCAAATAGCAGAAGATTATACTTCATTGTCATCATGTCGAGAGTGCTCTAGATTGATTTGGGCAAAAAAAGGGGTTCTGATACCACTTGTTAGGATTGGATATACCTCCTGATATGAAATTGACAAGATAGAGCATGAAATCAATGAAAAACAATCAAGAACATGAGACAGAGATTTTAATGTGGAAAACCCTTGCGCGTGAAAAACCATGAATGCACAATCAGCGAAATCACTATATGAAAAGAAGTTACAAGCATAGGAAACTTTAGCATGACTTAATCGTGCGACTACAGAGTCTAATAAAGAAAGGAATAGAGTCCTAGTCGGTAACGAAACAGAGACCTATCGAAAACTAAAACAGTAACCTTCTCGGAGACGGGAACAGCACCCTGCTCGAAGGGTCTCAAAAGATAATGGTGCAGAGTTGTAATCGGAAGACGTCTCAAGTGGCCATGTCTGACTCCAGTCAACACATGCACCTTAGAGCACCACTTCTGATGCGGGTCGTGTAGAATCCATTACGAACTCGAAGATGATCCCAATTATCTGATCAGTTCACATTACTTCTTGATCGAACTTTTCAAGCGATCGAAAAGACCAACAATGAGTGGACCTGACCTGATTCATATAACAAAATACAACACGGAGAACCAGAGCAAACGAACGTCACTACTGTATGACCAAAAGGATGTGTAGGGCCGTCTATGGGTGATGGTGCCACATGCTCCTATCGGCTATGCAGACCTGACTTCCCCCCAAAGAGCTAGCATAGTTACTGGCTTACTGCCGGACCCACGTCGTGTGTTCGATCCAAGACCATCAAGCGGCTGGCTGGTCCAAACGACAAGAAAAGCTTCATTGGTCTATATAAGAAGCACGACCAGTGCGCCAATGCTACACTTGTACAATACACCTATCGCCTTCTCCTTCACTGTCTTTAGCTGCTATCTTCTTGGCGCCATGAGCTCTAGCTTCTTCCTCGTCCCTGAACTGCAATGTGATTAATTTCTCAGTGCATGTATGCAAATGGCTAGAATCCCTTCTGCTGATTGGTGTCAATTTATGTGTGTTCATGATCATCTTTTAGCTCTTGCATGTGGGGGAGGCTAGCTGCATCGTGTAGCCAAGGATGACTTGCCGGCATTAATTTGTTGATCAGTAGGAGGGGAGCCGGCAAGTCATTTCTGGCTCCATGATTGCCTGCTTCTCTCATGCCAGGGCAAAGATGTCAGATCGAGATGCATACATGCATGCAAGCGCGCGTTCTGGAGTGCATTCACTGAGAGAATCGAAGTAGTGCAAACAGATATTAAACCGGCGCAGGTATGAGAATTTTTCTATCATGTCATGTTGCTGCTGTTAGTAGAACGGTAGATGTGACGATATTTTGATTGATTATTGGTTCCTTACCTCGAGTCATATATCGATTGCTTAACCATCGGATTTCTCCTTGATCTGTTTTGATTATTTGTGAATGTTAATCAAGTACATGCATCTTATGCGCGCATACCTTAGAAGTATATATTTGGTAGATCGGCTTCATTTTCCAGGTTAATCAGGTGAATGAAAAGCTGTTACAGGGGATATCCTTTCCTGTTGTTAAGGATCTAGATTCATTCATAGTTGTTTGTAGGACTGGAATGGCAACTGAGGAGTGAATAATGCATTTTATAAACCTTTCTTTAGTATTCAGAAATCTTTCACTTAGTAGTTAAAGACCTAAGAAAATCAGATTTGATAGCCTAAATACAAGTAACAACCTAAAATAGCAAGGTCTCACAGATTCAGCATCTAACCAATCTAATCGACACTTAGTGTGGTTTGACCAATGGTCGGTCTGAACAACCACGACTCATCCATCTGACCAAGCCTAAAAGTGGTCTAACCACTCTCTTGTTTATAAAATAGAAAATCAGTCCAAATTAAAACCAAATTTTATGCAAAATTTAAAATCCACATCCAAGTTATTTAAAACTTTGGACACACTATGCTGAGGATCTCAGGAATCTATTCCATCTAAAAATCATAAGGATCATGGCTAAAGGGACACTCTTGGCATAGTGTCCTTCCGTAGCATCCGCTAGCATACTGTCGTCGAGATGCTCGTCCAAGATGGCCTGGTTGGCCACCAATGCTAGTAACAAGGAAGAGTTGGAAGTCATATATTTATTTGTGTACTTGAGAGACAAGGAATTAAGGCAAGAAAAATAGCCACCGGCAAGTTGCTCGAACAGGATCAGCGATGTAGGGATCAATCTCCAGCGACGGATGGTCATTTTTATAGAACAAGAAATACATTGTGCATGAGACAAGATCGAGACACATCGGGGAGCAGAAATGATCAAGAGGTGCGCATGTATCGGGAAGACGAAGCGCCAAATATTCATTCTACAAATATATATCACAGATAATTCTAACCATAAGCCGTCTGTGATACACAACTATCACAGACGATTCGTATTAATAACCGTCTATGAACCATCTGTGATAGTTGTGTATCATGCTGGGGCGCATTATGATATTTAGATGTGTCTCGATGATATTTAGATATTCGTGTCAAAATCATGCACGGATATCTATATCTATAAACTGTTATAATTTATAAGTCAAAATCAAAAGCCCATATAAACGGCTTCTAATGCATGTAGCTAATGTGCAACTTATAATGCGCCCCAGCGTACGTCTACACGACGCTGCATGTATACACGTGTCGATTACCCACCTCGGCGACTGACATGATCAGGGCGCAGAAACAGAGGCCTTCGCTAGCTGCAGCTACTTGCCGTTATAAATTGCTCGCTCGCTCAGTCACTCCCTCGTCCTTGCTGACGACACACCGATCGGTCGGCGAGAAGTACTCAACCATCTCCGGCGATTGACCACTCCTCCTCCTTCTCATACCAGGTATATACACCTTTGAACAACTCTTCTCCGATCACTACTTGTGTTAGAGAGAGCATAGAAGCACCCTCTTTTGATTTGCATGCGTTAGCTAGCTAGCCATGCTTGCATAAAGCCGTAAGTATAGATGCCTTAAGTAGTATTATACACGCTTGTGAATTGTGATATATGTCACGGCTGATCGATTGCAAATGTATGTGCGTTTCAGAGTAGATGGGAGGTGACTGCACGACGGGCTCACCGCTACCGCCGGGCTTCCGGTTCTGGCCGACCGACGAGGAGCTCGTCACGCACTACCTCGCCAAGAAGGCGGCAGACGCGACCTTCACCTCCGCCGCGGTCCGTGACGTCGATCTGTACAAGTCGGAGCCATGGGACCTCCTGCTGCCATGTAAGTAGCCTATGAATGTATATATTCACTCCTGAGAACTCCTGCATGCGAGAGATACGTACACACGCCATTGACGTTTCGGCAGCAGGTGAGGCGGCGGCGGGAACGGAAGAGGAGCGGTGCTGCTACTTCTTCTGCACGAGGAGCGTCAAGTACCCGTCCGGCCTGAGGACCAACCGGGCCACGGCGACCGGGTACTGGAAGTCCACGGGGAAGGACAAGGAGGTGCTGCGCCACGGCGGGGGCGGCGACGGCCTCCCTGTGGGGGTGAAGAAGACGCTCGTGTTCTACAGGGGCAGGGCGCCCAGGGGCGAGAAGACCAACTGGGTCGTGCACGAGTATCGGCTAGTGCAGGGAGTAGACGCTTCTTCCCCAACGGCGTTTGTAACAGGAGCACGAGTGAGCCACATCGTGCATGATTGATACTTGATAAGCAAATTCTCTACTGAATCAACTCTAATTTGCGGTTTTTCTTCTGGCTAGAGCGAGTGGGTGATCTGCAGGGTGTTCTTGAAGAAACCACCAGGTGATCATCACAAGAAAGAAACGGGGCAGTACAATCACAAGGCAGTTCTTCAACCTCCTCTTGACCATCTCCGTCCGTCGATGGTGCCGGTGCCGGCGGTCTCCGACGATGACACGGGGCATGTGAACTCCAATGGCATTTCCATAGAGCCGGGCGATCATCACAACACGGAAGACATGATCCACCATGACCATGAGGAGGGATTGTTGATGAACTATTTGGGCTACGCATCGCCGCAAGCACTTCTCGCTAGTCCAGTGGTTTGTCTACCACAGCTGCTCGAGTACGAGAGCTTTTCGCAGGACTTGATTTGATCCACGGCATGTTCCAAAATCTAGAGAAAAAACCCTACACTTTCTGTATACTACTGCAGTCGACATTCATGGATATTTACGTGAACTATACAGGTATTCTTGAGATGTAATGCATCGCTTGTGTACGTGTATATATCAGCAAGGATATATGTATTGTGGATTAGTAATGTGAAGAATATTGTGTTGTATGTATCCCTGTGCTTTATTTGCTCAAGTTAGCATTAGATTGTACTAGTGTGGATTGGTATACATGACATATATTAATTGAGGATGGACTATGCGAAGTGTTTCTCAACTAATGAGTATCTAGGAAGTATATATGGGATTTATACGACTTCTTTGGGTCTTGATAGCTACGTTAGTATAGTTCTTTTACGTCAATGATTAGCCCTAAACTAATTGGTGCCGGTTAGTTCTTTGTGTATCGATTAGTTAATTTTGAGCTGTTTTTGCTTACATCACTTCAGAACAGGGGAGAAGAAAAAACGTTCTGCTTAATTGCATTTCTCTAAGCTCAGCTTGCATCGCTTCACAGCACAGTTGGCGAGTAAAAATGTTCAGAATATATCGCTAGAGAGCACGTCGGAAAGAACATGTGGGTTTACATCACACCAAGAAATGCGGTTGTGTTCTCTCATTGCGTACTGCACAGTGAGCACAATTATATGCTGCCCTGTCACAATTCCTAGCTTGAGCTGTTGGGGAAGGATTCCCACGCTACTTCGGACTCGCATCTAATTCGAAGGAACAATGTGCCAACTCTGGCTGAAGGACACAAGATCGACTGAAGAACGCAAGGTTGGCCGGAGTACGCAAGGTCGATGCCAGGAGGACCTTAGGCCAACCCTAGAGGAAGTACGCAAGGTCGACTCAGGGAGGACCTCGGGCCAACCCGGACGAAGTACTCAAGGTTCGGACCCAGTGGGGACCGCACGAACAAATGACCGAAATGCCCCCAGGAGTATGCCAAACCCTAAGGACAAAGTTATAACTATGCAGGCCACACCCTCTCCCCCTATAAATAAGACCCTTTGTAATTATAGAAGACACTCTTATAACCCTAATACATTTTTTAATTCACTTGGTGGTGGAGACACTTCGAGATCTCTTCGTGATGGTTGTGCTACTTCAAGGTCTCTTTCTAGTGGTTATGCTACTTCAAGGTCCTTTCGTACCTGCGGCGGTCTTCGTATCCAACCGAGGGTGTGTGCTACTTCGAGGCCCCTTTGCACCCACGACGGTCTTCGTATCCAACTAGAGATGTCTACAAATATACTATTTGAACTCGTACCGATAACAGTTGGCGCTGTCCGTGGAGACTTAAACACGAAACCATGCCATCCAAGAAGAGCAAGGTGCAGAATACCACCAAAGCCAGGGGTGTGAAGCCCCCCTTTGAGGCCAAAGTCATCTCGAGTCTAGCCCACGTCGCCCTAGGGCAGGGAGCGCAGGCGGGTACGTCTATGGAGGCTCGAACCGCCAACAAGGTCGTGGCTTCCCAAGAGGCCAACCTCCTAAGGATCCATGAGGAATTGGAGAAAGTGTTGGAGGACCTTCAAAGGCAGTTGAGAGACGCAAACCAAGGCCCTACGGTCCACACGAAGCCCGTCAGGTGGGGGAGCTCTAGGCACAGCTCGAGAGGGCATGGGCTAAGGCGTGACTCCCATCGACCGTCGAGGCGTGAGAAGCTGAGGAGCTTAGGAGTCAATTGGAGGAGGTGTGCGTGTCGGCACGGAGTCGACATGCACCGAGACACCTGAGGTCAGAGCCCTCCAAGCCGACCTAGCTGGGGCTAGAGCTCAGCGACCCGAAGTGAGAGTATAGTTTTCGACGTCATCGACATCTCGTACCAGTACAACATGATCATGGGCAAGGCAACCCTTAACCGCTTCGGGGCAGTGCCACACCATGCTTATCTCTATATGAAGTTGCCTGGTCCTGGTCCAGAAAGAGTCATCACTATATATGGCGACCAAGACCTCTCAAGGAGGATTGATGAGAACATCCAAGCGGTGACTCGGTACGTACACTCAGTTGACCTGAGAGCCATGGAAGATGTATCAAGGATCTAGGTGCCTTCACCTAGCAAGTGAGTTCCCAAGACGATGCCTAATGGGGGTATCCAAGCCGAACCCCTCTCGAAAGCTGGTCCAACCAAGACCATACTACTCGATGTGGAGCTGGACCCTGAAATAGCTCAGGTATCCTGGCCACCTTGTGAGCTAAACAATACATCTTTGCCTAGGGGTCTGAAGACCTCCCCGATATGCCAAGGGAAATCATTGAGCATCGGTTGTCCGTGAAGCCTAAAGCCAAGCCAATCAAGCGAAGCTTCAAAAAAATATCAGGAGAGCATCAAGCCGCTGTGAGACAAGAGGTAGGGAAGCTTCGCAACGCTAGCGTAATCTGGGAGGTGATGCACCCCACGTGGTTGGCCAACCCAATCCTTGTTGAAAAATCCAACAGATGATGGCGTATGTGCATCGATTACACCAATCTAAACCGCGCATGCTCGAAAGATAACTTCCGCTCCGAGGATCAATCAACTAGTCGATGCCACTTTAGGATGTGAACTTATGAGCTTCCTTGATGCCTACTCGGGGTACCACCAAGTATGGATGGCGAAGGAAGACTAGGAGAAGACCAACTTCATCACACCCTCTGGGATATTTTGCTACGACCAGATGGCATTTGGGCTAAAGAATGCCGGTGCCACCTTTGCTAGGCTTGTGCACAAGGTGCATCACACTTAGATTGGACGCAATGTGGAGGCTTATGTGGATGACATTGTGGTCGAGAGTGCTCTAGCACAAGCGCATGCTGCTAACCTCAGAGACCTTCGACAACTTGCACCAAACCGGCATGAGACTCAACCCTGAGAAATGCATTTTTGGAGTTCGAGCAAGGAATCTCTTGGGGTTCCTGGTGTCGAAATGAGGGATCGAGGAAAATCTTACTAAGATTCAAGACATTCTTGACATGACGCCTCTCCAAAATGCCCGTGAGGTGCAAAAGTTGATTGCATGCTAGCCGCACTGAGGCGGTTCATATCTGGCTCAATCGAGAGAGGGCTCCCCTTCTTCAAGATCCTACGGGGCTTGAACACATTTGAATGGGATGCTGGGAGCCAAGCTGCCCTTCATGACCTAAAGAACTACCTAGTATCCCCCCTCCCCCGCTGTTGCATAGCCCCAAACCAAAAGCGAGCTTACTCGCTTATGTCGCGGCAACTCCCATCACCGTAAGCGCAGTGCTAGTCTGAGAAGAAGAGAGAAAACAACACCCAGTGTATTATGGTCTGAAGCTTTGAGAGGGGCTAAAGTGAGGTACACCAGTTGGAGAAGCTCGATTACACCATTCTCATAGCTTCACGAAAACCCCAACACTATTTCTTAGCGCATGAGATCTAGATACCGTTATCCTTCCTGATTGGAGAAATGCTATGTAACAAGGAAGCGTACAGGCGAGTAGGCAAGTGGGCGGCTGAGCTAGCACCGTTCTCTATCACCTCTGTTCCTCGCACAGTCATCAAGTCCTAGGTGTTGGCAGACTTCATCGTGAAATGGACTCGTGGAGTTGCCCTAGCAGCCCTGCCAGCTAACCCCTCTGGACGATCTATGTGGATGGCTCTTGGTGCTTGGATAGCACTGGGGCTGGGGCAGTTCTTGAGTCTTCAAATGGGACATGCACATTTTACTCGCCTGCCTAAACTTCGAAGCCACTAATAATATTGCCTAAGTACGAGGCTCTATTACTCGGGTTGCGCAAGGCCCGAGCGTCGGGGGCCAAGCGGCTCTTGGTGAAGAGTGACTCCCAGCTCATTGCTTGCCATATAAACAAAAACTTATCAAGCCAAGTATCCAGTATTGGTGAAGTACCAAGCTCTCGTCCGCACCATGGAGAAGTACTTCAACGGCATCACTATTCGAAGCATCCCGCGATCGAACAACCTTGAGGCAGACATTCTGGAGTAGGCCACCAGCACGCAAACATAGAGGCCTGCAGACGCATTCTATGAGGTATTGGCATGGCTAACAGTGGCTCTGTGGTTCCCACCTTGCACCCCGCGCCTTGGTCTCGAAAGCATTCTGATAGGGGTTTTATTGTCCCACCGCCCTGTGACACGTGAAATCCCTTGTGCGCATATGTCCTACCAACCAATGGATGGAGCGTGACACAAACTTTCCAACAAATGATCTACAGCCGCTACCACCATCATAGCTGCTTGCTCGACTGGATGTTGAGCTCCAAGTGGGAAGGACAATACGAAGTCATACGCACCACCCATCTTGGGTCATTTCGACTTTAATCACTCGATGGGATCGAGCTCAAGCATAGCAGGAATGTAGACAACCTATGTAAGTATTACATATAGCCACTCGGCTTCTCATGTCACCTTCAACACATCCTTTTGCCTTGGGCCTACTATAATGCCCCTCGCCCATTATTACTTGTCTCGGTCCTAGTACGACACCCCTAACCCTGAAATAGATATGTCTTGCCATGCTCTTGTCGAATGTTTTGTGCTCTTTAGCTATAGCCCAGGTCGAGTTGGCGATTCCCCTAGGGTCAAGCTGGCGATTTCTCCAGGGCAAAATTGGTGATCACCCTCCTCCAGGGTCGAGTCTTCCCTCCGGTCGAGCTAGTCCTCCTCTCGGGTCAAGTGAATTCTCCCCTCTAAGGTCGAGTCTCCCTCTAGGGTGAAGCTAGTCCTCCACTATGGAGTTGAGTGAATTCTCCCCACCGGGGTCAAGCTAAATCTTGGCGCCAAGTCTTCTTCAATAGGAGCCTCGTCTCGAACGAAATACCACTCAGAGCCACATCCCAAGCACCAAGTTTTTTCTGACAGGAGACGGTGATATTCTCATCTCTTCCGCCAAACCGAAGTGCCGCTTGAGGGCCTCGTCTCAAGCGCCAATTTTTTTTGGTGGGATGTGGCGACATTCTTGCCTATCCCCCAAACCGAAGTGCCTCTTGAGAGTCTCATATTGAGTGCCAAGTTTTTTCAATAAGAGACGATGACACCCTCGCCTCCTCCCCAAACAAAGTGGATTTATTCATCATATACCCTCCTCTTAGATGGAGCCCCGTGTTTTCTTGTGATGACCCCACATGTCATTGAGTGGGGAGGGTAAATCCTGAATTTACCAAATATGGGGAGGGTATATGATCAAGAGCCCCAACAAAGTGTCGCTCGAGGGCCTTTTCTTAAGCGCCAGGTTTTTCTGATAGGAGGAAGCTCCACAAAGGGGTAATAAGGATACCCCTAGCAAAAAGAAAAGGGAAGCAGAGAGTAATAATCGAACTTTATTTCAGCAAGTAGAAGTTGGGGCCTCCATAGTCCTTGTACATTATGGTTGTAGAAAATCAAGCGACAAGAGGTCGAAGATAAGTATCAAGTGCCCCGGCTCTATGTCACGCTAGTCGGTGTGTAGGTCGTTGTGATTTAAGACCCCTCGCGCTGAAAAGTCCCGACATAGAGTCGAAAGGGTCTATTCCCCTAGCACGCCCGAGCGTGACAGCCTATCTTTGGCCTCAGACCTCGCCATAGCTTAGATATTTTTCACGAGGCTCAATGCTTGAGCAACTTAGCTTGAGAGGGTTTGGTACCCGAATGACCGACAACAAACTTGGTTCGCCACACCATTGTCTGCAAGGGCAAACACTCATTGTAAATATCCCACCATGTGATCACATTCAAAAAAAGAATGAAATAAAACAAGAGGATGTTAGTTTATAGATGGCATTATGGCTACAAAAGAGGTCGGCTCCCTGGGTACAAGGGGCTATGTCAAGCACCGACTATGGCACGGCAGATAGGTGACATGAAATACAAAACAAAGTTAAGCAAAAAAGAGAACACTGACAAACTGGCAATGCCTTTCACACCTGGGATGGACCTGGTCCCTTGGGGCCTCCCTCCCGCGCCTCGGAGGAGTCTCCCTCAGTTGAGCGGGCATGAGCGTGGCGGATGAACCCACCAAGGTAGCTCAACCTGTGTGAGTCCCAAACTCGCATGAAGGAGTAGACATGATCAGTAATGGCCTTTCGGCCTCCCTCCAAGTCAGTGAAGCTCAGAGCCTCGTACATGGACATCCCGAAAGATGTAAAGTGTTGGTAGCCCACCAGCCAAAAGGAGGTGAGGACCTCAACGGCGGCCTTCACACAGGCCCATAGAAGCCCAATGCCAATGCCCTCGCCGCCTCACCGGTTGCTCTCAGCTAGGTGAGCCAAGTCTCCATGATGACCTCGGAGGAGTCAGAGGAAGCTTCGCGGAGACACCCAAGTCCTGGGCGAGACCTAGGATTGTCTCAGAGGCAGCAACAACAGTGATGGCTACCTTGTCCCTCTCATCAATGAGTTGGGACATGCCTTAGTAAAAGCTCTCCACGTTGGACTCCTGCTGGCAAGCTTGCGAGTCAACTTGATGATGGTAGTATGGGTTGTCTCCAAGTCCAGCTCTGCGGCGGCTGCACAACTCTCAACCATCTCCAAGTTCCGCTCCGTGGTAGCTGCTCGACCCTCGGCCTCTCGCATATCTCTCTTGTGCCCCCATCAAGATCTTATTCTATACGACGTTCATCTTGCGCACAATGATGAGGCTCTGCAAGAGGAAACAAAAGGGTTAGAGATTACACCAAGCAAGTTAAACAATTGACTCGAATACATTCATGAGGTCATACTCCACCGAAGCGAACACCTACCTCTTAGTCAAAGGATCATCCTCAAGAGCCGAGTCGAGGTCAACATGCATCGTGTGTGAGACAGCATCACCTAGGAAGTTGAACAGGTGCTTCAATAGCAGGAAGTCCTCCGTAGTGACATGCCCCTCAGATAGCAATGGAGCACTTGGGCCCGCATCCAGAGGCGTGCCCACCCGACACCACGGGTAGGAAGCACATGCTGGGCTTGGTTGAGGAGGCAACCACCTCCTCGAGAACCTCCCCATAGCCAGAACGCCGCCTGCCATGGCCCTCAACGTGCTCACCAAGGTGGTGCCTGCTGTGTCGGTCTTGGCCACTCACTGCCTCCACCTGAGTTCTCCAGTGAAGATAGATCGACAGGTAGAGCCTTCGGCGGGACGAAAGCATGAGGGGCGGCAACGGGCGCTACGACCGACACCCCCTTGCTAGTCACCCCATCAGGGGCTCCCCTGGAGCCCAAGACTACGGTGTCGCTCAGGAAGGAAGTGAGGGATCTTGGAGAGCCAGGTGGGGTGTTGTCTATCGCAAGCCCCTTTCCCTTGCTGGGACGGCGAGAGGTGCTCCCGGCCCCTGAAGGTGATGCCAAGGGCGAGCGGCGAGGTCTTTCGTGCCCCACGGATTCAAGAGACGGAGGCAAGTCCTCCAAGGCCTCGCAAGGGTGCTTCGCCCCCCGCCTAGACCCACCATCATCGTCGAGGGGAGGGTGAGCAGGCATAGGCATGTTCAGCATCTCGCATGCCCGGTTGGACCAAACCCCGTGATCAGGTCCTCCACGACATCACGCTCCACCTTTGTCTTGCACCCAAGTATGGCCACCGCTGCCCTCTTCACCTGTGGGAGCGGAATGGATTGCCGTGACAAAGGCTAACAGAGAAAATTTCTACTATGGCAGCGCACGGCAGAAAGAACAAAGAAGAAGCCGGGCTAGCTCTGCCAGGCCAAAAGGCCAGAAAATTTTTTGGGGCTAGGCCTATTTCCATTTTTCTGATATTTCTGCTAATCCTCAATTATTCAACTTTTCTCATTCCAAAATTTTGCATTAGCCTATGTCTTTTTATTATTCATCTTACCACCATATTACTAGTAATTCTCCTACCCCAACTTACTGGATCATCTTTTCATATTTGTCTTTTATTTTGTATTTAAATTCTATTAATTGTGCTTTTCCTTTTTGAATTTAGGTTTTTATTACTTTTACTTATTGGAACCTTAATCAAGAATCAAGAAAATCCAACAAGATCAATCTGCATAGAGAATACATTCCAAAAGATTTTTGCAACTACACATTTTTCATAATCTAAACTTTTAGGATGTCACAGATGCTACCTGATGAAAAACATGTGTTTGTTTCATTCCATCGCCTCAATTCAACACAAGCGCGAACAAGACAAACAAGCATGTATGCAGGATGCAAGCAAGCTTGAGGCTTGCACGGAACACAAATTTTTAGGTGAAAAACTCATGTAAGAAAAAACCACATATGCATAAAAGCAAATCACTATATAAGATATTTACAGTGGAACTCTTGCTCTTCCTATGAACTAGTGCCCCACTTGGTTCAGTGACCAATTACATAATTCATCAAAGAACTAGCATAGCACTAAATACAACTCAATTTTAGACTCAAGATTTAACTAAGTGTACGAAGGTTAGAGTTTGATGTGAAGTGAGAAGTATCCACTATATAAGTTCCTGTGTGTGTTAAGGAGTTATCCAAAATTTGTGAGAGAAATTAGGGTTTTCTTGTGTTGTAGTCTTGTGTATGCGCTCTAGGATTAGAGCTCTGTCCTCCATAAGAGAGTGGCTGTAAAATATTCATCTCCAAATGCAATAAATATCCATAGTTTACACAAGTAAGTTATACCATGGATCCTTACTTGTGTTTTGATTTTATTTGGTTTTCTTGTTTGGATTTCTCTCTTCTTGATCTTCCCTATTATCAAGGACGTGTAAGAGGTGAAGATCTCTAGGAGATTAGATCCCATCCATCTAAGCACCTTCTAGGGTGCTTTTGGAGTTTTTCTCTTGTGAGCAATTTGGATTGAATTTATGCTATGATCTAGTTTGCCATGACATGTGAGAACACATCCAAGGCCATCTAAATCATCAAGAACTCACAAGTAAGAGTAAATTAAGGTTTCCCTCTTTTACCCGATTTTGGTATAACCTTTCTTGTTTTAAATAAAAGTCAGAAGTTTGGCATCGAGTTTTATGATCCATGATTGGAATAGATTTCTCACATCCTAGGGAGAAGTTATGCTAAATTTCGTTGTATTTGAATCTGTGGTTTAGAAGTAAACTATTTTTTAGATTGTGTGTAGAGCTGTTTTGTTCTCTGCCCCAGCGAACGGTCATACCGCAGTGACCAAACCGGTCAGACCGATCACCGAGTGGTCACTGGTCAGACCGGTTGAGCGGTCCTGTCACCCTCTGACCAGTGAGGCACTATTGTCTCTAGTGCTTTGTGATTTTTGGCTCATAGCTATGGTGAACTTATGAGTTCGTGTTTTCTCTATATAAAGTTGATAATATTTAAGAAATAATTTAAAGAAGTCATTCCTCCCATGCAGACTTGTCATACCGATCCTATGTATCATCATTAGAAGCCGTATAATGACAGCGAGCAGCAGTTGATTGGGGCTCTCTTCTTCGCTTCAACTTGCACAATTCAGCCATCATCACTCATCGGTGTGCGGAGATCATAATAGACAGTGACACGTCGTTTCAAGGAATTGGCTCGATCCAGTCAGTGATCTTCAGCTGATGCTCCAAGCTAGGAATTGTGACAGGGCAGCACATAATCGTGCTCACTGTGCAAGTACGCAATGAGTGAACACAACCGCATTTCTTGGTGTGATGTAAACCCATATGTTCTTTCCGACGTGCTCTCTAGTGATATATTCTGAGCATTTTTGCTCGAAAATTGTGCTGTGAAGCGATGCAAGCTGAGCTTAGAGAAATGCAATTAAGCAGAACGTTTTTTCTTCTCCTCTGTTCTGAAGTGATGCAAGCAAAAAGAGCTCAAAATTAACTAATCGACACACAGAGAAGTAACAGGCACCAATTAATTAAGCTAGGGCTAATCATTGACGTAAAAGGACTATACTAACGTAGCTATCAAGACCCAAATAAGTTACACCAACCTCTCTGCGGTTTTGCGTACGTATGTATAATTGTATGAATCCCATATATAGTTCCTACATACTCGCTAGTTGAGATACACTTCACATAGTCCATCCTCAATTAATAAATGTCATGTACACCAATCCACACTAGTACAATCTAATGCTAACTTGAGCAAATTAAGCATAGGGATACATACGACACAATATTCTTCACATTACTAATCCATAATACATATATATCCTAGTTGACATATACACGTACACGATGCATTACATCTCAATAATACATGTATAGTTCACCTTCACATGGCTTGAATAGCTCAATATGACGCCCTATCCTCCAAAGCGTGATTTAAATCACTTAGACCATTGTCACGGTTTCATAAACCGCCACTCTAACCGGTGTTGAACAATTTCTCTCAATTGCCACCCACTAGACTCCTCGAAGCTTCTCCTCGAAGCAACATCCACGATGTGATGCTCAATAACTTGTCGACAAAATCGTATGTCTTCTCTAGAGAACCATCACCACTTGAAATGCTCAAGTTCTATGATACACCATACCACAACATAGTGCGTGATGCCCAATTACTTGCTATCAACATCTTACGTCTACTTTGAGAACCGTCACCATTTGAAATGTACAAGTTCAATTGTTATACCACATGTAGACATTTGGCTCCTCACGATCTTTGTGTTTCTCCCATACTTTTCTCGTTTGAGTTGATGCTCCACCCAAACTTATGAGACATATCATGGCCTCAAAACGTCTTCACTAGCCTCAGTCTTGCAATGGACCGCAACAATCACCAAGTGCTTTGCACATCAAAGAACAAGAACTGATCTAAGCATAAACGACATGCACTTGACTCTTATCAGTAAACCAACATATGCATAGACTCACGCTCCTGAAAATCAACTCAACACAACCAACTCAGCACAGGTCGATATGATCGTCAACCAATAACCGGTCATACCACACAAAACAACTCTAGGTAATAAGGGACCAATCTGACCACGGCACCCATAACGAGCAGACCGCCCTACTCCCGTTGGTCAAACCACCAAATCACAACCGGTCAAACTGCTCAGAAAAACTACACGCAACTCGCCAATGACCTCTCTAGAAAAAGGTTACCACCAACTACGGACCGGTACTACTGCTCCTCCAACCAGACAATCTCCCTCACCCGATCAAACTATCTCTCTCATCGGATCAAACCGCCAGCCGGTCTGACCGCATGCATTCTAAACAGCAAAATTCATATAACAATAAATATAAAATCAAATTTAAACTTCGACAATATAACACAAACTTCGATAACCTCCACGTAGTCACACATGATGGTCGTTACAGTTGCAAAGAGCCAAAGACGCTACCTGATAAAGAAACTCGTGTTTGTTTCGTTCCGTCGCCTCGATTCAACGCAGGCGCGGACAAGACAAACGAAGCAAGCATGCAAGATGGAAGGAAGCCTGAGGCTTGCACGGAACAACAAACGCCATTACGTAACACTAATTGTCTACGCTTAGACAGGGTAGTTAATTTACTCGTCGCTTGTTCAACTACTGATGAAACCCTGCTATTAATCGATGACAGCGTAGTCAATTGAGGCTAATGATGGGGCTAATCCCTCACTAAGATCCCGGTCAAAGCCTGTCACTGCTTATTAAGACCCTGATCGTTTCGGCTTTTTTCAGCTTCAGCTTTTTTTTTTTACTATTCACTACACTATGCACTAACTCAGTTTAACGGAAATTTCAGCCACTGCTGGCTTTGGAAATTTTTCTCAGCTTTTAAAATTAATGGATTAAAATGATCACCACTAAAACACAATGGCGGCTTGCAGTTGGGCTGGGCCAGGAGAGGCGCGCCTGACCGCAGCACAGTAGTTTAATGGACACGGCAGCGACTGCTGGCTTTGGATATTTCTTCTCAGCTTTTTAAACTTATTTTTTAGCTTTTCAATAGTAATTAACTTTTAAATAAAATATTTTTTAGATATAATCTATAAATTAATTATAATACACACTATAGCGACTAATTTATTTATATTGATCAAGATTATATAAGAATTTATATTATTTTATACTCACTCTCACAAATAAATTAAAAGTTATAAGTCGTAATTATAGATCATAAGTCAAAACAATGCTCTGAATAAACTGCAGATTTCGTTGTCTCGAGCCCCCTGCGGCAGTCAGAAACGGGAGGAGCGAGATCTCCTTAGATCGCCGCTTATGTCACATTATTCCGCCTTCTAGCACACACAATTTGTATGCAAGACTGCAGAGGAATCATGCGGTGAATTACTGAAGCCGGCATTCTTAAGATGCACACAGGTGTAGGTACAAAACTAGCTATGCATTAAGGGGCCGCTCATTGTAGCTTTTTCTGAGTGATGACGTTCGGCGTTCGTGTCCAAAACACTGTAGTAGTACTGTAGCATTTTGTCTCTATTTGATTTTTTTAGTTTTGTTTTTTTCTCGTATTCCTTTACATTGTCCGCTCTAAATTAACGTACCGCTTTTATTTTTACATTTTTTTAGATTTAATTATGCTCAATAAGTCAACTCAGCTACAGTATAAAAAAGTCCAGCTACAGTAAAATTTCAATAAAAACCAAAAGCTATCGCTATTCCGAATGCTACCTTAAGGCTTGCAGCACGCGGAGAGCTTATTATTATTGTTGTTGGTACAAATTCGGACAGTAAACTTAGAAGCACTACCAATTGAATGCGAAGGCCGTTGAAGGCACAAAGGAACTCAAGAAAAAACACACAACCACCAAGTGTATTCTATATGGGAGTCTAGGGTTACAAATGGCCTCCCCCTCCTTCATTACATAGGTCCTATTTATAGATGGAGAGGGGAAGGCAAATAAAGTTAGGAGATTGCCCTTAGGGCCTAGTTTACTCTTAGGGGTATTTACGTCCTTTGCCTCACGTGGGCCCTACTATATCCGAGACTCTGGTCGGTCCAGGGTCGGCCAGACCCTTTCGGGATTGGTATTGCGTACCTCGTCCAGGGTTGGCCCCGGAGCCATCTAGAGTTGGTCTCGCATATCTCACTCGAGGTTGGCCTTGGACCTTTCCAAGGTCGCCTCGTGTATCTTGTCCGGGATTGGTTTGGGGACTTGGCTTGGGGTAGACCCTCCAATAGGCGCCACCGCTCCACAGTGGTTGTGGGCACGAGGTAGCGCGGAGACCATCCCAACAGTAGTCCCTCGTCGATCCGGGTGATCGCTAATCGCCTGCCCGGGCTGGTGACTGACTGCAAAAGGGGTCGACGTTGCCTCGGGTTAACGGTCCCACCGGTAGCCTACAATACATTTCAATAACTTATTATAATACTTTAAGTCCTCACACAAACCTCAAGTAATTAGTCATGCACGCGCCTCCGAGCTGGGTCCCTGGTGTTCGTTAAAGGGTCATTGCTCTACTCAACCAATTTTGGGTCTAATCGGGGAGTTCACTATTGCACAAATAGGATGTGAAGTCATGGACAGTTACAGAGTCCAACACCGACCGCCTAGATGCCAAAGTTACATGGAGGTGCGAGTTAGGACTTAGCCCATAGAGGTGTCTTATGAAGTCAGCTCTTGACCCACGACGTTCAAGAGGCGAAGGAACGCACAGGAGTGCCAAGCTTGACTTGCTTAGGCATGGTCACCAAAGGACGATAGAGCCCATGGGTGTGAAAGGTTGACCCATGCGAGCATGTTAGAAATGAGCACCTAACTTGTCAGCTCAAGACGCACGAAGACCTTAAGTAATCGAATCATTTCATGAACTCGTCGAGATGGGCATGGATATGCCGCTAGCCTGGGGTGCGATGGAGCTTCAAGGCGCATGAAACCAACTAGGGTGTACGCATCCTTATGCGTAGGCTCAATTGGCAATGCCGAGTTAGGGCGACATCTTGAAATGTGATCAATCGATGCATGCCAACACGCCAAAATGTTTGGGGTCAGTGAGTATACCCAAGACTAGCCTGATGAGACCCAACATTCAAGGTGAGGAGATATGCACCTGAGCGAAAGGTGATCAAATTGTCGAAGCCTGTGTGGCCAACTAATCAAGGCATTGTCTGTGAAGCACGGAATACTCCACAAGTTGGGGCATAGCCCTCGATGGAAGGAGGTCATTTGATTATCCGTAGAGCTAAAGAGAGTCCATGGTCGGAGAGACACAATCAAGGTGAAGCAAAGTTCGGTTGAGGGGAAGCCATCAAGACCAATCGAGCCCCGTCGGGGTCAAGCCATGGCTCTCAAGATACTCAAAAAGCTTTGCTGACACGTTGGAAGGGTCGAGGTAGTGGACGCAACGAGCCATCTTCTCAAGAGTGATACTTACGTTGTCTTTTGGCGAAGCACAAACTTGGTTTAGGGGGGCAACGTCCTAGAGAACTGGGAAGGTGATGGCACCATAACTAGATCTACTGTCTCTAGCCTGGACTTGCATATGATGCATGGTAAAATTGAAGCTGATTGATCATGCAAATAGTTTAGCTGAGATGAGAAAGAAAGAAGAGGAAGGGGGGAGGAGGGTGAGAGACGAATTCGGCCCAACTATCCAACTCTTGGAAATCCAGCCCAGTAAGCCTGCTCCCGTCCAAATATCTTCGCCGTCTCGACGTCCTCGCTTCGCCTTCCCATCTCATTCTCGAGCTTCTCTCTCTGACTAGCACTAGAATACTAGGGTTTTTGGCTTCTCCAATCCAATCCCAATCCCTCTCGCGCCCGCCCGGAGACCGCGGATGGGGAAGGACTCGAAGCCGAAGGATGCCAAGGGTAAGGGCAAGCAGGCGGCCAGCTCCTCCGGCAACGACGATGCCGGCGGCGGCAAGGGAGGGAAGGGCAAGGGCGGCAAGTCCTCCGACGGACTCGGCACCTGCACCTACGTCAAAGGTATTGCTGATTCGTCCTGACCCATCAACTTTGTCTCACGGTGGCGAGATCGGGTTGGAAGGTAGATCTTAGGGTTGCGGGGGGCAGTGACCCGAGTCGTAATTGGATTTGTTCTCCATTGGTGGTGCTTGGGTTAAAGAAAGGTTCTGAACTTTAGATTAGATGGGCATTAATCTTTTTGTTGTTATACTAATTCGATGTTTGGTTTGAAGGCATGTTTTAGACTAAAGGCCTCAGGCCCAGCTTTATTTAGGAAGCATAAAGTGGCAGTGCCATACAGGGATCCTGCTGGGGACACAAGCTTTACACTGCAAGTACAAACAAAAGAGACTAGAACATCTGATTAATTATTAATACTTATTTGATGTTAGTTTCGAAGGGTCCTTTGATTAGGCTTTTTTTCGGTAATTGACTGTTGTGTTGTTGTTCTGTCTTTGCAGCTAGGCATGTATTGTGCGAGAAGCAGGGGAAGATCAATGAAGCGTACAAGAAGTTGCAGGATGGCTGGTTGGACAACGGGGACAAGGTCCCTCCTGCTGAGTTTGCCAAGGTAAGCGGTCGATTAAACCACCTAATTATCCATGTCGGCTTGGAATTTGTCTGATTTGCTCAAAACAAAAGCGCTTGAAATTAGTTAGGGGTTTGGTGCGTTGGTTGTTGGTACTGGTAAAACTTCAAAAATAAATGCTTTGGGATATTTAGACTATTAGAGGAATATACCATCTGCAATTTGCACGATACATACAGTTTTGCACCTATTCTTATTCATGAGATACGGTTTACAAATTTATGGTTTACCTCATGGTTTTTGTGATGTATATTTTTCCTGTGATTGAATGAACTGGTGGCCTTTCTGCTGCAGTTAGATAACACAATCTATGTTGCATATTTTTTGCTGTATATCATTGATGATTCAAGTTCCAATCTAATTATATCAATCATGGTACTTGAAAGTTAAATGCATGCTCGCTTTTATACATCTGTTGGATTTGCATGTCCTGACTGCCCTAATTCCATTTGTCTCCTGAGAAGCACTTATGGTGTTTATGGAAAGTGAGTCAACGATGCGGTGACTTTTGCTGGTATGTTAATGTTGCTTGTAGATCTTATATACAGAACTTGGGCTATTTGGTTAAAGTTGATGGGGCAAAAGGTACAGCTAGTAAAAATGGTTAGAGACATGGGTGCTCGTACTGCTTGGTGGCAGTACCAGTTCCTGACTGGTAACTGGTGTGGGTACCTAACTGAAGGACTATGGCAAGGGATCTTGGGAGATTTTACTCGGACAGGAATGATTAAGCCATTTCCAGGAGAAAAGCAGTATAATTAGTGAATTTCCTTATTCATCAAAACGATACTTTTGAAATATTGCCCTCACATTCAGGAATAATGCAGAACGTGTAGTAAAAATACTCCAGTGCCTAAGCAAACTAGTTTCTCAAAACTGCCCAGCTTATCTACTTTACTTGCCTGTTACTGCTGGAATTAGGAATATCTGTTACAAATGGTAAATGCTAATGGATTTAGTATGCCGAGGGGCAATTGTTGAACAATAGTCTACGAGGGTTGATGCACTTTTGGTATGATTCAATCTAGCCGGGACGTGCCTGTGACTGTTATTTAGTGGTGTGCATGTGACATCAAACGGAGAAGTATTCACCTAAAGCCTGACTTCAATTTCAAACCAATTTCCATCATGCACAGTACAATCTGCTTAAACATGTTGTCTGTAGACTGTATTTCTTAAGTTAAACACCATTATGCACCACAAATAATACTTCATTTTGACTTGCATAACTGTTGTTTTTGATGCTGCAGATAGCTCAAGAATATTCTGAATGCCCATCAGGAAAGAAAGGTGGAGATCTTGGGTGGTTCCCACGCGGCAAAATGGCTGGCCCTTTCCAGGATGTTGCATTTAGCACACCTGTGGGAGCTACCAGTGCACCATTCAAGTCTACGTATGTGCCCTATCACTGTTTTTCTTCCGTACAGCTGATTGATCATGCAAGTACTGCCTATGTCATGAGTCCTGGTCTGTGCATATGCTCCTTGGGACTAACAATTAGGCTATTATACTACTGATCTATGAGTAGAAATAGAATCTGAGATGCTCTTCTAAATTATAGCCTGGTGCCGTTTGCCCCTTTAGATTCTTAATCGTCTACCTCATCTTTGGCCATGTACTTACTATGATGTTTGTCTGTTTCCTATGCAGGCACGGGTACCACATCATCCTTTGTGAAGGGAGGAAGAACTGATCTCTCAGTCTGCTTCAGATTGGAATGGAAGCACCTCAGGCTATATGAGATGCAAGTGCCTCATGTCTTCTCTGTTGACTTTAATAAGCTCTGGACATATGTATTCTGTGCTTAGCTATTCTCATGCAGCCATGCTGTCCCAAAAGATTTACTTAAAAACTGTGCTTGCTGTAAGTAACCTGCGATGCCCGATAAAACGTATCTATTTGGGATAAGCTCAGATTTAGCATTTCTGTTTGTCATTTTGACTGTCATGGTAGCATCATTTCAGCGGTACTCAACTCCATTCGCTGAGCAGTGTGCTGCTCTTGCCCTTATTGAATGGTTGCTCTCGTGACAAACTGACAATGCTGGCCCGGAGGCAGGCTGGTGTAGCTTCCTACACTTAAGGGTAGGCCGTATCTCAGCGTTGCCCTTTGTGATTTTCGCACGTAACATCCTCCATCTCAGCCTTCCTATGCTCCAGCTTGGCGTTGATGGCAACGAACACAAGGGGTTGATGGCGTCAGCCGTGCAGTCTTTACCCCGTTCTCTCTTTTATATATTTGTTTATCTGCTAAGAGCTTGTTTGAAACGTAGGAATTTGATCTTGTTCTCTCTCTTATATTTGTTTCTCTGCTAAGAGCTTGTTTGAAATATAGGAATTTCATGTAAAACAGTTTAATTTCTACCCCGTTCTCTCTTTTATATTTATTTCTTTGTTAAGAGTTTGTTGCAGCTAGGAATGTCATGTGAAATAGTTTAATTCCTACAGGACTTCAGGAAAAATCATGTCTTCTAAACATGAACTAAGTGGAAAATCAGTTTGAAGCAGTGTTGTCTGGAACGTGGGAATTGTGTAGGATTCTTACCAGAATTACGCTGTTTTCCTTCAAAATATCTGTGAAATTTTTTGCCATACGGAGATGGCATGGAAGACGTAGATTTTTTTTTTTGAGCTAACAGCCATGAGGTAAAACGACGCAGTTGCGTATAACAGTGCAGTTCACGGGCCCGTCCCTAATCATATCCACTCCCGCCATATATAAGTGGCAAAACCAACGGTCGTCGTCTTCCAATCCAAACTATCCGCTCCCCAACTAACCCGTGCCCGTCTCCTCCCCGCGCGCCACTGCGCCATGGCCGCTCTCCACCACCATCGACTCCTCCTCCCACCTCAATTGCTCTCCGGCCACCGCCCCCCTCCCCTCCTCCGCCTCCCCACGAGGCGGAGACCCCACGGCCTGCTCCCCCGCGCGGCCGCTGCAGCCACGGGGGCCGCGGCGGCGTCCGCGCCCTCGGACGCCGCGCTGCAGGATTTCCGGCGGTGGCTGTCCTCCCACGGCGCGGACGCCGGCGTGGTGGCGCCTGCCGTCGTGCCAGAGGGCCTCGGCCTCGTGGCGGCGCGGGACCTGCCCCGCGGCGAGGTCGTCGCCGAGTTGCCCAAGAAGCTCTGGATGGACGCCGACGCTGTCGCCGCCTCCGACCTCGACCGCGCCTGCGGTGGCGACGGGGACCTCCGGCCGTGGGTCGCCGTCGCGCTGCTCCTCCTCCGGGAGGCCGCGCGCGGCGCGGACTCGCCGTGGGCGCCTTACATCGCCATCCTCCCACGCCAGACCGACTCCACCATCTTCTGGTGAGTGAGGTGACGCTGATCGCCCTCCATATGTTTGATGAAATGCTCTTTTCTGCTTTGGTTGGTGGTTCTTCACGACCTCACATCGCGCCGTGCTGATGCTTTTGAGTGGTTGCTTCGTGCCTCCAGCGCAGGTCAGAAGAGGAGCTCTTGGAGATACAAGGTGAGCGTGCAATGCAAAAAAAAAATGATTTTCTTGGAAATTCGAATTCTTTACTGGATTAGCTGCTTGCTTAAGTAACTTTGTATGCTTCTGTCCCTTCCAGGAACACAGTTGTTGAGCACAACAATGGGTGTGAAGGAGTATGTGCAGAGCGAATTCGATAAGGTTGAAGCTGAGATCATAAGCGCGAATAAGGACCTTTTCTCTGATACCATAACATTTGATGATTTCCTATGGGCATTTGGAATCCTCAGATCAAGGGTGTTGTCAGGGCTCCGTGGAGATAAGCTTGCTCTCATACCATTTGCTGATCTGGTAATATTGTCGAACACAAACCATGTCAACATGATCTAATGTTGCTAATCCAAAGGCTCCAAGCCAACTTCTATTGTTGCAATGACATTCTTGTTATTTTGATGATTAAGTTGTCACGTCAAGCGTTCAAATATTTTTCATTAGAGTGCTTTTCTGTATTTTTCACTCGGTGCATCACACATACACCTGGAAGACTGATATTTTGGTGTATGTTATAATCATTTTGGTGCTTTGCCAAATCAGATAAATCACAATGCTGATATTACCTCAAAAGAATCCTGTTGGGAGATCAAAGGAAAGGGCCTTTTTGGTAGGGATGTTGTGTTCTCTTTGCGAACACCGGTGGATGTTAAATCTGGACAACAGGTACACATGAAGCTCCACTATTTTGTTAAATAAAATGCTCTGCATATGTACACTAGGCATAAGTATAGTATTGCCATTGCCTTTCAGCACTAACAGATATAGTGAGTTTCATGTGAATAAGGTAGATTTGTGCTTACTTATAAATGAATGATGCTTTGACAGATTTATATTCAGTATGACCTGGACAAGAGTAATGCTGAATTAGCACTTGACTATGGATTCACCGAATCAAACTCATCAAGGGATGCATATACTTTGACACTGGAGATCTCTGAGTCTGACCCATTTTATGAAGACAAACTCGACATTGCAGAGTTAAATGGGCTGGGGGAGACTGCATACTTCGATGTTGTCCTCGGCGAACCTCTTCCCCCACAAATGCTTCCTTACCTACGATTACTTTGCCTTGGGGGAACAGATGCGTTTCTCTTGGAAGCTCTCTTTAGAAATACAGTTTGGGACCACCTTGAACTGCCTGTGAGTCCTGACAATGAGGAATCAATATGCCAAGTCATCCGAAATGCCTGCAAATCTGCCCTTGCTGCCTATCACACCACAATAGAAGAGGTCTGACTATTAAACGAAGAATGTTATTCCTTTCTTTTTGTTTTGTTGGTTATCACCTGATTAATCTTATAAAACATGCATAAAATATTCAGGATGAAGAACTATTGAAAATAGAATATTTGCAATCAAGACATCAAATTGCCATTGGAGTGAGGGCTGGTGAAAAGAAAGTACTACAGCAGATTGATGATATTTTTGAGCAGAGAGAGCAAGAATTGGATGGCCTTGAGTACTACCAGGAAAGGAGGCTCAAGGATCTCGGTTTTGTTGGCGACAATGGTGAAATTATCTTCTGGGAATCCTAGAGACAGTTTTTGTAACATGCCATTTTGCAATACCATACTAATGAAGAAATGCATTCACATATTGTTACCAAGCTCGGTTGGAAAATGGTATTAGTGTTACAACTTGTGTGCCATAATCAGTACAATAAGTGTAGAAAAAAAATTGAATTGTCATCAACATTCAAATTTCAAACAAACACAAGATAGTTAATATTAGTTCTATCAGGTGAATAATTGGATTAGTATTTCTCTAAATTACGAAGAAAACATCTTCAGACTTACACATCTGGCATGTGGCAACAAATTTTACCATTGGCAACAAAGCTGTACAATATCTATAGTTAAGGTGATATGGATGTATGGATCATATCGTCCGTCATACTCCTAGTGCAGCATATGTTGGATACTTGCATCAACATCCCTCCTCCGACCTCAGCTATCTCCGAGCACAATCACATTGGTTTTAGTATATCAACCAGCACTTAAACAGTTTGGGGTGTTGGGTAGCGCTTTTGTCATTTGCTTCACTTCAGCTTCCACTCTTATGCTCTGTTCATTACAATCATCTTCTGCAGCTCCTGTTAATCAGCATGTCACTGACCATGCCATAGGGAATGGGACTGCCCTTCTTTTCATTTAGAGAGCTGGTGGTCCAAAATCATGCCAATTAAGGCCAAACTGGCTGATCCTTCATTTGCCTTGAGAAGCTGGTTGAATTTATCTGAATATTCCACCTCTGAAGCTCATACGCAAAGGGCTTTTGAGATGGTGAGCCTTCTGTGTTTTGACTGTTTTCCCAGATGTAGCACAATGGATCGTCGTCTTCATCACCGACAAGCCACTAGGGTTCACAATCTGTGAATTGGGCCGTGTTGAACTGTCCCCGAATCAGTAGTGTGTAAGTGAAGCTATCAGGCACCATACCAGATTCTCTCATGCAAGAGAATAACTTACCAACTTCATGATATTGGCCATCTATACAGAGACCATATATCTATTAAAGTATAAGTGAATTGTCTACCTTTCCTCATCAGCTTAAGATTTTAGATGAATTGGTTGGTGCATGCAACTCAATATGGTATCAAAGCCAATAGGTATTAAGTTCGAGACCCAGTTGGCGCAATTAAAAAAATAATTGCAGCCCACTTCTATTCCACGTCTTAGGCCTGGAGAGTCTACACATGAGGGGAGTGTTGACATATAAGTAAATTGTCCACCTTTCCTCATCAACTTAAACTTTTGGGTGAATTGGTTGGTGCATGCAACTCAACAATATCAAGATCATATATGTCACACTGTTTGGGATCGAATGTTCTTCCTCAATTGTAGAGTTTGACAAAAATGGAATGAATGTCACCATACTTCTGCCCTGGGTACTCCCTGACAAACCTGACTGCATCTTGAACTCTATTCTCCCTGCACAGACCATCAACAAGAACTGACGCTATGATTGCGTTAGGAGAAATGCCTTTCTCTGCCATCTCCTTGTGTAACCCAAAAGCAGCATCTATGTGACCATTCTTGGCATGGCCATGAATCAAAGCCGTGGACGGCGGCAGCGAGGCGGGCGGCACGGTCGCCTGAGGGAGATGAGGTGGCGGTGGTGGTGGCGGTGGTGGTGGCGACGAGAGAGGCTGTGGCGGAGGTGGCAGTGGTGCGGGGAGAGGAGGCGACGGAGCAGGGGGAGTGGCATGAGATTGGCGTTGGAGAGGTGGCAAATCAGTACAACTATTTGACTAGGGAATCAAATGGGCAACACGAGCCTATATAGGCACGGTAAACACGCGCATGTTTGGAGTTACTTAGACGGATTGTGTCGTGCCAGTCGTTGAGGCATCGATTCAAGTAGAGCCCAATAGCTTTACGAGCCGTGCAAGCGCGGTTAAATTTTTAAAAATGTAAAAAAATTCTAAAAACATATAAATTTAAAGATGCAATATAAAATTATATACTTATAAAATAAACTATATAAAATTCAAAAACTACAAAATAAAATCATATAAATATTAAAAAAATAAGCAAGCCATGCGGACTAGATTGTATGTAGACCGTGTTGTGCTAGGCTTGATACTATTCGTGTTGTACTGGGTTGGTCCGTTGGATCAAGGTCTCGACTCAAGCACAGCACAAGTTATCAGATCGAACCAATATAGCCCATTTAGGTGGTGGGTCGTGTAGTGCTTGGGCTGAGTCAATAGTGTCATACTTCAGATCGACCCAGTTAGCACGGCCCATCTGTACCTCTCCGACGATTTGCCCCCGCACCGCCTCCTTTCTCGTCTCTGCTGGCTGCAGCCACCGGATCCACCACCACCTCTTAACGCCTCCTAACCTCTTCGGCTCTCGCCGGTCTCACCGATGTCATTGACCATCGCCCTCCATCCCGCGGCACCGATAGTGTCACCGCTGCCTCGCCATCACACTATCGATCTGCCATCGCCTCCGACCTTCCTCTGTACCCGAAGAGCACTGATGAGCTAACCCTAAACTCATGAACCTACGCCCTAATCTGTTGGTTGCCGTCACCACTGTTCGTCGCCGCCGAAGAAGATGAACCACACGAACTGCGACGTAAGATCCAACGCCCAGGCAACCGTGATTTTTGACACTATTTCAGTCACCTGTGAACTAGCAAACCCGTTTTTTTTCTGTTCCGAATTGAAGGTCCTTGCTTGAAGCAGAGCAAGCATGCCGAGCAATCCTCCTCGTCATCGTCCGCCCCTCCTCCCACCGAACCTGCCGCCTCATATCCCCTACTCCCGCGCTCTGCAGCAGCGCCTCTACCTCCTCGCGCAGCACCTGCGCCGCCACCCCCTCCCCCGGTCCTCCCACTCCACCGCCCGCCGCTCGCTCGACCAGCTCCACGCGCAGGTGCTCCTCAACGGCTTCACCCGCAAGCGCTTCCTCCTCGCCAAGCTCCTCTCCCTCGCTGGCGCCGCCGCCGACCTCCCCCTCGCCGAGTCCCTCCTCCTCTCCTCCCCGTCCTCCCAGCAGCACCCCGCGTCCCCCACCCTCGCCAACCTCCTCCTCCGCGCCGCCGCGGCGTCCCGCGCGCCGCCTCACCAGCTCCTCGCCCTCTTCTCCCGCCTCGTTGACCGCCACGGCTTCCGCCCGAACGCCTTCTCCTTCTCCACGATCCTGGCCGCCCTCGCCGCCGTGGGTGCTGGGGCGCTCACCCACGGCGGCGCCCTCCACGCCCGCGCGCTCGCTGGCGGGGTCACGCCGTCCAGCGCGCACGTGATGACTAGCCTCCTTGATCTGTATGGGGCGGCCGGGCAGCTCGGGGACGCCCGGAAGGTGTTCGACGAAATGCCGGACAGGACGGTGGCGGCGTGGAATTGCATGCTTGCCGCGCACGTGCGGTGTCGTGAGATGGATGCCGCACTGCGGTTCTTTGGTGAGATGCCTGGGAGGGATGCGGTGGCCTGGACAACGATGATAGCTGGATGCGCGAATGCTGGGAAGGCAGCGGAGGCGGTTGAGCTGTTCTGGAGGATGAGGAAGGCAAGGGTCAAGGATGACGCAGTGACAATGGTTGCCTTGCTGACGGCGTGTGCGGAGCTGGGGGACCTGCGGCTTGGACGGTGGGTACATGCGCGCGTGGACCAGGAATCACGGGAGCGGCGCACAGTGTTGCTGGACAATGCACTCATCCATATGTACATAAGGTGTGGGGCTGTGGAGGACGCGCACCGCATGTTTCTTGAGATGCCAAGGTGGAGTACTGTCTCATGGACTACAATGATCTCGGGGCTTGCGATCCATGGTCGTGCCGATGAGGCATTAGACTTGTTTCACAGAATGCAAGAACGTCCCGATGGTGCGACGCTGCTTGCGGTGTTGCGGGCGTGCAGCCATGCAGGCAGGGTTTACGATGGATGGCGATACTTTGAGAGCATGGAAAATGTTTATGGGATCACCCCAGATATACAGCACTACGGATGCATGGTTGACATGCTCTGCCGTAGGAGACGGTTGCACGAAGCACTCAAGCTTGTGGAGACGATGCCTTTGCAGCCTAACGAGGCCGTGTGGGGTGCACTGCTGAGTGGATGCAAGAGGGAAGGCAATCTTGGGCTCGCAGCTGAAGTGATTGATCGATTGATTGAACTGCAGCCAGAGCGAGCAGCTGGGCACCTTGTGCTGCTGTCGAACATGTATGCCAGCGTTGGACAGTGGGAGCAGGCTCGGATGGTGAGGGAAAGAGTGGCTGAATTGAATGCCGGGAAGCCTGCCGGAAGAAGCTGGGTGAATCCAAACCAGTCCAGCATGTTGGTAGCATAAACTCAACTGGTTGATCGGTTTCACTCACAATACTACACAGGAAGCATCGGTCCTTTGTGTTCCTCATTCTATGCACAGTAAGCATCGTCACTTGAAGGAGCATTGCAATTATGCAACCATCAGGTGTTTGAATTGACATTTTGCTCGCAGCGGTATATTGATTCTGTACTGGAAAAAGTTCAGATCTAGAGACGACAAAAGGATCAATCTGAAGCTAATCTTCTTCGTCTTCTGGTGAAATCGTGAAATTATGGTGTATGACCATTGTTGCTCTTTTCAGGTTAGCACATGTACATGTACACTTAAAACCCAACATCTATACCAGCTAAAATCGCAAGCGGATATCTCTTTCGTAATATCTGTCGTGAACAGCCTAAAATTCAAAAATTTCAGTTAAAAGTTATAAACCACAACCACAAGCAAAAAAAAAAAAACATGCCCCATGACTTACATAAGTCTGAAGTTAATATGAATATATAGCTTTACTTAAGTGACTTTTTTATTTATCTCGTTTTTGTCTTACTCTAGACATAAGGTTTGTTATAAGTGTATCACGTACCTTACTCATTATATCTCTTCATCACTTTCCCTATCACCTCCTTCTACAAATCACTCTTTTCAACTGTTACTATTCCTTTTAGCCAAAAATCATCTGTTATAAGCTAAAAACTATCCACTGCAGTTAATACGAACAGGTGACATGAACCGGTTAGCAGTGGCGAATCCAGGATAAAAATAGAGGGGGAGCTTTACTGTTAAGACTATAGCACAACATAATCAAACTAAGCTACGTTTACCGGTTTTTTGCCATGAGAATATCAAATTCATACATGAATAGGAAAAGAACAAATTGAAAATATACAATACAATAAATTTAGTACCTTGCTAATAGATAATGTTCCCCCAAATGTCCATAAAAATGTAAGTACCAATCTGTAGATAAGAAATATCAAATTTAGTGATACAATACTAAATTGTGAATGTTCATAAACATTAAAAGTGGAATAAAAACATACCACTAAGTCACTAAATCTGATTATGACG
This sequence comes from Melocanna baccifera, assembly GCA_036346265.1. Lineage (NCBI taxonomy): Eukaryota > Viridiplantae > Streptophyta > Magnoliopsida > Poales > Poaceae > Melocanna > Melocanna baccifera. The sequence continues at coordinate 18,156,536 of CM070700.1, read as the reverse complement.
CAATTTCACTCTACGAGTTTTCATGTCTTGAAAGCGTTGAATGATTTTTTTATTATCAAGACTTCTAAATATCTCTCGCTCAGTGTAGCACACCATCAAGTCATTTAACCATTCATCTGATACTTTGTTGCGCAAATCTGTTTTAATAATCTTCATTGCTGAGAAAGTTCTTTCAACTGATGCTGTTGCCACAGGAAGAATCAATGTGAGCTCGATGAGGCGATACATCAATGCGAAAGTTATATTTTTTCCGGTTTCAACCATCTTTTGAGCAACATTTGCAAGATCACGGCATTCACGAAATTCAACACTTCTTCTAACATTGAGAATGAACATTTGAAGTTGATTTCTTAACAACAAACAGTCGGCTATGGTGAAATCTGCTGTATAAATCTCAGCAAGACGAACTAGCTTTTCCACATCAAACTTAGAGAAGGAGTTGTTTGGATCAAGACAAGACATGCATACCAATAACTCCGAAGAAATTTCATTGAAACGATGATCTATTTCTGCCATAATGGCATCAAGAGCAACATTGAAAATATCAATACGATAATAATGAAGGAGAGTAACTTTATGCTTTCGACGTGCAGATTTACCCTTTACTCCGATTTGATCATCCATACTTGGCACATCAATATCATTTGACTCACAAAAGCTTTTTACTGTGTTGAACAATGGCTCCCACCCATTGTCCCTCATGTCTTGCAAGCGCGTTTTCACATCCACAATCAAACTCATAGCTTCAATAATATCTTGATCCCTTCTTTGCAAAGAAAGTGATAAGTCATGTGTAATGCTCAACAAGTCTATCAGAAAATGCATGATAAACACAAATTCAAAACTCTCCATCTTTTGTATCAAACCTGCTGCTCCACCATGACCTGAAGGATATGTTGCATCTTTACATATTATCTCTAATACCGCAAGCACTGACTCCCACATTTGGTATATACGAAGTAATGTTTTAAGATGTGAGCCCCATCTAGTATCTCCAGGTCTAGCTAGGCTAGTTGCCTGATTCAGGCCTGTTCCTGTTGAAAGCACACCATTTTCTAATTTCTCCAATAAGACTTCCTGATGCTTTTCCATTAAAGCATCCTTTCTTTGCAAGATGCACTAACAAAGTGGTCACTATCAAGGAACATAGTTGAAAAAATCAGCAATAGCACCGCTTACAACTTACGATGATGACAACCACTAATTGCAACGGTGGGCAAAACAATGGACATAGAAAGCATACAGATTCTCATCTCTTATTAATCTTTGCAAGCCATTAAATTCCCCTCTCATATTTGAAGCTCCGTCATAACCTTGTCCACGTAGTCTAGAAATAGGTAGATCAACTTTAGCAAGCACATGAACCAAAGCTTCCTTCAGTGCAACAGATGTACATAAAGTGACATGCTCAATACCAATAAACCTTTCCATGATCTTCCCTTCTTTATTTACAAACCTACATAGTATGAATTTTACAAAGTTTGAAGAAAATCACAATGCATAAATAAGAAATTATATGGCTTAAAAACATTATATGTACAACTAACCTCACAATCACGGACATCTGCTCCTTTATTGATGAATCACGGGATTCATCAATAAGCACTGCAAAGTTTCTATCTCCAATTTCATCCTTAATCACCTGTGTGACCTCCTGTGCACAACATTTCGCGAGTTCCTTCTGTATATCCGGACAAAGCATCAAACAATTGCCAGCACCCTCAAATTCAAAAGCCTCCTTCACATCTGCCTTTTTATCAATGTACCAATCCACCAACTCTCTAAAATTACCCTTGTTCATTGAAGTAGAAGATTCGTTGTGTCCACGAAAAGCTTCACCTTGCTGAATAAGATATCTTGCACAATCTAAAGAAGCAGTCAAACGAATCTTGTATGCAATTTCGGACTCCTTGCTATAAGTATTTAATTTATGATCTATACTTGCTCTTTGATTCCGAAAATCTTCACAATCTAACATCGCAATGTTGTGGACACTAGTAGGTCCAACAACATGTTGTTTGAAAGATTCCATAGCACTTCTCCAATTCACATACCCAACTTTTGTGAAGACATCCCTCCCAAAGTGAGTGGGGTGTGATGGCTTCTTAAACAGAAAGCAATAGAAACAAAAGGCAGCATCCTTTTCCACACTATATTCTAGCCAATCGAACTTTTTATACCATAATTCTTGAAAGGATCTTGAAATTAAACCTTGTGTTTTCTTTGGAAAATCATGACCAATTGGTTGAGTTGGACCCTTCAACAAATATGCTCTTCTAACTTGATCTCTAATCTCATTAGGATAATCTTCAATTGGTTTACGACATGCTGGATCGACAATAATATCGTCTGGATTGAATTCATGCCGAACTTTTTTAGCTTCAATTTGCCTTTCTATGGTTGGAGGGTTACTACTAGTTGCATTGTTTGAGAAATATTTGTGCAAAGTTCGCTTCTCCATTTTTGTAAATCTAAGAATAATTAAGCAGCAATTAGTCAACTACTGATTAAATAAATTATCTAATAAACTAATGGCTAATGTACTATTAAACAAGAGATGAGTAAAGAAATACCATCTACCAGTGCCTGCCATCTACTGGAGAGGGAACTGGAGTTAAAGAACTGGGGACCGCCGGACTGGAGTAAAAAACTATGGACGGCCGGACTGAAGTAAACAAATGACACCAGCCCACCACAGTACTACAGTAGCCACTAAAAGTCACGGGCTCACGGCAACAAAGCAGGTCTCCCAGTCCCCACTCCAGTTCGTCTTGGCCGCTTGGCGATTTTCTGGTCCTCCTGGGCTCCTGGCGATGGCGCGACTCCGGGCGCCTCCGCGCCGGCCTCTGGCCTCCCCTTACCCCCTCCGACGTCCGCGGCCGGTGGCTCCCCCTACGCCTCCGCCAGTCCGCCTCCCGGCTCCCCCTCCGGCCTCCGCGACTGCTAGCTCCGCCTCGGCGCCTCCCCCACCTGGCTCCGGCCTCTGCGCTGTGGCTGCCGGTTCCCCCTCCGGCCTCCGCGCCGACCGCCTCCTCCTCGGCGCTTCCCCCTCCGGGCTCCGGCCTCCGGGCTCCCTCCCCCTCCGTCTCCACGCCGACTGCCTCCGCGCCGACGCCGCCAACTGGTGAGTCCCCCTAGGCCTCTACTGTTCCGATCTCGGATCTACATCTACTGTTTATCTTCCTCAATCCTCCGATCGGACCTTATTCGCTATTTATTTTGGGCCGGGCCGGCTGGCTTGGGCCGCAACGCCTCGACCAGGTGTCTCGGAAGTGCTCGATGTCATGACGGGAAGAGGGGCTGAGGGGGTGCTCGAGCACCCACGGTGCCTTCGCCCCTGCCGGTTAGGACTTAAGAATATGTTGCTACTACGAAATGCTTCGAGCCATGGCCGTTTCTCTGTCGGACTGGGAGTTGGGCTGGATGGGCCGGCACAGTAGAAAATCGGAATTAGAGAACAAACATGGAAGCATGTAGATGTGAAGATGACAACAGTAAAGGTAAATGGTGTCTTTAAATTTTCTCCTAAATATTCATCAATCCTTCACCCTAATAATTACAAAACTATAAAGATTAAAATGAAAAACTATCATAAAAATTAGAAAATCAAAACGCTGAAAAATAGTGCAATGAATAATAGCTACGGTACTATTGCTGCTACAGTAAAATCAGGATAAACATGCTTTCATCACGATTTCAAAAATCAAAATCGATGGACCTTTTGATTTGTAGATCAAAATAACATGGAAATTTGTAGATATCTACTCTAGGATATTAAGAATATATTCCAATAAATGATCATAAAAATTATGACCAAAATTGAGACCTTTTTCAATTTGTTGGAATGTTACACCAAATTCGAGCCAAAACACCAAACAGTGAATATAACTTGCTCGCAGGTAAATAATGGCTAAGATGGCTCTAAATGTATTCCCACATATCACAACAAACTAGAACGCCGAATAACACGCCCCAAAAAACTTGAAACAAGAAATCATTCGATGAGGTAAAAAAAAAGTAAAATCGGGTTTCTTGATGAATTTACTACCAAAGTGTATAAATGGATGGAGAATAATTTTCAAAGGTTATCTCCATCTCTAATATGTTCTTGACACAACAAGATCAAAAAGAGAGAAGAGAAGATATCAAAATCAACCAAAATAAGAGCAAATCAGTAAAAAAATAAGAGATATAATTGGAGATGATCAAAGATTAATGTATTACCACTTGAAGAGATAGGTTTTACAGCCACTCCATCTTGAAGAACAAATAGCACATAAGGCACTCAACTCTCAAACTTTAACCCTAGACATGAAGGCGCAACAGAAATGTGTTGAATGGTTAACCACATGTCTCTATTCCAACACCTTAAATAGGTGGACAACCAGCCACACTTAGCTTTTAGTAGATCATATCCACTAACACAATAGAGGAAACCTGTTAACCCTACACACACGGATTTTACTCATGTTCATTTATGTATTACCACTTGAAGAGATAGGTTTTACAGCCACTCCATCTTGAAGAACAAATAGCACATAAGGCACTCAACTCTCAAACTTTAACCCTAGACATGAAGGCGCAACAGAAATGTATTGGATGGTTAACCACATGTCTCTATTCCAAATCCCTTAAATAAGTGGACAACCAGCCACACTTAGCTTTTAGTAGATCATATGCACTAACACAATAGAGGAAACCTGTTAACCCTACACACAAGGATCAAAGATTGATGTATTACCACTTGAAGAGATAGGTTTTACAACCACTCCATCTTGAAGAACAAATAGCACATAAGGCACTCAACTCTCAAACTTTAACCCTAGACATGAAGACGCAACAGAAATGTGTTGGATGGTTAACCACATGTCTCTATTCCAACCCCTTAAATAGGTGGACAACCAGCCACACTTAGCTTTTAGTAGATCATATCCACTAACACAATAGAAAACATGTTAACCCTACACACACGGATTTTACTCATGTTCACTTATGCATACTTTTCAAAATGCATAAACCCGCATTCGCTAAATCCTTAGCCTTGATCTGTCTCGATCAAACCAACTACACTTTGACCTAAACCGCTCTTCAATGCGTCGCCCACGCACCGCGGTTTTGATCTAAGGTGGTTTCTAGTATTTTGATCAAACTACCAAAATACCCTTCGTTGACCCAATCGTCACCATCCTTTACAAGCAATTATTATATTTGCCACGTATAGTTACACCACTAACTTACCACGCGTCACCACATTTCTCCTGTCCTAATTCCACGGAACCACGGCTCACTTAGACCGTCTAAACCTCATTGTGTCATCCTATCGTTTGAACTCACATTCAATATTTCTCGCATTCCTCGTGTCATACTTGAGCTCACCGTCTCATCTAGTATCCTTGATCATTCTGGGTCTTAACTCCTCCATGAGTCTAACCCTGATCCTCACCATTGACCATGATTGACTCCAAGCTACTCTACACATCCAAAGACAAAAAAATTATTTTCGAGTACAAGTTCTTTACAACTTGACCCATATTAGCCAAAAACATGCTTCATGCAATCTAAATGCAATGACCTAGGTCAACCCAACTCAATCCACAACTCAAAACCCAAAAACATGTTTTTCTACCAAATCCGGTGGTACCGCTCCTCTTACGTCGGTACTACCTCACTACAGTACTACTGCTCCCCAAACCGAGTACTACAGCACATTGCAATCCCAAATTGAACCTCTTTGAAAATAATGTATTGTTGTGCAAAATTCGATACTGTCGCATTGCAGTATGACCACACTAACACCTATAGTACTACCGTTTTTCCTGAAACTAATAGAAAACAGTTTAAACAAATTATGATCTTTGTAAAATGACTTCACCATTCCATAAACTTACAATGGTTCTTCATAATATTAAACTTGATCTTCTCACATAGTCCTTCAGAGCATAGAGCACTACTCGTTGCTGTGTTGTACACCCCGACCATGTCGTGCCTGCAGATGCCCATCAGTAATTGTTGAGCTACTGGCAGCAGCAGCCTCTGACCCTCATCTCCACGCTCGACACATCAACTTGACAAAAGTTGCCTCCCCGTTCCCTCTCTGTGCTTGTATTGCTTCGCGCTCCCACATACCTCCTCGGCACATACTCATCCAGGTTTGTCGGTCCGCACTCAACTTGCACTGGCAGTTTTGTCGAATGATCTCAGTCCAAGTGGTCGTAATACAGGTCTAGAGAGCGCATTGGCGCAAAAGAACCACTGGTTACCGGAAATCCCGGTGGATACCGAGAGGGAAAAATATGTCAAAATTCCGGTGGTTACAAATATACTTTCTATATTGGTTTAGATTTTTTTTATGCTAGATTACTTATTGTATTAACTAAATATGCATAAATATGTTAGCCCTAATATTCTATGCTAGGTTTTCTCTAACTTTTCTTTGTTTTTCGGGTTTTTAAGCAATTTTTTTGTTTTTTGGTAACGGGACAGTTACCATTTTTAACCGTTCAAATTCAAAATTTTATACATGAATTTTGATCCGGTTATTTCCCAGGTTTTTCAGTAACCGACCGGCTACCGATACCACCCACCGACCGAGTTTTGCACCAGTTTCCATATTTCTATCCTGGCCACGACACACCATTATGTTTGGAACAGTATTCATCTAACGAATTTCTGAGCCTTAGATTGGAACGTTTGTGTTACAAATGGACGGACGAGATGGAGCGAGATCGACGAACTCCATCCACTGGATCCCAATCCAACGGTCCCGGTAGGCCATGTTCGTTACTACCAGACAGTTCGGCGTTGGATCCCTGCCCCCACACCGTCGCCTATCCAGATAAGGCGCCACGGCCACCTGCCGCCCAAACCAAGCCCGCCACCAATGGACACCACCGCGTCGTGGCGCCTCCTCCCCCCTGCCTCCTCGCCGTCTCCCCCTCTGCTCCAACCCAGACGGCAGGCACTATTCCCCTCGTCTCTTCATCACCCGGCTGTCTCCAAGTCCAGGCTCCTCTGCCTCCTCCATGACAAGGTCTCTTCAACCTCACCTTCACATAGTCGCTACCATGAATCTCACCTTCAAGTCTTACCGTTTGTGACATCTGATCAATGTTCTCTGTTGATTGGTTCTTGCATGCGTAGCCTGCCCCTACCGCTCAAAGCTCGCAGCTGCGGAAGCTGGCTTCCGTGCTGCAGTGCGGCGCCATCTGGGCAGCGGTACGGACACCCTTAACTCCAAATTAAGCTGCATCCGCAGTTCACATGGGCATGCATGGCAGCATGATCGCGCAGCAGCGAAATTTTCTTGTTTGCGTCCGTGCAGGTTGAGGCCCCGGCTGCGCTGGCCGTGACCGGGGAGGAGGACATCGACATCCTGCAGATCCTGCCGCCGGTGGCGGCGATCGCCTTTGTGTACTTCCTCGTTGCCCCCGTGAGCGCCACCTAGCTAGCTGATCTTGGCTTCCCAATTAAGTTTTATGTGCTTGAAGGCAAATCAATTTGGAGGGTGGTTAATATGTTCGATCCTGTGGTGTATGTGCAGCCGATTATCATGAACTGGATGAGGCTGAGGTGGTACAAGCGCAACTTCGTCGAGACGTACCTGCAGTTCATGTTCACCTACCTCTTCTACCCAGCGTGAGTTGCCTCTTAACAGTTAGCGCTTACAAAAAGACATACGTCGCAAGTTCGAGTCGTGAATTGTGGTGAATCTAGTGTTTCAATTAGGCAATCTAGAATGTTGATTTAGCATTTTAGTCAAGGTTTCATTGCGTACAACATTCGCTCATCCGGGCTAGGCGAAGCCCAACTCCAATTCAACATATATATCTTGGTGGGCTACTAAACGTAACACAGAGCGAGTCTGGCTAGGCCTAGTCAAATCTGCTCGTGTTATTTTGCTTGTCATCTGGGCCAATTGATCAAGAAACTAGAAATTCATGGCATCGATCCCCTTATCAATGTACTATATCCTGATGCGAATGGCCTAATGGCACTAGACATGTGGTCTCTACTCTCTAAGAGCATCAACTGAATACACTTTCCATGCATGTGTGTGTGTGTGTCAGCATGTCTGCTGGTTTTGCAGGATGATGTTCTGGGCGCCATTCATCAACTTCAGGAAGTTCCCAAGGGATCCAACCATGAAATACCCTTGGTCCAAACCAAAGGAAGGCACCCCGCTGTTCAAGGACAGATACCCACCTGTAGACTCGTAAAAACAGTGTAGATCTTGTCGACTCACGAGCAGCGTTTCTTTACATGGGTCTGTAACACAATGTCACACAACCTACTTGGATGTCTCAAGCAAAGTGAGATCCCACATGAAAAGAAAAGGAAAGAATCATGCATGAGCTTATACGATGCTGGCAAAAATATACTGCTATATAATTCATAGGCTTGCAATCTTGTATGCATATTATACTCCTTTCAATAAAAAAATGTTTATGATTTTCCATGATCTTCAAGATAAGACCTGGACCACAAAATTTGCGACATCTGCCAAAATTATAATAAAATGAAAGTATTGTCATGATAAATTTAATCCTTTCGTTTTTCACGTGGACAATTTTAAACATCACCTTGTGGTTGAAAGTTCTACTAATAGCTTAACTGTAAAGATCCTATAACATTACTAAATGTATATTGCAAAGTGTATGGTTGAGCTTATACCCTTTGTAAGCTTGAACTTAAGCTAGTAGCAGGATTGCCAAACAATCTCTTAATTAGCAACTCCCTGCCCCAATAGATGCAATGATAATACTTATCAGTATTATGATTGCAGCACATGAGCCTGCCTTGCTAGCCGGTGCACGGCTCAAGTAAATCTTCTAAAAAGAACTACTACTACACCCTACGAGCATATATTTTTCATGTGTTCCTCCCTTTTCTGGCCGAGAAAAGGAGAGGATGCTTTCTAGGAAATTTTGTTCCGGGGGAGAGGAGCAAGGAAAAAGCGAATGGTACTCACGTCATAATGGCGTGGTGATTACAGGCCTTTTTATTTGCTTCGGCGATTTTTAATTGCAATTTATACCTTTTAGATTGTTCGTGAGATTTATGTGCGATTTTAGCGATATAAATGAAACTGTTATAGTATATATTATAATTAATATATAGATTCCGTTTTGAAAAGACACTCTATTTAAAAGTTAATTATTGTTAAAAAATTCAAAAAATAGTTTTTAAAAGATGAAAAAAAGACAACTCGAGTGCACGTGGGGCCATTTCGGTGGTGGATGAAAGAACCTCGGTGGTGCCATCGTTATCTCCAATTCACATCCACCACGATGTGATCCATCCGTCCGTCCGTCCATCTCAGTGCCCACAAACGCAAAAATATACACACTACACCTCTTCCTCCATTAGCGGTTAAAGGTGTGTAAAGTAATTAAACCAATCACTTTTGTTGCATATTCAGAAAAATTGGGTACACATATACAAACGGTCTATATCTTGATTATTTTGCCTAGTGGCGGATCTAGGAAGTCGATTGTGTTGGGTCAGTCTGGGCAAACTTGCTGAATCAAAGCTCGACAACCTCACGAGCCTCAGATGAACATGCACATGAGGCAATGATGCAACACATACGAATTCAGACAAAAAGAAGAAGAAAAGGAGCGTGAGAAAAAGACGAACACAAGCGAAGTAAAGACAACTTTCTCCCCGGCCAACTTTCGCGAGCACCCTTTCCATCCACCCACCCATCCATCCATAAGGACCGAAAAACGTAACCTGACTAACCCAATACCCGCGCGTCCTGGCCGGGTTGAGCTAGCGCGAGGCCACGGCTTAAGGCCGCGCTCAACGTTCGGCAATGGCTGCCGAACGCCACCGTTGATGTTTTCTTGCACTATTTATTTTTTTGTCTTTATTTATTTATTTATATTGTTCGTGATAGGCTAATATATTTTTTCTATTTTTATTTTTTTAAATTTAATTATGTCAAATAAGTTAATTCAACTATACTAAAAATAAGCCAATTACAGTAAAAAAATTCATGAACCACCACTATTCTTAACACCCTCTAAGCCCAAGGCAACGAATGGATGGGTGGACCGGTGCACATTTTGGCCGGCGCGCGATACTCCTCATGGCATCTCCAAGGGAATTCTTGATAGTAGGTGTTGCTGTACTACTTTTTTTTTTTATATTATTAAGAAATAGCTATAGATATCTAGTTTAGTTGATAGTGTCCATTAGTAGAATCGGTTAATAAATTTTACTAAGCTTCCTCTCTTCCTCTCCCTCCTAATGTTGGATTTTATGCTCAAACAGTGTCTTGCATGAGACACTGCTTCTTTATCTTTTTTTTAATTCTCTCTTCACCTCAGTGTAAATTCTATTTGGTAGACTATTTAATAGTATAGACACTGTTTACGTAAGACCATTGGAAGTACTCTAATGATAAAAATAGTATAAAAAATTAGATAAATAATTTATTATTGAATAGATTATCTATAGTACTATCTTTAGACGAGCGGTTTAAAGGCGTTAAAAGACATGCTATCATATACATACCCTCCGGAGCCAGCCACGACGGCACGGCCGCGCCGCGCGCGGGCGGCAGCCTGCACGGCACACAATCATTTGGTCACGCCCTCGGGCCCCGCGCGCGGCACAAGAAAGGTGGGGAAAAATAACCGCGCGCGCGGGGAGGCGTGGGCCGTGGTTGGCGCCCGCACCTGCCAGAAAGCCGCGCGCGGCACACGCCAGCGCGGACACAATCACGCAGCGCAGCGGCAGCCTCGCCCCCCTGGCCTCGCCTCGCGCGGCTCGGCTCGGCACGGCAGGCGCAGGGTCGAGCTAGGGACGAAACGCGGCTCGCGCCCAGGTGCGCCTTTTGCCTCCCGTTGGTTCGGTTGGATCGCCTAGGACAGCGGCAGCTAGCTTCCGCATGCCTGTGTAGCCTGCCTGCCTAGCAAGCCGTAGTAGTAGGCTCGAGCTCGGCTAGGTCGCGTTGCTTCATGTGATGTCAATGGAGGAGAGGGCTTGCTTCCGCATGCCTGTGTAGCCTGACTAAAAAATCAGGAGTGAGTTAGTTTATTAAGTATAATTAAATATAGAAAATCGAAAACGAAAAAGTATAAGTTTTTTCAAAAAATGAAAAAAAAAAATAAAGAGGGCTTGATCAGAAAACCAAACTAACCAAACGGTGGTGGCGATGCATGCGGTGCAGTGCCACCCTGCTGTTCCCTAGCGCTGGCACACGGGGCCCTTTTTTTTTCCTGTTGACTGCTCGGCAAAAGCGTTGGTCGGCTTTATACTCGGCGCGGTGGGGTCCACGGCCTGGCAGGCACAAACTGCGCCCTGAATCTGAATTGTCGCTACGTGGGCTCTTCTACTGCTACTTCTGAAGTGAGTATCTAAAGGGATGTTTAGAATGACGAAAGTGAGCAGGACCTACCTAAACAATGCGAAGCTATACTTCATTAATTCGGGATTTGACGAGTAGCTCATCTACACGCTTTTTTCGAAAGTGAATCGCACGTATCTGGAAGCAGTATTGTTTGTGTTGTTCGAGTAGTGGGTAGTTGCAAATTACATCTAAGAAAGTGTGTGTAATTCACTTTTTTTTGACAACCCGTCTAGATCCTTATATACAATTCGAGATACTATAAGAATTAGGAATTGTCACAACACTGTGCTATTTCTGATGAACCTATGAGCTTAATGAACAGTATCATCAACGAACCAGAACATGTGTGGGTACGGACAACCAAAATGTGAAACCTACAACACGATATCCAAGCTAGTTGGTTTATGAAATTAACAATAATGACTATTGCTTATACAACCTTTGGAGGGGATAACCTGCAATTTTAGGAACACACTTTCTTTCAAGATAACCCTTTCTAGTTTCTACTGCTGTAGATATTATAATCAACCCAAAGCGAAGCATCAAAAGAGAACCCCAACAACACCAAATCGTAGGCCTGAATCTTGATCCCTGGTGTATGGTACGGGTGACTACTCCGTTGCCACATCCCCGGTGTATGCAAAACAACAGTAACTAGCTTCTAAAAATTGCTTTTCGTCTTTCTACAGTAACTAGCTTGTAAACAGAGTGTTTTTTTAAGATGGAGTCTACAAGTTTATTATAGTACATACTATAACGACTTTATTTATATCGTCCAAAACCTCACACAAGTTTCTGTTACTCCACACTCTCTCTCATAAATTGCCCAAAAACCATCAGCTGAAGATAAAAAGAACATGCTTACTAATAACAACAACAAAAAATACTTTAGAAAGGCAAAGGGCAGGCCCCCTAGCCAAACGCCTAGTTATAAAAAGACTCCACCGTCAGCTATGCCTCCGCCTCCTCCCACTACCTCCAACGTCTCCAGCTCTACCTCTACTCGCCACCTTTGTCTCTATCTTCACCTACATCCACCGCTGTCCCTTCTCCTTTGACCTTGTTGGTGCCTTCTCCATCCGCTTCCCGACATGCTGCCTTCACCTTCACCTCCGCCCTCCTCTTCCCTTATGACTCCGCGCTGCCTACGCCTCTGCTGCCTCCAACCTCTTCTTTTTTATCATCTATTTATTTTTAATATAGATCTATTACTAATGTAGTAATAGACCGTAGCAGTGCAAGACGTTGTAATCCCACACTCGAGGACAATTCATACATTTATTTAACCAAAAGCTTCAGCCAAATTAAACACCGATGCTTCTAACTACTTTTACTTTTAAGTGCTACTATTTTGGAAAGGTCCAAGAGCCAAAGCTCCGGTCATTTCAAAGGCCCCTAAGCCACACTCTGCTGTGCCGTACACGAGCCCCTGGCTTTGCCTGCCTGCACGCTCGCCGTCTCGACCACGACCGTGCTGCGGCGCCAAAAGCACGATAAAAAGCCACCTCCCCGTGGCCACGAGCAGCGAGCTTAAAAGGCGACCCCCCATTTGACCGAGAGCTCGGAAAAAAGAAAGAAGCGGATCGAAACCACCACCACAAAACCAAGAACTCCAAGATCGGGCATCAAGCCATGTGGGAAGGAGGCGTGCACGGGAGCCACGAGGCGGCCGCGCAGCTGCTGCCGTGGCTCGGCCCCGCCACGTTCGCCGAACCGGCCGCGGTGGGGGGCTTCGTCGGCGCCGCGGGCGGGTACGCGTGCGACGTCGACGGCGGGCAAGGCGGGCTGTTTGGGTTCGGGTTCGAGGCGGCGGCGGGGCAGCAGCGCGCGGCGGAGGCCGGGAGCAGTAAGGCGGTGGTGTCGGGTCTGCTGGGGAGTCTGCAGGCGGAGCTGGGTCGGATGACGGCGCGGGAGATCATGGACGCCAAGGCGCTGGCGGCGTCGCGGAGCCACAGCGAGGCCGAGCGCCGGCGGCGGCAGCGCATCAACGGGCACCTCGCCAGGCTCCGCAGCCTCCTCCCCAACCCCACCAAGGTGATACGATACATCGATCATCACATACATATATACGCACGAGCATGCAGCTTCTCGATTGATTCTCCGCTGCTAATTACAAACGACGCATCAAACTAATACACCCATGTGCCATTTTTGTGATCTCTATATCCATCTCGATCGATCTTATAGTCGCTGTTTTGTCTTTCGATCTCGTCGTTGCAAAACACCAACTTGAGTGCTTGATTTAGTGCGTGTTTGTGTTCATGGTGGAAATAACTAGCTAGGTGCAACTAATTAAAGTGATAAAGAAGTTAAAGATCCATAATGGAACAGTCACGGTCGATGAGCCTACCGTGATCACAGTGTGCAAGAGCACAGTGGAACAAGAATCATGGCTAGTTCTGTGATCGATGCAACCTATATGTAGTTATGTACTTAGATTGACTAGGTCTTTCAAGAAGGCAAACAACGGTAGCTAGTTTCGACCGATTTCACTCATGCAGTAGCAAGATATAGCTTTGCCAAAAGTTGCAGTTTGCATCATGCCATGCTTGGAATTAAGCGACTTCCAAAGATCTAGTACTAATTAATTATGCTTGAGTTCTCCTTAACTAATGACAAGGACTGTGAGCTACTACTAGGATCAGTATTTCATTTGAGAGATAGGATTAAAAGTGCGTAGTAGTGGCATCTGGATATATATATGAGCATATAGTTGCAAGGATAAATACCATAATTAACAAAGTGGTGGGCATCATTAGTGGCAATGAGGGGCAGTAATCTTTCATACGGCCGGGAAACCAGTGCTGCTGCTTGGAGAACAGAAGAAAATAGAGAAAGATTGCACCCCTGTGCGACAAGAACGCACTATATGTTGTGTCAGAACTCAGTATGATACCCACCTAGCGTGTTAAAGCTCAAAAAGACATGAGCATGCAGAGAAAAGCTGCACCGCAACCGCAATTCTTGTAAGCTTTTTCTCCACGCTCACACTAGCTTGATCATTTTACTAGTGCGACCGTGTGAGTAGTGCTAGTCCATCCTATTCAAGCCTCTAGATGTTCGTGCAGATTGTTCAGGTTAATTGTAATTGTATGTGTTTGATGTGGCGTGTAGACGGACAAGGCGTCGTTGCTGGCCGAGGTGATCGAGCACGTGAAGGAGCTGAAGCGGCAGACGTCGGCGATGATGGTGGCGGCCGCCGTCGCGGGCGACGACGACGACCATGCCGGGCCGGCCAAGATGCTGCCGACGGAGGCCGACGAGCTGGCGGTGGACGCGGCGGCCGATGGGGAGGGGCGGCTCGTTGTGCAGGCGTCGCTGTGCTGCGAGGACCGCCCAGACCTCATCCCGGACATCGTCCGGGCCCTCGCCGCGCTCCGGCTGCGCGCGCGCCGGGCCGAGATCACCACGCTCGGCGGGCGCGTCCGGAGCGTGCTCCTCATCACCGCGGACCAGGGAGCAGCGGAGGGCGACGGACATCTGAACGGCGACGACATCGACGACGAGTGCGCCGCCTCGCACCGGAGGCACGAGTGCATCGCGTCGGTCCAGGAGGCGCTGCGCGGCGTCATGGACCGCAGGGCGGCGAGCAGCGACACGTCGTCGTCCGGCGGCGGCGGGAGCATCAAGAGGCAGCGCATGAACTACGGCGCGCTGGAGCAGTTCTCGGTGTAGTCTAGTACGTGCCGGCATTAGCTAAGAGCGCGAAATCATATGCAAACATCGCGCACAGTTACAAGCTCTAGCCATTTCAAGCTTTTGGGTGTGTGGCTCTTTGGGTATAATGGTGTGCATGACGGAGAAAGAAATCTTGAAGGTGCAAGAGGGAGAGTTTATGTGTCCCTTATGTTCTTGCGCATGCATGGTATGCAATTGCATGTGTTCGGAAAGGGGAGGAGAGCTGTGTGTTTAGTTTGTCTTCTTTCATATGGAAGGAGGATATGGGTAATGCGTGTACAAATGAACTATCTTTGGGGTATAATGGAAGATGGATGCATGGTCTTTTCCCTTTTAATTAAGTCATATATATTGCATGTTAAACGGTTCTTGGTTCAATTGTTTTTTTGTATCATATGTTTGTTTGCAGTAGGGGTAGATATTGAGCTAGGTTCTTATGTCTTATCAGTTTTTTAAAATCAATATAGTTAGATTAATTTTTTATTAATAGTTTAAAAGTATTTTTAAAATTGATCTAATGTGTCGAGTTAAGGTAAAATAAAACTTAATTTTATTTAAATTAATTTATTTAATATTTAATTAATAAGTGTAATTAAAACGCTTTTGAACTAGGCCAATAACGCTTGTAACGATTCCCCTCCACGTAGATTGCATACTTAACTATATCAACATCGAGAATGTTCGGCTTTCTGCTCCCTACTGACTTGGGAACTGAGCCGATCCTGGGCTCTAGTAATAGCAAGGTGGCTGTACTAGCCAACCAGGTCTAAATCTTCCCTTGTATTACGTTGTGTGAACAGGAATAGGTCTTATCCTCTCCACACCAAATTTTTTATATTGTTTAGGAATTTGGTGAGTCTGATATGTTTTGACAACACTGTTTGGAACTTGGCTAGGTTTGCATCTTCCGTTGTGTTACGGCTGTGCTCGGTTGAGTTTTTGGTTTTTTTTTGTTGAGTTATTTTATATTATAGCAGTTGATAGTTTTTTAGAGTAATTAAATTTAAAAATAAAAAATAGAAATAGAAAAAAGAGCAAATTATCCCATTATAATATTTTTGTTAGTTACCTTAATTAATCCTATGTTTTCGTTCGCTGTAAATCTGAATATCTTGTCTCCTTAATCCTGGATGTTCTTTAGACACGGGGACAAAACTAGAAGCCCAAGGACAAAACTGCTCGCAGCCAAGTCGGCCGTCAGCCCCTGACAAGACGCAGAGCCCGGCGGCGCGTGGAGTGCGCAGGACCATAGGCGTACCACGCTACGTACGTACGTACGTACGCGCCCACGCTTCCGCAGATCACCGCTCCCCAGCTACGTACCTCCGCTGTGGCTAATGCGCGTTACACTACAGGTCCTTGTGTGAACAAAAAGGTCAAAAAAGGAAGGCAAAAGAGGATGATACACACGTCGTGGTGTCGAAACAACGCTGGTGGCTGTCGCCGTCGATCGATCTCGAGCCGTCGTCGTTTGCGCAACACCATGGTGGCACGATAACGTGGCAGCCTCAGAGAAAACGACGGGCATAGCATGGCTCGAATCTCGATACGTCCGCTTGCTTACAAGTAGGTCAAGATGTTTGTACGTACGTCAGTGCATCGCGCTCTGCAATACGGGCAGATCTGGCTGTCCGCGTCACGAGGGAATGTCGTGCGACTCTGACAAGGACGCGTGCGAATGCGCGCGCCTGTAGCAATCATCTGGGCTTGCTGTGGACTTTCCGTCCGGCCATGGTCCGGGAGCGCGGTTTCCACACTTTACAGGCTACGAAGCCATGGCTCGGGCCGGGTCGCTGCCAGCGCGCGCGGCGTTGTGGACCTGAAATTCCCTGCGCAAGGCGGGCCGAAGCGGCGGCCGACCAGCCTACTGATGTACAAAACCCGGTCATGCCCAGATGGACGCCGCGGCATAGATCCCGATTCCGCATAGGCCCGTTAGATACGACCCATTTAGTATCAGTCTGAATAGACTGTACTATGCTAGCCTATGGGCTGAGGCGGCAGCTTAGGCACAACCTAGAGGGGCTGGTCCGTTTGGTTCAAAAATTTTCAAAAAAAGTAATAGTTCAAAAAATATAGAATTTAAAAAAAACACAATAGAGTGTACAAATTGTAGAAAAAACATAATAAATTGTAGAGATAGTATAAAAAGGCATAGTAAATTATAGAAATATAATAACGAGCTCCATTAATGTTAAAATAGCTACCTTGTTAAAAACTTTTTTAAGTAAAAACTCAGCTTGATAAAACCATGACAAAGAAAAAAAGAGTATAGCCTGTAACTTAGTATTACAAGTAAAAAAATAAAAAAAAAGTATAATGTATACATGGATATTCTAAGTGTCGGTGCCGTCCTTGTCGCCACTGCCATCTAGATAGAGGCTATTGAATATGTGGTCTAACTCTGTTTTCACTACGCAGTATTAAGCTCGTGCATCAGTTTGTTTCCAGTATTTCAATGTGAGAAGTACTTACACCATCTCACTCGTGAGTTTTATTCTTATCTCCTCCAATATTCTTCTAGAAAGACTGAAAGCAAACTCAGAAGAAACCGTCGAGATAGGAACGGTTAATACATCCCGTGTTAATATAGATAGCACCGGATATGTTAGTTTGTGCTTGCGTCACCAGTCCAGAATGTTGAAATTCTTTGTAAGATGAGGCATGAGATCGCTGTCCAGAAAAACTGATAGTTCCTCGCAGGCCTTAGTATGGACACTGCAAAATTTTCGTGTTCTTGGCTGAATTCTTTTTCAGTTTCAATCGACCTATGGTTGTACTGTCTACAATAACTATATTTTCAGTTTCAATCGACCTATGATTGTACCATTTCGGGATTAGGGGCGCCGTACATCCCACAACAGTCCAGGAGTTCCGTTGTGGATAGAAGTAGTACTAAGCCTGCTTACGGACATTTGAGAATGGTTAGTTTGACAGAAATAAGACCTAGGGGTCCGTTTTAACACTTGTATGGGTGTCCAAGCCAAAAATACACTTACAATTAGAAGAACCGAAAAGAACACCCACAGGAACGCCTGGGTGCGGTCGTAACCCTAACACGAATACTTGCAATGCGCTTGCTTCTTCTTGTATCTGAATGGGTGGAATTATAGCAAGTGTGAATACAACCAACTGTACTCAGCAAGTCACAATGGTAAATCTCAATTTACTACATGCACGGAATTCCAAAGGAAGGGAGTATACTAGTTTATTAATTTATGTGGATGCAGTTTTATTTGTAAACAGTTTAAAACAATAAACTCCATTATACTACTTAAGGAAATAGGGGTCTCAAAATATTTCTTGTTTACTTTACACAGATTAAAATACCAGAAAAACTACTTATGCCTCGCTACTAGAATCACCCATCAAACACGGCTCCATTAACCGGGAGCACTGCGTATTCGAATACCATTTAATTTCACTCTGCAGAGTTGCTCAGCTTTACCCACAAGATTTCTCAATTACTACTGTCAAAACACGCTCAGCTAACGTGCGATTGAATTGAGAAAACCAGATCTTTTGCTGCTCAATTTAATGTATAGACCCTACCCGATAGGTTTTGACCCTTCACTACACTGGGTATTCACGGGCCAATTCGGAAAGCATACGATCGAACAAGCTGCGGTCGACCGCCCAAGTTTCGTGAAGACCTACCGTTGTGTGTGTACAACGAGTTACGTACTACCTCGATAACTCGTCCATACCACACCCTGTACTCCTGTAGGAGTTCAATTAAATTGAGCAGTTGCTGGACCAGGATTGACAGTCCAATACTTGTGGTTGGGCGGTTACTGTGCTCTATGCTCAGTATAAGGGTCTAGTCCTTATAATTTCTCCCGAGACTGCCAACCACGACAAGGTCCCGTCCAATACTTGTACCGACACCTGTCTGCTGCATCCTCCACCCTAGGGTAGGGTTGTGGACTCGTCCACTACAGGGCACTCCACTGCTTCCGCCCTACCCTAGCACATTTTAAAATGATTTTATCGGTGAACTACCAAGTTCTTGATAGCTCGTTAGTTTATGTGAGTTAAATGTAATGGTCATGTATGCTTTAATTTAGTAATCCTAAAGTTTGTCGAGGTGAATGTAGCCTTAAGGTAAAGTGGGGCATTTATCGGTGGTAGGACATAACTACATGTAACAAATTATTCTACACACCTATTGTAAACAAATAATTTGAGCAATTAATATTAATGTAAATAGCATAAATAAATAGTATGGAATTTATGGGTTCAACATGCTCAAAAACTTGTAACTTGCCTTGCGAATCCGAAACCTCGACGATCTCGTAGCACTCAGCAGTCTGCTTGGAACCTCGGACCGTCGCCTTGGACTCTCTCGCACTAACGCAAAAACACACAAAATAAATCAACCCGCTTGCAGCTAAACAAGCTAGGAAAAGAAAATAAAAGAAATAACTATGAAAAATAAAAAGAAATAAATGCAAGAATATTCAAATGGCTTGGTTTTGAATTTTTGACAGTGGAGTTAGGGCTGAAGGACATCGGAACTGGAATCGGAGCGACGAAACGAATCAAACGAGATATAACTCAAATAAATCGGTTCTAGAAAATAGCAAAGAGGCACTGTTCATGCTACAGTACTGAGCTCGGCCCATGGCGGCGCGTGGGAAGCCGCACTCGCGGGGTTCAAACGCAGGCGGGCTGTCGGGCGTAGCCCACCTGGTGCGCGCGCAACGCTGCATGGCCTGGGAATGGGAGGCCTTAGACGGCGGCCGTCGAATCGAGCGAAAAGGGGGAGGATGCGGCCACGTCGCCTCAATTCCGAATCGGTACGCGTGGAGCGGCTCGATTGAAACGGCGTCGTTGGATTTGCGTCGACGCCTCAGATGGAGTGAAGCCGACGACCGAGGTCGTCTTCTTCCTCTAGACAGCCGCGAAGGGGGAAAAGAGCAGGGCTCTGCCCCTTACTGCAATTCGTCTGAGGTAGAGGGTCAGTGTGGCCATGACTGAACTCGAGAGGTGTAGAGGGGTGAGGAGAACTCAATTGGGCGCTCAAACCGAGGTGGGACCTCAAGGTGGCCGTCGCCGGAGAGGAAGAAGGAAGTGGAGGTGGTGGTGGTTCAGGGAGAGTCTAGAAATGCTCATGCAAAATGGGCTGTGGTTTCACCATCTACAGAGGGAGGGGATCACGAGGGAGGCACTATTTCAGCTCAAGGAGGGTCCAGCCGAGCTGTCCACGGGGAGGTAGCGGTGGCCGGAGGGGTGAGCATGGTGACAGTCCAGTAGGGGTGTCTTCATTTGAAATTTAGCTCGGCTCCGCACAAGAGACAGTGAGGTGGTGCTCTAGCCAAAGTTAATCGGGTTTTTACCCAATGAAGTGGGAGATTGGGCTTGTGCCTCACCGGGACTAGGGGATGGTGGTGGCGGCGCTAGAGGAGGGGAGGCTTCAATCGGTTGCAGGAGGGTGGAGAGGGGAGTGGTGCGGAGCTGCCTGAGGGAGCAATTTGGTTTTTATGGCCGTGGAAGGCGCAGGGAGTTGGAGGAAATGCATGGGCGCCGCTGACGTGCTGAGGAGGAGGACGAGGGGACCTCACCGGAAGGTAAGGGTGGCCATGCCGATTGGCGATCAACTTCTGCAGGGGTTGGTAGGGAAAGGATGGCGCAGGGATGGGCGAGGACGTGCGAGTAGGCGGAGGAGTGCATCGTACGGGGAGGCGGTGCTGTGACTGATGGGCACGAGGGAGCAGCGGAGTAGTTGGGGTCAGGGATGGGGGAGGGCGAGGGCCATCGGGCAGGTGATGACGTAGGCGAGGAGATGGGGTAGACAAGTCGGCACGGGCGCATGGCGCGACCGGGGGGCGAAATGACAGAGCAAGGAGGAGAGAGGCGGAAATCGGGCGGCCGCCAACGGAAGGGAGGAGGCGGGAGACCAAGGAGGGAGAGAGAGCGCGAATCTCAAAGCAATATCGAGGGTTGGGATTTGGCTGGAGGAAAACAAACAAAATCCAAGAAAAATTCAAATTTTACTTTTGAAGTTTTTAGGTTGTTTCAGAGTCACCCCTAATCCACCATATCCCTAATCCACCATATGAATTTCAGCAAATCTTGGCCACTGATTGTTTTCTATGGATTGGATCAAACCGACGTCACCCTTTCTTCTCCCCCTACCCCTAATCCCCTCCTTTCGTATCCCAGCTCCCAAGCGCACAGTCCTCTCAAGATAAAGAAAGAACTCCCAAGCTGAAGGGGCTCGAAACTAATATTTCCGGCCACCGGCCACTTCACCAATTCACGTCCTGCATTTGATTAGAGAAGAAAGATCACCAGAAAACTTGGATATTTCATTCTTGCAAGGAACACTGCTTCGATTAGAGAAGCACCACACAGCTCCAGACCTCCGGCCTCCAAAGACACCCATCTTCTACCAACAACTCGTCTTGGTTTTCTGCCATCGGGTCTCGCTTCCAATGGTGCCCGTCCTCACTTCCGGGCAACGTCTCGCCGCTCACCAGTTCGCCACTCGTCGTGCCTGTTGCCACAGCTAGGCACTGCCTCTCGGCGATACCACCACCATGCTATGCGCCGTCGTCACTGCCTTCTAATGATGCTTACTAATGCTAATACGGTGCAAGTCGTCCGAGTCTTGAGGTGCACAAGATGCAGCAAAGATTTCGGCTGCTTCAGATCCAAATGGGCAGAGAAGTTGTAACATGGGGGGTAAGAAAGGGATTTTGGGCAGGGGAAGAAGAAATGGTAACGTGGGTTGATCCGGTCCATACAAGACAAGAAACGGCCAAGATCTGTTGAAATCCACTCGGTGGATTTAGGGGGTGATGTTTCGGTTTTTTTCGGTTTCAGCTTCTAACTTCATCTTTTTTTACTATTCACTACACTATCCGCTAACTCATTTCTGATGTTTTTTTCAGCCATTCTGATATTTTTCAACCAAAAGTCAAAAACCATCGCTATTCCGATCACCCCCTTAGGGACAACTCCAGGGGATCCGCGCCGCTCGTTTGTTGGGTCAGATTCAGTAATCTTCCTGCATTCCCGTTGATATTTTCTTTGAATCTTCTTCTCTTAATCATTTTCGCAGGTTTTTAATTAAGGGTCAATTAAGGTTGTGGAATATGCATATCTTAGGTTACCCTTATTTCTCTTTAAAATTTTCGGATGCCACATGATCCATGTTTCAGAACTTTCCATTCTATTTCGTACGTCTGCCTGCAGAGGAGCTAGTAACTAGAGCTCATTGTCAACAATGATTTGTGCCAATAAACTGCGACGATACCATGACAGCAGTGTAAGATCTTTTGATGCCCATAATCCTATGTTTCGGTTAGTCAGCTGGATATCTTATTATCTTGTCTCCTTAATTTTGGATGCTGTTTGGACTGGAGTTAAGACATGGGGACAGAACTAGAAGACAAAGGACAAAACTGCTCGTAGTCGTAGCCTAGTTGGCCGTTGCAGGGTAGGGCGGGCAGGCCCCCGACAACATGCGCGCATGAACTGACCAGTGACCATAGGTGCACCGCGCTACGAGCGTCCCACTCCCACAGATCACCCTATAAGCGGTCAAATTATTGTTAACTTATAATTTTTACTGTAGTTAAATTAATTTATTTGATATAATTAAATTTAAAAAAATTTTAAATAGAAAAAATATATTAACCTATCACGGATAATATAAAGAAATACGAAAAAAGGAAATAAAAAACCTAAAAAACCTAAAAAAATAAATTATTAAATAGTGAAAAAAATAGAAGTTATAAACAAAATTTGATTTTAAACTATTTTGAACGATGCCTAAACCACCTCCGTTGCTGCTAATACATGTCACAGGTCCTTGGGTGAACAACAAGGTCAAAAGGAAGGCAAAGAAGATACACGCATCATGGTGTCGAGCAATTGGTGGTTGTTGCAGTCGATCGATCTCGAGGAGACGTCGTTTGCGCGGCACCATGGTGGCACAGCAGCATGGCAACCTCAGAAAACGACGTTCATAGCATATCTTTCAATCTCGATGCGTCCGCTTGCTTACGAGTCAAGATGTTTTTACGTCAGTACATCCCACTCTGCACTAGCGGTAGATCTGGTGGGGCCGTCCAGGGAGAATGTCTTTTCTTTTTTTTTTAAAAAAAAAGTCCTCTATTTTATATTAATAACTGTAGATAAGTACATGAGTACCCATGTTTTTATTGAAGGTTTTATATAAAAACATGTCATCATCAACTCTTTGAATCGATGAACATGTTAGATTTTTTTAGATCTGTTCTTTTCAATTTCTTAAAACAACTTTTACTTTTGTTACAGTATCTAACTTTCAAACGGAGTATTTTTTTAAGACGGAGTCTACAAGTTAATTATAGTACACGTTAAAAGCTTAACATCTATACCATTCAAAATCGTAAGCAAATATCTCTCTCTAATCTCGTGTAAATAGCTAAAATTCTCAAAATCCAAAAGCCGCACCAAAAAGCGACCCTTTATCTTCTCATTATAGACTATGGGCTGTTCTTTAAAATTCAAAATTTTGGTGCATTTGCAGAGATTGTGAAAGAGAGATACTCACTGTGAAAAATCCTTAAAAAAACTCCGCATCCAAAAAGAATAGACCCTTTATCTTCTCATTATAGACTATGTATGTTGCAATGGTGTTATGATTGCTACCGATCATAGTAGTGAAAAATAGATTGTTGATAAGCTCTATTGATATGTAATACCAACGTCTTGATAGCAGTGTTATTTGTCGAAAGAAAATCAGAGGGGATTTATTTATTCCTTCTGGTCCAGGTCCAGGAGCGCGGCTTCCACTTTTTCCAGACACGGCTCGGGTGTTTCCGTGCGCATGCTGCACCATGGGCCGGCATTCACCTGCGCTCGACGGGCCGAAGGAAGCGGCAACCAACCAGCCGCCGCACGTAGAAAACTTGGCGCCTCGCGCGGCGTGCTTTCGTGGCCGCGCGCGGAGAAGGGTAGGCCGGTGTAGGGTGGGCTCCGGTTCCGGTTTCGGTTTGGGTGATCGGCCCATGGTAACGTCCGTCGACGTCACCGGTGCGTCCTGAATGCGATGGCATGGCATTGGTGGCTGCAGTTACAGGTGCTGCGAAGACGTGCGCGCGGCAGGTGGAGCAGGACCGTCACGTCACGGCCTCGGCCGCAGCCAGGCGGCCTGATTTCAAATGTTGGAGATTACTGGCGTAACACTGTACGCAGGCGCGAGAAATGGCTGGCAGTGTGGCTAGTGTCCTAGATAGCTTTAAATAGTATTGCAGAAGACTGACTAATAAATGATTTACACTACAGTGCACATATCTAGTCGGTTGGGGACTCGATTAAAATAACTACACTGGGACAAGGTTATACCTGAATATTCGGATGCGATCATGTAAGCATGAACTGGGGGCGAGGGAAAACCAATATTGTGGAAGAATTTTAGCACTGTTTGGTATTTTTTTAGAGTTTTTTTATTGTAGCTGTGGTAAATTTTTTAACGTAATTAATTTTTTTAAAAAATGGTTCTCACATCACGAACAATACAAAAGGAATATGAGAAAAAACAAAAACTCAAAAGTTAGAAAAGACGAAATTAAAAAGCTATAAACTAAAAACCTAACGTATAAGCCAACTTCGCAGCCCAAACCTACCGCTTAGCTTTTGAAATTACCTAGGCCAAAGTCCTGTGTAATTGCACAGCTCCATATATACTAACAAAAACATAATCTATGTAGGGGGTTTTCTACAAAAGTGTTTAAGTGGGATGAGTTCCCACTCACCTCCACTTTTCTTGATCCGAGCCACACAATTTAGATCGGATGGTCCACATCTTTATTTGCACCTTTGCACTGAAATACCCTTTTGCACTAGATATGCCCTCTATATATATATATATACTTTTAATATTATAAATATAGTTATAATTGTTGGGCCTTTTTTAGTTTACCTCATTTCCAGGTAAAGGAAGAAAAATGCCCATAGGGCCCACATGTAAGTGATGGAAGAGAAGAGATTGGAGGGAGGCGTTCAGCTGATCAGTTTCGTTGGATCTGGCTAACACATTCACCTTATCTTCTCTCCTCCTTCTTGGGTGTTTTTCTTCCAAATTTTCCGCTCTCATGCGCCACCGAATCCTAGACGATTGGTTCAGTTCCTTCGGCCATAAAGCAGAGATGGGGAAGGGAGCTCAGGGTAGAGAGAAATGAAGGAAACCATCAAATCCAAAACTTCGGCCGCCGATCTAGTTTTGGGAGAGCTCAACGACGTCGTGCTTGCATGGCCGCTGGGTTGTGGTTTTCTTGTGCTCTCTGTTCTCAGATCTCCTCTTTGGACTGCGTACTTAACACAGTGGTTCTCAATCTTCTTGGCTCGGTTGTGGCCGTGAGCAGTGCGACGAGGTTTTGATCTTTCTGAGGCTTTGTACAACAATGTCTTGTACTTCGGCTTCTTGATCTAGTGAGTACCAAATTGAGAAGTAGGGTGTATCTCCGATTGCCTCTTCGATGATTCTCTAGTATTCGTCGGTGATTGGTTTTCTGAGACATCATCTCCGACGAGCCTAGCCCCTTTTTTGGCCATCTCGGTGGCTTTGATTGCTATCGCACCGTGAGCTTTACTTTATCCTTCTTTTGTATCTATTATGTATTTGTTAACCGTGCTAGTTTGTATCTGTTCTTATATGAAATTTGTGAAAACACTAGCACTGGGAGGACACATACATGGTAGATTGTGGGTTTTAATGAATGCTCGATGAGGAAAACTTGTCAAATTGATATCATAGTGATAAACTAGATTGATTCTACTAGTGTGATTTCTCATATGCTAGAGAGTTATCTCTATTGTGTATAATCTACTGCTTGGTCATTTACTTATGCTATATTCTTGGACTAGTACTTCCTATTGCAATTGTTAGTTTTGCCGAATATACGCTTATGTTGTTGATTTTGTAATTGTCGAAAATTCTTGTTGAATCTACAGTAGCTGTACTTTGTTGCTAGCTCTGTTATATGCCAAAATATGTCTATTCTGCTTGCTCTTGACTTTGGTACTACACCAAGGTAATTTTTGTTTAGACTAGCAGAATCTTTGAAGGTTTTGTCATTGTCATCATGAAAATCGACAAAAGTGGTAGAAGGCCAAGTCTCTTTAACTTGTGCAACTTCTCCTGAGAGCAATGCATCAACTATTAAATTTGTGCATTATGCAAATTTTATATGCTCGCATGTGTGTTTTATTGAATATATTGCAATATGTTAATGTTCTGAATTGTATATTTGTTTCGAGAGATAATACATGTTCTTTCATATCATTTTTATATTGCCATTTTCACACACACACACACACACACACACACACACACACACACACACACACACACACACACATATTCTTATGCTTAGTTATAATTGGAATTAAATTGAAAATATTGTTAAAACCGCCTAATTTCCAATAATAATAGCTATGTAACTCTGGTTTCTATATATATGATTAATCTATATATTGGCGAAATAATTTTATTTTAGTTTCTGATTAATGTGATATTGTTTTAAAGATCATTATCGTGAGAATTTCTTGCTTGAGGATATATCCAGCTAGTGAAAATCGTCATCTTTTTAAAAATTGAATCATTTTAGTTTAACCACCAAATTTACGTGAATAATTCCCAAATTTGTCAGGGTACTTCTTAGTTTAGCAAACATCTATTTATTAAAATATCATGTTCACACTACTTTTCAATTGAGTGTAATCATGCCAGACCTGTATTGCGCAGGCCTTTTGCGTGTTGCCCTCGCGACAATATATCTATAATATTATGAAGAAGCTTCTATATTCGCTCTTAGAGGATAGAAAATTTTACGTTAATTTAAGAAAAGAGAAAATTTTAGACTGTTTATTTTGGTAGGCCCACACTATTATCATGCAGATTAATTAGATATATATTAAAGCTGTTACAATTATGTAAGAAATAAACATGTATATTTGAAGCAATACAAATCTATTTTCAAATACATTTTCGGATGTACACTGTGGCACAACACACTCAAATGTTGCAGGTGTTTGAGTGACTCTTTCATTGTTGCACAAGGTTTATTTTTGCTGCAATAGTTTCTTACATTTGTTGTACTAATGGTTCTTATTCGTTGCACATGTTGTCTGCATTTTGTGTTTTGTTGCATCGGAGCCGGTGATTTAATTTATTTTAATCTTAACTATTTTTTGCACGTCATGGATTTTTTTTGTGCCGGAGCCAACAACCAAAATTGATATCTTATAAGTGAGATCTGACGGTCGTCAAGATGCGAACTATTGTTTTGCTCGTTCCGGACGATCTGGACGCTAGTCCATCCCTTAATTCTAGGTCTCAACAAACCGTCATATCAACTTAAGGTAACGTTTGAAATGATCGATGGCTTATAGCTTTTTTATTATGATTAGTTGATTTTTTTACTGTAACGAAGTTGATTTATTTGATATAATTAAATTAAAAATTAAAAATAGAAAAATATGTTAGTTTATCATAGATAATATAAAAGAATACGAAAAAAATATAAAAAAACCAAAAATAAATAAAAACAGAAAAAATAAATAAAAAATAAACAGTAAAAAAAGTAAAAAGCTGATGTCAAATGCCGGCTTCCGAGAAGTTGAGCGTGGCCTAAGTGCCCAATCATTTTAGCTAGAATTACCGGTCAAAGGGAGGTGAATTTTGTGCAGCTACGAACACGGAGCAACAAACCTAATGCAGTAATGAAGCTTCCTAAAAAAACAAACTAGTGAAATGAAGCGTACATATTGGTCATCTTTAGTTTTTTTCTCGAGGTCTCAGATTGGTCAGCTACCACCTATCAAAATCGTGGGTAGATCGAAGAAGCTGACATGCATTGTTGGCAGGGAAGTGCAGAAGATCGATCGATCGACGAGCCCAAAACACGGGGTCGTCCGGCCGGGCCTACGCACGTCGTGGTGTTTTTAATTAGCTAGCTAGGGTTGCTCCGCAGCTGTTATTTAGGGCGACGAGACAACAATCCTGGTAACATACCTTATGCATTTAAGTTTGACATATATTTATATAATATATCTTAACTGAAAAAATTATAAAAAGTTTTAAAAGTTTCTATGTATACTTCTAAACTTACTTTAACTATGCATAAAATTTCAACTTCAGATTCATTATATATTAGAGGTAACAAGAAAGAGAAACATATGACAAAAGTTCAAATTTGTCCAAATTTTCTCTTTTTTACTGCACTTAATATAGGATGAATTTGAACTTAAAATTTTATACCCAGGTCGAGTAAATTTAGAAGTATGTACAAAACTTTTCTCACAATTTTTGTAACTTTTTTAGTTAGAATGTACCGTAAGTACACCTTTGAGTACATACCCTTCCCTAGATCCTTGATCTCAATCGATTGGCCGTACGCCGTGGTCAGCGGGAGATCTGGCTTTCCATTGTTCAGTTCATCTCTCCACCCCGCAGCAAATAAAGAACACAAAGCACGGTTAATTAGTAGCTATGCTTAATTACCCACGGGCCACGGTTTCAACCCATACATGCATTAAGGAAAACCAAACAGTTACTCAAATTAAGCACCTTGCCATTTCTTCTCGGCAGGAAATCCACTATAGCGAGGCTAGCTTTGCACAGAGAGAGAGAGAGAGAGAGAGAGAGAGAGAGTTCATGATCGAATGAATTATTTGAGTGCGTGTTACCACGTACTATTCAGGTGAATGGCCGCAAAACTACAGTAGCGCGAATGGCACGATGTGCTGGCACAGTAGCGCAGGGCGAAGCCCATACGTTTGCATGCTTCCATGATCGGTGTGTCTCAGTGACACGGACACGCGCATAAACAATTTCATCAGAGGGAGCTAGCGATCGATCTGCGCGGCAAGTGCAGTACTCTGGCCGCAACCCAATCAAATAAAGAAAAAGCTACTATTGATCGATCTCATATTGTAAATTTGTAATAGCCCAATAGGAGTAGTGTACAGCGGCGTGCATGCAGTATATATGTACCATGTACGTACGCGTGCACGTACTGCAGGCAAATGTCTGGACAGCATGCATGTAAACTCAAGTATGTACATGCTATTAGAGCCGTTTATATTGGCTTTTTTACCGATGATTTTGGTTTTAACTGATTCATAGTAATAGCCTCTAGAGAGACACTGAGGTGTGATTTTCTACTACAATTGATTAGTAGATCTCAGTTTAAAAAGATAGTCCGTTTAAAAGTTAAGTACTATAAAAAACTTACTATAGAAAAATAACTTTTAAAAACTAATAAGAAGAGATTAATTAATTCCTCGATGCCACTATTCTAATGGCCGATGGTTCTCCTCTTAAAACAACTGCTAGCTCTAGAGAGCAGGCTCCATATATACCCTGCTCGA
Organism: Melocanna baccifera; assembly: GCA_036346265.1. Classification (NCBI taxonomy): domain Eukaryota; kingdom Viridiplantae; phylum Streptophyta; class Magnoliopsida; order Poales; family Poaceae; genus Melocanna; species Melocanna baccifera. The sequence continues at coordinate 18,127,135 of CM070700.1, read as the reverse complement.
TCTGCATGCTCCTCCATCTGTCATATCTCTATACATGCATGCAGATCGATGGAGGTTTGCTTCAAGTACGTGCTCTTCAGTCTCCATATACCTCACGTTCAAACAAGCAGTCGAGCACACACGCAAGTATGTGGTTAATCTGTCAACTTTCCAAATATGTACGATACGTCTCGCGTGTTCTATGTACACTAAAAAAAATCCCCTCCCCCCGCCCTGTTGATCTCCTGCATGAGATACTTTGCCTGCACTGTTGATTCTTTTCCTCCCTCCTTGAACATATGATTAAGAGGGCAAGTAATTCAGCATAAGATAAATATGTACAGGTCTTCTATGTCTTCACATGTATGGAGTCCTTATTTGCATACATACTACATATTTTTATATTTCTTGTTTGTTACAGTAGCTCTAGTCCCTGTCCATCTGCTTCCGTTGTAGGAATTCTAATTAAGGTGAAGAACTGAAAAATGAAGACTATCTAGAAAGTGAACCTTGTTACCTGTACAAAAGATACCAGTACTAGTAACTAATCTACGAGGTACACACACACATTCATCGTAGTAACATATAGGGTATTGATACTATGCATACATACTGAGCGAGATTTTATATGGAAGGCTTCACTCCACTTCCTTCTCTCACTCTCTCCTCATTCTCTCCCTTCCCTCACTCTCTTCATCTCTTGCACGAACGCGACCTCATGTGGCGAGATCCAGCCGCCGCCATCGACTTCCTCTTCGGACGTGGCGCCACCAGATCCGGCCACCACCATTGACTTCCTCTTCAGAGATAGGTGTTTGTTAATGCAATATTTTATTTTTATCCGTACAAAAATCAGTATCAATCAGTGCAACATCAAGATTTTTGTAAAAATATTTTGTTGCATATGGTGGTTAAATTGGTTGAGCATACTATCTACGAATGTTGCATCTCCCATCGTTCTTTTTTTTTGTTGCATACATGAGTGAGCAATATTGCATACATGGCCTTAAAATGTTTCGGCCGAGCGTACGGAGTTAGTGTCTGGATCAGATGTTTATGCGCTAGCAAATCCCAATATATACGTCATGCTCAAGGAGGTAGAAGCATCTATATATCCTCCCCAATTCACATGAACGTGTTACAGTATATATACATGTGTCTAGAAATAGATTTCATAATTTCTCCTTTTGTTTGCCATGATCCAAGTATACAATTGTCAAAGCTATGCTTATATATTAAGCAAGACAGCTTCTCTTCAACTTTTCCATGATATATTCTGGTTATATATTTCCATGATTATGAATTAAGAAAGGCACATATCGCACACGCAGAGCCTTTTCTCTAGCTTTGCAAACTTATTTAGGACCTGGGAATCAATAAATTATATTCCTTTTTTCAGTTTTCTTTGCAAACTTGACATTTTTAGCTGGGATTAATGGTACATATACTGGGCAGTTAGTCGAGGTTCGTTAGTCATGCTCCTGTAATCATGTATGACGATTTTTAGTCAAACAGGAGGATTTAGCTCCACTATATAGAAAAAGATTTTAAGATATAGAATAGCATTATCATTGTCAATTACCTAGAGAGTTAATTTGACTTGGCAAAGTCAACTGTAGATTAAGTGATCTTCGAATTCTCGAATTGTATTAATTGCAGACAGTGAATGAACAAGATGGCCTGATCCCAACTACACGATTTTCATTCTCACCATTTTGCATCCTATACTGTGCATACATTTATGGTGCATAATATATTTCAAAATTTAATTACATATAATCAGGGAAAATTGTATCGGATCAAAAATTTTATTGAAGGTCAATGATATGACCGGTAACGGCCAGTTATCGAAAATTTTGGGATTTTTCAACAGAAAATTTTGAATTGAAATTTGAAATATTGATTTTTTTATTTTTAGATGAATTTTACTGAATCCAAAATTTGTGTCGGTACAAAATTTTACCGGTCCCTGCCCATAAGGCCGGTAACCACCGGTTACTAGCGAAATTTCAGTGATATAATTTTTTTCTGCATATAATTCATAAAAATAACTACATAATTTGAAATATATTAGTTTCTTATGTTATTTCACTAATTACACATGTCGTTAATTAACTTCATAAAATATGTGTAATGTTCAAAGGGTTGCATTAGTTAGTGTTATATTTGGGGGCCCATCAATTACATAAGTGGTTCAAACAAATTTAGGTGCTCAACTCTCCAAACAGAAAAAAAATCCATTTTTGTGCCAAAGAGCATTAGGCTACTGGCCTTATCAATTAACCCAAAAATCTGCTATGTCAATTTCCAAAAGCCAAATGAAAGAAACTAGCTAGGAGGTTCAGATTTTTCCCTTCATTTTTCAAATAGCATTTTGAAATAGGGTGATAATTATGAAATGGCACCAAATCATTCTAAAACACCAATAACTTGGCGCTACATGATGAAATTCTGAGTTGTTTACAAAGTCTCAATCCTGTTGTTGACTAAGTATTATTTCTCGACGCTACAGTTCTACTTCACTTTAATTAATACGCAGTATGAGTGCATGACTACTTTTTGGCTGAATAATTGGGAGGTTGACAAATGAAACTAAAATCCAAAAAGATTGGAAACCGCAGAAATTATTAGTTACTTAAGTCTGAATTTCTAACTTCTTTCCTAATGTTTTGAACTTATTTTTTATTTTATCTTTTTTCCTGTCCAGAGGTCGGCTTTCTTGCTGCAGAATCCAGCCAACCATCAGAATCAAGAAATGCACATGCATTGCACCTGGAAAGGTATCTGAGATAACCATATACTTAGTGGAAGTAACTCATACGCTAGCTATTATATATATGTCATCTAGGCTATATAAAGCTCCGAAAGAAATGGTCTTATTTGCTTGTACCGATGCAACCTAAATTAGGAGATACTTAGTTTACACAAAAGTACAAATGAACCTAAATTAGGGAATCCTTAATTTAAGTTTCCTAATGTTCTTGTGTCCAATCATAAACTGCATCTGCTGAACTTGTCTACGCCAAGTGACTTTACCTGAAATATATATGGACCATGCAATCTTTTTTATCAAATTGTTGGATCATTTAACTGATTATCTGCGTGCGATCTACTGTCATCTCATGAGTATGCACTCAACAGAACCAATCTTCTCCTTAGCTAATAAGTAATCTCCAAATTAGGACATCAAACAACGCAAGATCTTACATAGCTAGTCAGAGCAAACCCCGGAACAGCATGAAACCATAAGATTTGTCAATAGTACTAGTAGTAGATCAGTACACTTGCATGCTAACTAACAACAGCGAAGTGCTCGGCAGATCAAGACAATTAAGCTGCTAGCTACTGGATAAGCCATGCAGTTCAAGCTGGAACTAGTATTGCATACCGTCCAAGAAATCACGGTCTTCCTCGTAGTCGCCATCGTCGTCGCCTTCTCCTCCGTTGCTGCTCATCATCTCACCGAAGTCGTAGTAGTAGTCCCCAAGCATCGACGCCGACATGACGTGGTTCAGCTCGCAGCCGTGCTCCAAGAGCACCGCTCCACCACTTCTGGCCCTCACCTTCTCCACATCCCCTTCCCCCTTCCCTGATCCAGCAGCCACCGCCTCCTTGAGACGGCGATTGCGGCGCTCCGCCGACGTCGGCGACGGCATGCCCTCGTCGCCGCCGGCGTTGCGCAGCGAGGACTCGGAGAGCTGGTCGATGGCCGGCTTGGACTGGGTGAGCAGCCAGTCCACCGTCTTGCTGGCCTTGTCGAAGCCGAGCCGGTCCTGCAGCGCGAAGAAGTCGCGTGCGACTTCGAGGGACAGCCGCATCCGGCGGTCGCGGACGCCCTGCGCCGTCCGGATCTTGCTGTGCCGGTCAGTCCTGAACGGTCGCTTCCGTGCCCTGGCGTTGCCGCCGGCCGCAACGCCGTTTCTTGGAGCCGGCAGCGCCGTCGTCATCTCGGCCGGATCAGGAGCCGCCCGCGGCGGCCTGAGCACCGCTTCCAGAGTCTCGGAGTTGAACTGGCCGTGGCCGGGGAAGAAGTGGTCGTAGTTCTGATCCAGATACGCGGGTGCCATGGGGAAGCTGCTGGTAGGGTTTGGCTGTGGGGGGTCTTGGGAGATGCAGAAATGGTGAGGGCTAGGGTAAGGTAACATTTGTGTAGTAGTAGTACTAGTAGCCAATGGTCAGATCTAGTTCTAGAACTGTTACTGTTTCCCCTTCTCTTGTCCTCCTCTTCTTCTTTCGCTTCACATGAGACTACCTTGGAAGTGACTAGGTAAGATGTCGATATCAGATCAGGATGGTGTCCATTTCCATTGATGTGTGCATCAAGCTTATTAAGGGAATAGAAAAAGAATAGAGAAAGAAGGAAGAAAAGGTTAGAGATGGAGAAAGGTGTGTGTGTGTGTGGGCACAGGAAGCTGAAAGATGGGAGTGAGCTAGCTAGGTAGTGTGGGTGTGTATGCGTTTGTTGGTTTTTGCCAGTGACTCCTAGCTGCAAGGTTACAGGTAGTGAGGGCTTTTGAGCAATGGCGTCGCTGTGGTGGCTAGATGGCCAGCTAACAATGCAAGCAGCTAGCTCAAGCTCCATAGCTAGCTAGCTGAGGTTAGGAAGGGAATGATGAAGGCATTATTGCGATCGATCGAGGGCCACAGTGGTGTACTGTAGGGACACGCGGGCAAGAGCGTCTATACATACCGCGTAACGACATGTTCCCACAAATAGTACTATAACTACTTTTTTTTGTCAAATTTACTATTCTAATATTTATTTTTGTAAATCTACTCTACTCCTCGAACTCAGCAATCGCAACACACGACACATATCGCCTACCGTACTACAACAATTTGGCAAATGCTATTGAGCTACCAGAGCTCGGCGAGCCTGTCGAGTTACATTTGCTCGGTGGTACATGTTGTAGAGCCCCATAAAAGTGGCAGCCATTAATTTTTTTGATTAGTATTAATTAAATATGATTAGCATTAATTCAATATTAGCACTAATTAAATGGGTGTATAGCCGGTTTCCAGCTCTAGCTAGCTCCGTATGTGCCTATTGAGTTTAAGGAGGAGGCTTGATTTGTAAAAACGAAACCAAATTTAAAATAAAAATAGCTATAGTGCTATTTATGTGAATAGTTCAGATATATTTGTATGGTCCCTGCATGCAGCAGTGTACATACATATACGTACGATTTTGTATGATGTGTCCGCTTATGAAAATGATGTTATAAGGAATCCATTGTGTTTGCTTGGAGGATTAAAAATTTCTACATTAATCAGAGCAAAAAAATTCATAATTGTCCAAATTGATCTGATATAGATAATTATGATATCATAATACAACGCTATATTAAAAAATCGTATCAAACATAGTAATTAAACAATAGAATATGAGCTATATAAATTCATATGTCATCATAGCTTATTCAGTTCACGAGGCTAACCCCGCAATTGCATGGGTACACCAGCTAATTTCTCTAGTATGTATAAGATAGGCTTTTCTCAAAAGTATGTGGAAAGTAGAAAACGATAGCTGGGGAACTTGCCTTAGAGTCGTAGAATAAAAGCAATAGATTTTTCGGGGTCAACCTTTATACTAACTAGTAGAATTAACCGTGTAATTGTGTAGCTAAGTGTGTATGTGCGTGTGTATATATATACACACACAATTGTGCATATGATTGTATTTATTATACAACTTCAGTGCATACGATTATATGTATACATGTTGTGCTTGTAATATCGATATCTGATTAATCTGCATGGTTATAATCTAGTCCCATCAAAATAAGAATAGTAGATCCCTATATTTTTCTCTTGATTAATGAGAGAATTTCAAGGTTTTATTCTTTTTTAGAATTATCGTGGGAATTTCTTACCCTCATAACGGAGGAGCCTTTATTGTCACCTTGTATGGACTACCGAATTTGTGAAACTTACCGGTTGGACTATGATAAGAATGGTCTTGTAAAAAAAACTAGTAGGGTACCCTACACATTTGTGCAGTTAGATTTATTTCAAAGTTTATACTATTAAATGATATAATTTAGATGCTTGAGAATATATTTATAAATCTTATAGGTGATTTAGATTTTTAAAACATCATATACATTGGAAAGGACAATAGAAACTTTAAAGAAAATACAGTTTGAGGAACGTAATTAAAATATAAGCTTTGATGGAAGAAAAACATTTATCAAAATAAGTTTTATGTAGTGGTGGAGCTAGAAAAATTTTAATAGATGTGTATGTTTCACGCACCGGCACACATGATTGTTCGGGAAGCGCCTTGGTCTATGTTCTCACCAAAATGCTGCACTGCTGCTCGCACGAAATTGCTACCATGCCGTCGATTGGTGGTCTCGGTTTGGCCAATCGGCTCATACTCTAGTCAATGTCAATGTCTTGATGGAAAATTGGGAATTGATGAGGTCTCAAGGCATACGCTGTAGGTGAGCTCTGGGCTTTCAGACTTGAGTTGCCAAGCCAACCAGCTCATCTTGGCATCTCACATGACGTCACAAGTCATGACTCAATAAGAGCTTCGTCTTCCTTCATATGCCTCTCTCCTCCTGCGACCTCCCTCCCTGTGCTTCCATGACTGCTCCTCACCACTGTATACTTGCTCCCTGGTGATTTTTCCTAAATTTTGGGTTTGCTGATGCACACATTGCACCCCACCTAGCTCCACCCATGAAGAAATGTAACCACTCTCCATCATATAATTGTATGCTCCTATTCCTCCTATAATTGTATACAAATCTAATTGCTATTTTTAAAATTTTTATTTTGAATTATATTTATTTAGATATATTAGTTAGAAATTCGTATGAAAATCAAGTTAATATTTTTATTCTGAATTTTATTTATTTATGAATTGTACTTAACATGAACTTTTTTAATCTAAACCGTTATAATCTAAACTCGTCACATTTGACTAGATAGATTTTTCTCTTTTTCCATCGATTCACATATGGATTTCTAACCCTTAAGAGCTATCCATAGCAGCTTCTTTTTCTATCACTGTAATAATATAATAGATCGCATCATCTAATCGTACTGTGCATGCTTTCAAGTCTTAATCACCTATCGCTAGCTAGCAAATCTTTTCCAATCACTATTTAGAGGATAACTGGATATGGTTTTCAAAAGGGAAAAAATGACCGGACTGGTAGGTGTGGTTTGCTACTGAACACTCGATTTTTATTTTTTATTATTGGGGGGGCGGAGCCCAGTGGAGTATATATATAGGGAAGATGCTGGAGGAGTCATATGATCCACTAGATTATATAAAGGATTTTTGAAGGACTGAAATTAAATTTGAGTTTTTTTCCTAAAGAAACTGAGTTACCCAGGATATATATCATGCTCTCTTTTCCCCCCCTAAGGAACTATCTGTATTTTCAACAAAGGGTTCCACAATCAACACTGTGTAATTTCTTGTTAGTGCGATTCATCTCTCTGCACGCCATGCATCGATCTTGAACCATCCTCCATGCACCTGATGTAATTTGTCCAAGACAAGATTGAGCATATACATCCAGCAAAATTAGGGTTTTATATTTCCACGTATATATATCAACTGTCCCCCTTGAAAGTAACATCATGTCGTGCCAGAGAGCTAGCCCGGCCGGCCGGCGAGACCGCCGCCGCGGTGTGGGCCCCCACGCACTTCTTCAGATGCATCGACATTGGCCGCACACTCAGTCATTTGACGGCCGGGGCCGCCCTGGAGAATCTTCACTCGTGTTAATCTCTGAACAAGTCACAACTTTCAGCTGCTGCCTAGCCTTCCAAATGCAAAATCTGCCATCTGGCTTATCCCCTAGATCCAAGACTTCAGCCAGCAGTAAAAGTTTTTATTAGAAGCCATAAAAAATCAATCTCCGTCGGTTCTATACTTAGTCTCCCGCTCGCGTTTAAAAAAGTACAGTGAATCTCCTATGGTGATGTAGTAAAATAACGTATTTCGTGCAGTAAAATAAAAATACTAGCTTCAACCTTTTTATTCTACACATATGTCACCCGTCTGCGCTCAGAAAAGTACAGCAAATCTCCTAGGGTGGTGCAATAAAACCACATATTTGGTGCGGTAAATGACTTTCGCAGCGTTAAAACATATTCAACATAGATCTCATTTTATTAAGCTCATAATTTCCAACAGAACGGTGCAAATGGATCGTAGACCGGACATTTGGTTAAAGAGATATTACAATTCTAAGTTTACAATCAAAAGAAAAACTCCTACATAAAGTGGAGTAATCATTCTGCGATAGTAGCATATAAATTACTATACATGATATAAGCTTTTACAGTTAAACTCTACCAGTGGTGCATACACTCTATCTGACGTCAGCGGCGAGGGCGTAGGTTCGTAGCACGCAGTGGCTGTCATGTAGAATAGCTTATTTTACGTGCAGCTATAGAATAGGGTCTCTCTGTGTGTGTGTGTGTGTATAATACACGATGGTGCTATTCTACTCCTAAGTAGAATAGCTTATTCTACACGTTAGCCAGACAGCACGTCCAACTCACCCTACGTGTACACACTTCGTACGGTGACCAAGACAACTAATGACATGCAGCCAACCAACTAACAAATATGAGTTCCTTATTAGTATTAGAATGTTTCTTTTCTTATTTTAGTCATAACTTTTGATTGGCATCTCTGATTCACGAACGGTTTTCACTGGTAGCTTATTGACGATGAGAGAAACAAATGATATAAGTCTCTCCAATAAACGATAAATGCATATACACTATAATAAAAACTGAAGGGGATATAGCAGCGCGTCAAAAGAGTGCAATAAAAGTACTAGGCAGTAGGCATATCCCAACGTAGTAAAATCTCTATGCATTTACTGTGTCATTGCAACGGAATTATCGCAACCTCTTTGTGTGCTTATTGCACCTCTATCACATATTTACTACAACCTCCTAATATTTACTGCATTACTAAAAGAGATTTATTGTGAACTCCATAAGCATTTACTACACCGTTACAGAAGATTTTTATAGCCTCATTTTGTGTTTACCGAACCTTTATAATGGATTTACTGCAATCTTCTTTTGTGTTTATAACACCATTACAAGATATTTATTGTGATCGCATTGTGCTTTCATTGTGCCTTAAATAAACCTGTACAACAGATTTGTTGAGACCTCCTTGTTCTTTTACTGCAGTATTACAAGAGATTTATTGCAATCTTCTTGTTAGTTTGCTGTACTTTTATAAGAGACATTGTCACGTATATTTTTACTGTACTCCTTATGACTTTACTGCATATTTATCGGAGATTTACTACCATGCTGAGCGCAGAGGGGTGCGTGGAGAGAGAAACACGAGTTCATTATAAAGTTTGAACGGCGATATCTCCTAACTATTTATCCTATTTACAATCCATTTGAAGTGTTTTGCTGGAAAAAATGTGCTTAACAAGAAGAGATCTATGTTGAATATTTTTTAACTATATAAAAAATGATTACTACACCAAAATTCAGATTTATTGTCAATTACTGCATCATCTGAGCACAAAAAAGGAGGGTGGAGAGCGAGAGCAATATAGGGGTTTACGAAGGTTGAAGGTGATGGGTTTTCTTTTATTAGCCTTTGATCAAGATGGGATGTGGGTTTTGAGCAGTAGAATATATATATATATATATATATATATATATATATATATATATATATATATATATATATATATATATATATATATATATATATTATGATTCAAGCACTTTCACTTAATGTGCCACTTATCCATCTTATTTAAGATTACAATAATGAAGTTTTGAATAAGAGCAAGAACATAAAATTTTTCTTCTACAAGATTTTCATATATGCAATGCAATCTACACAAGGTAAGGACTAAATATTTCAATGTAGATACTTATTATCGAGAAGCCATTGGTTCATGATTTGACAAGATAATCCTTATACTTGGCTCCAATTTTATACGTGGTGGAATTCACCTATTCATGAATGAGGTAAGTCTCCAATGCCTCTCTAAGTACCTATAAAGTATTTAAATGCATTTCGTTACCCAAAATTTGATTGGGTCATTGGATGTTAGTCGTAATAGATTTGGACATCCAAATGACCCTAGCAATAACTTTATGTGAACTAACGTTTCTAGCAAATACATTGACATCTCTATTCTTTCTAAGCAAATAATGTTCATTATAAAGAGAGGGCTTAGGAGTGATACCTTTGGGATAATTCATAATAAAATGCCTCTTTTGTCGGCAATTGTAGCAAGTTTGGCATTTACTACCCCTTCATATCTTCTTATCATGCTCATTACTGGTTTTTCTCTTTATTGATGAACTTGTCTTGTCGTCTACCTTGCTGGGGTACTTAGAGGCAAAGTGACCCTTTTTATTGCAATAAGGCACTTGACATTCTTCATGTGTCTTGCATTGTGCCTTTTTTTGCTATTCTCTTTCTTGTTGGAGATGAAGCCAATACCTCTCTTGTCATTCAAGTTTCATTGCTTACTTCAGATATCATCAAGAGAGGCCTTCCCTTTGCAGCACTTCTTCAAGCCATTGCTTAACTTGGTGAATTAGGCCTTGAGCTCTTTGTTTTTCTCTACAAGGTTAGTCTCAACAAGTATAGAGGAATTAGAAGTATTTAATTGAGAGTAATAAGACATATCAAGCAAATCATCATAAGAAGTGGATATACTAACCTTAGATGAAATGCAAGGACTAGGTTCTATACATGACATATCATCTAGTAACTCACATGTAATGCCTATATCCACCTTAGGCTTAGAGTACTTAAGAAGGAGGATCACATGTTCTCCTTTTAGTACATTATAATTATCTTGAAGAGAGTCATGCTCTTTCTTCAAAATCTTATACTTAGCCTTCTCTTTCCTAAGATATTCATTAAGCTCTTCTAGTATATCCGTCAATTTATCATATGAAGGCTCATCATTATCATTTAACTTCTTATTATCTTTTATCATGAAACAAGGAGTTGATGTAGAGAGATTTGTAGATTCTTCATTGTCCTAGTTAGAGATTGAGCATTCTTCTCCCAACATTCACTCTTGTATGTAATCTTCATCGGTTAATGTATATTTTATAATCATCTTGAATTTTAGTCCATATTTCATGAGCACTCTTGAGGTTGCATATAGTATTGAACACCTCTACACTCAAAGCACTAAATAGAGCATTAGTTGCTTGAGCGTCAAGATGTAAACATTTTTCTTCCTCAATTATTGGAGCAAGAGAAACCAATAGAGGAGAAAAGCCCACATCTACAATCTACCAAATTTTATGGCTCATGGCCTGAAAATAACATATCATATAGATTTTTCATTTATCATAATTTATGCCATCAAATAGAGGTGGTTCATCTAGATGCATTATATTACTAGTCGTCATCCTTTAACTCTCTAGGCGGTGAAGCATAACAAAAGAGAGACCAAGTTCTGATACCACTTGTAGGATCAGTGAGGCCGACTAGAGTGGGGTGAATATGCGGTTTTGAAATTTTTTTTGGCTAAACCAAGTTTATAATGCGAAAGTGTAAATTAATTCGGTTTAGCACAAATAAGACTTAAATCAACTAGATTCACCTAAATGCACCAACAACCTAAGTCTATGTGCTTTGTAATCCTAAGATGATAAGCAATCAATTTAATTCAATGAATACAAATTATTTGAATGTAAATTGAGCACAAGAAAACAAACCACAATGACACGGTTTCTTTTTACCGTGGTGTTCGAAAACTTACTGGTTTTTCTAATTCACGTTGAGGTAAGCTCAAATAAATTAGATCGGCTCCATGAATTAAGCCAAATACCTCAATTCTACAAGTGGTAGCTCTTTTTTGCTCCGGGTAAGTAAGCTCCAACCTTCACAACACACCGGGTCTTCTCACAACCTTTTTTTTAAAAATCGCCGCGTATGATGCCTCTAATGCCGTCTAGGAGTCAACAACCTTCAAGATTAATAAGTTAAGCTCCTTGTTTTACTCTCACCATGTACAATGAGTGCACAAGCTCAAGTGGATACAAAATTTACTTCTAGATGTAACACATGCAGCTAGAGACCACTCCCCTTACTCACAAGGTGGAACATATGCACAATTGAGTGGAGAAGCTCGCACTAACTCAAGAGAGTGAAATAAGATGTCAAAGATTATCTTCCAGTTGACCAAGAGGTATTTATAGCCCACACCATAAAAACTAGCAGTTCGAAGCAAGAATCCTAAAAAAATAGCATTTGCGGTACTACCGTAGCTATAGGAGTGGTACTTCCATTTTTCATCATAACGGCTAGAAAAATAGCCATTATTCAACCATTTGCGGTACTACCTCAATTATAAGGGTAGAACTTTTGTTTTTGCTTTTTTAGCATAGATGACACTCGGAAAAACGGTCATAACTTTTGACTCCGATATTGGAATTGAGAGATCTTGGACTCTATTAAAAGCTTGTTCAGAGAGCTGCTCAACCGATCTATTTGCATGATCTCAAATATATTAGATCAATATGAAAATTATAAGAGATCCAAGAAGTCAATACCATGAACTAGAAACACATCATTAGTCCGAACTAGTCATACATTTGCCTTGAGCATTCTATTGAAGCTTGATGACAAACATCTTTATTTCAAGTCTAAGTCATTGTCTTCTCTTGACTTGATGATCAACTCATAATCATCCCCTTTTTGAGATCTTGATGTGCATTAACACATGATGCATCTTCTCTTTGACATGCATCAACATATGATGTGTACTCTTATTTATGGCCTTTAATTTATGAAGTCATCTTTCATTTCGGACCTTGATTTGATGATCTTCAACACATGAAACTATCCAAAGTTTTCATTGCTGTGGAACATAACCAATTTATCCAACTCATAGAAAATGTTAGTCCCATAATATGATTGTTATTAATTACCATAACATACCATTAACTCATAATGGTGGGTATAGATTCTTCAATTTTTTCTTTTTGATAATTGATGATAACCACTACAATTGTAAATAATTGAATATAATACTATCAAATTCAAAATACAATATTACCACCATCTAAGGCCCGGTAGTTCCGCTATCCAGTAGTTCTGATTTCATACGCGGTATTTTCGTTTGTCTTGAGGACCAAAACTTGGTCCTTTCTAGAAAAAACATATCGCTTAAATTTTCAGAACTTCCGAGTTCTAATAGTTCTGCTTCAAGACTATGGTTATACTGCTCTATGGTAGTTCTGGCGTTTACATCTCAGTACTACCGTTTTCAAAGAGACTAAGTGTTTCAAGGTCTGCTCTATGGAAAAAAACGTTCTGCTAACTACACGGTGATACTTTCAGATTTCGGTAGTTCTGCACTATCATTCGGTCATACCATACCGTGGTAGTACAGCTAGATACACATCTGTACTACCAATTTTTCTGTCATGCACAGTTGGTTTTAGAATTTAAATTCAAATGCATGCATGACCTTTGTCTTGAGCCATGTTAATCTTCTTATCAATTTTAGCATACATCTCTAAGTTGTCAAGCAAAATCCAGGATCAAACCTTTCAAACACTTGATAATCATATTAGTCCCGTATACAAATAATTGAGTATAAAGCAATATGAGTCAATGTGAGTACATATAAACTACAAATGTTTTATATACTCAAAAAATATATTTTAAAGTAGGGATCCCCAATATATGTGAAAAATGAAACATAGATCAATATTAATGAGACCATAAAATATAGAGTGAACTTCCTCTAAATATATACATACTGGAATGTGTAGTGGAAACATATGTACATATTCAAGTTAGACTATTGATTGAGCTCAATCTATATTTTTAATCCGAGGAATACAACAAGATATAAGAATATGATGTTGAATGCATATCTCTTATGATTTTCACCTTTTCATCCAAATTAGACTAAGCAATAACATACTTATAAATGAGTTAGTCTCATAATTACATTTGTTAATATCTCCAAAACCAACTTAATAGAGTTTGAACTTACACATGTACAATAGTACGTAACATGCATGATGCAACAAAAGTTTATTAGATATTCTTTTTTATGTTTCTAATATAATCTTTCCTCTAGCATCATAATTTAATTAATTGCTACACTTAGTAGCTACAATTTTAATATCTAATGTAGTCAACATAAAAGCATATAAAAAATATAATTTAAAAACATATATTTGGTAACAAAAAATTAATTAATATAAAAATTAATTGATTGCTAAATAATTACAATAAAATTAATTACACCTAAATAACTTCAACTAATTACATACATATTTAACAAAGATAATTCATGTGACAGAGAATTACCTGTTAATATGACTGCTAATAATGGCACTAAACAATATTTAATCGACAGTGAAGACAGCGGACAAAGAGCGCAGGCGAATAGTATGAGCGAAGAGACTGCAAGGCGAGGAGTGTCCGCGAAGAGACTGCAAGAGTGTGCATGCGCATAGCTCAAAATTTATAGCGAGAGCGATAGCGAAGCGTAAGCTAACAACGCGGCGATAATAGCGGGAGTGAACTGTGCGCGGGGAGACAGACGCGATGCAAGTGACACTTTCGGTGGTCTATTCCTACACAAGTGCTCAATTTCCATATGAGGCAAATGTGTACGGCTCACTGCATTTGTTCACATGTGGATTAAACAAAGCAAAGGAAACTAAAATGTGGATTAAACAAAGCAAAGAAAACAAAATGACCTACCTCCTAAACATGTATTAATCATCTGCTAATCGTATGAATTTTAGCAATATTTACAATGAATAAAATTGTATAAAAATTACTCAGTCAAGTACGTTATCGCAAGAGGCTGTACATAACATTTTATAATTTTTTGAGCTCATTTAATATATTTAAAATTTTGAATATTACCTGATAATCATACGAATTGTTGAGCAACATTCACAACGGATAAAATTATGAAAACTTACACTGTCAAGTACGTTTTGTCGAGAGACTACACATAAATTTTCATAATTTTTCGATCTCATTTGCATATTTAAAAATTTGAATTAGCAGTATGCAAAAAATTAAGATAGGTAATTAAGCCGGCTTAATTATCTACCGTTCGGTAGTGGGATGGCAGACAGCCTACTGTCTGCTGATGAGGCGGCAGGGCCTATGCATCAGCCCATCGGTCTTGCTGTCCGGCCATCGAACGGTAAAAATGCTAGTTTTGACAATACAATATGTATACTGCTATTTTTGTAAATACAGATATAAACAGTGCTATATATATAAAAACTCCCTCACAAGAAAGTATAGTGCATGTATGGTACACGTAGCGAAGCACGTATACGCACGTGAGATGAAACGAGTAAACGTGGCAATGTGGCATCAAATAGCTAGGGTAGGAAGCTACAAAGATGACGTGTTACCTGTAGCTTTTCCGTTGCTTCAATTCCTGCTTTTGTCTTTCCGTTTCTGCATGCCGCCATTGCTGATGGCTCACCACCTCAAATAGTCAAATGTACTAGCAACATAAACATGATGTCACATCATATTAGTTACTATATGATTAAAGTAAAAAGTCCAAAAAATTATAACAAAAGCTTTTTTTTAAAAAAAAGACCTATACATATTTCTGAAGAAAGGAAAGTGTTTTTTTACATAAAACCAATAACTCATCTATAATTTTAGAAAAATCGTAGGACATTGTCTATTTACGAAAAAATAACGGTTTTTTGGAAAAACAAAGACTTATCTGTAAAAACAAAGTCCTATATATAATTTCGAAATATCAAAAGACTTTTTCGTAAAAACCTGACATGGCACTATAGGAGCCGGGAATCCCGGCCTTATTATAGGTACTATAGCTAGCTCCTGCTGCTACACCTCTCTCTAAAGAGCTTTGGTGAGACTTGTCTACAACGTTCTCAGTGATGGGATTATCGCTTCTTTTTGCTGCAGGCTTGTATATGCAGCATACTTATCAATACTATATCGAAGGTTATACCAATTTAATTTTTAGAATGATATATTCTGATATTAATCTATACCGGCATATCATTTTAGATTTAATATAATAATACGTATATATATATATTGATATATATATATATACGGTGTTGATACCATTGATGTGCAGACGTGCGTAAAGCGTGCATGCACAGGACAGTACACTAGCTACTAAGCCGTTGCAAAGCAGGATATGGAAACGAAAGAAAGCAGCAGGCATGCAAGCTACCCCAAGGCAGATGCATGCATTATATGCAGGCTCTCTCTGAACCTGCGGCTCCCAAGAGTGCTCACCTGGCTGGCACGTGCGGTGACCACACCTCGATCGTACGGGAAAAGTGTCTCGCTTCACGACCGGTGAGCAGTAGTGCTCACGCGCGTGCGACATGGCACGTGTGGTGACCACACATGCACCCATCGCCCGATCGATCCATCGACCAGATGGCCGGCCGGCGGCCTGCCTGCCGGTGCATGCATACGAAGTGTCAGTGGCTGAATGCATTCTTGTCGCCACGCGCGCGTGCGAGAGCTCTCATCTCATCATGTAGAAGAATCAACGGATATGTATGCATGTCGAAGCCAGCTAGCTAGGTCAGTGAGCAACCAACCGACATATATATATACATATACATATACATATACATATACATATACATATACATATACATATACACACATAGATGCACATTTTACACCTACATACAGATTAGTGATTATATATATGTGTGTGTATACATATATGGCAATATATCATATGCACTCAAACTTATGGTGCACTCATCGTGCACCCCAACTAAAAAAACTCACGAAAAATTTTAAAAATATTTCTACATGTACTTCTAAACTTACTTTAATTATACATAAAATTTCAAGTTTATATTCATTATATGTTAGCGGTAACAAAAAAAGAGAAAAAATCTGACAATGGTTAAGAGTTTAAATTTGTTAGAATTTTCTCTTTTTTGCCGCTCTGAACAAAGAATGAATCTGAACTTAAAATTTTATATATAAGTGGAGTAAACCAAGGAATACATGTAGAAATTATTTTGAAATTTTTCGTGACTTTTTTAGTTAGATTGCATGGTAAGTGCACCACAAACTTGAGTGCATAGGATATATTACCTATATTATATATATATGTGTGTGTGTGTGTGTGCGTGTAACGACCTATTTTAACGACCGTTGGTTTTCCCCGCAACGGAATATTGTAGTTGAGTGTACATTAAATTTATTCATGCTTTAATAATAAAAGCTTAACCTTTTATTATAGTAGAGTATGGCTTAATAATCGTATTTATACATTATGCATTCAAACCCAAAGTTTATATTATAACACAAAAGACTTCCAAAAAAACTACAAGCATGCCTGAGCGTAGACAAGATCTAGAACCAATAATCATCTCCTTCTAGGGAGTCATCGAAGACTTCCTCAAAATGTTCCTCGGTGTCTTCCCAGACTTCTTCTGTTGATGATTTAGCAAATATGAGTACAATTGTACTCAACAAGTCACACGAAAAATATCTAATTAACTACTTCTAGTATGTCAATAGAATGAGGTGTAAAGGCTTTAATTGCTAAGACTATGGATGCATATGTATTTGCAAATGTTTTTTTAGACTACAACGGCAAAACATTAACTAATTAAGAGAAAATTAGGTTTAATCAACTCATTATCATCTTAAAAATCATTTCAATCCTACTTATGCCTTGTTATTGGATTCACCCATTAAACTCAGCTTTATTTACTAGAAGCACGACAAATACAAATACCATAAGTCTTACTCTATAGAGTTGCCTAGCTTTACTCATAAGATTTGTCAAACTCACAATGTCATGCAATAGATACACAACATGATAGCGTAAAACTGAGTTGAGATAATAAGGTTGTTCACTACTCTATTATTTCTAACTTCTACCCAGTAGGTTTAGGACCATTCAATTGTTATTGGGAATCCACTAGCTAATACGAAAATCGCAGCCTGATATTGAGAGGACTTACCGCTGTAAAGAATGGCAAGTGGTTTTACCAACCCAACTTCCATTTCGTCACTTTCTCGTGAGCCATCCTGAAACTCTGATATAGCTACATTTCCTATAGTTATTCAATCGAATTGAGTTGTGTACTATACTAGGTTTAACAAGTCAAACTTGTGGTTGTACGATTTTTGTGTCCTTTATTTAGCACAAGGGTTTAGTTCTTGTCACAGATGAGGTTATCTTTCACAAACAACGTGTATTATAGCACAATACCATCCAATCATACCAAAACCTCAATCTTAGGGTAAGGTCATGGTCTCCAATCATCTAGTGGCTTCCCACCAAGTAGCATCAACCTTTTTTGGTATTTTAAAATCTATTGGCACGAAGTCAAAGTATTCTCAGTAGTTTAAGTAAATCATTTGATTGTCCAACCTACTAATAACTAATTATATAACAATTATTTAACAAGGCTATCAACGTGAATATAATCTTTACAATTATAACATAGCTTTTTCAGTGGTAGGATCTAATTATTTATTATGTTATTCTAAACTATTGTTTTATGTAAATAACAATGCTCAAATAATAATAACAATAATGAATTAATGATAATTTAATAATATAGGAACAATATGATCAAAGACATGTGACTTGCTTTCCTGTTCAAATTCTTCAACTATGTCTACGTCTTCTGGATCTTGATTTGCTCTAGTGGCAGAATACTCAGTGAATCTGGGTGCTATCGCAAAGAAAAGAACCAACTAAGTTTGGGGTCAAAAGAAAATGAGCTAGGGAATAAAATAATTAAAATAAAAGGAATAAAATCTGAAAAATGTTAACCATAGATAGGTTTGAATGGTTAGGGTTTAAATGCAGTTTGGATGGGTCGAACTGAAGTAAAAAGGGCTAAGCGGGCTCAAAATGGTTATAAATAGGTTTAACGGGTTTCAGGTGAATAGTAATGAGTCATGTAAATAGTACCGGATTGACACTATTGCTAATAGGTCGAGTTGTATGAATAGTAATGGGTTTGCTGATCCTAATGGGCTGCACAATAATGGGGTGGTTGTGAACAGTACATGGATGGATATGAATAGTATTGGGCTTAAACAGTGTGCCTGGACCATTTAGCCAACTGGGCCAAAGAGCGTTTTGGGCTAACTCTTCTAGCCCAACTAAGGTATCCATAGAGCGCAAGGCCCATGTCTCGATGAGGTCTTGGCCAAACTAAGGACGACTCGAGCATCTACGAGGTGAGTGGAGTCTCACGGTGATAATGGCTTAGCTCAGGTTGGCTCGTGCTGTGTTGGCAACGGCGACCGTGAATGGCCAAGTCGTGGCGCATGACGACAATGAGTTAGGGATGGCGAGGTGAGATGAGAGGCTGGGGATAGCTTTACGGGGTGGAGACGATGCTATGGGTGTTAATTTGATTGGAGAATTCGGTTTTTGAGCTCACTTGCGAGAATTGGCGTCAACGACAAGGCTTGGCTGGAGAGGAGGGGGAAAGTCTACAGTGTTGAAATACGGCACGAAAGGTAGTGATGTAGTCACTCAGCTTGACTTTATAGTCGATGAAAGTAGTGGCGCTAGGGGCAAGGCGACGGTGCATTTGGCGCGAGGCGCCACTGTCTTCGGCGCACGAATGGCAGCGTGGATTGCCAAGGGGCTTCTGTGTTGTAGCAGTGGAGATGGCGGTTGCGTTGGCGATAAGAGATGCATGGCTTCTCACGGGGCGTGAGAGCGCAAGCTAGCAAGGAGAGCTGCGGGACGAGAGGTGGCAGCAGTGAGGTCCAACGTTGGAGGAGGATGGCGCATGGCCTATGGTGGTGTTATGGCGTGGTATGGCTGGTTAGCAAGGTGGCGCAGCTGCTATGCTTTTGTTGATGTGGTTGCAGTGGTGAGTAGGCGTGGTGTGTTGGTAAGGCACGCGGCAGCAGGATCAGGGGAGTGGCACTACGGCTTGGAGGCGCCGAGGAAGAGTGAAGGCGGATTTTTAAAAGGGAAAGCGGAAAGTTGAGGAAAGTTTTTAAAATCAAGTAAATTTCACATAAATTTTAAAGATTTTAAAATTTTGGGCTGTTTCATAAACATCAAATGATTTCGCGATGGAATTCTTCTCGCTTATTGATCCTGCGACGATCCACTCGAGACCTGTCGGGACCATATGATATACGTATGCATGCACTAGCTAGGACGTCCTTTCTTTCTAGATAGGGCACAGGAAAGCATTTCGGAGAGGACGTCACCCTCTCACGCAACATGTAAAGCCGTAGCTACGTGCGATGCACCTGCGATGCAGCAAATGCAGTGCACGATCTCGTTCTCTGCACCTGCCGTTGACGCGTCCCATCTGCATGTCCATCTGACAAATCAATATTCGTGTTTGCAATTCACAATATATACCTGTCTCTCCGGCAATGATTTATTTTCTTTGTAGCATGGTCGAATATACGTGCATCATTCTGTCTATTAATTATTGAGAGGGTAAAAGAGGCAACAGCGACGGCATGCAGCAGACAGCGGCAATGAGTTAGTGCTCATTTAGACTTAAAACATTTATGATTTATTTTGTATTGTAGAAACTAAAAATATATTATAGCTGTTTATAATTTTTTAATATAATTAAATTAAAAAATAAAAAAATTATGTCATCATAAACAATATAAAGAAAAAAAATTAAAAAATCTAAAAAAAATAAAATTATAAAATTAGAAAGCTAAAAATTAGAAACAGAAGTGAAGTTATTGGAGCAGTGCCTCACAGCCTGGACGATTCGAGCATCTCTCCGACAAACACTGTCGACACGTTAGGTAAGGAGATGAGAGGAAATGACCAGGGCCAATCGACGGCACGCCTTGACCTGGGCACCAATTAATTCACACTCTAGTAGTACGTGTGTCTTCTACAACGAATTAATTGGGCAGAACGGTTTTGCATTTGGATATCTACACATGGTATAGACCAATCGATCGATCACAACTCACAATTATTCTTCGGGTATGTCTTGTTCATTGACAATAACAATCTGTAAAAGTAACAAGGCGACCACTAGTGAAAGTTGGTTAGAGCATCGATCACCACCTCCTTGTCGGTCACCACACCCCAATTAAATTAGGCCACAAGTCTTCGGAGCTAGATTTTTCAGGGGAGACGAGATGCCAGAACTTCATAGTACAAAAACAGGTGAAGGCATCTTTATATGCGACTTCTGTGTCCTGAAAAGATGGCTTCAGCTTATCTGAAAACCAGCCTCTTTTGCGGAGAACTTATGCCCTTTATTACGGCTTTTTTTCAGTGGCTTCTAATTTTTGATTATTGATTTTTAGTTAAAATTATATTGTAGTTGCTGTTAAATTTTTTGAGTTATTTAATTAAAAATATAAAAATACTGTTATATCTCTACAGATAATGCAAAGAAAAAACCAAAAAAGCAAAAAAACAAAAACGAAGAAGAAAAGCAAAAAAAGAAAGCCAAAATTAAGAAGTCACATGTTTAGCTTGTTCTTCTTAGGGCTTCCGGTGGCTTTAGTACGAAATGAATTAAGCTTCCGGTGGCTTTAGGGCTTGTCCTTCTTAACTTTAAAAGTTGTTTTTGGTTTTTATAATAACTAATTTTCAAACGAAATATCTTTTTAAATGGAGTTTATAAATTAATTATAGTACACACTGTAATTATTTTATTTATATTGGCTAAAATCATACATAAGTTTTGTTACTTCGTATTCTCTTTTGCGAATAGCTCAAAAATTATAAACCATAACCATAAACTGAAGTAAAAAAAAAGACATTAAGCTTAAATTGTGCCCTTTCAAACAAAGCCTAGTTTTCGATGTGCTTCCGTGCGATGTGGTAGTCCAACTCGAAACTATACTATTATCTTAGATATGAATAAGATGGATTGTTATTAAAAGTTACCATCGATGATCAAAGGCTCTGCTCCAATTAGTTTATATCTGAAATTACACTGTAACATCTATTAATTTTTTAAGAAAAAAAAAAAAAAATCATTATATCGTCACAAATAATGCAAAGAAATGAAGGGAAAAAAGACAAAAAGAAGCTAAAATAAATCAAAATTAGAAACCGATGTGTTTCAATTAGTTTTTGGTTTAAATAAGCCGAAAGCAAAAAAGAAAAAAGAAACTAAAACCATTTGAAGTGAGATCAAGTTCCAAACATTCTGAACCCTAGGCGAGAGATCCTGAAAACAAAAAATATGTGCACAGCAGTCCCTTACGTTGCCATCACATTCTCGATATCATGACATAGAAGCGTGGAAAAAGGCAAGACTAGAGGGGCGAACAAAGGCGACCTATACACATGAAAGCGACACGGATAAGGATGACAAAAATGGAACGGCCCCGTCCTTGTGTCACGCGGAGCATGCACCTAGCAACTTCCTGGCAAAACATCGGCACCACCAGAACACCCGATCTTGGATGTCCGTGTGAGTCGAGGTCCTCCAGGCAGGGCATGCATTGCAGGCCACAAGAAACGCCAAATCATGCCAAGAAACGAACGGCCGTGGCCACAAATGTTGACTAGCGAGTCAATTCTCGTACGGCAAAGTGATCTTGTGGTGTGTGCATATGCAGGGGAGAGGCGCATGAGATCGACATGCGCAAACAATGGATGCTCTCATCGTCATCTGACAAGACCGGCAACAAAAGCTCCATGCTCACCTTGGAGATAAAACTAAGCAGACAGACTGTACAATGAAGGTAAGCAGCTAAGCATGTTTTTAGGCAACTCCACTGGAACAATGCGACATCTTAGTGGCGCGAATTCGTAAGCTCATCAAAGTAGAATAGAGTGAGATTTTGCTTCTTTCTTGAACTCTGAAGAACAATCAACAACCTGCAGCTCAGCTCCCCTGTCAACTGTTAAGAAGCACCATAGAAAAACTGTCAGATGGCTCACATGGGCAATCGAACTTGCAGCTTCTCAGTAACTTAAAAATGGTTATTCATGTTGGCACTATATGGAGTGAGAATCATCGAACTCGCACGCTTTCTTTGTGTCATACCACTGCAGAGGGATGTACTCCATTCTGACATTGCAACTTATTCTAGCTGATTTTCACAGCGAAAACGAATTTGTCTTCCCCTGTTAGGAATCAGTGTGGTCATCTTTGCTGACTCCAGAAGTATGTATCCTAGAACTATTGTCAACTTGTGAACTCCCAAACAGTGTCATTTAACAGATCAGCTGTACTAACTGCATCATAAACAGATAGCTTGCTCTCAATAGTCACACGACAAATTGGGCATGGCCGGCATTTGTTAGAGCAGGGTCTGCAAGAGCAACAAAAAGAGAGCTTTGGAACTCCACTTACAGATAAATAACAAAATATACCAAAAATGTGGTGTTATAAACTTTAGTTCATAGGGGGTAAACACCGTCGAGAGGATAGCTAGATGGTGTTGGCGTAGAGGGAGACGAAGAGACTATAGATAAGAATGACTTTATTATTTCTTGTTTGCCTCTAATAGCATGTGACAGTCCCTTTATATAGATGGACACCTCCTAACAGATAGAATCTAATATCTCCTAACAGATAGAATCTAATATCAATTATATCTCTAACAAATAGAAACTAATATCATATATCTAACAAATAAAAACTCATCTCTAACTTAAATAGAAGCTAATCTTTTCTTCCTAATAATGATCGATTGGGCTGGGCCCATGGGCGTTTCTATGTCCATGACATTACACCCTTCCCGGACATGCAGCTCGTCCTCGAGCTACTGGGCAACGGCCATGCTTGCAGTTTCACTTTGACGAAGTGTAGCGCTTTCGATTCAACGGTGCCTGCAAAAGACACAATTCCCCTTTTTCCCTTCTTTCTCTGTTTTTTTGAATAAACCAGACTTAGAGTTAAAAAAACTCATAGGAGTTCAAGCAGAGCTCACGCCCAAAGCAAGCGGCAATGGCCCAAACTCCGGCTGAAGCAGGCGGCGATCGGGGCCGGTCGGCTGCTTCTGTCGGAAGGTGGTGGACTTCGGGCGGCCCGAAGCAGGCGGCGGTGGGTGCGAGCTCGGTTCTGCTCGATGGAAGACGTCTAGGCGGCGGCGGCTGATGCCGAACGACGGTGGATGAGGCGACCGGCAGATCGATCCAATAGCCTGCAGATCGGCGGTCGGCTACAACGGCTTCACTAGGTGGACGAAGATGAAGCGAGGCGGCGACAACGGAATCCTGCGGGGGATGGAGGCAGCCAGTTGGATCTAAGCGAGACCAAGCTGGCGTGGTCTAGATCCGAGGCACGGGCATGGAGACAACGAGGGAGATTATGCAGAAGTTGCTGATGGTCTTGAGCACTTTCTGGAGGTGGTTGACCTAGTTGGTGGTGTCGATGAGGTACACGCCTTGCTGAAGGTGTGCATCGCTGGTGGTGATGACGACGACATCGATCTCGCCTGCTTGCATGTGGACCCCGAGTAGACGTTGTCACCGGAAGTCTTGGTAATAGGCAGCGCCTCGCCGATGAGCGTTGACTGGTCGATCTTCAGCGGGTCGCTGTCGAGGAGGCGTGCGTTGGCCAGGACGATGTCGCCGAGTTTGATGCTGGTGACGTCGCTGGGGACAAGGATGGTGGTGTCCTGCTCGCTCGGCGCCATCGTGGAGCACCTTGGTCTTGGATCCAGAGTGTGCCACGATGGGTTCTAGTGACGGTGGTGCAGGCAGAGGTGACCCGGTGGCAGAGAGCGCTGGATCTGGCGGCTCCAAGCGCAGAGGAAGCCAGAGGCGGCCAAGAGGAAGCAGTTGGCCTGTGGCTACGAGGAAGGCGTCGGATCCGGTGGCGGCTCCAGGCGAGAGGCGGCGTGGCCAGCAGCCGGCTTGGTAGAAGAGGCGAGCGGTGGCTTGGATCCAGGCTGGGGCGGCATGGTGATGGCGGGATCCCCCGTGCCTTCTTCTTCTCCTCTTTTTCCATCAGCTTGGCCACCATAGCCATGCCTATCAAGATGGCTTTTATGTCGTCTATATCGGCACTCATCTCGTGGATGGTGACCCTCATGACCTTGAAATTCTCAGCAATAGAAGCCATAGTGTTGGCTTTGATACCAAGTTGTTATGAACTTGAGTTCATAGGGAGTAAAGACCGCTGAGAGGATGCCTGGACTGCATCGGTGTAGAGGGAGACGGAGAGACTAGATGAGAATGACTTTGTTATTTCTTGCTTGCCTCCAATAGCGTGTGGCAGCTCCCTTATATAGATGGACTCCTCTTAACAAATAGAATTTAATCTCAATCATATCTCTAACAAACAGAAACTAATATCATATCTCTAATCATATTTATAACAAATAGAAACTCATCTCTAGCTCAAATAGAAACTAA